>OX419719.1:51841778-53091778 GCA_948474765.1 Patella depressa | reverse complement strand
GTCCCAGGCAATCACTAAGGATCAATATAAATATTTGTGGCAAATGGAGGTTTTAAATACTTTATTAACAATGGTTCTATCTTTAAAACCATAAGCACTAAGCTCAATATTATATTAAAAAGTATTTTTCTGGCGGTAATGGTTAACCGCTGTGTCTTTTATATAGAACACGTACAATGTACGGTAACTTCTGTCTGGGTCCATTAAAGGCCATTTGCTTTTCCGAAAAGCCATTATCGATAGAATTAATTTACTCAGACTCTGATCTCTTACCAAAGTGAACTCATATAATATATTTAATTTCTTATTTATAGCACCACCATGAGACCATTACATGCTCATCTAAAAATCAATTTAAAACTTATCATGTCTTTACTGATTGAGTCGTTATTGGTTTGCCACTTTCAAAGAGAAATAACATCTTGGAGAATTGTCATCACAGTCGTTTTTATCACTTAGATCGCACTGGGATCAGGACGGGGGCTATGGTATGTTTAAAGCACAATCGACACATTTAAAGATTTAAATCGCAATGGCATGTATATCGAGACTTAACGGATCCCTTATTATAAACGGATTCTGTTAGCCTTTGTTTCACTGGGTCAGAATTTGGTTGACATGGAAAATGGTAAATTAAGGATCAGTCATTAGTTCTGAGGGATTAAGATTTACAGCATTCCACCCTTTATTTTAAACATATTTTATGCTGCGAGGTACAACACGTGTTCACTGTAATTAGTCTCCCTTGGATATATGAGGCTTATTTGTTTGATATTGATAAGCTCTTATTTGGGGCAAAAAATAGATAACTTCAGTAATTCGTATACGCCTCGTGTGTCTTTTTACATAATGTTGTTTTGATTGATAGAAATCCATTACAATATAATATTCAGTTGAGAAATGTTTCATATTAAGCTGGTAATACCTAATTAACACACGCTAATCAGTTCCGCACGACAGCGTTATAAATAAATATACTGATGTTTGCCTTTTAAAAGTTGACAGGGTTAGACATTTAAGGATGCTATCCCATGAACAAATTGTGATTTGATGATAAAGTTGGACTAAAAACATGTTAAAACTAATTGATCAGTTTGCTTCAAATACCCCTCTTAATAATTTAATCCTAAAAAAACACTATTCCATGTCACAAGAGTCTATTCTAAGCAGTCTTGTTTGTTACGTGACTTGATGGGGGTGAACCTATTTTCAGAATATATTTGATGTTTAGTTGATGTTTATTTACTATAAATTTCGAAGTCTGAGTACATTCTTTGATTATCCCCCACCAGCTTCCTTTTCCGCCATTTAATCGCAATTATACTGGGCTTTTCAATCTCTCAATGTTCTCATGACCGTTAGTCATTAGACCACCACATATCAAATGACCCTTACAGACACCCTTTCATTTTTGTCCCGTGGGGCGTTCTGTACTTGTTTTTCAGCGAAAAGAGTGAATGTCTCTTCAATTATTAGATATTTTTATTGGAAATAACTATTGTATAAATTTACTACTTTAGTTAGCATTCATCTTTAAGCTATATTAGTGTATTTTAGTCACAGAGTTCGCTCCTTACAATGCAGTTAGCTTCCAGGTTGTTTTCCTAGAGCGTTTAACTTAAACTACGGCTGTCTGTGTACACATTTACGATCAGTAACCTCCTCAAAACTCTGGGGGTAAATGGGTTGGTTGAGAATTCATTTAGCGGTGGGAAAAGGTTGAGAAACGTGGTCCTAGGTAATCAATCATTTAAATTTACGCTCCCAGCAACGCCAGATTAACCATGGTGGTGGCCCTGGAGCCTGGTACACGGGGGGGGGGGGGGTGATCACCGACCGCGGAGGGCCCTCGGAGCAATCCCGTCACTAGGTTACCGGCCCTTGGAGTCCTCGGTCCGACCATACTCGAGGCCAGCAACTGAGATTTTTTGTGGGGAGCCCCCTAATGCGGGGCGGGGGGCCCTGGAATCTGGGCCCCATGGTGCCCCGTGGTTAATCCGGCGTTGGCTCCCAGTACGCGGTAGTCCGCAGAATTTACCACTCATTCCCGCTGTCTTAATGCGCTGACAAAGTCGTCGCCACGCCCATGACGGTCACCTTCTGTGATTTACTTCTAAATCTTTGGCATTTCGTGTCATTTGGGGTTTTCCGGACATCCTTCGAAACAAATTATGTTGAAAAAAGTTACACTTGTACACAATTCTAACACGTGTATGCCCTAATAAATTATTTGACAGGATGATAGCATGGCTGACAAAGCCATGTCATATATGTTTTATTCACTTAATAGGTCATTGTATAACCGCTGTTGGCTAATTCAAATGGCAGGTGTCTGTGGAATTCCGTTTCAAGCATAGAATATTACACTGTAGATACATTTTTGATAATGGGAGGCACTTACTGACATATACCCTGTTGATTTCTCCGAAAAGGAGCGTTGCCATATTTCACATGGTGTGCGCTGATAAAAGGGGCTTAAGTGCGCAAATCAAGATCTTAAATGGGCAGAAATATCCAGAATCGCTTATTTTTTAGGTTTGGCACAAAATAATGAGCTGTTACGAAATTATTTTGGATTTGCTTAACGGAATTACGTATTAGACATGACAGGCTTATGGCTTTATCATGGAATCTGTGAAACTTTCGCCAAATGAAAACTAAGGATAATTGTTTCGATGTACGTTTTACATTAAAAAAGAATGGAATTACTCCTATAAAGACCGGATATCTCGTAAGTGAAATGTTGAGATATTAGCGCCATAAATCTTTTTTAAAATTTAAAATAAAACGTAGGGTGTATATAATGGGTTAATTCATTTCATTTTCCCACACACTGTGTAGTCCATTAACTTCATGTCACAACAATGGGTATTATTAATTGATTGACTTACGCGGGGGGAGAACAATGATATGTTGAAGGTTAAACTGTTACTATGCAATACTATAAATGTTGTTTATCGTAATAACTAATGGTAATCGGGGGTGTGAGTACTGTAAAACTAATTTCATTTGTTTAACGTTAAAAGCTTTACTGTTTCCTAAAGTCTTACGCATTTCTTTGCTTCAGTGACGTGTCCATGAGGAGGGAAGAGGTGTGCGGTAATGAGGGATTGCAATTTTTCTGGAAGGTACTTCCCCGTAATTCGTCCAAAATGAAGAGAACGTGGAGAAATAACCTTCATTGGGATAGCGACCATTCGACAATTTTCTTTACGATGAATTCTGTATTTTAGTAGTACATGTACTTTGAGTAATTTTTTGATTGGATCGGGGACTCCTAAACTTAATTATCTTAAGTTTGAACTTAGGAAATATGCTATCCCCTACCAAGTTACTAACCATGTGATATCACACCGTTATCTTTATCAATTAGAGTAAAGCAATTGTGCTGTCATTTTTGTTCGAGTAAGCCCAGTTTTTACAATAATAAAGTAAATATTTTTGACTTTTGAAAAAAAGTATGACAATTGTACATCTAAAAGCTTGCATGGAATAAAAACCTTAACTCAAGTATATTTCTATGTACTGTAACATCAGATCAGATCGTCTTGATTCTTAGTTTCTGTTTTTAAAATAGGAGAATGGCCGTTGAATCTGATCCAGTCCCAAAAGCTTCGGTATTAACAAGTGTCTAAATGATCTGCTGCAGGCACAATTACCAAATCCTAAGTGCTGGTTAATGACTTAATACAGGAATAGAAATAACGCGAAGCATTGCTATATCCAACATCCATCATTAAATGTTCAGTGGTCTGATTGCATCAGTGTTTTATTTTATCTTATTTTTTAATGTGACAACAGTATAATAGACTTGCATGCTAATAGTAATAAAATCAAGTATAAAAACCTACGCGATGTACATTAAGGAATAGAAGCATACAAAAACATAGAACAAAACAAATTAATCACAATAATACTTTCATGAAGAAATGGTACTATCCTTAATTTTATATCTGAGCATATACTGCAGGGCAAAGAAAATATTCCCACTTCAGTTTGTGAAAGAAGAGAAAAAATGTCATAATAGGCTAAATATCTAATAAACTCAACTCTCTTGAGCGCTTACAACGGGCAATAAATCCGTATAAAATTGGCGTCAAAGTCTGCATTCCAATGAAACTATTCGACGATTAGGGCCAATAACTACATAAATCTGATGCACGATAAGGCCATCATTACTAAAGGATCTTTAAAATACAAAACAAACGTGACCATTACAGCGCTAAAAGGAGAATACAGACGAAAGAATGCAATCCGGTGACGACTGAAAAAAGGATAAAATCTCACTTACGTCACCGCAGATTTTATACCGGTTAAGTTAATTTACTAAAAGAAATTATACGGAATGTATGGACGAATGATCCCCGTTTAGCGCAAAGTTAAATTTGAATCTTCTCGATCTATTGACAATAAAATTACATGGCTTACTAATGGCTGCTTCTTTTTAGCTGGATAATTATCAATAAATCGATAGAATCATCATCTATGGTTATCAACAGTTGATATTTAAAACGGATTATACTGTATGCAATGCATTTTATTTTCTAATGGACATTCTACATAATAAAACAACGAATGCACCAAGCTGCATATGGTCAATCCATAGTCACTCGAATTAAATATATAGCAATCAATGGGTTAATTATCATCCTACATGATTTTAAACTGTTGATGTTAAATCCGGGTTTAATTCCATCTGTCCCCCGGACATACAAACATACATACATACATACTAAAGGATGTACTGATTGAATGGGAAATGTGATTACGCCTGTAAAAAGGCAAAAACGTAAACAATTACTTCAATTCATGTCCGATGATAACGCTTTATAATCGATCATTTCACTGAATTTATCAAGAAAGGATGCCACGCAAGGAGATAAAGGAATCTGGTATTGGTACAATATTTTCGCTTTATAAATTCCCGACCCCCGTCCCCTGTCTGATAGCTTGATATAAAATGGAATTATGCGATGAAAATTATGTCACAGTGTATGTCACCTGTCTGGTAACACGAAACCTCAGTAGTTTCTGGTTATTAGCTTCAAAAATCAACCTGATTGACCAGACAGAGGCCATGAAATATTGATTCGTGTTCCAAGTAACAACTTGTACGTTATTTTATCTTGTTTAGATTTCAGTGGATACATGTGGATTGATTTTTTTTGATTTTTCGATTGGATGCCCATCAAAATAATACTTTTATCTTCTTGCCATGTTCTCTCGTCCTGCGGTGTTTATATTAGGTTTTCTACTGGGTGATGTTTCTTGCACAAATCAGATTAGAATGTCCATCCACTGTGTGGAACTCAATTACACCTTCAAAGTAGGAGCGAATAAGATTATAGACTAATCTTGAGTCGTGTCTGTTTTTGCTGACATTTCTATTTTACAGATTTATATTTGCTTAAGGCATCCATATCTTGATTTGATCGATAGGTTGACGTATTCGAGATTTACTGGCTTTGCCTAGTTATATAACAGATAATTAAGATCTAATATTCCTGTTCGCATCTTAAAGCTAAATTTGTCTCACTTTTTTTATTTGTCATTTCGCTTAAACCCTGACAGAAGATTTGAAACAACATTACGTGCTGTTTCCACCTCGGTTTGTGTTTCTGGTTAATCAACCATTAGTTGATCTATTAACGCTTCAAAAAATTCCGAACAGCCCAATGACATTTACATGAACACATGAAACTGTAAACCAGCTTAAATTTAATGTTTCCTTGTTTTTGACATATTGCCTAATAATGTTATGAAATACTACAAAAATAATAGATTAATTTGAAAATGAATTGTATAGATGATGAAACAATAGCAATACTTTCAGTAAAGGAAAGAATGTCATTCTCTATCGTTTTGTTCAATTATATAAGAATTGAATATACAGTGTTATCTAACATAATGTTAATAAAATACAGATCGTCATCACTAAGTCATATTTCTGTAACTTCCATTTGTTTGTTAAAATAACTGTGTTGAAAGGAAAGCTTTACTTATGCAAGAGGGTTACTTTGGGGGTTTATTTGGGGGGTTTTGTCGGAAGAATTATATATTTGCCTTTTTACGCAACAACTAATTAATTCAAATATCTGACATTTTGATATATTATATCGGGATTGAAATTCATAAAACGCCTGTAGCCAAATGAAATAGAACTTCTGGTATCCGTTCTGGTCCCTTTAATTAAACGATCTCCATCTTTGATAATTGTATATCGCCCATATTGACTATCCATGACCATGCATTAGACCAATGCTACATACGTATAATTGCTGAAATTATAGAGTTAGACACTGGTCGTCTGAAACCTGCAAATACATGATTGCTGTATAAGCTGGTAATAAATATAAATATCTTGATTTGTCATCAATCTAATACTTAATGTAACCATTCCTTACATTGAAGAATAAATGAGAAAGCTTCATATCCCGTGTTTCTTCCTTTATAAATCTATCACTCTGTCTGTATCTCCTATTACCAATTCAATAAAATTCCGTTATAACAAAGTGTAATAAGATTCAAATCGACCCGTGAGACCTTCCCCAGCTGGACTCACTTGACATTCGTATGTAATATTGTTAAGTCTACATCAGTATCTCCCACTCTGTATATATAATGATCTTGTACCTACCTAGTGGCGTATATGTCAGAGGAAAATATATTTGCTAGTGGATGTTTGGAAAACGCAGTTAACTTTGGTTTCTTTTCTTTCATAAAATAGTTTAAATATCCACACAATTATGCGATCCAGTAGATTAAATTAATTGATTAAAAAAGACATGATAACAGAAGGTCATTTCAATTTTGTTCCTACCTTCCGAAAGACAATTTGTGAAAACTTAAGCTATTTATATGTATTAGTTTAGGCGATATCTCATTAATTGAAAAGCTATTTGAATAAAATGTTAACCTAGGTTGATCGTGATTTTTCAGACAAATTAATAATAAACAAACGCATATAAGGCCCCCTGTTTCATTTGACGGGCATTCCTTTCACTCATTTTTTCGGTGTACAAGGAGATGATAGCTGCAAATTCATGCTCTGTGGTTGCAACCTTCCCATGTTATTTTATAGAATCTGATGCACTGGGACGTAAAGGGTTCCGGGGGTTTGTTTTCCAACCAGCACGAAAACATTTTTTGAATTTCGGCGCTAATCTTACATGAGTTTTGGAATGTGTGAACGCCTTTCCTTTGGTTTAGTTTGAATGGTCGGAATTAAAGCCGCTGCCTCTTTATCTTTTTTGACAACAACTGTTTTAATTCAGCTTTCCGTCGAAATCGCCATTATGCTTTATTAATCGTATGTAAACAACATGTTAGTACATGCAGTAGATATTCAACTGGCCTTACCAGTTGTGTGGGGAATGGGGGAAAGAATGGTTGCATCATTGGGTCTGTCATTGAGTCAAGTGGCGTGGTTTCGATTCCCCGCTTGTACATTGTCCAACCACGCAGGTCATCTCCGTGTCCACCAAGTGCTAAAGATCTCTACGCTGCAGCGAACATATGAAATAAAAATGAACCACCATGTGTTAGTTCCAAAATTACCTAATTAGTTCTGTCAAGTGGAAGTTAAATCTCTCTCTCTCTCTCTCTATCTCTCTCTCTCTCTCTCTTACCAGTTGTTGCTACGTATTAAGGAAGAAGATCATCTCTATATTACTACGATTGGAAAATTAGATTAGTTTTACGATCCATCAATTGGAGGCACCTTACCGTGCATAAAAGGGAGTGAAATAGTATATGTTTGACATACCACTTCATCATTCTTGCAAATACAACTTCCTTGTTTATTCATGTATTCAGAACAATGAAATATCTTCAAACATAAATTATACATTGACGACGTAGTATCTCTTTATCCATTAAAAATCATGTTTTCTGCATCACGGACAAGCTTTTGAATAATTAGTCAATCATTAATAACAGCGTGTGTTTACACTTATATAAAAAAACGTAGAGATTGTGTGGATATCGCAACCGTAGAGAAAAAAGATGAATCAAAGAATAAATTAAGTAGAAAACACAAATAGATTTGATAAAAATCATCGCATTTCTATACTTTGTTAATACTAATACGATATCTGCCCACTGACAACATGTTTCTAAGATTTTAACGCTTTGTAATGTCATGTAATCGGTCATAAAAACTGGAGCTAAAAGAAAGTCATCGTAAAATCCTAAGACGTAATATTGCTTCTTCCCGGTGTTATATTTTAGGATCAAATGAAGACGTGCCCTATTCGTGATACACAAGTTGATATTGAGACCCTACATTATTGTTACAATCAAAGTTTTTCTTCAAGTAAACAGTCTCTAATGTTTCGTGAGTTCCTGATGCAAACCTAAAATGCACCACAATTAAATATACAAAATCGGTTAATGATGAATCCGTGATCTCTTGAAAGTTATTAATTTAAAAAGGGGTTTAAGCAATCCGTAACTGTACAGTTCTGCTTCTTTTTGTTCGACATGATAAATTAACTGGGTTGAAGGCACGTCTAACAAACGACATTTGATTTCCGTCTCCCATTATATTGCAAGTGTGCCTGAAATTAGAGTTACAGAAGTAGGTCAACCATGTTATACCAAAGATATGCCAATTATGAATGACAATTGCTCTTTTCCTATGTCTTAGGACAATCTCCAAAAATATTTATGGAATTGCTTCTTTAGGCAGTCGGAATATAAACCCCTTTTTGTATACTACAGTACGTTTTGTGATTTTCAATAATGGATATAAATTTTACTTTTCAATTGTATTGATGTATATTTCAGATGATATACAGCAAGATGACGAGCCTTTCGGCAGTTCAGTATGGCAGGTACCGAATTCTAAATATACTATTCAAAAAAAAGTAGGGGATATTTGATTTTTAAGTGTTATTAAAGCCACCTAATGAAACTGACGAAGAAACAAATGACAAAATGAAATGAATTTCACATTCATCGATTTATTCCAAATGATCGTTAGACTAAGTAAGGCACAGACTGACCATTATAAGGGTAAAATGATACCCGGGGTCGAACAGCAAAGTTGCCACAGCATCACAACAAAGTCAGTAACGGGTAAATCCTCCTCTGTTTGCCAAACAAGCATTGATCCGACGTAGCATACTCTAATGAGACGTCTAAGGTCATTTTGGTCCAGATTGTCCCATTCCTGTTTCAACGTAACAGCAACTTCTTGGACATTGGCAGGACGTTGTTGACGTTGACGTAACCTCTGTCCAAGCATGTCCCACACATGCTCGATGGAGGAGAGGTCGGGACTCAGTGCTGGCCAAGGTAATGTGGTGATGTTCTGTTGTTGGAGGTAACCTGTAACGATCCTGGCCCTGTGACATCTTGCGTTGTCATCCTGGAAGATGAAACGGCGGCCATGACGTCGTGCGAACGGCACAACATGGACTGCCAAGATGTTGCCCCGGTAGTACTGGCCTGTAACACGCCCTGCAACAACATGTAATGTCGTTCTTCCAGCAACAGTGATACCTCCCCACACCATAATAGAACCACCCCCAAATCGATCATGTCTGATGACGTTAACGTCTTGGAAGCGCTTGTTTCGACGACGCCACACCCTCCTACGTCTGTCCAAAAAATCAACAGTGAACCTTGACTCATCTAAAAAAAAACATCACATTGCTCCAGCGTCGATTATCCCAGTGTTGACGATCCCTACACCAACGACGTCTTGCCTGAATGTGATGATCTCTCAAACAAGGGATCACGCGAGGACGTCGGGCGCGAAGGTGACCCCTATGCAGTCGATTCCGAATCGTCTGGCCACCCACTCTCACACCAGTGTCTGTTTGAAGACGAGCGCTGATCTGATTTGCTGTGATGACACGATTTCTCAAGACCAAGGTACGCATAAATCGATCCTGGGCTTGAGTTGTCGCCCTTGGTCGAACTGAGCGTGGTCTGTCCTGTACAGATTGTGTATCACGGTATCTGGACCATAGCCTGCTTATGACAGACTGAGAAACATTCATCGTCCGCGCCACAACCGCCTGTGTTGTGCCGACCTGTAGCATGCCAAGGTCACGTAACCTTTCATTTTGGGTAAGCCAACGCATATCAAAATTTGTTTTCTGGTCACTAAAACAATTAAACTGATGTTTCCATCCTGGAATTCAATGCCACAATGACTGTAACATTCAAAGTCAGAGTCGTGCAAATCTTGGGTTGGACCCCCATGATGATCCCAAGCATCACCTGCATTCCATGCGGTAGCTATTGGTGCGTTTGGGCGTCACATGTAACTGGAAATGTTTCTTCTGTTAGGTTCTATAGTGACTTTTTTCGTAGTCATTTGCATATTTTAGTATTATGCCCCCAAAATCAAATATCCCCTACTTTTTTGAATAGTATATATTAACTATATTTGATATTGGTTAGGGACGAATTTTCAACGCGTGGGCGTTACATCACATGGTCTGTCAATGAGTCGAGTGGTATGGTTTAAAATCCCCGCTTATACGTGACAATGAGTAGGGTCGCCTGTCAAACCTCGTGGATTTTCTCCGGGTCCCTCTGCTAAAAAGTCCTACGCGCAAGCGAATTAATGAAATAAAACTGGACCATATTTTAGTTCCGAAATGACCTAGTTTGTGTATAGTGGACGTTAACCCTCGCATCTCTTTCTCTCCCTTGATACTGACGTCATTAATCATCTAAATAACTTAATCGTTCGATCCGATCCCGGTATTATTATCGTTCTGTATTGTTGCAACGATCGACTCTAATTGAAGAACCAATTTTCCCTTGTAGCTGGAATAATATTCAGCATTCAGGTGCAGTTATGCCTCTCGTCAGCTCTTAGATGAGTTGGGGTTTAACGCGCTACTATTAGGCACCGATTGGGCTAATGAAGACGGACATCTACAGTATGCGTATGAGAGAAATTTTGTCCAGACAACGAGCTTGACTCTTATTTTGAATTCCAACTATCAAGGGAAGGTTAATATCATTATTGTTTTTTTTTTTTAAAAAATGATCACTCCCTAGATTATAATGTAATGATTAACATGTTCAAATTTTAGGATGAGAAGTATATGATAAGTATCATGATACCTATTGGTATAAGTATAACAGGAGCAATGATTATAATGATCTTGGCCTATGCTGGAAAGATCTGCAAAAAACGAAGGGAAGAAGTCGCAATATCAACTTTGGAAAGAGTTATCCCCAAGGTAAATTGGTCGCAATACCTCAATTATTGTTTCATTTTCACTTTCAAAGTAGAGTGTGTGTACAGCAGTTCACCAATGTTAACATCTTCAAAGGTTTCGATTTTAATGTATTAAAGTGGCCGTCCCAATTATATTTTAGTGAATGAAACTGGTTAACTATGTTTGAAGGGATGTTAGAAACAGTTCCCTTTAAATGACTGAAAGTGTATATATAGTGATTTGTAACTGGGGGTCGCGTTGGTTTAGTGAAGGCGCTGGCAATAATTGTCAGTTATACAGAACGGAGTGAAGGGATGAAAAGCCGGGGTTTCGTGTACAGATTGGCGTGTCCTTAAAACTACTCTAGACAGTTGGAATTCGGAATAAGAGCAGGCCGTAGCGCCACTGCCAGGGCAAAACTTCCCTCGTAGCACACTGCATGGCATATGTCCATCTTCATGCCCAATCGCTGCAGAAAAGTATGACGTTAAGCCCCATTCCATTTCCTAAATGGTTGTGCAGCAGTAATAAATTAAAGTGACCGTCCCCAAAATATTTTATTGAATAACACTGGTTAATTGTATAGAATAGGGCATTTAAAAATGTTTCGTAATTCCCTTTAAGGTACCGGAAGTAGGTAGTGCATGTTTGTTGAAGTCAGCCTCCTGGTGTGATTGATTTATGTTCTAAATTCACCGATGTTTCCGTGTTAGGACAACTATGTCTATGGGTTTGCAGACATGTGATAGTCGCGGTTATCAGATCACACATTACCAGTAAATTAGTGGAGAAAATCCTTCATCTAGTATAAAATCATGTTAATCAATATGGCGATCTACATCTGATAGGAGTACAAAATATCTCTACATTTGGTCGGATACGCAGTTACCGATTTAAAGTTCGTAATGACAATTAATATAATATCTAAGGACAAATTGAAAAACTATATCTAAAAAAAGAAGTTGCATAAATATCGTTCTTTTATTTATCTTCCATACAGCCCTTGTCATCTACAGTCACACTGGAAGACGTTTCAAACCTAATAAGTGATACTGATGACGAAGAATACTAAACAGCCTTGACAGATATTTTATAACTTCCTTGGGATTGCTTGTTATTTTGAATTATTCTATTTTGAACCTGTACTTTATTGGTTGTTAATTTATAGCACCCAGTCAAATACAGTCTTGAAACCTATCGTGATCATTTACCAATGTATTTGAAACTTTGATGTCTCATTTAATGCTATTTTTAGCCCTTGCAAATTACAAGGTATTGACACCTGGAGAGTACATATAAAATAGCAGTATTTTGGGATTGGAGGAACTAGACGCTAACCGCTATTCATCTTGTTCTTCTTGTTCTTTTTGTTCTTAGGGTGGCGCGCTTAGAAAAAGCCTACGGCTCCGGCAATTCAAGTCCGATCGACATGACAATTAGCAAGCTTGTTCTTTGAACAATTCTCCACCGATTTCGTGAATTAGACTTTTGAATTCCATCCAGAATATTCTGGCGTACATGAACATATTGTAGCTTTAATTTCATATTGCATTATGCTACCTTAACAGTTGGAATTCGAAATAAGAGAAATTGGTAATGCCGCAAAATTTACCTCATAGCACACTGTAATTATGTCCGTCTTCATTAGCCCAGTTGGTGTAGAACAATAGGACCTTGACCCCTAATTTCATTTCTTTGCATTAATATATGCCATGTTTGGTGTACGTGGCATGTTGACATTATATGATTACTAAACATTAATTTTAAAGAGGGAATCAATGTTTTTTATGGTGCCGGTATTAACAATTCGATCGATGCTTCTGGTGTCTGGGGATTATTGTTTTGTAGATGGAGATATATATGTCAGATAGTATGTAAATGTTGATATCATATCTTTCTTTTTGTAATCTATAAACCTTATCAGACTCGTCTTGAAGACCTCCAAAAAGGATCCCGTTTTAAGTATATCTAGCATTAAATTCGTCAAGAACAACATTTTCGGTAGCTTAATTAGCTTCGGTCGCCCTGTTTAACACTCTGTCAGTCTTTCTACGATACTCCACCCCGGACAATGAACTATGCTGCTCTCCCCTCCCTGTCCGCAACTCCGCCAACTCGATTTAAAGGGACAACAAGAAGAGTGTTATTGGGGCTTTAAGCATATCTAACATTAAATTTGTCTAGAGAACAACATTTTCGGGGTTTAGCTTCCGTCGCCCCGTTTAACACCCCGTCAGCCTTATTGTGGGCAATTTAACGTTATGAACTGTATATGATTCCATCCCCTCCCTGTCGCCAACTCCGACAACTCAATCTAATTCCAAACGAATATCTTTATATTTACAGTTTCTTGTACTTTTGCATATTAAAACATTATATAAAATACAGTTTCATTTCATGTATAATTAGTGTTTCAGTATTGAGAAATTGTTGTAGATTGTATTATTCTATTGCAAAAAAAAAGAAATAAATAATAGAAATTTGTTCGTTTTGTTAAAAAAGATATAAAATACATGAAATGGGATTTAACGTCCACTTTTCTTCACCAATAATAATGAAGTGGCCGTATGCCATGCAGTGTGTGCAGTGCTAAGAGGGAAAATAACCAAGCAGATGGGCATTTCTGCGTACTTTATAATCAAATTTCAAATGCCACAATGTGCACCAGACGCTTGTCCTTGCTAGATCCGTCTTCATTAGCTGGTGCAGAATAATACGATTTGATCCACATTTCATTTTTTTTGCCAAGCGTTCCATCCTGTAATACTGACAAAGGAAAACTAGACTTTTTATTGAGCTGGTTCCTTATCACTCAGACGCCATGACAACTGACCTACCCCCTTTCGCCAGCAAAAAAAGTAAAATACAAAGTAGTGAAAATGCCAGGCCATTCACAAATATCATCTTTATAGGCAACTTTTGCTCGTTGTGAGCTTAGTCTGTCACAAATGCTGTCCAGGCTATCGGCTGTGTTATGAACAAGACCTCACAGGCTTGTAAGATGAACATCTCTTTAAAAAACCACATTAAGCTGGGTCTGAATGTTACGCCTAAATTCTTTTACGTGCACATTCATATAATCTACATAGTCGATTCCAGGGCAAAATTTGAGTGCATTCACATGCACGATGGTTTTTCATTTATATCTTTTTAATCTTCCATTTATACATTACAATAAGTAAAAAACTGAGAAATCAAAAACTGTAAACTTGAGTTGGCCATAACTTATTTTGAGATTGCTTCATTTTCATATTTTTGGGGAGAAAGTTTTAAATGTTGGATTTTTAAGTTCAATTCAATCCTTCCCATTCATCTTTCTGAAACTTCAATCGATATTGAACAGTCAAATACAGATACAATTCAAAAGATACAATAATGATTAACTTTAGTAGGTTTTATTACAAAATTTAATCCTGGCATATCAAGCTTTTAGCTTTCATACTTACATAATATAGATACATATGCACAATAATAAACAAGGCACAACATGTAAATAAAGCATTTTAACATTTGATCGAAAACTGAATACAGAACATTAACAAAATAATGAATGTTGTTCTACTTTTATAAAATATTTCATTTGATCTATCAAGGCTTTTCAATCTTTTCTTTTCTCTAAAACAACAGAATAACTTTTTTTTCAATTTATACTCAAAATTTAACACAGCATGTCAGATTTCTTTTAAATTTATTTGTGTTGGGCAATAAAGATGCTAACTTGAAAATTATTTTTTCCAATACATGTATTAAATAGGCACAATCTAAGAGCTAAATCTGCCTATTGCAGGTCTTTCTTTAGGCAAGAAATGTTATCAAAGTTATCAATTAAGACATTAATTAACTTATCCAGACCATAGGGTGGCTCTGATTTTAAGTAGATTACAATGGTGAGGCTAAGACTCCAATGATCAGTACGGTGGTTACAATCAACGCACACAAAATGTAGTGATTTGAATGAAATTTTCAATATATTCAATTTGCATTTTCTATTTTTGAAATACAGCGAAAACAGCCAGCTCTTTACAATCAAAGCTCTAAAACTGCAGTGTTTTGAATGAAATTTTTTTCAATATATTCAATTTGCATTATATATTTTTGAAATGTAGCGAAAATGACCAGGGGCCGGTTGCTCAAAGCTCTGTTAACTTTTAATGATACGTTAACATGGAGTAAACGGATCGTTAACTTTAACAGAGAGACAGGTGGTTGCTGGAAGCCCTGTTAACTTTAACAGATAAAGAAATTGACTTTCCAGCAACAGAAATTTAACTGACTGTTAACAAACGACACATGAAAGATAACGATCCATTAGTTCAACAGATCGTTAAAATAACTTATATTTGAGCAACTGGCCCCAGCTCTTTATCTAAATCTGACATAATGCCTCTTAATTTGTGTTCCTAAAATTAAAAATATATAAGACATATTATTTATTTGACAACAATGATTCCTGTGGGGATACTGTTCACATCCATACATACAACTAAACAGCTAAATAGTTATTGGGAAAAAAACAAGCCTAGACAATGAAGATGAACATTGCGCCACATATTTACATAATGATTTCAATTCAAAAACAAAGACAAACAACTTAGAAACATGAGCTAAATTAATTCCAAACAAATTTACACAAATTCAAATATTAGAACGTCATAATGATTAAAAATTTGACAAAATTTTTTGTTATTTCTTTAAAAAAGAGAAAATGTAAAATATAGATTGTAACAAAGATATGATTTAGATGTTGGTGTAATAACATACAGATGAATGTAATAAATATCAGGGGCCGGTTGCTCAAAGCTCTGTTAACTTTTAACGATCCGTTAACATGGAGTAAACGGATCGTTAACTTTAACGGAGAGAAAAGTTGTTGCTGGAAGCCCCGTTAACTTTAACGGATAATGAAATTGACTTTCCAGCAACAGAAATTTAACGGACCGTTACCAAATGACACATGAAAGATAACGATCCGTTAGTTTAACGGATCATTAAAATAACTTAGTTTTGAGCAACCGGCCCCAGATAGATAAACTCTTGTTAATAAAATGATAATGCTAAATCTATCTTCTGTATTTCAATTCTTTTATACTCTCTCAATTCTAATATCTGTAGTCGGCTTGATTCACGAAGAAACTAGCACGTATATCATACTAAAAAAACAAAAAAAAGAAACAATCATTAAGCTACATTATTGCCGAGATTATTTTATTAATATAAAGGAATAATGAGCAGCCAAGGGACACAACACATAAGCATTGCATTATAAGATCTGTTATAATGTTCAGAGTAAGTTAAGCTCTGTTCTACTGTTAATCCTGACAGTTTTTTCCTAATTTTGCTGATTACTAGTGTTTTAATGCAACTGAATTAACCCTTGTGGGTGCACGTGGTGAGAATCACACAGCAGGTAACAAGGGGTCCGTATGGACCCCAGTTGTAATTCAAAGTTTTTACGTACAGATGTATTTGAATTTAAAAGCAGCGGTTAAGTTTTTATTTGCATTTATATTTGACAACTGAAAAACAACTAAATTATTATACAAAAACATTTAAGTGATATTTTGAACAGATTTAATAATACTCACAAAATTGCTACTTTGTGTACTATGTTATAACGAGGTTAAATGGCGATTCACGCTTGATACAAAAACCATAGAATTTTTGGAATTCATCATTTAATTTTTGGTATTTGTAACATGCAGATGTTGAAAGAGAGAATAGTCTGGCATACGCAATATGGCATCAGGCAGCAAACACATTAGCAAAATTCCTACTGCGAGTTGTAAGTTTGGGGTCCGATTGGACCCCTTGTGCCCTACAAGCGTTGGGCCTGTTTGGCATGTAACATAACTCTTCATGTGGGAAGCAGATGAATACCGATCTATTCGCTATGTTTAAAAATATATTGGAGACAAAGTCACTAAATTTCAGAAAGCAGTGCCCAGTAGTTATTACAAAACACTATAAAACAAGTGCATGGGGTCCTCGGAGACCCCACGTGCACCGACAAGGGTTAATACACTAAAAACATGCTGCATGTTAGGCTTGAGCTACTAAGTTGTACTGACCACAGATGATCTGGCTCCAAGTTAACAAAGCATTTTCAGATTCAAGTTAAGAATTTACAAAGCTTTCTGTTTGTGGATCAAAGATATTACTCATAAATCGTGATTGAAAGTTGAGTCTGGGAATGCTTTGTGAACATGGACCTGATTAATTTATCATAGGTTGATATCCAGTTGTTAATGCAAGGGAGATAATACACATTAAAGACACAAATAATACTTTTGCTTATTTGGTCCCCAACCAAACCGTCTCAAATTAGGTTTGGTCATCTCAAAATTAGGTTTGGTCGGTCAGAAAATCTTCTTTTTTCTTGTGGGGTTTTGTGGGCTAAGATTCGACAGATCGACAGAGCTTACTGAACTAAAACCTTTGTCACAGCATTTTTATACTGTACAGTGTTTATTATTTCCTAACATGTTCAGGAAAAATAAAACCAAATGGGACTGTTTTCAATTCTGAAACTTCGGTGCTGGAATTTGTCTTCTGAAAACTACCCTAAAATACATTTTTGGGACCTGGATAGTAAGAAAAAAAAGCTTACGATCCCTTGATTTGGGATCAAAAATATTGGGTCAGTAAATATGGCAATTTAAATAACTAAAAACATGACAGAAAGATCGACTAACCTGTATAAATAATAAAAGAAAGAAATGAGGTAAAAGGCTAGTTTAATCCATCCCTCCTTCTGGGCTCTATTTAACTCATCAGCATTCATTATAGATGTTGGATCATATAGACCTGGTACAGACATCACAGGTCGAGACATATACCTAATGACAAAAGAAATAATATACAATATATAGAGGTCAATTGATACAGTTAAAGTCTATTGTTTCTTAAATTTATCATTATCTCAGTTTAACTAAGTAACGATGGATAGTGCTACATTAGGTAAAAATGTTCCTACATGTACATGTATTTGCATTATCTGTATTCTAAAATATTTCTTATATTTCTTTATGATTACATTGTAGCTATATGTAAGTAAAACTGTCAATTTGAAGAACAAAATGCAGAGAGATTAAAATGTTACAAATCAGTTTCAAGCTGACAGCATGCAAGTTGTAAAATTGATATCAAAATATATAATATACCTCCTTATATGATAAACGGCTAATGGTAAATTAAATATCAACGATCCAAATTGAAATGAGAATAGAAATAATGTTGTAAACAATAGATGTATGGCATATTCCGGCAAAACAAGCTGAAAATTAAATTATCATTAATTATTAATATGATCTGACTGGCTTCATACTGCTAACTGGTAACAGTCATATGAGTTATCATTAGGCCTCTCTTGTCTCAGCTTTTAACATATAGATTTTAAGTAAATCAAATAATACAGTGAAAGGACACTTGACTACTGGATATTGTTAAAATTCAATAGGCATCCTCGCTGTTTATGAATTTCAAATCAAACGAATGAAAACTTTAGTTGCAAAAGAGCATCCACAAGATTTTTCAATGTCATCGTACACCGTAACTCCAACAGTAAGCAATTATTATCAAAAAGGAATAAAATTTGTCACAGAGTTGGAACATCAGCAGCCTATAAATAACAAGATTTTTCAAATTTATCAAGGTATATGAATCTAAAATTTGGAAATAATCTTCTTCATATGACATAAACGCTTATAAATTTTGATCAAACTTCCAGATGAAAACAATTATTATACATGTACAACTGTATTTTAAATGTTTAATAAAAAACAATAAAATTTATTTATCTTACTGGATTAAGACTAGAACATTGATCGATTGGGTTCTTGTAATCTGTTTTCAGTTCATCAAAAGCAATTATCTGCAAAAAAAAAGTGTCCCATCATTAATTATTATTAGATAAATATACTCTCCTGTGGCCTGTGTACTAGGAAGAGAGAAAAATATTTCTGTGAAATCTAGGACGTGGATTTTCAGACATGGCCTGCCCATCCAATCCATGCCAGAGGTGTAGGATGCAGTGCCTGCCAAGAAACAGCACCCACAAGTGTAGCATAGGCCTACTTATGCTTCTAGTCGTGGAGATGAATTGATTGACAGCATCCAATTCCAAAGTAGGGTTTTAATAATTTTGTCAATTTCAGCCACAAAAAGCTCCTGGTACCGTACCTTGAATGTATCGCACAGTTTAAAAGTAAACAAAAACTGAAAGTAGTTTATTAATCTCAATATTTAGGAGAGCGATTTAGCCAATTTGCAGGAGTCTTTAATGACCCCTCGAAGGAAAGCTGATGTGCGTTGAGAGGAGCAGGAGCAAAAGCTCTCCTTAAACGTGAAGGACTGCAGTGCTATATAGATTTAGATTAAATTTACTTAGGTTTGGCAGGATGAAGCACCTTTGATTGAGGCAGGGCCATCAGATATGTGTCCTAGCACTTGTAGCGTAATATTTTTGACACTGTCATAAGCCTTTCTTACATGCACTCATCATCCTCCTCCTTCTCGACTTTCTTTAGCTAAATTCATAAATAATTGTGTTTTAACTGTTTACAAAACACGGTGTCATATATTGTGGGGTGTGGGCGGGGGACTACACATTAAGACGGGTCTCTTTATTATCATCATACATGATAGTGCAAAATTTAATTAGGTTCTTGAGAATGTATATAACATGCCTGAACAAATATTTATACGAATCAGATGATATTGAGTTGAGTCATCAGATGACATGTTATGTTATGATTCGGTCGATTTTGATGGCTCGCTAATTTAATGGTCAATATTAAGTCTTACAGTTGTAAATAATGACAATATCATGCAATTAAATAACAACACCGATGTAAAATATAAAGGCTTACATGAAATATCGCGAAAAATATCAATACTGCCGTCAATATTAATGCCACAATGTAACAAAATGCTGCAAAAGTAAACGCCATTGTTGATCATTGGGACAGATAACTCTACGATATACCTTTTCTACAGGTGCACCAGGGTGAAGACCACAGTTAATTTTGCGGTACGAGTCAATGGTTGTCTGGTCTGGCGAAGAAACCTCCGCCTTTACGAAATCCATACAAGTTATCACATTGAATTTCTTTTATTTGGGTAAACAGAATTCATAACTCTTCAAGAACCGTGGCCTAATTAAATTATGGTAACAACTTTAGCGTCTCAGAGCATCAACGGGATTCTGGGTCCTGGTCAATCTATTATTAAAGTGAGATTGGTGTTCCACGCCCGAAAACCAAAATAAATAGATAGAATATTTCTGCATATATAAAGCACATTCATCTTTTTGTAGAGCACCGAGCAATTGAGATGTTCATCTATTATGCAGAAAATGCTCGTAATGCAACCTACTGTTGTCACAAATTTAGTATAAAAAGTTTTGTCCTTAATGCGCAATCAAATTAAGTATCTGTTTATATTTAGCAGTCATACTCCTTCAACTTAAGGCAGAATTATTGTTCCAATCATATCACTTACTACTACTTGCCTTAAAAAGAACATCCTCCGAAAGGGCATTTGACAGGCTTTTTTGTCTCGCCAGTGTAACCAATCAATTGAAAATTGCTTTGCTACCTTTAGGTTAAATGAATTGAGGACAGACAACAGCCACGATAAATAGATTGATAAATAGATTGACGCATGATATTTGGATGATCTACAAAACTGACTAATTGGCTATGTACTTATTTTACTCAGTGACAAATTCTTATCGAGCAGGAAACATAAACGGTCTTCACAAGGTAGTAGGATCATGGACCTTATAAGGTCCATGGTAGGATAAATGATTATAAAAAAAAGACCCATTCTTGTGAGAGAAAAACTCCCTGTGGATGGCGAGCCAGTACCATTTAATCTAAGTGAAGTTTTGATGGTATTATACCGGAACAATTTTTCCAGCCGACAGTGCCTTACGTTTGTCTCCCGACCCCATCCCCTTTAGCACTCAACAGGATGAGCTTCCTGCCCCCCTCACCCCATTATTTTTCACCTGCTTAATTTCCGGTACTAAGTTCACAGAACATTCTTAGAATTAAGTTAAGAATTTATTCAACTTTCAATTACTATTTAATGAGAAATATCTTTGATCTAATAACACAAAACTATACTGATTTATTTGTTACATTAAAACAACAAAAGTGTTTTATAAAGGGCTATATTTTACTTAAAATATAGCGAACAATTTTGAGTAAATTCTCAAGTTAAGAATTTATTCAACTTTCAATTACTATTTAATGAGAAATATCTTTGATCTAATAACACAAAACTATACTGATTTATTTGTTACATTAAAACAACTTTCAATTACTATTTAATGAGAAATATCTTTGATCTAATAACACAAAACTATACTGATTTATTTGTTACATTAAAACAACAAAAGTGTTTTATAAAGGGCTATATTTTACTTAAAATATAGCGAACAATTTTGAGTAAATTCTCAACTTAAGTCTGAGAATGCTTTGTGAACACAGAGCCTGTACAAGTGCCTACCATTGTCCATCACTGCTTCTGTAAATAGCAGATCTATACTTCCGATTTACACAATGGGAGTATATGAAAAAAGACAAATTTTATTATTCATTTCTTTAATAATTTTTTAATACAAAGAAATTTTTTTATAAAACAGGAGACATGTAGTTGGTGGAAAATATTTTCTCTCAGTCAACTCAATGTCATTAATTCAATTTCAATGAAATAAATACATAAATTTAATAATCTTCTCAGTCTCCACAACTTTATTAATATTATTGACGAAATAAATATATATGTATTCAATAACCATATTTTGGATCCAACTTATTTTAGGTTTTTATCAATTGAGCAATGGTCTTCTAACTTCTCCTATATGCCATGGGCAATAACTCACTATAAATTCTCTAACAGTTAACTGTGAAATTAGACTGGGAATGTTTATATTGGACTGTGAGCAAAACAAAGGTAATGCACTACATGGATGGTGTGATGAGTGAGATAAAGAGAGAGTGGCAGAGGGAGTTTAACGTGACATTTTATTTCAATAATTCACTTGCGTGTAGGCAACCAGAGGACCCAGACACAGTTGGACAGACGACCCTACTCCTTGCCACTTACAACCACAGCATCGATACCGTGCCAACTGACTAAATGAAGACCTTATGATATAGCACATATGTGCTAACTTTTCGGTCACACCCCACCCACCCCACCCATTAGCACAATGAAGTGAACTACTAAAGCTCTAAATATGAAGAAAATTTGCATCAGTTTATAAACACAATCTCGTTATTATCTAGTGTATACATATCCATGCATGCTTATTTAGGGAAATATGTATTAACTCAAATAAACAGAGCATAAATTACATATCAGATGCAACTATGAAAAATAAATAAAAATATACTAAACAGTATACAATTATCAACTAAAAAATACATTAATAGGAGTAAATATAAAAGAAAGCAATAATTTAATATGTAGTAAATCATTATAATAAAATAAAGAGAAATTAGACCATGCTTGGCTAAATAATACATAACTAGTACCTACGTCTTATTTCTATATACACCATATATTTATTTATTAATTCTTAAAAATTGATTTTTTGTAGCAGTACTATAAAACACACCAACAGATTTTTTTGTAGCAATAGTATAAAATTATTAAACAAATAAGGGGTTATTTGTAGTAATACTATAAAAATAGATTTTTGTAGCAATACCATAAAACACACCATCAGATTTTTTTGTAGCAATACTATAAAACTATTAACCGAATAGGTATATATTTGTAGTAATACTATGAAAGATAACAAATGAATTTGTAGCAATAATACATACTTTACCATAATAGCGTTTTTTAGTAATAAATACCAAAGGATTTTTTGTAGTGATGCAATAAAACAATCAATTTGATTATTCTACAGAAATACTATAAAGATTATCAAAAGATATTGTTGTGCATACTAAATGCTTTTTTAGTAGCAATACTACAGTACATACCAAATGATTAATAGTAGCTATACTACAAAACTTCCCAAATATCTTTAGTAGAAACACTATAAAATATCAGAAATTATCAATTTTTTTGTATCAAAAATATGAAACATGCCAAAAGAACTTAGATCTTTGGGAGATAAACCTATATTTCGATTTTGGTCAAAATTGGATAAAAATTGTGACCTGTAGAGTGTCCACAAACACTATATGAATGGACAGACATCCTGACTGAGTGACGTCTAGAGGCAACAACAATATACGTTTTATAGTGGAGGTATAAAATGATGGAGTATCATGCTTTATATTTATCACATGTATAACAACAGAAGACTAAAGTACACACACAAAAAAAATATTTGCAGAATGGTATATTTTTAATTTTATTGACAATTATAGTCGACCACTTGTAATTTGATTTTGTCTTTTAATTAATATAAAATATATACATTTTAAACAATAATGTGCATGTCTTGCATACTATTATTATTAAAATAAGGTTGTGACCTAAAATAACATTAGGCCATACAAAATATATATCCTGATTCTCCGACAATCCTTGCCAGAAAACGGAGGGGAGACAGAAGTTTTTATTTCGGAGTGTTTTTTTTTATTCAAACAAGCACAACTGGGCTAAACGACTTCACATTTCAAGACCATCATGTTATTTATTGGAATGACTGATTATCCAGTATCATTGATGATTGTCAACAACATTATTATACTTGATAAACAAGCCTACAATACAATATTTGGATTCATGCAGATTTTTTTTACTTCCTGTAAATGGGCTAAAACACTAACATGCAGTAACTTAAGGTACACAGGATTATTTTAAGATCTAGGATATTTTTTTGTATGTGGCCTTATTCACACTTTCATACTTTGACGTTGATAAAATAAAACATAAGGAGTTCCCATTAATGATGCCTCTTTTCCAATTAATTTTTCACGAAATTCTTCATCACTAAAGATGCGAATGGCTTCATCGTCACACTCATACCATCCTACACTGTGTTTAGAAGAATCGTCCATTAAGTGAGCATTTGGTCCATCAGAACACATTTTGATATTACCCTCGTCATTTGACTTTACCTTTACGTAAGATAGATAATGACCAGATGTAATAGTTGTACCAGCATGTGTAACAATACCATACAAAGAGTACCTGAAAAGAACATAGATTGGTTTCAGAACAGCAATTTTTAAAATTGTTTGATTAGGTTGCCAACAAGCCGATTACGATATTCACCAGAATAAAACAATATTA
Source organism: Patella depressa (assembly GCA_948474765.1). Taxonomy (NCBI): domain Eukaryota; kingdom Metazoa; phylum Mollusca; class Gastropoda; family Patellidae; genus Patella; species Patella depressa. The sequence goes on along the minus strand of OX419719.1, from coordinate 53,067,329 downwards.
GGATGTAGTAGCCGATTTAGTTATGACATATGTAATTTTTGGCGCCACAGTAAAAAAAAGCCTTATTTCTGCATTGCAAAGAACAAATTAAAACGTTATCACATTCAAGCGAAAGAGAAATGGGGTTTAGAGTCCAACTGACACAAACCAGGTCTGTATTTCAATAAATCACTTTCGTGTAAGGGGACATTAGCAGTTACAGGATCTGGAAAGTTGGGTAGGTAACGTTACTTGGAATCGAAACCTTGCTACTGGACTCAATAACCTTATGATCTAAAGTATCGCTACATGTTACATCAATCAAAACATGTATCACATTCAATGGGGAAATGTATTGTTAATAAAATCAACTTACATATGATTAGCTTTACGACAAGATCTAGGACATTGATACTGTAAACATGGTAGTGTAACTGGTATAGATATATGATCATTTATTTTACATAAATTACCAAACAACCTGCAACAAATATGTTTTAAATGATGAGCAAAATCAAATATCAAATTTAATCTGATGTACATTTGTAAATCAAGCACATATTTTTTGGGCTGTTTAAAGTCACAGAATCAAATTATGTTTTAATCTTCGTAATTAATGAATATACAGTTAATGAAACTAAATTTATTAGTCAATGTGTACATGTATATGAAATATCGTCGTAAAAGATAGATATACAAAGGAAACTCCCTGAGTTACCCAAAATCTGAAATGGATATATTATTGTATTTTTGGAAAACAGCTCTTTGTTAATATAATGTTACCAAAGAGAAAAGAGAAATGGTGTTTAACATCCACTTGACACATACCAGGTCATTTCGGAACTAACATGTATGGAGTGGTTCAATTTTATTTCAATAATTCACTCCTGTAGGAATCGATATAAATATAATGTGATCAAAATATCATTAATTAATTCTGTTTATATTATATATAAAACTCACCCGTCTGACGCAGAGAAACGTTTTAAATGTAATGTAAGGACATCAGGTAGAACTTCATAATGTAGAGATCTCTCTGCTTCTACATATCGAAAACAATTCTCACAAAAATATTTATTATCTTCCCTTAATCTCTCTACTTCAGAAAAAGCAGACATTAACTTGGACAAACAGGAGTCATCAACATCATCTAAAAAATAAATATTATATACTTGTATTTGCATAAACTTCAATATCAATCTACATGTACATCTTAAGAGTGCAGTAAGCAAAAATAAAATAGGGTTTATTTTTATTTTAAACTGTCAGGGGATCTTTAACATGCTTACAATGGTAAACACAAGATTTTGATTCTTCATTCCTTGCATAAAAAAATACAGAGGTACGTCAACAACCCAATGAAGTTCAATTGCAGTAAATAAACAATAAAGAGAGGTATAAGCACATACATGTATACCAATGGCGTGATGATATTCGAACAACATTTTTGTTTACTATACATGTATGTACTCAGTTAATTGCTTTGGCTTTATTAAAGCTGGGAGAGTATCTACTGCACCTCTGATATTTTAGCTGGTTTTCTTAATTAAATGTTAAATAATCACTGAGTACAGTTTATAAATTAGCATCTACAATGATTAAGCCATGCAAAAATATAATAATGTACAGAAAAAGCATTGCAATTCTGCAATTAAATACGATTTACAAGATTTCATGCTTAATTGTTTTAGCTTTATTTATAGTACCTTTGTCTGTTTCGTCCTCATCGGAATCCACATCCTCTTTTTCTCTTCTTAAAGGAACACTGACATCTTGAAAATCTTCTTGTCTTTCTTTAGCAAATTCACACTCCATACATTTAGTCTTTAACATCATCGTTCCTTGAAATAATTGTTCTACAAAATCACAGTTACTTCCCTTTTCTTTTCCTGGACTCTTCTTAGGGGAGCGTAATGGGCTTACACATGGTCTCATAGACATTTTATTAGCACAAGATGATGAGTTTTCACTGAAATTAACTTTACGTTTGGCAAGTGATGACATCCCTGGAGAAGGTTTCATATATAATACTGATGACGTTGATGGTGAGACAGAATTTTGAAATTTTTTGTTTAATCTAGGCGACTGTCTCCTTGGAGAAACAGATGAAATTTTTGGTGATTGGCTACGTGCACGTTCACATGGGCTCAATTTGGTGGGTGTAATTTCTTCAGTGGCATTGCATCGATTCCTGGGGGATTGTCTAATCGGCAATGGTGATTTTGAGAAATGTCCATTAGTCTTAGATGTAGAAGGACTCAGTTCTATTGTTTTAGGATGAGGTTTAAGTGAGAAAGTCTCAGATATTGCATTTGTAATGGAATCAATCTGTTTTTCTTCATCATCACTAAAACACATCTTTCTTTTAGCACTACTTGGGGTAAAGCTTCCTGTTAAATCCTTCCCATTTACAAGAATTCGACAATTTGCAACTGGGGACAAATTATTCATTTCTTTCATCGAGTTCAAACTCTTCATGGCATCGGAGGCATTGACACTCTTAAGAGGACTGTTGCAAACACTGTCGCACTTTTTTAGTTTCAGTTGAAGCTGTTTAGTTTTACAGCGTCTGTTAATGGGAGACAAAAGATAAGATTTACTCAGATTGGGCAATGACTCTGATGACCTAGATCGTAAAATATTTCGACTTGGTAAAGCATTCTCGTTATTATTATGATCATGATTGAGGTCTTCGTTGTTGTTGATATCAGTAAGGTTAGTCTGAGGTAGTTGTGTTGGGTTGGTATTGGGATGAACAACCACTCGCTGCATTCCCAGTCGCCTACGGGGTTGATCACTCTTGGAAAACATGGTTGTAATACCTGGTTGACTGCTGTCTGATTTCAATGATGGGTTACGGAATGGTTCCTTCGTGCTGGTTGGAATTTCTATTTTCTTCTTCTTTTTGCTTGGTCTTCCTCTTCTTCTGACAAGTTCTACAGCTCCATCTGTCTTTAATTCAACGTCTGGCATACTGCCATTAGTTTTCTTCATTAAATTACCCTGTAATGGTTTGACGTCACAATTTTCTGTTTTGACTTCAACAGTTGTATGAATGTCATCTAATAAATCTGTGTTAGGAGTTTTGGTTTCACTTTTAACTTTTGGTTTCTCACTGGCTGCCAGAAACTGTTTCATAATGTGGTTCATCTTTGGTTGTGGTTTGGCAACAGGAATGTAAGCTTTCACCTCCTCATGATTTTTGATCCAGGCCTTTTCAGCATCAGCAAGATAACACAAAAGACAGCGAAGAAGTTCCTGTGCATCATGTTGAAAATTACCCTCAAACATTGGATTAAATTCCCTGAAATGGAGCAAACAAGGAAAATTTACAATTAGTTACTAGCACATCGAAAGTTTAACTAATATATTGCACCAGTGATAAGGATGCTTTCCCTGCTGGCCTTGGTGATACTCTGGTATGACTCACTTAGATTTCCATCAAGTCCAGACCAATCAAAACATGTGTTACAATGTGTCGCCTGCTTTTTTCACGCGCAGACACAACACAAATATTCTGAAAATATTGTTTTACTGTCATGAATGGCAAACAGACATGCAACAGTAGATCAGCCACTGACTTGGATACTTGAGACTGGTGAGAGGACTTGAATAATGTTGCAATTGGAAAACCATATTACAAGTATTCCATGATCCATACTTGCCGAATATAACTTTTGTTGGCCCTTTGGGTAATTAGCAATTTTATATTTTAACACAGAAAATTGTGAAATTTTGCCCACAAGCTAGAGTCATTTATGGTATATACATGTATGCCAGGGTCCAACAGGTTATACTAATAGTCTGGCAGTTATATCTATAATGTTGCATATAATCTAATAAAAATATCCATGATGTAACTGAAGAATAAATTTATAGGAGACTTCCAGATAAGATAGAAATAATTTTGAATTTTTAACAGGATGTTTCTTTGGACTCAATGAACACTCTTGAGCTGCAATATTGTCACAAGAAATTGTGGCTTGACAACTGTGACAACCATACATCCACATTAAATATGGGTGGGACCAGATGCCAGTGACAACAGCCAGGTTAAATACTGGCATATCAAATTCTATAAATACCTGATAATATCCAGTATTCTATTTGGTTTGACTGCCATACTACTAACATCAGCACTAGCCATTTCTGAATATCTATCTTCATGTCTCTCCATATCTTTGTACAGCTTAAATAGATTACATGCAGTATTAAATAAGTATTGAATCAACACCCCATTTTCTACAATAATATTCATAGCCAAAAATAATATAGTAATGAACGTAGTTAGGGCTCGCCTAAGAAATAAAGATATTTTGACTTGTTTGTTAGTTACAGAACAATATCTGTCACTCAACAGTACAGTTTTAGCTACCCTAACTAGTGACTCGACTGCTTTGAAACAGTTGCCACTGGGGTACATTCTACACTACATTACCTGGTATAAACATTTCACCAATTCCATGGACAGTTTCCCATCTTCAGTAGTTTCAGATTCTTCATCTGGTGGACCTTCCTGAAATGTTAAAGAGAAAGTGTCATGGTGATACCTATCGGAAACATTCTTTCAATGGCATTTAGTAATTCAACTGGGATATACACACAAAGTCTGGAACCGCAGTGACTCAGTGAGAAAGACATTAGCCAGCATGGTTCTCCTTAGGCAGTGGTGTAAGACAGAGGGCCCGACAAGTGACAACATATATATATGGTCGTAAGGATGGTGCAAAAGACGGAGATCCAGTGTACAAACTCATGTGCACATGAAAGACCCCTTGGTACACTGTAAGGCCTATGTTTGTCTTCATTATCCCAGTCAGAGCAAAACAGTAGGACGTTAAACCCCATTTCATTTTATACACATGGCACAATGATATTCAAAGTCTGCCATACTCCAAAATATTTAATATATCCCACAATTTGTCTAAATTTACTACTAAATAAAGGTAAAAATCAAAATTTCCATACTGTAAACATTAAATATTTTCAACAATACATACTTTTAAAAGTTTCTCTTTTCCAGCTTTTTCTACTACGACAATATTCTTAAACAGATCTACTAGACATGTCATAAACCTTGGTGTATATCTTAACACTTGTAATACACTATTCAGAAAACATGTGTTACCTAAAAAAACAAAATAACATCATATTATACTGAAATAAGACAAATAATCAAATGTAGACAGGTCGTGTGGGGTTTTTAACACTTACTTAAACATATTACGCAAGAGCTAAATCTGCCTCAATGTTATCGCTAGCCTGCGATATTTAATGGATTAGGATCCGATTTGCTGCTCAACTTTCATTCATGACTGAAATGGATAATCGGTTCAGAGTGGATCAATTTGACTGAAATTGTCAGCAAATTCTCTTTACATTATCTATTTAGTTTTTAACTCTTATAGTGAGAACAGCCAGCTCTTTATCTAATCTCCCATAATGTAACTTTAAGGTAACACCATTCACAGTAGTATGAAATAACGTTTGGGAAATATTCTCCCTTATTGTTAGTTTGTTTACATTTTGAGTGACGTCTTTAACAGTTAAAGGCCAGAAACTACACAGCAAATTGGACGCTTAAGAAAAGCTCCTGTTAACATTCACTTGAACTGATGTATGTGCATCCGTTGTTTGTGATTTCTGTATATTGTGTTTTGTCTGTAAATTTGTCTAGTGTAATTGTTTGTGTGTGGTGCTGTTCCCCTGCCTGCATCATATGTTAGTCTATAAAGACGGTTACATGTATAGTATAGACGTTCACTAATAACGTTTCTAGTTGATTCTAACCAATAATAAATGACATTCTCTGAATATATTCAGATACTATCTTTCTGGCCATAAACAAGTAATAGGCCTACATTTCAACTATAATCTTTTTATCCACCTAATCTTAATCTCATTGAATCAAAGCCTGGAGATACATGTATTTTAGTTTGGTTTTCAAAATGAAATGTTAAATATTCAATTGGAGAACATTTCTGAGTGCATTAAGCTGTGAAAAATTTGATGCAGATTGATGTCATATTTACAAAATCAAAGTTTTAATTATTTGCCTGCAGGGTAACTTTAGCAGTGGGAGGAAACTGGAGGACCAGGAGAAAACCGACAAGGTCATATAGACAACATTATGATGTAGAAGATTCTAACCTAAATTTACAAGTGAAGCTACTGGAGGTACTAGTGATTCTTCTACAGGTACACAACTCTCACTTGATACTTCTTGTTGTACCTCTTCATCTATATCACCAATACCATTACATTCTTCTTCACTATAAAGTAAAACAAACAATTAATGTAAACATCAATATTTTCATTCATTTTTGAGAAGTAACTATTAATAGATGGTGGAGAAAATCTTTATCAAATGTAAACACAGCTTGCCAAATAAGGCAATACATGCCCACAATCACCTTTTATTTGCTTTAAGCAGTATAATATCATAAAACAAATCACCTCCAATCATTGCACATGCTGTATCCTACGTACGGTCAATTGGTAAGAACTTTCAAAAGCAAAAAGTCTGGGATAAAGAAGCAAGAAGCTGAGATTGCAAAAAAATAAAATAAAACAGCTTTAAGCTTACTTTATAGATTGCTGCTTAGGTTCATCATAAGGGCATTTGTTAGCTTCATCTGCTGTGCTTGGAACACAACCAGGAGCTGGTGTGTTCTTCCTGCTGGATTTTAATGAAAGTCTTGGGCGCTTCTTCACAGGTGCTAGTTTATCTTCATATGCAACCACCATTTTCACCGTGTTGAGAAAAAGTCTGTTCAATCTTGCAGATTCATCAATACGATGTCACCAGAATTTTATATTTGTTCCATTTTTTCCTGAATTACAAAATACAACAACAGATTTAGTATGAAATTAAGCAATTATAACACTACATTGAACTAGAAAATATACTCATGTCTGATAATTATACATGCATTCCAGTGTTGTTATTGCTGAGTTGCAGTCTAGTTTTTATCCCTTTTCAGTCTGAAAGTGAAATTATCTTAAAATCATAAACCGAAATAAGATTAGGCTGAAAAATATTGTTCATATAATGTACAGATTATTGTGGCATTTAGTTAATGGTCGCCATGACAAAGCTCAACGTACATGACAATGTAAATATTAGAAACAAGTGGCTATGACATTGACAGCGGCTATGGTACCATTTTTATGACGACTATATGCAAATCAAATTGACTAGATTTAACATAACAATAAACATATTTGAGTGATTCGACGTAGGTGACATTAGACATTCCAAGCAAAAGCATTGCATTCCTGCTCCTTTTTTTATTCGGTTCTATTTCAGTCACGCACCTCTACCTGTTCACGTGATCGTAGAGACTTGAAATTTTAGGGCATGTTTAGGGGGACTAGTCATAACCTCACAGTCACACCAAATTTCAGGGTTAGTAGGGATAGGGTAGCAGTGTGTTACTCAAAATAGTGCCTTTTATTCTACACTGTCTAGGCCTGGTGTACGTATAGTAGAAATTGAAACTCAGACTCCTCGTGAACCGTGGACTGTGGCCTGATTAACAACTGCCGGGTCGATGGTCTGGTGCCAGTGGTGGTATGGTTCATTGGTTGGCCTTATGCCAATGTCGTAGGCCTAGTACATGTATTAGTATGGTGTGTACTGCTGTCACAGAAACAACTTACAAATAAATTACAGATATGTAAACAATAATTGACTCAACCCTTACAAGTAAATAGGACGGAAACAGGTAATTTAATCGAGCTATCAGTAGGATACAATAGTCAGTACTACAAAATCAAGCTGGATAGTTCACAAAAAAATTAAGCTTGAGCGGGAAAAGTTGTTTACAAAACATTGATTTAAATTCATATCATACGAAACGAAAATTTAAAGATAAAAGAGAACATGTCAGGAAAAGATAAATTATGTGTACATTTTTAACCATGAATGAAACTAAATAAAACCAATTAATGTCAATTGGAAAAGAATAATTAACCTTATCGAAACAGAACTTACTAGTTAGGTTGATCTTTGGCCCGGAAGTTGAAATTGTTATCGGTTGGTTTAATATTCGGAATTACTGAGAAGAAGAAACCGAAACGAAGTTATAAAAATATTTGTATTATGTTGCTAATAGAACTAGTAGTAGATCGGAACATGGCTTTTTGTGACGATTCAAAAATTCATTTGTTAATATATTACATTAATTGTATTATCTGTTTTGTTATTATTATTTAGAAAGTAAATAATGGACAGCCAATCAACATTCTACATTAGTCAAATTGATAATAGTAGCAGTGAGGTGTTCTACTGTTTCAATTTCCGTCATACAAAAGGAGCAGTTTCTTCTCTCTTTTTTTAAATTTTATACAAAATTTTATTTGTGGGAATATTCTATGAAGGAATTTAAATTGGAATTCGTGGAGCTTTGTATCTAATAGGCCTATACAACTTTTAGGGATAATAGATATAGTATTTACCCCATACCCATAGGCGTACGGGGAAATTTTTGACTGGGGGGGCGGTGGTGGTTGGTGCCCCCAAAAATAGTTAGGTTTTTAGTATGGTACACCATAATGATCATAGGCATACGGGCTCGATGACAGTTAGGGGGGCAGAACCCAAATTGCCCGAAAAATTTTCGGGTTTACAGACGCACCCCCCCCCCCTCTCTCCCTCAAGAAAATTTCGGAATACTGACGGCTGTTTTCCTTCTATTTCAACCCGTGAAAAAAGCAACCTCAAAGTGATCAAATTTAGCTTAATTAGGGTAACTTCAATTTGGTCAAATATACAGCCCACCTGCTGACCCGAATTCTAAAAACAATCAATCGTCGCGGGGTATGGGGGCCTCACCCTCCAGAGAAAATTTTGAAAATTTAACCACCGCAAATGCGTTTTCTGCTATTCTAGCCCATGTCAGTAACTCCAAAAAGTACCCAATGGTTTTGTAACCGAAATCACACTCTGAATTAAAACCATCCAACCAGACTGTTGTAGCTGCATTTACAAATACTAATCGATGCCCGAAAACTGTCGCACAAAGTAGAATGGCTCCAGAAAAACTGTTTTAATCCATAGTCAACTCAGTACAAATTCGTGGTTGTCAATTTAAAAAAAAGTAAAATTAGTGTTTTAGGGCTCAAGGACAGTTAGGGAAGCAAAACTAAACAGAAATTCAGGGTTACAGACAGCTGCGCCTTTTTTTTCGATAGGCGAAGAAGCGGAGTTGACCTTGATAGACCTCCCAAGAAAATTTTGGAATATTTGACGGCCGCAAACGCGTTTTACTGCTATTCCAGTCAGTAAAATTAGTGTTTTATTAGATTTCGGGCTAAGTAGATGAATTTTTTTTTCTCACTTTCTCTCTCTGCCCGAAAAGTCAGCTTGCCCGAAAGTTAGGGGGTCAATGTTGATTTAAATTGACAAATGTTGAAGATTTTGGATGTTATTGAGTTAGGGACTTACCTACTTTAATATTATTAATACAAAATATAGGTTCACGTACCAGGCCTGTAGGATGGAAACGAAGTGTGCAGATTCTTTTACACAGCTAACGGACCGAGTACCGACCATATTTCCGACCCGAATGCTGCTAAGGCTGTCTGTGTTTTTATTTAACCAAAACACGTATGAATGAATATGCATTTTAAGTGATTCTAAGGAGTTTTTACCAAATAAAAAATAGTTCAATTTTTATTTGAAAGCCCATGACAGGTTCTACAATATCTCTTTTGCGATGAATAAGTTCTTGATTTCTAAATCATCAATAAAAGAGAACTAAAGTTTATTTACTTGTAATATACACAACTAAAAACAGTTGTTTATGTAACTGTAACTCCTCGCTTACTATGTACTCCAAACAAAAGAGGGTTCGAGTCATAAGATTTCTATTTAATTGCCAACTATAGACACTCTGAATATAAATTCGCTGTTAAATTGGACACATTCAAGAACACAATATTTTTTTATACAACTTTTACAAAGTACAGATGTGTGCCCAAATTTCCCCAGCATTTGGTGCCCAAAATGGGGGGGCGGCCGCCCCCCAAGCCCCCCCCCCCCCCAGCTCGTACGCCTATGCCCATACCGGTGTAGGCCCATACTCCTGCGCAGTGTTAAATTTCGTTTGATTAGAACTGGGATTTCTCGCGCCATTGCTTCAGGAATTATGGTATAGGGCTATCTTTATTATAAAAGTTTTGCCTCATACCAATTCGGTTTTACCTAATTCTCTACTATCATGAATGGTTAGTTGGCGTGGTTTTGATTTCCCAGTTGTACGTGACAAGGAGTAGGGGTAACCTGTCCAACCTCGTGGGTTTTCTCCGGTACGGTTTCATCCCATTGATATTGAACCATTAACTTGTTAGTGGAGAAATCACCTAGTATGTGTCAAAATGGATTCTCTCTCTCTCTCTCTCTCTCTCTCTCTCTCTCTCTCTCCTATAATTTCTGTATAAATCACCGGAAAACACCATGTTATACTGAATAGAGGAAACACCGGAAAAACACTAAATACCGGAAAACACCCTAAATAGACAACCTGGAGCCTGGTCCTCCGGAAAACACACGATAAACCTAACCCTAATCCCCCCCCCCCCCCGAACGAAGAGGACCTGGTCCCCGTGAAAACACCGGAAAACCCTAACCCCTCACACACAGAGGAGGGCGCCCGGTATTTATTGTGTTTTCCGGTATTTATTGTGTTTCCGGTAATCTGTATAACATGGTGTTTTCCGGTAGTTTTCCGTTATACAGTGTTGCCGCAGAAAAACAAGTTAATGAATATTGGTTGAGTAGGACTATGTTTCGTAAATATTCATAGCATGATTTCTTCAAACAAGAGACAGTGAATGAGGAATAATTATTTGTCATGACATCGATCCTAATATTATGAACAAAGATACCTCCTTTGATGGCCCATGAATGAAAAAATAATGATAAACACAGGCGCGGATCCAGTGGGGGGGGGGCGCACCCGGCGCACGCCCCCTCTATTTTTTGAGGTGTCGAACAATTTTTAGCTCCATATATTCTCGCGAGAAAGGAGAACGAAAATAGTTTAAGTTGGAAATCGTAATTTACAGTACTAGTACGAAATTAGTCCTTGTAGGCATTTTTTTACTCTAAAAAATCACGGTTCCGGGCTTCGCACTCCCAAGCTGGTGCAGCACGCCCCCTCTTTCTGAAAATCCTGGATCCGCCCTGAAACATACGTAAATATAACAATTATAACGTATTTGTTCCAACGATCTATTATGTCCCACTCCATACCTGTCAGATATGCCATCATTCTGGCACAGTAAAACAACCAGGTCAAAGAAAACAAGACTGTGTTTGCATAATACTTGAACTTCGATCACACGAGAGGTCGTAAACAAATAGACACGACATATACTTAGAGCTACCTAAGAAACAAAAATATATAAGGATACAAAACAGATATTGATTTATACTGTATACTAGCCATTATACTAAAATTGATAGGCGAACGTCCATTCTACACAATTTGGGTAATTTCGGGACTAAGATAAATCCACTAATTTGGGCATGGGGTTATAGGCAGGCAGCGCTACTGTTGGTCATACACAAGCATAGGATCATTTGCAGAGCTTATGATCTAAAGCACACTAGACCACTTGCTATATCGCTTCTCCAGGCAGAATCAAGGTTATTATTACGTTAGTAAATACAAGTTAAGCATTGGATGGCGAAAAACACGCGCCACGGAACTTTCAATGTCTGTAAATGCAATGATCGCTGCCATATTATATTATGTATAAAATCGAACATAATGAACACAATCGCTCAACTTTACCCTACGGCACAAAGCCCACGAAAAAAACCCAACCCAATCCTGGTTTGGACGAAGTGTGTTGAAGGACGATTGGGGATCGAAATATTATACTATTCAAAAAAAGTAGGGGATATTTGATTTTGGGGGCATAATACTAAAATATGCAAATGACTACGAAAAAAGTCACTATAGAACCTAACAGAAGAAACATTGCCAGTTACATGTGACGCCCAAACGCACCAATAGCTACCGCATGGAATGCAGGTGATGCTTGGGATCATCATGGGGGTCCAACCCAAGATTTGCACGACTCTGACTTTGAATGTTACAGTCATTGTGGCATTGAATTCCAGGGTGGAAACATCAGTTTAATTGTTTTAGTGACCAGAAAACAAATTTTGATATGCGTCGGCTTACCCAAAATGAAAGGTTACGTGCCCTTGGCATGCTACAGATCGGCACAACACAGGCGGTTGTGGCGCGGACGATGAATGTTTCTCAGTCTGTCATAAGCAGGCTATGGTCCAGATACACAATCTGTACAGGACAGACCACGCTCAGGTCGACCAAGGGCGACAACTCAAGCCCAGAATCGATTTATCCGTACCTTGGCCTTGAGAAATCGTGTCATCAAAGCAAATCAGATCAGCGCTCGTCTTCAAGCGGACACTGGTGTGAGAGTGAGTGGCCAGACGATTCGGAATCGACTGCATAGGGGTCACCTTCGCGCCCGACGTCCTCGCGTGATCCCTTGTTTGAGAGATCATCACATTCAGGCAAGACGTCGTTGGTGTAGGGATCGTCAACACTGTGATAATCGACGCTGGAGCAATTTGATGTTTTCAGATGAGTCAAGGTTCACTGTTGATTTTTTGGACAGACGTAGGAGGGTGTGGCGTCGTCGAAACGAGCGCTTCCAATCGATTTGTGGGTGGTTCTGTTATGGTGTGGGGAGGCATCACTGTTGCTGGAAGAACGGCTTTACATGTTGTTGCAGGGCGTGTTACAGGCCAGTACTACCGGGACAACATCTTGGCAGTCCATGTTGTGCCGTTCGCACGACGTCATGGCCGCCGTTTCATCTTCCAGGATGACAACGCAAGATGTCACAGGGCCAGGATCGTTACAGGTTACCTCCAACAACAGAACATCACCGCATTACCTTGGCCAGCACTGAGTCCCGACCTCTCCCCCATCGAGCATGGCTGGGACATGCTTGGGAAGGTTACGTCAACAACGTCCTGCCAATGTCCAAGAACTTGCTGCTGCGTTGCAACAGGAATGGGACAATCTGGACCAAAATGACCTTAGACGTCTCATTAGGAGTATGCCACGTCGGACCAATGCTTGTTTGGCAAACAGAGGAGGATTTACCCGTTACTGACTTTGTTGTGATGCTGTGGTAACTTTGCTGTTTGACCCCGGGTATTATTTTACCCTTATAATGGTCAGTCTGTGCCTTACTTAGTCTAACGATCATTTGGAATAAATCGATGAATGTGAACTTCATTTCATTTTGTCATTTGTTTCTTCGTCAGTTTCATTAGGTGACTTTAATAACACTTAAAAATCAAATATCCCCTACTTTTTTGGAATAGTATATGAACAGAAATACGTTAAATATCCCAATGAATTTATTTACCCGAGTGCACAATTATTATAAACATTAATTTAAACATTTATTTGGAGCATTATGGAATCTTGAGTTATGTGATTTCAATCCAGTCAAATACACAGATTTAAGAGTTCTTGCATTATGCAAGATAGCGATCATAAAGTTTTGATGGCTTGTTTATTGTGAGAATTTCCATATTAGATAACAAGTTGTTATTTTGAATATTAATCTTTTGAGCATATAACCGAATATTAAAGATACGTTCCCGTGTCCCAACTGGATGATTTGATAAAGTATTTGGACTAAAAACATGTTCAGACTAATTAATATTAAAGATACGTTCCAGCATACCAACTGGGTGATTTGATAAAGTATTTGGACTAAAAACATGTTCAAACTAATTAATTTATCAAAATATTGCTTCATATCCTTCTCAAAACGGGGTTTGGATGGCTGAATGGTTAGTGCGTTGTGTCATAAAGCCTGTCATTGAGTCAGCTGGCGTGGTTTCGAATCCTTGGTCCTATGTGAGAAGGTGTAGGACAGCCTGTCCAACCTCGTGGGTTTTCCACGGGTCCTCCGGTTTCCCCCCACTGTCGTGGTTTCGAATTCTTGGTCCGATGTGAGAAGGAGTAGGACCGCCTGTCTAACCTCGTGGGTTTTCCACGCCCCCCCCCCCCATACACACTGCTAAAGACTCCAACGAGCAAGCGAATTATTGAAATAAAATAAAACCATATGTTATTTCCGAAATGACCTAGTTTGTGTCTAGTAGAAGTTAAACTTAAACCCCATTTCCCCCTCTCTCCCCTTAACTCAAAACACTGTTTACGCGAGGGGATACCCACGTTATAAAAAAATCACACTCGGCAGACCATAGCAGATTACAGTACACCCCATCTAGCCATTGGAACTACTTGTCCATGACGAGGTTTTTGAAGACAGTTTTTTCATACAAGTATTTCAAAGTCTGCAGCTATTTTTCTTTCAAGTTTATCCGATTTTCTTCAAACAAGGACAACTTTGCTCTGAAAATTCTATACACGTTTCGAACGATGCCATTTTGCTTACTTTTTAAAGAGCGGCAAGTGCTCCTAATAAGTAACCGGTGCCGCATCGCAATTGTATCCTCGTAGGTACATATCAATTACAATTACCCTCATAAAGACGCCGAAGTTTGCCGAGAGAAAAAAAATCTATTAAAAAGACCATGTTTGTGTCACGTGACTTCACTGACGAACTACCTAGCAACGGGTGCCAAGTCGGGTGAGAATTCATTGCATACAAAAGACGATGTTGTCTTTAATCGCTAGCCATTTATCATAAATATCGAAGCCTAACTAAATTCTCGGATGTCGGGATGTCGCCTTTCATAACGCGACAACCCGACATCACGACATTTCTACCTGACATCACGGTCGTCTCTCTAACCTCTTGGGTTTTCTCCGGATGCATGCCCTACCCCGCGGGGTGGTGCCAGTCCCGCTTTTTTGTTATTATTTTTGTCTGTAAATATTCTACAGGTTGCAATTATTAACAGATTTTGTTCAAATTCGGCATGATCAATCATTTCAATAACAGGATGGTACCTTTATTAATATTTTGTCTGTAAACACTCTACATGCCGCGATTCTTAATGGATTTTCTTCAAATTTGGCATGAGCATTATTTTCAAGGAGAAAATGGCACATACTGATGTAAATGCATGCCCAACCCATAGGGGCGTTGTCACGCCCACTTTTCGTGAATATTTTGTCTGTAAACACCTTTCTGACTGTAATTCTTATGAGATTTTGTTCAGATTTGGCAAGATCAAGACAGGATGGTAAACACCCTCCCTACAGGTTGCAAATTTTATATCGTCGTCGCCCCGTCTGTCCGTCAGTCCGTCCGTTGGTCAGATTGTGGACTCTCTAGGGCCTAAAGTTATCATCCTATTGATTTTAAATTTATATACAGTGTTTATGGCCATGAGACGTAGAAGCCCATTGATTTTCACTGCCAGATAATTACTGTCAGAGTTATGGCCCATGATCACGTTTGTAGAGGCTAACGTTGTCATCCGATTCGCTTGAAATTGATGCACAATGTGTAAGTTCATGCGACGAAGACGCCTAATGATTTTCAGCGATGTCCAATAATTACTGCCAGAGTTATGGCCCTTGATCAAATTGGAAATATTGTGCCTGTGCCTAAGTCAACTCATAATATTGCTGTGTTTGTTTGAGGGGGGGGGGGGCGGATTTTTTGGATTTTTAATGGTGATATTAATTACACCTTTATCATTGATTATTTATATGTTAATTGAAGCTCATGTTGATTATCTAAGAATGGTAGTTTTTATTAATGTTTTGCATGTAATCATAACTCTAATTAGTCTTTGATCTTTTTATATATATATTTTTTTTATATATTTAGACAGAATATTTTTTACTTTTGTGTAATGGCTTTCTAATTATCTAAGTATATTGTTTATTAATGTTTAGCTTGTAATCATAACTCCTATTCGTCTTTGATCTTTTTATATATTTTAGCAGGATATTATTTCTTGTCTTTGTGGTTTCTTTTAAATTTTTCAATCTTAAATGTTTACTCCCAGATTTGTTGTATTATATTATCATTTACCTTGTGCTCGATAACGACAAGAGGACACTTGTTGAAACGTTGCACTATTAAAGTTGCTAGTGATTGTTATCCATAAAATTGTGTTTGTGTTTTTTCAATGTTAGACCTATCACTAAACGCCTTAAAAACAAGTTACCACCCTGTTATTGAAATGATTGATCATGCCGAATTTGAACAAAATCTGTTAATAATTGCAACCCGTAGAATATGTACAGACAAAATAATAACAAAAAAGCGGGATTGGCACCACCCCGCGGGGTAGGGCATGAATCCGGAGAAAACCCACGAGGTTAGACAGACGACCCTACTCTTTGTCATGTACACGCTTGGGCTGGAAACCACACCACTTGACTCAATGGCAGACACACAGACAAGGGAGGTGGCATAATATGTTCATTTTATGAAATGAAATGGGGTTTAACGTCTTACTGTTTATCAACATGTACACCAAGCACTCAATCTCCGCGTGCAACCTTTGACGTCACGCGAGCAGACATTCCTCATCGGACTGTCGATTATTAAAACCCTTTAATTTTTGTCATGTACATGCGCTCAGTGAATCCAGTATTTTTCTAGTAAGATTGCATATTTATTTCTACTTTCTATTTATTAGAATAACCACCCGATAAATAATTTCTGGGAACGTATCTTTAAATAAAAATCATCGGATATTCGCCCATGTCTCTCGCCTCCCTCCCCTCACCACCAACCATGTCATTGGTGTAAGATGGATTGCAACTGCCTGAAAAGGGACAATTTACAGTAGCCTAGTTCGAGTGGGATGACAGACCGAGGTCGAGTATACACATTAGCGTGCATGTAAAAGAACCCTTGACGGCTGGAGTTCGAAACAATAGTATTAGTAGGCCGTAGAGAACACCACCTGTCTTCATTAACCAGTCGGTTTTATAATTTTTATGACAATTTGTTATACTTTTTTTTAAGAACAAACGCATTTGGATATCGGGATGTGCAGGGTGTGTGTGTGTGGCGGGGGGGGGGGGTAAGTGACATGGATCAGTATAAGGTATACTTCTATACCTCTGCGATTTCACCGTCAACCAAAGCCCAAAATATTAACTTTTAAAAAAATACTAAATTAGATACTTTGTTACTGATTGCTATTTACAAGTCATTTCAACCGGTTTTAAATATTAATTTTATCCATTTTCCATTTTAAAAGTAAACAAGGCTATAAATCTTATACCAAAAAAGTCAATATTAGCTCGTATTTATGAAAACATGCACGAATGCCTACTAGCGTTATATTATTCATACTTTCAATTTTCACGCTGACATTAATGTCTGGAACAATCTCACATGACAATGGGATAAATTCTACCCACTGTTATGTACCAACACAGAGAGTGCTGTGCTTTCAATGAGATGATATTTTAAGAATCTTAGAAAATTAGCAATGGTTTATGCATTTATAGTATAAGAAATCACCCAAAGGCGGCGACATAATGTTTACCATTATTTATATCTGGCTCCTTCCAAGGATGCATTATGCAAGATTTGAAATAGCATTATACAAGAGCAAAATCTTCTTATTACAGGTGTTTCTTTAGGCCTGAAATGTTATCTAAATAATCAATTAGACATTAATTAACTTATCCAGGCCATAATAAACACTTGATGTCAAGGCTAGCCTTCGATGTTGGCGGATTAAATTCCTATATGCCGCCTAACGGCCATTGATAATTAAATCAATCAAGTGGATAATCGAGACTATGCTGTTTATATTAATGATTTTAGTAAAGATGACCGAGTCTATGTGAATATTTCACTTGCTTCGTTCTCGGCTAATAGTGGATCAATTTGACTGAAATTTTCAGCAAATTACTTCTACACTATCTAGTTTTTAATTACTATAATGAGAACTGCCATCTCTTTATCCTATCTCCCATAATGTGTCTTTAAATAAAGATCGTTCTAACTACCGCTATAATAGTTCGAAAATAGACAATGAAAATGAATATTTTGAAAATTTCATACAAACTACTTTGTTCTGGGAAAAGTTATGACTGTTTGTAAATTTAACGTAGATCATTTATTAATGTAGCAAGAGCCTTTGACAACCGAGACTAAGCTTCGATTGACCATTTTATCATTAAATTTCAAATCCATTTAAATATTGACCCGTCATGTAAATAATTGTCTAAATGCATGTAATAGTTTATATCAAATTTAAAGCCGAAATAGAGACCCACATATTTAGCCCTTACACAATGCATCTTTAATACCGATATATAGTTTTCAACTTAATTCAATCATGTGAGGGTACCCCTTGCAACATGGGATTTTAAGAAAAGTAATTCGTTAAAGAGATGATTATGACATTCGGCGGAGAATCGGATATTACTCATTCTACAGAAAATCAAATATTCCATTATGTTGCAATTTTACATTATGAAAATAACGTCCAGATGTGGCAAATCTTGATCAAATATAAATGTACCAATGGCTTGATGGAGTGGTGTCAGATATTTAAATGGACACAACGGTTTCATTGTAATCGTCCCGTTTTCTCGTTATTGGGTTCACTATCATTTCTTTATTCGGCTTGTTTAGTAATGCGCAAATAGTGATTTGTCAACTTCAGACCATCCTACCAATCAAAACCTCACATACAGAAATTTTCAACGAAGACTGGTCTCTGAAAGCTTTAAACACTTATCGACATATTTGATTGGTTGACAAAGGCATCATTCTGCTCCGATCACGTTTGGTTCAGAATGCATCTATTAGCAGATACAACGAGAATACCTCCGTTATATAGCTCTTAGGTCAACTCGGCAAATCTCGACAGATTCCGGTACGTTCCGGAACCTACATCTAGTCTCGGCTGTATGACAGTAAGTGATATGTACCTACGCCCATACATTTGCGATGCGGCTACCGGTTTACTTTAACAGGAAAACTTGACGCTATTTTAAACAAACAAGACACCATGGGCGCAGCCATGTTTCATCTGGGACCTTTAAAGTAGTTCCAAGACACTATGGGCGCAGCCATGTTTCATCCGGAACCGTTAAAGTAGTTCCAATATGGCGGAATTTGTCATACAGCCGAGACTAGATGTAGGTTCCGAAATCTGTCGAGGATTGCCGAGCGCTCTTAGATCAATATTAAACATTCTGACACGCAGTTTGTTTATAGGTCAAATTCGAGACGCAAATACAAACAGGGTGTGAAATTGTCACCCCCAATAACACCTCTTATCTTATCAAATCGATCCTTGTCAGGTCCCACAGCTGTGCAGAATAAATAAGTAACACGGAAATTCGTGCTATATTAATTGATGAATAGTTTTCTCGTATTTCAATCAATATTCAATCATTACAATATTGTGTGTCATCATTTATTATTTCTCTTTGAAGGAACACTCTCATAATATATGTTGAACGTGCATGGATTTATTTATGCAAATCAAACACCAAAATGTAGAGAAAAATGACATTTATAGTAAATTACGTAATAATTTCATCCGTTCGGACATGATCATTCTAATTGCTTAAAGGGCGTATAAGATTATTCGTTAGGTTCTTAAAATAGACAAAAATGGTTCTAAAATCACATATTAATTAATGTCATATGAAAGTAAATGTATATACAGTGCTAAACATTCATTTTAAAGTCGTGTATTGTAATATCTATAATCAATTATTTTCGATGAAATACGCGAACAGTCCAAATTGAAGGATGAGTTTTGCGCTTGCTTAGTCTATTTCTATTATTGTTTTGCCTCTTGTGAGTCAGCGGTTTTCAAAATTATTTCCGCATTGTTTTTTTTAAAATTACAAATGGCACTCGAAACCATAGAGTACACGATGTCGTGCACGATATTAAAATGCCTACTATGTCTTAAATGTTGTATATTGGTATATCATGGATACTATTGAGTTAGAGGTGTAGCTCTGAGTGCCGCGCTTCGACATCTAGCTGGCCGGTCACCTCTGGCTTGCGGCTGTGGTTTCGAGCCCTGATGTGAGCGTATGTGGCATGGAGATAGGGGCGCCTTTTCAACCTCGTGGGTTTCCTCCGGGCACTCCGGTTTCCTCCCACTGCTAAAGACCCCTACGCGCAAGCGAATTATTGAAATAAAATTTAAAAAATAGGTTGCCAGGCAACGAAACATACGCCCACACAGCAGCCAAATCGTCCGGGCAGTCAACAAGAGTTGTCGCATATTAAGGAATTATCAGAAAATCATTAGAATTTGTTTGGTTTTTATAATCAAACGGTTTTTTTTAAATCAGATAATAATTGTGACCTCCAGAGGCACAACAAGCTAAAAAGGGTGATTTTTCGTACAATCAGGGGACATAATTCAGGAAGTAATGACCCGATGGGCGCAAATATCGAAAGGGACCAAGATCTTTGGGTTATAAACATACATGTCAAGTTTCATCAAAATCGATTCAAAATTGTGACCTTTATAGGGTCCACAACCTTGATATAACATATTTTCACACTATTCGTGTACAAACGGCGGCCATTTTGTCCGTCAATTCTAGTCTGATTTTCACGTAATTCAAACTCTCTCTTCATTACCATGTAACGGTGATATAGTCAAACGTTTTTTTAAATCGGATAATAATTTTGACCTCCAGAGGAACCAAAAGGGACCACAAGCTAAAAAGGGCGATTTTTCGGACAATCAGGGGCCATAATTCAGGAAGTTACGATCCGATTGGCGCAAATATCGAAAGGAACCAAGATCTTTGGTTTATAAACATGCATTTCAAGTTTCATCCAAATCGGTTCAAAATTGTGACCTCTACACTGTTCACAAGCTAAAAAACATGATTTTTCGTACAATCAGGGGCCATAACCCATGAAGTTACGGTCCGATACATGCCAATATCGAAAGGAACCGAGATCTTAGGGTGATAAACCTATAATTTAAGTTTCATTGAAATCGGATAAAAATTGTGACCTGTAGACTGTTCACAAACAATTGTGGACGGTCGGACGGCCGGACGGACGTCCGGACGGACGGACGAACAAGGGCGACGACAATATACGTCTACATGAAAATGTGGGCGTATAAAAAACATATGTTAGTCCCGAAATGACCTAGTTTGTGTTGAGTGGACGTTAAACCCCATTTCTCTCTCTCTCTCTCTCTCTCTCTCTCTCTCTCATATAGTTTAGGCCATTGAAAGTATAACAAAACGAAACAGAATATAGATCTGTAATTTAATCAGATTGTTGCAGATGAGGTGGGGTCATAGAGTTATATAACTCTATGGGTGGGGTGCTACATTAAACGTTTTGGTGTGTTTTTCACATACAATTATGCAGCGTTATATACTCAAATATATCCTGGGTGGATACATAGATTGCAAAAGAAGAGCAAAATAATATGAGTAATGACATTTTGGCAATTTTATTTATAAAAAATGAGATAAACGCAATGTTTAACAACAGTTCACATAACTAAACCCATACCTTTTTATTCAGCTGGCATCTCCAGTCAATTAATTAATGATAACAGAATATAAAACAATAGCAAGCAAGTAACTCATCATGTAAATTCTTCCGTGGTTTGCATCGTACATGAACTTCAACATGAAGGGGAGCTAGACACATTAACGAATTTGGTCAAAATATTAAATAAAACGTTAGTTATCGGGAGTATATTAAAGGAATCAGAATAACCTGAGTGAATCAGAGAAAGAAATTAATATCCATTGTTATGTCCCTTTTAGTTTGGAAAGGAATCGGAGTGTATGTTCACAAATAAGGACAGACAAAGCAAAAGCTACACCAAATCCTAAAGCCGCAAATGCACCTTTTATATCGTCTAAATACATGGCCTTCAGTTCAGTACTATCTGAATGGAGACATTCTTTAGGGCGTTGGTCCTTATACCGAGCCTGCTCCCACCTTTTTAAAACACCTCCATCAAATAAATGAAACATAAAACGCTGAATTTCGGGCGCCAAAGGGGAATCTGTAGGAAGAGCCAGGGCAACATGTTGTGTTGCCAATACATTTGTAATTGTGTCAAATGTACAGTCATTCCGCGACAGTTTAAACAGGAGAGGATCTAACGAAATATATGCATAATGCCCTTTTGTAACTCGGTCAATGTGCTCTGTAGCACTTGTTGAAAGCACACCAGGGTCGGACTTATTGAATTCGAGTATTTTACTCCAAGCTTTCCGCATGTCCGCTCGTTTGGCTTCTTTCAATAACGCAGCCGTTAGAGTGGCCGGATGGACACCCCATCTCCAACCCTCAAGTTCTACCATCTCCTCGAGACTGTTAAACGGTTTCTTCTCTCGCCTAACAGAAAGGGAAGCCGTTAAGTTACCGGAATATGTCGCGGCTATCACCACACAAAACAACCATATGGAAAACGTCATAATCCTACCGGTCCAAGTTCTTGGACGAATACCATCACCTCCTAAAAACAGACATCCAGCTACTGATAAAAACAGGTTAGATACACCCACAAATTCCGATACTGGTGAAGTTCTATGTGCGTTGTCTTTATTTACAGGATTAACTTTTTCCAAAATATAAAAAACGATACATATTCCAACAGCGGCGGAGAATAAAACATAATAGACTTGTAACTGAAACGGCTGCATGATATTTAACCATCCTTTGATCGAATCATCTTCTTTTCGGAACACCATACCAAGTCCCTGGGTAAAAAAAGGCGGCAAAATAAAATCAACCACCGTTTCCCTATCTGGGGTCAACGTAAGCTCTGCTACTGCCATGTCAACTTCGCGTCTCATCAATTGGGCTACCAATCCGTCCCACGAACCATTGATGAGGTTGCCCCATTGGTTATCTTCTGGTTCCACAAAACTATACGTAAAGTTTAAAAACATGGACATAGCATCACAAAAGGTCTTTGCGTAACCTGAGTATGTAATGTTTCCACTATCATTATGCTTAAGAAAAAACTGCGGCGCGACATGTGAAGTTATAATAAAATGTCTACCATTGAAGCCATACAATCCATTTGGGAAGAGGGTTGACTTTGTGTAGGTTTCTACAAGAACAAACCGTCTGCTAGATAAAGTGAACGTGAATACACCCACAGAAGACTCGAAGCACGAAATAATTGCAATATTTTCCAGTACAATTTTTCTGGTATCAAGAACCGAAAATACACATGTATCATCATCACCAGGGACAAATATCCAAAACGACTTGTGGCTGAAATCTGTAGTTCGATTAGAACGAGCATCTAATCTGTTTGCGATTGCCAAGAGGTTTAGGACATCATGGCCCCCAAACAGAATGATTGAAATATTTGGGAAATATTGTTTGTGTATCATCAATAACAGAGATGTCTCTTGTCCTTTCCAGTCCTGAACATCAAAAAACGCAGCTGGTGTGTATTTTGTTTCCACGGAGTCGTAAAAATCCCAAAGTAAATTTAAGCCATGACTGTCATAAATGATCACCAACCTCATCCAGGACATAATATCACTGATGGTACTGATAAGTTCTAGAATACGGGGATGTTTCGTGCTGTATTCTCTTTCAAATAACGTTGTTCTATTGACGAAATGCATTCGGTCACCTTCGTGCGTACATACTGGGAAGATAATAGACATTACGATGACGTATATTGAAAAAGACACAAGCCCCAAGAAACTCATCTTATTGAAGTGCGTTGGCATATCCCATCGTAAGTGTAATTATATTCCACAGCCAATCACAGCGAGGGGGTGGTCAAACAGATAATCCATCGGTGTCCTCTAATATCTCCGTTTTATTGAAAGACTTGAACTAGTCATGGTCAGTTACCAAAATAAACCGACAACGATCTCCAGCACTTCTCTCACCGCACAATCATTTTTTTGTGTATCAAGAAATATAAATATCCACAAAAATACCATCACATTAAAACTCTACATTTAGATACACGACCCCAAAACGGACTGTGTGGTA
The DNA here is from genome assembly GCA_948474765.1 of Patella depressa. Lineage (NCBI taxonomy): Eukaryota > Metazoa > Mollusca > Gastropoda > Patellidae > Patella > Patella depressa. Next base: position 53,043,404 of record OX419719.1, on the reverse strand, counting down.
TTTCACAAACTCGTGCTTCTGTTGAAATAATTTACCTCCTAAGTCATGGTTATATACTTGGTAAATATAATAACCATGTCTATTAGATCAAAAAGAATGTACTATATTGACCGATTGATTTTCCCTATTTATTTGTTGACACTGACATAACCGAACACCATTATTTCTTGCCCTGAAATAAGCTCGGATCTATAATGACCCAGCCATTAGTTAAAGCAGAATCACACAACATTTTTACCTAATTGGTCGTCTATTTTGAAACACTATGTTTTCTATTTTGAGGAATAAGGTGACCGTGATCTGAAAAATATAAATATTAGAAAGTTGAATTCAGTTGCCCTAATAATGTTGTAACGTAAACGGAAATTGAAATACGGAATATCCAAAAACGGCGGATTTCCGAATCAAATGAAATTACATTTAATGTATCCAATTTTCCATATCATCCCATGCCATTTAACACAGACAATGGGATTAGTCAGTATGGATTTCCTAAACTGCTTGGCAGTAATATATACATCAGAAAATAAACGGCCAATTGTTTGCGCACAATGCATTCTAATCTGGTTACATGTAATTATAGAGCTACAATGTCGGTGTCATTTGATAAGAAAATAATTTTAGGCAACAAATTAAATTATAAAGGAATTTATTTATTTATGTTATTACGGTACAACTGAGCCCCAGACATGTTACAACTAGTGAATCGATAGAAACAACGAGATTTAATCTACATAACAAGCCTTCTCTAGATTTATTAATCAAGATTTCTTGCACCGGATAATAAGCCAGACCAAAACAGGTAAGATGTCAAATATAGAGTTTAAAGGGAAGATATCACTATCACCAAGTAACCAAATAGAAGTAAATTTTGAAGAAATGAAATGAAGTGAGATGGGGTTTAACGTCCTACAGTTCGGCCCCGACTAAATTTTGAAGACTACCATTTTAAAAATAATCTTATCGAAAATCCAATAGTGACCATATTTCATTTAATGCTTGACAGATTTGTCATAAATTTTGCGTACATTCTAGCATCAATGTAAATGGATAGTCCAACAACTTCAAATCGAAAATTATTACCAACAATTAAAACCCAAAAGGGGCCAATGTCACTGATTATTAAATTTCACGCAGAATCATTCAAGTCATCTAATTTAATCCAAACAACATGATCACTTTATATTATAAATATGATATTAAAGTTTATAATTTAATCATTTAATGATTTAAAAGACAAACTTAATTGAGTAAAATTGATTACTTTGATCAAAATTGAGTACTGTGCTCAAAATTGTGTACTGTGCTCAAAATTGAGTACTGTGCCCAAAATTGGGTAATTTTATCAAAATTGAGTAATTGAACCAAATAATTCATTACTTTTATCAAAATTGATTAATCATATCAAAAATTTTGATTAAATTTGAGTAAGTCAGTAAAATGTAGGTGTAAAGTTTAGTCCTTTTAAACCACTGTGTTCATTAGTCAAAGACATTATTTATTTTTCCTAGTGAAAGCTATAATGTCCCTTTAGATATTATGGCAATACAAACCCAATGGGACATTAAAGTACCTGTTGCTTGACCAGACAATGCAGAGTTAACATTCAATGATATAAAAGAAATAGGTTGATGTAATGAAATAAAAAAGCCACAGGGGACGGTGATAAACTATTCTCGATAACATAGTAGTATATGAATAGTATTCTAAATAATTAATCGAAATAACGATTACACACAGAGTAGTTAGCAAATAATTTACGTAAACAGAGCATACATCGTTCAAGGAATTTAAATCGTTCAATAGACATTAAGTGTTTGCCAAGGTTTCGAGAGACATTTTACACTGCTATATCACTTTGTCTACAAATGAACTTATAACTAGCCTATTGATTTTAGGGACATATTCCATTTCTAATCATCTTATAGTATGCATGAGCATGATACAGGCCTTTTCTTTTTTTTTAAAACAAAATTGTGTGTTTACCATTACAGAGTGTTTTGTCCATCATTTTTCTTCCTTAATGAAAATCCAAGTAGTATGTCTCATATGGTCAATTTTCATCTCTTTAGTCTAAAATTAAAAGGTAGCACAGTTGTTTTGCCAATGTTCTCTTTGTAATTCGATCCATGTTTTGGCCAAGAAAGTTCATTGTTCGACGTGGTATGTCCTTGTTAGTGTGCAGGACAGCTGTCTTGTCGTTCGGATGGGACGAAAAATCGAGATCCCGTGTACACATTGGCGTTCACGTGAAAGGTTCATTGGCAGTCGGCAGTCGATATATTGTCCATAATCCCTTTGCCCGGGCCAAATTTCCCCCATAACACACTGTATGGAGTATGCGCGTCTTCATTAAAGTCGGAGTAGAAATGTAGGACGTTATACTCCATTTCATTTCAATTGTCTTTTACAGTTTTGTTTTAAAAGATCAAGCGGATTTCACAGCATGGTTATGTCTATGTCACACCTCCCCGGTATTATTGGCCAAGATTTACCCCGGTTTCCCCATTCCTTCAAACAGATGAGAACATTTTAAAACTACCGTAACGACCTACTGAACAACACGGTTTACCCAAGTTTCACCACGATCTGGCCATCCATATTCACGGTTGATCAAGATTTGCCCTTCGTGGTAAAATACGTTTAGGGAGTGTGGACGACCAAATGGTTAGCACTTGCGCGCTGTATTATGTGGTCTATCATTGAGTCAACAGGCGTGGTTTCGATTACCCGGTGGTACGTAACAAGGGGTAGGGTTGCCTGTTCATCCTCGTGGGTTTTCTCTGGGTCCTCCGGTTTTCTCTCACTGCTAAAAAAATCCTACGCGTAAGCGAATTATTACAATAAAATTGAACCATATATAGTGCCGAAATGACCTAGTTTATGTCGAGTGGACGTTACCCTCTCTCTCTCTCTCTCCTTTCTCTCTCTCTCTCAAGGGGGAGGAGGTTAGATGGCCGAATGGTTAGCGTGCGCGCGCTGTATCATACGGCCTGTCTGCCATTGTGTCAACTGGCGAGGTTTCGAATCTGCGGTTGTACGTGGCAAGGAGTAGGATCGCCTGTCCAGCCTCGTTAGTTTTCTCCGGGTACTCCGGTTTCCTCCCACTGCTAAAGACCTCTACGCGCAAGCTCTCTCTCTCTCTCTCTCAACGGGGAAAATTGTCCCAAAATTTAAAAAGCTGCACAGAAACGTTGTTTATCAACCGTTTTTGATGGAACTTTCTTAATAAACAGCAATTAACGGAATATTAATAATTTGGCGTTACATTTAACCTGATCTCAAAGTTTTGGACTCATTAAAAAGAACTGTAGGTCAAATACCAAGTGCCTTATACCAAATAAATGTCGTTCATTAATGAACAGTAAGTGTGTATTCAGTAGAACTGTATCCTTCGCATTTCCAGTTCAGTTACTAAATACCTTTTCATTTATATCACATCTACTAATAATACGACTAAATGACTATTTATAGTTGAATTATTGTAAAACCAAAGACTACTGTTAATACAACTGATTCTACAATGCTGTGTGTGATCTGAATTAGAAAACTACTTACTACACAATATACTTGCTGTGGTTAATCTTGCAATGATGGCTATATTGTCCTTGTCGTTATAGATTCCATCTCAGTGTCAAGAAAACTAAATGATACTAACCCAGTATAGTAACTGATTCAGATGTTTATTCACCAGTATGATTTTTCCGTTTTAATATTGACACAATCTGTGGATATCGATAACACCTATAATAATAGACTATTAATATTTGATTACCTGACAGGCGTTTCTAATATGTGTAGTATTACAGCACCACAAATTGTTTTATTGCACGTTCCAGTAGCTTCTGGCAAGAAAATACACACATTTCTGATATTATAAAGTTTGGATGTAAGATAATACGAATACAGAAGTGCTTATCACTCCCATTGATTACGCAGCTACATGTATATGCCAGGTTCAAATTACCGCTAAACCATTTTCCATTTGCTCTCCACCCACAGGCCATATCTTCATCAAACAAATATACATCACCACGATTGTGTTTCCTGGTTCGCAGCAGAAGCTGGAAATTCATGGGGTCATATTATCCGCGCACAAGTAAGTTGCTTTTGTAAAAGTGAGATTTCTGTTCGTAAAATGTAATATGATCACCCATGGTAGTATAAAGATTTTCAATAAAAATATGACAATTGTAGTGTAATATGGAAAGAAGTGCACCGACCCAATCTTACTAAAAAATACTGGGTTCCCTGAAAAAACATCCTATAGGGTGCGCACACGACAGAAACTTAAGAAGCGATCCTTATGTGTTGATCTAGTTGGTGTGAGAACATGGCGAGAATTGAACATCCGGTAGACTCTCCAATTGGCATAATATGATAATCCAGAAATTTACCCAGACTTCGATATTAATGGTAAATTGAGAGACACAAGCGAAGATGAATTCTCACTCAATCAAGTCACGTGATAAACAAGAATGATATAAATGGATTCTAGCGGTATGGGATATTTTTTCTTTGATTAAAATGTTTTGAGAGGGATTTGAAGCAGCCTTTTGATAGACAAAGTAGTTTGGATATTTTTGGGGGTAAATATATCATCAAAGACGAATGGTTAGCACTTGCGCGCTGTATCATAAATCCTGGCGTGGTTACAAATCCACGGTTGTACGTGACAAGGAGTACGGTCGCCTGTCCATCCTCGTCGGTTTTCTCCGGGTCCATCGGTTTTCCCCCACTGCCAAAGACTCCTATTATTGAAATAGTATTAAACCGTATATTAGTCCCGAAAGGAGAAATGACCTATTTGGTGTTGAGCGGACGTTAAACCACATCTCTCTTTCTCTCTCTCTTTATATAATATACAAATTTTACTAAACCTATGGAGCTTCCATCCCATTTATACAGATTGGTGATTTTATAATACGTATACATTCTCTCTAAAAAAAATAACAACACTATATATTGTTAAAGCTATGGGCTTCCAACCCCATCTAAATGATAAAGATCTCCATAGATCAATTAGGCGTTATCTGTGATAAATATTATTACTAAGTGCTTTATTCTGTCAACACTTGATTAATATGCAATACGCATTATCTTAAAAAGGTTTGATATGTACAAATCCATATAATAATCTATTTATTTTTCAATAAACTGGTGTCATCTTACTTATAGGTAGTATCACATTACTGCATTATACAATGCCGATAAATAAAATATTATATACAGTATACTGAGCGCCATAGAAAACGCATCACTTAGTTTTTCGAATAACAAAATGATCCTGTAAACATATCTTCTTTATTTTGCTTCTTATTGTGAACAATATTCAAATGGGAACACACCAATAACAACACATTTGTACACTTATGGATGTTTTATCTGTAATCAACCGTACAAAGTCAGTGTATTAACAAGAAACTGGAGACAGTGAGACATCTAACTTTGCAGTCTATTCACAAAACTTGATTAAATACAAAAAGATAATGGACTGCAAAAAACACTATAGAATACTTTTTTCCCTTTAAAAATTTTAGCATATATCTGTAGGAAAAATTCTGGGATTTGCACAACAGAATATAAATATGGGGCCATTATTTCCTACATGCCACCAACATTTTGTAGAATGCTAGCGAATTTCATCCTATAGAAATGGAATTAATAGTTCTGTATCACCCAATGCTTTAGAATGTTCTATAGAAAATTACACTGGTAACCTATGACTTTAAAAGCCGACTAATGCCTCATTAAACAAATAACGGAGTCCAACACCTCCATTAAATATAACGCCAAGATAACGACACGTTAAAGTTAACGGAGCTATTAGCAACCGCTCCGGGACTATTGGTTCTAGGGAAACGAAAATCCGAGGTCAACCTGTATGTTCATAGGCCTGCATGTAAGAGAAATCGAGAAGTGAGAAGTATTCCGGTACGTGCACTAAAATATACAGACAAAACAGAAAGAGCACTGCGTACTCACATTTAAGTTCAGTTTAAATGCTTAGCATTATACTACATTATAAACGCAACATATACCAAGCCGCGTCACTGCTCCACAAATGGAATTACCGAAATACCAGGATATGGCGAATGTTAAGATAAACATATAAAAAAAAATATCAGCTAGATAAACCCTACACAGGTTTATTATGGGATCGATCAATATCCTCCACAATACCAGCTTCTCAAATTTACCCAAAGACAATACCTTATCACGATACAACATAAGTCTGTTATTAATAATTAATGGAATAAATAAAAAAAAACAAGTTTGCAATATGCAACGCAATAAGGGATTTTGTTATGTGATAGGTTAACAAGAAAATTATCTTATTACTTTTAAGCTTCCCAGTTGTAACATTTGCAAAGATAAACGTTTGATTAATAGATTTTTAAGCCATATCCTGTAATAAGGAAATGAGTAACTGTTGTCTATTCTAAATGCAAATCCCTGAAATATATTTCTAATTACCTCCAGCAATATGCGTTTTTAATGGGAAATATTGATCATAAAGGATGTATAAGCCACATAACATTGTGTGAAGTTTCTTTTTTGTGTTCATGTTAGGTTTTGCAATCTGATTAAAATACAGATCTATATTTCGTTTCGTTTTTTTTTATATTTCAATGGCCGACACAACATGAAGATCTAATAAGTCATAATGGGAGTTGACGTCATTGGTCAAACAAGCGGCCTTTGGCCCTATGTCGCCAGACATTGATTGATCAATCAGCGTTAACGGTTCCGTGCATAACAAGGCCAATAACTCGTCATAACAGACCGTTTCGTTGGCTAATCCCTTGCACCATCCAGAACATGTCAATAATAAACAACTCTTCCAGATCCTAGTGTAGTAAAGGCAAGTAAAATGAAATATTGAACTACAAAAAAGAAACAAAATAGGATTTGTGTACTACATGGTAGGTTGTGCAGACAGGCCCCGCAAATGTTAAGTCGACAAGTGAGATAAAACACCAAAGGGCTCTCAACGTCTGTCTGCCAAATGAGATATCCCAGACAGCACATAATAAGATTGGCCAAGCTTAATAATAAAGTTCATAGATCTACAACATGTGGGTGACCACAGACGGTAAAAATTTAACATCATCTCTTTGAGCTTTCGGAGCTGGTTCCCGTTCCAACTGCCAAAACACCCCACCCAAAAATAAAGCCAAAACTTAAAATTTGGTGTTAAGGATTTACGTTGTGGGTAGGTGGTTCTGTGCAGCGATTTATTTTTGTTGTTCATCATGTAATCGTTTTAGCTAGAAAATAAACAATAACATCAATCAAATGCTGTTAGTTACATGTTCACTGGATAATTAACTGCGGATTTAACTAGTGTTTTATTTTTGTCAAGAGAGATTCGACATAAAATTATCCTCGTGTTTAGCCCCAGAGCGAGATCATGTGACCTGTTATTATTTAGTTTGCATTTGTAATTGAGGTATTGATTGATAACACCAGCAAGGTGTGTGGTTTGATAAACTCCGATTAAATTGACTGAGATAAGATATCATCTGAAAAATATGTGTAAGTTTTACAACATCTGGACGTTGCTAGATTACTTCAAAATTCCAGAAAATATAGTAACGTTATCTACAGACAGTAGTGTCCAATCAGGGGTTCTGACATAGCAACCTCCACGGAAATCTTGACATTGAACGAATCTTGACATTACAGCTCGATTATCGCAGGTCGACATTTTAGCTTGAAAGAGCAAGACTTGGGATTCGCCACTACAAGCTGGGTCTGTACCCAATCGAAATTAGTGCCGAAATATGCAGGGTATTGCGTGAAGGACCCGATAAGATGTAATTAGTTAAGGCGAGATCAAGCCATCTATTGAACATGTCGCAACACAAATGCAAGTTTGTTTAATTTACTTTACATGGTTAAAGTACAATGTCACAAAAGTAGTCTACTATGGCGTAACGTGCGCTTCTATCTAGTATGATATTGCAGTCAAGTGTCACAAATTTATGCGTAGTATATTGTTTTATCCGGTTTGATAATTCACTTCACAACTGAAACACGAATGCAGATGAGTGGAGAAAACCTAGAACAGAAGAATACCAACCAATATGAACATGTTTTCAGTGATGCTAAAACCAAATTATTTTACGAGAAGATTTACAATTTCACCGGTAGTAAAGAGTTAATAACAATTTACCAAACCTCTTTTCAGACAGTATGCTATAGTTTTAAAATTAGTACGCCGTTAGTGAAGCTGGTGCATCAACCCAAATCCTAAAATAAATAGATGACACTCATTAATTACTTCTACATGTATCTTTTCTTGAAGAATCGAGCAATTAAATAGCTTTTCACCAGTATCGCGGACTCTTGGGAAAAATGAAAAGAAATTGGGCTAATGAATACGGGCCCACAAGCGGGAACATGTGTGTATAGACAGTGGTGTTAAGGCCAACACTTCGTTGAATTTTTGCTGCCAAGGATTTTTCAAGTACACGTGGGATTCTCTTGGATTCGTTCTTTAATTCCAGTACCGCAGTCACATTTCTGTTAGACTCACCCAGCCGACTTTTAATCAACATGGCAGATGTCCCGCCCAGCAACTTTACCACTGAAAATGTCAATTAGATTGACAGCACATGTCTCAATGAGCTCAGGGACACAGTACTGATATCAGCTATATCAACAATTTGTGTCCTCTTGTTGCTCCTTCTGAACCTTTGCTGCTGCTCCCCGTGACAGTTCTTTCCCTATAATATCATCCTGTTTTTTCTTTACCGATCCCTCGTTTGCTTTTTTAAATATTCCATATAAGTATCGTACAATTAATTTCTTCTTGGCCCTCGTGCGTGCTTACAAGAAACTGGACGTGACATTCTGTGCTCTCCGTTTCCAAGAGTTGAACAATATCTCAATCACCTCGTCAGCATCCCTTAGAATCCGTATTTCCATCCTATTATCTAAATGTGTTTATTTGTCGAACACCATTGCCCGCAATGTAATCCTTCCCAAATTGTTACCCCCTTTGTGTTCCCAATGGTGTCAATGCTGATCTGCAGGAGGTTGCTATTTTATCTAATGGGTACCTGTTTCAATTCATCCCATTTAGTGATTTTTCCCACCTCTTGCCAAGTAAGAAGGTGATACAGTCGTTGTCAGCAACCATGCCAGTCATTGTGCTTGAAATATTATCAAGGTGATCCACAGTGGTGATCCTCCGTGGTGCTCCAAGGAAGTTCATTAACTGCAATAGTGAAGTTAATCATATTGATATGGACGCCTTCTTTGGATCGTGGTATCGAAGCCAACAATAATTTTCTTTGTTTGCATTGCCAATTCAGATGATTGCGAGTCCACAATAATGTTTAATTCTCTTGTCGCCATGATCCACAGTTGTGCGATTTGGCTATTTGACTTAAGTTTCCTTTGAAGATCGCGAACGTTTTCATTATTTTTAAAGGTAGCTGCGACTAGGGTAACCTTATTGTTCATTTTTCTCCCCGGTTTATATGATTTCAATGGTCCCGGGAAATTAGCGCCATAGCACACTGCAATACGTATCATATCATATATGTAGACAATATAGGATACCTGCACAATGAAGCAAGGACAGAATAAACATACAGCAGAGGAAAAACAGTGCCGTAAATGAAAGGTATCCCCCCTCCCAGTGTTGGCGATTCGAAGGCTAGTTGTGAAAAGAAGGATAACTGGGAACATATATTTGCTCCGGTAAATATCTCTCTCCGTGCGTATGTTGAAACGAATTATTGATACTTGATTTCTGTTATTATTGAACACAATTTATTCCGAGATAATAGTACTTAGATAACAGTTAATACAAACATCTAAAGTGGGAACATGACCATCTGTCGTAAAGCAGATAATGCTGTTGATTTCCAAGAGATAATATTGTTTATGACCGTGGAAAGAAACGAATACCGCGTGAAACATCGAAAATGAGGATTGTGTAAATCTTATTGTTCAACGATTTTTCTAATAATGGAAAAGGAGTCCATGATTAATTCGTTACTACGACAACAAATTTTGATTTTCGGAATATTGTGAGAATCAGTCGAACTATTTGGCGTTAATCCACTTCTGGGTCACCCAGATATGAACAAGGGGCTTTACATTTTTCTATGTATTGTCATTGGAACAGAATCGCGTCAATTATTTGAAAACAGGATTATAGGATTAACACCTGTCTGGGGCCTTTGTGCTGCTCAATGTATTGCTTACTGTATACAAAATCAAGTAAGTTATATTTTAATTGGAAAATCATTAATTTTTGACAATTCAATCGGTCATCCTCCGGATTTCCTTTTCGTGTTCCATTGTCATTGATGCAGGTCGGAGGCCACGACAAGGAGACGCGTCTGGTTTTTTTTCGGATTGGGTAAACACCGGATGTGTTCACGTTAGCGTGTATGTAAGGGAAATTTGACAGATTTAACTCAAGTAAAAGTGATTGGTAAATCTTGTTTCTGGAGCACCATTATCCTACACAGCATCCTCCATGGAATGTAGTCGTCTCCATTTCATTTCACAATTGCATCAACCTTGTCGGATTAACCATGGGGCACCATGGGGCACAGGCCCCAGGGCCCACCACATTAGGGGGCCCCCCACAAAAATCTCAATTGCGCGCCTCGAGCATAGTCGGACCGAGGATTCCAACGGCCGGTGACCTAGTGACGGGGCCCCTCCGATGCTTCGAGGGCCCTCCATCGGAAGTCCCTTGGGCCCTCTCAATCCATGTTGTGTTGCGATCGACATCCGAGAATTCGGTGTAATCTGGTGATGAGTGTAACACATGTTTTTTTATTGTCGTGAGATCTTCTATCGGACCGACCATCGTCTAGCGTGAATTTTGCTTCAGATTGACGTACGATTGTATATTATAAGCTGTAGTTGTTGTTGCTATTTGTTGTGGGTATAAGCTGAATTTGATGAGATGCACACCATGATCACACGAAATATTCATATTTCTTGATTAAATCTGTATTACCATTTTGTTTGTCAAACATCGAGTCCGGCTTGGTCGTAACGTTACGGCCTCCATTCATCAAATCATCGTGGGGGTATAATACGATTCCAAATCAAGTAACCCCGTTATTTATCACTGAGCGGCTTCAAAATTAGGTTTGATGTCGCTCTGCCCACTTACAGTCTCCTCCTCTAGAATGTCATCATTTCATAGCACTCGCATGGATTGGTCCACTGAAATAACGCCAGAATGCGCTAATTTGGTGGCAGAATTTTATTTTTTTCTGGGTAGGTACTTCTAAATGGCTCCAACACAAGTGCCTGAAATGCCAGGAAATCACGTTTCTTGCCTCCAATTTCTGAAAATTTCGGAGGGGGGGGGAGAAAACCCCCAGACCCCCTATGCGGGGGTCAGTGATCAGGGGCCCCCACATGTTCCAGGCCCCAGGGCCCCCACCATGTTTAATCCGGCATTGACCTTGTCACTCATGATGTTCAAATGGCGTCGATTAGTATTTGTATTTATGGCTATACCCTCCACCCGTAAAAAAATGTTAGCATACGCATTTGTTGATTGATGTGATGTAAAAAACAAATGCCCATGTTATTTGAAATAGTTTCAGATGCTTTAAATAATTGTGAAGCCATAAATGAATACACATAAACACGATTGCTTTTACACACAACTCGAACTAAAAGAATATGAATTTGTGAATTGGTGGGGTTTTTTTTAATGGGACTACATCGTAGTGCATCTGCGACCTGTAAAATCAGAAGAACGGATTAACAAAAGATGTACAGTGGACTCTGTCACATCCTACATTGTTTGAAATTTGGCATTTCTCCCCCCCCCCCACACCGCCCCTGGAAAAATCTAGACTGCATTAACCTGGCTTGATAAGGCCTACTTGCGGATAAAGAACTAACAAAAAAGGATTACGAGGTAAAATATAGTTCGATAAAATGCCATTTAATTTATGTTAATAAGATTGTCTTGAAATAATGTAGATGTTGACCAACTATTGCAAGGAAACTGGCCACGGCTTTATCCATTGCTTGATTAATTTTTCTTATAGTCCGTTATTGGCCAAGGGATATGCACGAACTATGTCCGTGATTGCGTTAAACAATGCCCTTGATCATGTTTTTCTTATATTCAGAAAGTCCTTCTTTGTGTAAAATGATGTCCATGATCATGTTTTTATTACATAATATGTCCTTGATGGTATGTAATGCCCATGGTCATGTTTTTTTTTTTAAATTATAATGTCCTTGATTTGTATAGAAAGATCCCATGGTCGTGTATTTATATTCATAATGTCCTTTTTTCATATATAGAACACTGTTGATAGTCATGTTTTTTATATGTATTCAGACTTGTGGATCATGTTCTGATGAGACACAACACGTGTGGATGTTCCAATGTTCGGTTTGTATACCTCATTTTAAATTCTATGGGTAATTTGGGTGTAACGGTGGGTCAGTGAGGCGATGTTTAACCAACTAGGAGGTCCCACATTCGATCCCTGTTTTGACCGAGACAGTTCCTCGCGTTTTCTTTAGAATGGGCGTGTATAGAAATAAAATCGTATGGGTGTGTGTTCGCTCATCATCACACTTCATCGATGCGCTCAATCTCCACATACATGCATGTGGTATGACATTCACCTGCATGAACCCGTACATACTATATATTTTAGGCTGTCGAATTAGGGCCCCGGGTGAATTGGACTTGGGGCCCGGACAAACCACGTTTCTATCCCAACATGTATCAAATTAAATAACATAAAACCGTGAAAATTTTATGGCATTGAATTTGAGCTTTGTGCGAATTTAAGACCTGGGCGAAGTCATGTACCCTATTTGTAAATAATATAGGATACCAACATAGTGAAACATAGATAGAACAAACAATACAGCAAATGAAATGGGGTTTGACGTCCTACTGTTCTGCTTCTAAACTGAGCTAATCAAGACGGGCATACGTCACACAGTGTGCTATAAGTATAAGGGAAATTTTGCCCGAGCAGCGGCGCTACGGCTTACGCTTATATCGAATTCCAAATACCATAGGATCTTTTACGTGCACGCCAATGAGTACACCGGACCTCGGTTTTTGTCCCACCCTTACCAGGTCCTCTGTTCTGCATCACTGACAAGGGGAAACCACGCCGGAAATCTGGATGAACTTTCTCGTCCATTGCAGGGATCGAACATCCGACTTCCAGGCTAGCGAGCTAGCGTGTTACCCACTTACCCACGTAATCACCCAGAATACAGTAAAATAGACCAAGCAATATAAATACAGATTCAGTTTCAAAGTAGAGATAATAACATCGGATTATAGTTTATATATTATTATAGTTTTGTATTCAAACCGTTTAAGTACATGGATAAAGCTAATATACAGAAGCCTGGTTAGATACATGTACAAAGCCTCTCAAATGGTATTCTTAAATATATTTTGATTCTTATTTTTTAAAGTTTGCACCGAATGACGTGATAAAAATTACAGCTAGTGTTAACATATATTTCTATTGTTAAACAGGAACCTGGGTTGAAATGTTCAAATGCAGGAAGCTGTTCTATGTTCGGCTTTCAAGACGGTGAGACAATTGATTTTATAACACCCACCCTCATTGTAATGTTATCGTGTATTTGTTTCCCATTTGTTTTGATATCCTTGATTAAAGGTCAAAAGATTAAACAAATTGATTATTAACATTGCATAGTCAATGGGACCATATAAGGGGCGATAATGTGATCGTTGCTATGCTTTTTCCCTGAGTTAATTATGTCGTCATTTCGGTTTAAATGTGCGCGTATGAATATAAGTATTGCTATTCTTAAGATTTATCAACATATTCCATTATTCCAAACAAATTCCGGTGGGGCATAAAAATCAGCTTTCTGCACCCATAGAACTATCTACCTCGAGCATAGATCTCTGCCACGAGAACCGTCATGGAGCTTTCCTCTGTATCACATCTATGCAAAAGACTAAATACACTAAAAGACTACATAAACCTTTTCAATTTTATTAAATGGAAATGGAATACAGCGTAAGTTTTGTATGGTATATCAGTAGTTGTATGTTTCGTCGGGTGGACGAAAATGTTACAGTCATCGTGTCGCGTATTTGAGCCACGGTCATAGGTAAGCGTTTTTTTACCGTCCACCGGAGCCTGGTCTTATGACGTCATATGTGGATTGTGGGTTAGGATAAGGGTTAGGATAAGGGCTGTGGCCTGCAGATTTCGTCACAGTCTCGAGATGTAGACAGGGCTAGCCGTAACCCTAACCCTGGGCCAAGCCTAACCCTTATCCTAACCCACAATCCACATATGACGTCATAAGACCAGGCTCCGGTGGACGGAAAAAAACGTTTACCGTATATGCTGGACATGGTAACCATAGAAATACACTGACATAGTTTATAACTCGTCTAGAGGTGATGAAAATCGACATGGCTTCCATTTTCAGTAGTCTAATTCTTTGTCTAAACCTATGACACAGCGCACGTCATTGTGTCCCCTTCAGATATCCACTGAATGGCGCTTATTCCTCTTTCATTGTGTCTGACACCACAACCGTCTCTTCTACAGGGTATATTCCAAACACCCCAGTTGTAAATATAGTCAGAAGTAAAGTGAATATAAATTATGCAAATCTTAATTGGGATGCTGCCGCAGTGGAAATTCCCATTGTACACGTGATACAAGTACAATGGAACGAGGACAGCCATTGGGATACTATTGGTTTGGTAAGGTATACCTGTTTATAATTAGCAAATCATGGCGATAGACGTACCCATTTTCACTTGCAAATTCTACTTTTTCGACGTCCGCTTCTACTAGGGGTGATATCGTAAAAAAATGATTCCTGTATGAAATTTGCAAGAAGAATAAGTCGTATATAAGAGGGCCAGTCTGCCATAGGTTAGCCATAAAGGAGCGATTAAGACCCTTTTTTTACCGACCCATTTCCTTGATTAAATGTGCAATCGTGCCTGTTAGGATACAGTGTCTAATGTTGCCTTTATCCTTTGCATTATTATCTCTAACACAAGAAGTTATTTATAGAAAAAAGTTTATTTTCACAGATAAAAACCCATGATAATCTCAACAGAAAACAGATAAATGCTATTCAGATATCAAATCCGGGTTCTGATTAGTAAATAAGTTCAGTCGTTACACACAATAAGCAAGAAGGTGTCATACAATATTCAACTTCGCCTCCGGTAAAGAGCCATACAAAGCTAAATTAATTGGGGCCAAATCCGTCTGAACATGATGACGCTTTCCTATTTCCAAACAGTCTTAATCAATTGTTAACTTTACTTTAATTATATTTAGACACAAGACAATAATTACACGGTCGTTGACATTGGATGTCAGAAGCCTTTGGTGCGTGTGGCCTCGGTATCGAGGTTCGGCTCCCTCTTCTTCAGCGATCCAATCAAGATTCCAGGTAAATTATAACTACATGCATTTACATGCCCTGATAATACAAACAAATTATATAGTGGGTTCTTTATAACTTATTATTTTACATCGATACTGTCAGTAGACCACGGTAGTTCCGTGAGTAAGACGTTGGCATACTAAACAGGCTGTCAGGTATCAGTGTTGACCGAAAAAGTTTCCCGCAGTTTTCCAGTATGATTTGAGCTTGCCAACGAAGTATGACAGATGACCTGGCAAGCAAAGCGGTTTGTCGTCCAGTTAGGACTTGGGACGAAATCCAAGATCCCTTGTACTCATTGGCGTGCACGGTAAACCAGCCCTTGACAGTTGGGATTCGAAAAAAGAGTAGGTCGTAGGCCCGAGATCCTTTGTTCACTTTGGTTTGCACGTAAACAAACCCTTTACATCCGGAATTCGAAATAAGAGTATATTGTTGGGTCGTTGTCCTGACAAGAGTTCCTTCTTAGCACACTGTATGGCGCATGTCCTTCACTACACCTGTTGCACTGTGGGTAAAATCCTAGCTAAAGCATTTTATTACCCTTTAGATCTCTGAGAATTGCACTAATTAAGGAAATGTAACAAATACCAATATAGAATACGAGATTAAATAAACTTATAAAACTGTATCATGATAATTAGATGAATTTTGTAAATTGAAATAGTCTCCATCTATAAATTTTCTTCCAGATCTAGTTATTGGTCCTGTACAAAACCTAACGACCAGATCTTTATATTATAATACAACTGAAGATGAGATCAAACTTATTCTTCGTTGGAAGCCTCCAACGGGTAATATTTGTTGTTCATGGCGTAATATGTTACTCTTTACTGTAAATTATATTTAAAGTGTTTATGTAAAGTTTGGAGACATATGTTGCACAATCCACATCCCTACACCATTATATTAATATCGGAAGCCAGCTGAATTAAACTGTTTCTAAATACTGAAACACTTTTAATAGAATTTTTGCTCGTGAAATTAAGATGGCTTTATATTTCATACATTAATATCTTTGGCAAATCAGTAGATTCACATTATTATATTATTATGTCCTTAAAGTACTTAAATCAAACTAGCGATTGAGTGACATATTGTTATAAAAAAGGAGTTATAGAGCCATGACAAACTGGTTATATCTTTCAACAAAATACATGTGATTGGAAATTCTACTGTTGCGTCATTTGGCTTAATTTAACCAATGAAATCGTTAAATTGCACAGGTTCATGGTCATGAACATGCACGGCTGTGTATAATATACACGAGGCTATGAAAGAAACTTTAAGACAGACTGCATTTAGATTCCAGAGAAATTACCATCTGAGTTCCGAGACAGTAGAAAACTACCCAGCGAGTTTGGCTGGCTAGTGTGAGAATGACTTTAGTTAGTATTGTAATCTATATTATGCTTGTATGTATCCAGCTTGATATATAGCGAACGAACTGTTGCATTGTTATTTCTGGTAAGACAGTTAGAAGTAATACACAGCGTGAAGGAGAAGCAAATACTAGACGATCACAGGGCTGTTCTAAAATATGTAACACAGAAGAAAGATTATGCGTCACACGTTGGATGTAGGGGGTTCTCTCGGTTTATGTTCCACATCTAACCAGCGACTGCACAGGACTAGCCATAGTGCTACAATACAGAGATGGTTTTATGGGATGGGTTAGAATTGCCCGCATTGGTTTATTATACATACAGCTCGGTGTTTCTGTATCCCACTTATTTTATTCTATATAAATGGTCTTGCATTTTAATACTACTGAAGGGTTGTTCCAAACCATTTTTGATTGGTTCAATTTGTGTTGATCAGAAACTTGGGCACATTATTCTGTTTAAATTGAGTTTGGCTTTTTTGATTTAAGGTTGGCAGAATTCCAGCGATCTTTCATATGGGTTGAATCCCAAGCCTATATTAAAGGATTGTCCAGGAGTGCCCCAGTATCAACGTAATATTGGAATGTTCTTTGATAATATTAAAGAGGTAAGTGTGTTTTCCTGTTATTAAGAATGTAATTATACTTTTATGAAACTTTTAAATTACGGCCGATTCTAAATAGATCTATGAAAAAGAATAATACGTATTTTTTATAATGTCTCAGATTAGATCAATTTATCAATAAATGTTTTGTAATCATAACATAATTGGGTATTTTTTCGTATCATCTACGTAACATTTATGTTTAATTTCAGAACAGTCTCCATTATCCCAGTATAGGAGTAGAACAGTACGACGTTAACCTACATTATATTTAATTTTTCAGGAGGGGCCAGTTAAAAAGGTATCAGTAAGAATTCCAGGCATTGCTAAAGACTGTCAAGTAATACTTCAGGTACGTTGAAATGACTCTTTACACTGGACTGATATGCCTATTGGATTTCCATCTTTCACATATTGAAAGGAAATGAAATTAAATGGGCTTTAACGTCCTGCTCTTCTACACCTAACCTGGGCTAATGGAAGACGGACATAGCCACAGGGAAATTTTGTCCGGGCAGCGGCACTACGGCCTACTCTTACATCGAATTCCAACTGCCAAGGGATCTTTTACGTGCACGCCAATGTTTACACGGGACCTCGGTTTTTCGTCCCATCCGACTAGACAGCTGTCATTGTCAGGCCATCTGGTCTGCATCACTGACAAGGGGATTCCACGCCGGAAAATCGAGATGAACTTTCTTGGCCAATGCAGGGATCGAATACCTGACCTCCAGGCTAGCGAGCCAGTGCCTTACCCACTTACCCACGTGATGCCCTTCACATATTATTGTAACGTGCAAGTGATTCATATTGCTGAAATTGCGGATCGGTGTTATATATTCCTAAATATTTGGTATGGGAGTTAAATCGTAATATAGTTCTAATTATTGTGTAATTAAGTCCTAAGTATAATATATCCCTAACTATTACATAATTAAGTCCTAAGTGCAATATATGTCTGAGATTAATATAGCCATATACTTATTCCTCACTAATTAATGTCTAAGTGAAATATGGTGCTAACTATTGTCTCATTTCAGGTAAACGCCAGGACACCATGTAACTTTGGACCTGTGGCAAATTTTACTATTAGTAAGTACATGTATATATAAATCCTTACAGCGGCAGGACTATTGCTCATTAAATGAAATTGCATACCATACTGCAATGCTCTCACAAATATAAGATACCTAATCGCTGACTACTCGGAACAACGCATAATGCGCAAAGGTGTCTGAATATCGTTACCCGTCGTGTTTGCTGGAAACGCATTAATTAATAGGCCACATTGTAGAGCAAAAAGATATGAATTTACAAAACGCCGGTGTTAACCAAAATGATTAACCAATGGGATTAATCAAGGGTTGGGATGAACACAAATTAGAAAAAAAACATCGCTGACTACTCGGAACAACGCATAATGCGCAAAGGTGTCTGAATATCGTTACGCGTTGTGTTTGCTGGAAACGCATTAATTAATGGGCCACATTGTAGAGCAAAAAGATATGAATTTACAAAACGCTGGTGATAACCAAAGGGATTAACCAATGGGATTAATCAAGGTCTTGGGGTGAACACAATTTAGAAAAAAAAACACATATAGAAAACATAATATATTGCATTAGATTTAAAACCGTGGATCAACAAGTGAATTTTATGGTATAAATTGCAATATGGTATATTTGTGTTATTTTCAGATTGTTCGTTGATTGAAGGTTACAAGTGTCCACCTAAACCTTGTGAGTAAAGGCAGCACTGACTTAATAAAAAGCGCAGAATAACAGGGCATTTTGTTTAATGAGTTTACCTTTTAATGTGTTTTGTTGGTCTGTATCCTTTAGTTTCACCGTGGACAATCAATGTGCATTGCTTTTGATACCGTACCTTCTATGTTTCATTGGACCTTGTTGACTCTGTTGATGCAAGTTGTTACTAGGCATGATGTGCCGAGTCTTTCTGACTTTCTTCCATAGATACAAGCTGAAACTAGGCGTGAGCTGCATTGTACAATATTTTTGATAACGTTCTTTGGGCGCATGTGACTCGGTAAACTCTGAACCCGTAGACACAAGCTGTAACTGGGCATGTTGTGCTCAGTCCTTCTGACTGCTTTCTATCACAATTGTGCATTGAGCACAGCTTGTGATACAATGCGTTCTAATTTGGCAAGACAGAGTGTGCTCAGTCTTTCTGAAACAACTTATACCCTATTTGCTCACTTTGGATTTCGTGCTGTTACGAATCTATACTTTGCGTGGTGTTGTCTGTTTTATCATGCGTTATGCTGTAGTTTTCTGAATAATGTGTACCTCATTTGCTCACTTTGGATTTCGTGCTGTTGCATACCTATTCTTGACGTGGTATTGCCTGTATTATCAAGCTTTAAACTGTATGTTATATGTGGTCCTTTTTATTATCAATAGATAATCCGCCAGGAAATGTAAGAGATGTAAAAATTGTTTTGATGCCAGGGCGTGACTCACCCAAAGCTACCATAACTTGGTCCCCGCCCACAGATTTAGGCAGTGCGGATGTTATTTCGGAATACTGGATTCAATGGGGCCAGGTGGACAATATGTCACAGGGTTCATTTCTAGCCATACCAAAACTCATCGATGCCAAAAATATGTCAGTTCCAGGGGTAATTAGTTTTAACTTTTATTTTAACTGTGCAAAAATGACTGAACTGCAGTCTCACATTAATCCATCTGTAAATATCATTTATTTCAAAGAAAGGCACAAATAAACAAGATCAAAGTGCCTGGGGATTACGGTGGCTAAGTGGGTAAGAAGCTTGCTCGCTAACCTGGAGGTCAGGTGTTTGATCCCTACATTGACCGAAAAGGTTCATCCCGATTTCCCGGCGTGGTTCCCACTTGTCAGTGATGCAGGACGGGGGGGGGCTGACAAGGATAGCTGTCTAGTCGTTCGGGTGGTACTAAAAACCGAGATCCCGTTTACACCTTGGCGTTCACGTAAAAGATCCCTTGACAGTTGGAATTCGATATAAGAGTAGGTGGTAGTTCTGCTGTTCGGGCAAAAATGTCCTCGTAGCACACTGTATGACGTATGCCTGTCTTCATTAGCCCATTTCAAAGTAACTGGTATTGCTGATCCTTGCAACCTCATGGGCTCTCTCCCCCCCTCTCTCTCTCTCCCTCTTTCTCTGGTATGACTCTCAGTGCTTCTTTTTAAGCTGAAATTGTTACTTTTATATATCAACCAACTGCCACAGTTAATTATTATTTGGTTGTTATTTTCAAAGTTGGTCATGAATTGATTAAGTTGGTCATGAATTGATTATGTCATTTAATTCTAGGACCAGTTGTTTGCCGAATTTGATGTAACGTTAAATATCACCCAAACAGTTATAGGTGTACAGGTATGACTTGTGTTGGTTATATAACAGTGAATAGAACGGGGGCGGGGGCGTTAGGCCATTTGATGGCTTTCTCTTTACGTGCATTAGCGTGGGACCAAATATACACTGCCATGGACACAGACTACCAAATAAACTATATGACACTATGCCGCGTCAAAACAGCCAAAAACAAGACATTGCGTAAGACCATCCTATGTCACAGTGCTTGGCTTTGGCTTGTTCTACGGACTTCACGTTGTGTACTTTACCACAACGAATAACTAGACGGTACTTGATCAGGTACATGTTTACGTGATTGGTCCCTAGCAAATACACCACCCTGGATTTCACCACCAGACAATAACGTCATTAAACTAATTAAGTTAAAACAACTACCCCGAGTAATTGCAATACGTCGACCCATGCACATTACAAAGAATTTGTATATTCTTAGACTTGATTTCACTTGATATCAAAATAGTATTATACAGCATGATCCTTGTTCTTAGAGAAAATCTGTTTACTTTAGTCGACGTAGAAACATGACCGAGTGAAAGATTACACCAATTTATTAAAGTGAATGTAGCAATTGTCACTGAGCCAATAATCTTTGTTATGATTCCCTCAGGAATATGTTTACTAGTACAGGCATGAATAACTGGATCGTTTTTGCTCGAAAATACGTGAACCATATCATGTACAAATGTAGTTTATTGATATTAAAGCACAACAAAAATAATTATTTTAACATTAAAAGCAATATTAAGCGAATTGCTAAATTATTGATATTTTTGTCTTTTAGATAATGGCGTGTAGCCCGGGGCACACGCTGGCAAGCAATGCATGGGTATCACCAATAATGAATATAGCACCAATTTCCGTAGACGAATATAATATTCTGAAGGGTATGCACTGATACACAATTCATATTAACATTAACTTTAGACTGAGTGCAAAGTTTAAGACAGGTCTTCCAATGTAGTTGCTAAGATATACACGTTTTACGATAAAAGTTTGGGGCGTGAACATTTTGTGAATTTCTAGGATCAACTTTGGTTAAACTAGATTTCATAAGATTATTGCAATTTATGTTTTGTTCAAATTGATAATGCGTCTTTAAGATTTTACGTGTCTGAATAAAAAATGAATAATTCAGTATACCTTTCATACAAAAATATCCCAAAGGTCATTAGAAGCGTGAGATCAGGGTATTATTAACATGGTTGATAAATGTCCTGCTGCGATGAGATACTCAATTTGATTGATGGATGGATTAATAACACTTATTCTAATTAACCGGGAAATGAAATGGAATGAAGTTTAACTTCCTACACTTCTGCTCCGGTTGAGCTAATGTTGATTTGTATAAATCTGATGTGTTACTGGGATGAATGATAGAGAGCCACAGGATCATAACCAGGGGACCTCAAGTTCGCTCCCGGTGTTGGCTGAGAAAGTTCTTCTGTATTTCCCAGTGTGGTTTTCCCTTATCAGTACAGTGCAAGACGGAGAGTCTGACAATAAACTACATACAGTTGTTCGGCGGATAGGATGAAACACCGAGCTCCCTTGTACATATTGGCGTTTACGTAAAACAACCCTTTACAGTTGAAATTCGAAATAAGATTAGGCCGTGGCGATGATGTCTAGGGTAAAGCTACCCTCATAGCATGACGTATGTGAGTTAGTTGTATTTTACGTTCGCTTCCACCGAGGTGATATCGCAGACAAGATAAGGTGGCGTATGCCCGTATTTATTTAGCCCACTTGTTGTGGGAAAGTAGGACGACGTTAAACTCTATTTTCGATTAAATTTCGCCCAGTAAGATTAAGCTTATGAGGATATGTGTACTATTTTTGTTTATTTATATAATTTATAGAATTATTACACAATCAATATAATTATATTTTACAAATCGTAACAGGCATTCTTTTTACAGGCCAATTATTGTCAGATCAGAATGGGTTTATTGTTGTCAAAATGCCCATCAATGATCCATCTGTTCGAGTATTCTGGCAAATCAAAGAAGAGAAGAAAAAGATGTACGAATCTGTTCGTAGTTATAAATTTCGTTGGGGCCTTTATGAAAATAATTCTATACAAGACAGCACCACGGCTGAGATATTAAAGGTAGGTCTCATTTTGTTAGTTTGCAAAAACAATGCCATGGGCACATGGTGATATTGCGTGGGTAAATAATCATTTAAGAATGCATGATGCAAGATCTAGATGGGTCTGTTGCAAGTCTATTTTCTGGCCTAAAATGAATTATTATTTATAAATTTATTCATACAAGTCAATGGTTAACTCTCTAGACAATTGTGTAATCGGGGTATTGAATGAATTAGAACATGCGCGCCATATAATAATTTAACGCGGTAACATTGTACTGGACAATCCAGATTACTCAGGTTTAATCTTGTAAAAACTTCTAACACCGATAACTTCGTTCAGAATAAGGTGTTGTGAACCCGGAACCTTCCAATCAGGCTGGACAATATTCAAAGGAACTGTCTCTGTCACCAGCGGGACGGACCCGGGACCTTCCGACCAGAGAGTCGGCGCCTTAGACACTGAACCTCCCGATCGGGCTGGACAATATTCAAAGGAACTGTCTCTATCACCAGTGGGACGGACCCGGGACCTTCCGACCAGAGAGTCGGCGCCTTAGACACTGAGCAACTCATCTTGTTCTAGACTAACATGGGTTTGATGAATTAACAGACATTTTGTTAAGGGTATTTATTCGACATATACTTCAAGCACCTTTATTGATTTTTCAAATACTTCAAAAAAATGTTCTAGAATTTAATTTGCAGAATGAAAAAGTTTATATTTTAGCTCGCACCGATGCCATCCCTTCCAGTGATTGTGGCGGCCTAGCGCACATTCAATGATGATTACTTTGCTAAAGGAGCGATGTTTATACATCAATGCATTCTCGGTATCCCCACTGGTCCCATTCCGTTCCACTGTACTCTGTCTTCACATATCCAAATTATCCGCCAATGATCGTAGCTTGATTTTACGAACCAATCAAACCAGTCAACAAACAACAGTGTATAAACCAGTCTTAAGCGGCCCACACACGTCCAATATAATTGTCAATATTATTAACAATACTTGATATTGACAATAACATTGAGCGTGTGTGGTCTGTTGCCACAAGCTAAGAGTTACTTCCCTTCACCAACTTCCTTTGTATTTAACGGTCTTGATTGGTCGCTAAGAAAACACAAATAGTGGAGCGGAATGAGACCACTGGGAATATTGAGGATGGGGGCAGGTTTCACGCCAACTACTATATTATATAGTTATATGAATATTTTTTCAACAGAATGTAACCCACCTTGATTTACACCAACTAAAGCACAACAAGACTTATGGTATAGAGGTAAGTAATGTAGTACATACAATCTGTTACTATCAGGAAGTGCGAATAAAGTGGGTTGAATAATTAATGAAATCCAGTGTTCTTTTCCGCCCAATTTTAGATTTCGAAACGGTATTTGTATAATGATGAGACCAGCGTCCCACAAATGACTAGTGAAAGCCGCTTCATTGCGTACGTAGTGCATCGGCTGTTATTTTGGATTTAATTATTAAGTTGCTTGAAAATAACAATATTATATCGAGTTATAGTGTGCGCACATGATAATCTTGCTTGAAATAAAAACAAAATTATGTCCGGTTATAGTGCACGGATGGGGACGATAACTAAGTGTTTGAATTTACGATATCACTGGCGGTTTTTTTTTTAAAAACAAAAACCAATATACCGGGTTGGTGGTTTGTGTTATTTTAGCTTGTAGCTGTTTATGATAGAGATGATGAAGAAGATACTATTGAGGAACAATGGGATAATACTACTTTTCATCTCTTCACTGTACCATTTCCACACAGTATGTATATATATATATATATATATAAAATGAAATGGGGTTTAACATCCTACTGTTCTGCTCCGACTGGGCTAATGAAGACGGGCATACACCTTACAGTGTGCTATGATGAAACTTTTGCCCGGCCTACTCTTATATCGAATTCCATCTGCCAACGGATCTTTTGCGTGCATGCCAATGTGAAGACGGGACCTCAGTTCCCATCTGAACGACTACAATAGGGAAACCACGCCGGAAAACGGGACGAATAGACAGCTGCCCTGAAACAATGGGAAATCACGTCGGCAATCCCGACGAGTTTTCTAGGCAAATACACCCGACCTCCATGCTAGCGAGCCAGCGTCTTACCTACCCACTTAGCCAACTTGGCTCCATATTATGAATGGTTACTTTCCACAGACATTAATATAATTCATTAATTAGCTATTTAATTAGGTTCAACGTCCTAATTGTCTGCACCAACTGGACTAATAACGACTAGTTGTGTTGAACAGATTGCTCGGACATTGGCGTTACGACCTACTCGTATTCCCAACTCCAACTCCTAGGGAATCTTTAACGCCCTTCAGTGGTATACCCCGGATATCGGTTTTACGTCTCATCCGAACTATTAGGTGAGTTTCCTTGACGGGTCCATCGTCCTGCACCACCGACAACTAGGAATTACCGGGAAACTTTCTCGGTCAACACAGTGATCGAACTATATCTAATGATGTGGCGAGTTCTTGACGTGACGTGAAGTTGTATTACCAAATACCCAAGACTGAGTGATAATAAAAAAAACCCACACATATGATCCCCGACGCGACCTACCACTACAGTCGGTCAGATGTTCATATTGAAGCAGAAAAGTAGAATGTTATACACCATTTTATTTATGTATTGTCCTATACTAATCTATGATAATCTATTGATTCAAACGAAGATATTTCTGACGATCAACTGTTTCATATGTAAACAAAATTTGTTAAAATATAAATTTGGCACGAATGTGTCACAAATATTTCGATCCAGTCTCTGATTTTTCCATATTTTGATTTTATTCACTATATCCTGTTTGTAATATCTTTCTAGATGCTCCCAGTGCTGAAGATGTCTCATCTACAACAGTGACACCAGCAAAACACCATGTTCACTCAGACAGTAATTATTCTTAATCTTCTTTAAGCTAAACCAAATCTCTTAAAATTCCCAATTCGTAATGGAACACTGTGTCTCATAGCTATTTCCTTTGCAGATTCTCTAAAATTCATGCATATGTAACATTTAGCGTTTATTTTCCAGAATTAAAAGATGTAATGCGTCCTTAAAAAGTTGTTATGTGTTTTTAAATTGTCTAATGTGTCTTCAAAGGGTATAATGAGTTTTTTTTAAATGGTCAAATAGGTCTGAAAAGGGAATAGTGTGTCTATAAAATGGTATACTGTATTGTTAAAAAGGTCTCATCCGTAACAAGTATCTTTAAAAACGTATGAGGCATCTTCTAAATTGTAAGATGTATCTTTAAAGAGATATAAGGTTTTTAAAGAGATTTATTTTGTCTTTAACGGTCCTCATGTGTCTTAAAGGGATCTAATGTGTCTTTAAAAGATATGGTGATCTGATATGTCTTTAAAAGGTATAATGTATCTTTTAAATTGTAAGATGTATCTTTAAAGAGATATTATGTTTTTAAATAGATCTATTGTATCTTTAGTGGTACTTATGTTTCTTAAAGTGATCTAATGTATCTTTATAAGATATAACGTGTCTTTAAAATGTCTATGGTGTCTTTAAACATGTCTAGTGTGTTTATTAAAGGGTAAATGTGTTTTCAAATCGGTATAATATATCTTTAAAAATATATAATGTTTTTAACCAGATATAATGTTTTTAAACAGATATATTATGTGTTAATTGATCTAATGTATCTTTTAGTGTGTCTTTTTAAAGATCTAATGCGTCTTTTATAAGATCTGGTGTGTCATTTAAAACGATCTAAGATCAGCACCTTTAACTTTATTTACAGAAAATCAGATAACGTTGGAAATTGTTATACCTGTAGTGCTTGTTATTATAGCAACTCTTGTTATTGTTGCTATTATCGCTATAAAGTTGCGATATAAACTACGCTATGTTAATAAAACACAAACAATCAATACAGAACGTTTTTATTATCAACCGGAACAAGACAACAGGTTAGTTATATTTTAGTGATCAGAGCCCTGTTTCACGAAATTGTAGCTAAAATAAAACTAAATTTTAGTAATTTGGTTGAATAATATTAAATTCCCGTAATTCGGTGAGTTGGATGGCCAAATGATTAGAGTGTGCGCTACCATACGGTCTGTCATTAAGTCAACTGGCATGGTTTCGAATCTTCGGTTGTACGTGACAAGGAGAAGGGTCGCCTGTCCTCGCGGGTTTTCTTTGGGTCCTACTGGTTTCCTCCCACTGCTAAAGACCCTTACGCGTAAGCTTATTATTGAAATAAAGTAGATCCATATAGTTAGTTCCGAAGTGACCTAGTTTGTGTCGAGTGGACGTTAAACCCCATTTCCCCCCTTCCGCCCTCTCTCTCTCTCTCTCTCTCTCTCTCTCTCTCTCTCTCTCTCTCTCTCTTCTTTCTCCTCTCCGTAATTTATTTTTTTAACGCAATACTAAGCCATATTTCATCATAAGTTTTTTTATTACTAGTTTTGTTGATAATGTGGACGTACAAATACATTCAATTACAACACAAGAAATGGCGGATAAGTGGGAACTTCCACCTGGTGCTATAAAATTAGGCCGTGTTTTAGGCGAAGGTGCTTTTGGTCAGGTTAGACTTGGAAAGATCAGGAATAATGTGTTATCAGATAGAATGGTACCAACACCTAAACCATCAAATATAACACCAACACATACTATTGTAGCTGTTAAATTATTACATGGTACGTATTACAACATGAACACTTACTACTGTAGCTATTTAGTTATTACATGGTAAGTTTTATAACATCAATACATACTACGGTCGTGGCTATTATATTATTACATGATTGGTAAGTTTTATAATATCAGCATGTACTGCCGTTGCTGTATGTTAAACTATTACATGGTAAGTTTTATCAGAAGAACATATCATGTTGCTTTTTAATTATTACATGGTAAGTTTGATAACACCAACATATATACCAATATTCCTGAAGCATTGGTCGGAGAAATCCTTCTCTTGTTATTGCTGGAGTGATTTCTGATACTTGAGTTTTTGTGAGAGGGTTTCTATTCTTCACGTTCAATGAAATATATCCCAAGTACATGTACAGCAACATTACAGCCCTTCGTTTAATCTGGGATCTTCCCTTTAGCTTTGGACAGATATTTAAGGTATTAAAAACGGTGAAGTATTGTTCGTCACCAAATAGTATTGTTCACTTGATATCCGTGTTGATAGCCTTCTTTTTTAGATTAAGAATATATTATGATTTATTGATATATTCAACAATTCACTTTTACTTCATCTATTTTGTTAACTTGAATAATTCAAGTATTTATTAACTTACTTGTTCTCTCATTACATTTTATGAACTTAGCTAAGCTTGTTGACTTATTTTATGAACTTGAATAGCTGACTTTTTTATTGACTTGAATATAGTTCACTTACTTTATGAACTTTAATAATTCATTTATTTTATATACTTAATATAATAATGTTCTTATTTTATGAACTTGAATAATTCACTTCTTTCAACTTTATTTTATGAACTTCAATAGTTCACTTATTAGTTAACTTGAATAGTTCATTTATTTTATGAAATTCAATAGTTCACTTATTTGTTAATTTAATTGCCATTTATTTTACAAACTTCAATAGTTCACTTATAATAAAGTGAATATTAACGTATAAATTTGTCAAAATCGTCTAATTCCTTCCCCGGTTTTATTATTTCAGATAATACTGATAATCGTAATAAACAGGAATTTATAAAGGAGATTAATATAATGAAGGAGATAGGTGTACATAATAATATAGTTAGTATAATAGGCTGCTGTACATATAGAGATCCAGTATGTCTTATTGTAGAACATGTACCTAATGGGGATCTACTAACATATCTTCAAAATATTCGCCATGCTATTGATACGGTAGGTAATTTCATTGTGTTGGAATATTGGATTGGACTCGTCTATAAGGATGGGACCGCGATGGTTGAGTGAGTAAGCCACTGACTCAGTAAGCTGGGGGTCCCGAATTCTATCCCGATGTCCTGTGTACGTTAAATAATTCTTGACAGTTCGAATTCAATTGCTGTCTTGGCACCCCCCCCCCCCCCAGGACACGGCATGGTGTATCCCGGTGGGGCAGGGGGCTGAATGGTTAGCACGTGCGCGCTGTATCAAAGCCTGTCACTGTGGTTTCGAATCCCCGATTATACGTGAGAAAACGTGTCAAAATGTTTTTATTTGGCAGTTACATTAAAATTATTCAAGTTTATTCAAAATCAGAATGAATTGTATTTTCTTGCTGAGAGTGATCAATCCTTTGTAACGTGTTACTGGTAGATGAAATAACAAATTTTATAAACTTTTAAATATAGACTGATGTTTTATTTTAGGACGAGAATGTTGTGGTAGATGTTGACAATAATCAAACACCGATGTTAACATCAGTTGATCTTCTTTCTTTCTGTCGACAAATCAGTATGGGGATGGTGAGTAAATTTAGACTTAGATATGACAGCCCCAAATTCCCAACCTTAACGCGGAGAAATTTTAGCCCCCACTTATTCTGGCGCCGGTGCCTTTCCGTTAATGGTATTTACCAGTTAACCACCCCCCACCCCCGTGGACCCAAGCCTGGCTAAGAATCGAACATTTAATCCTTTAAACACAAATCTATGTTGTTAATGGCAAAAATTATTAACCACATAATTTCTCTATCTTCTTTTTAGGAGTTTTTATCAGAAAAGGGGTATGTTCACCGAGATCTGGCTGCCAGAAATATATTAATAGGAGCAGATAAGATATTAAAGATAGGGGATTTTGGTTTAGCGAGATATATATATGATGATAAAATCTATGTCAACAGAAAGGGCGGTAAACTACCTGTAAAATGGATGTCTATAGAAGCCATCTTTGAACTGTCATT
The DNA here is from genome assembly GCA_948474765.1 of Patella depressa. Taxonomy (NCBI): domain Eukaryota; kingdom Metazoa; phylum Mollusca; class Gastropoda; family Patellidae; genus Patella; species Patella depressa. Next base: position 53,013,606 of record OX419719.1, on the reverse strand, counting down.
TTCTATTGCAAGCGATGTGTAGGTATTTTAAATGATTTAATTATTATTTAACTTTATTGAGCCCCAAAGAAAAGCCATTTGCCGACAACATGTTTGAAAATGCCCTGAACGTTTTCTTATTGTGTATTTGAAAATGACGCGATATAGATAGTATTATTTTCCTACGCGCTATCCTGGAGGTCGGGTGTTCGATCCAGCGTTGGCCCAGAAAGTTCATCCAGATTTTCCGGCGTGGTTTCCCCTTGCCAGTGATGCAAGATGGGGGGCCTGACAAGGACAGCTGTCTGGTCGTTCGGATGAGACGAAAAACTAAGGTCCCGTCTACACATTCGCGTGCACGTAAAATCTCGGAGACCTTTCTCTTCCGAAACCCGGATCGAAGCTCGAACTTGCTGGTTAGCCAGCGTACACTCGTCTAATAAATCTATTTTGATTAGTTGTGACGTCTGTTTATTAGGCATTTATATTTCTTTTCCATAGAAACAAAATTGACTATATCGTTCATAATACAGGTCAACAAAACTCAAACATTTCTGATCGTATGGTATTTTTAAAGTTGTGTTTAAACGAAGTTATCTCCCTTCCATTATTATACACCTGTCTCGCCCAGTTCGTCTAATGCAAATCGCGTTTTGTTATGGTCTAAATGCGTTACGCTGTGAAGTTTCAATCATGCATCTCGACATTCGCGAGATTGATCACATTTCTGTGCGTGAAAAGCTTTAAAATTGTTAAACAAGTTTTGTCCGCTCCGTTATTGGAAAATAAAATTCGCCAGTTTGTAAAACTAATGTAGTTATTGACTTAAAGCGGTGTGTTTTGTTATTTCAAACACTACGTTAGTGAGTTTCGTCTCGTTATTGTATGCAATAATATTATTTGAATTACAAACTTTAATTCATGGTTTTCTTTAACGGGACCTACATCTTCTCACACTTCTTGGAATCCAAGACACAATCAAAGAATTCAAAACGCACAGAGGCCTTCCTCCATTCGCAAGTATTCGATCCTTATTTTCAGATGGTCGTTTGGTGTAGTAGTGTTTGAAATTGTAACATTTGGCGGCAATCCATATCCCGGAATCAATAACAAAGACCTATTACAGGAATTAAAGAAAGGTTACAGAATGGAGAAACCAGAAAACTGTTCACAGGAACTGTAAGTTATTCCAATAATGCACTCTAATAAAATCATTTTCTCCGTCTAGTCTTTCGAGTGGTATGAAAAAATCGAGATCACAGGTAGACGTTTGTGTGCACGTAAATTTTAACGTATTTTTATAGTTGGAATGTGTGCTTACATTCTATTAATGTCGTCAAAACGCTTATCGTCAATCGGAGAAGAATAATTGCCCCTTTACATCGAATTGATAGAGCTGTTAGTGTTTTGCCCTATCGACGAAGTGTAGCCTGTAGGTGTGGGTGGGAGTGGGTGGACGTTTGATTCATTGCTTAGCTATCTTAGTTTAGGCTATAAGAATGAACCTTTACGGAATTAGTTTTGAAAAGTTGAATAAAGATGAGTGCTACCAACAAACGAGTAACAGTAGTCACTCGATTAAGAACATGTGGGAGGTGTACCTTATGTATCAATGTGTGATCTTGCAGAACACGAACACAGGATTATGAACATTCAGATTAACGTTTTTGTAACGTAGTTGATTTTAAAAAAAAAGAGAATGTTACATCAGCAAAAATGTAAAACCTATATTCATGAGAAACTGAGTACATACATCAAACCAAATTTATTTTATAAATGGACGTCACTGTTTTGGGAGTGGCGCATTACCGTATGAAACTATCAACTATCATCATAGACGTGTTTTCCCGAGCATTGTTTCGCAAACACACCGGATCATTGACTGGAACATAAACATTCTGGAATTTGTCTAACCCGGTTACAAGCAGTTATCGAATAAAATGGGGTTAAACTTCCGACTGTTCTGCTCCGAACTGGACTAATGACGACGGACTTACAGTGTGCTATGAGGGAAATTTTGCCCAGACAGCGTCACTATGGCCTACTCTTATATCAAATTCCAACTGTCAAGGGATCTTTTACGTATACGCCAATGTGTACACGGGACCTCGGGTCTTCGTCCCATCCAAAACACTAGACAGCTGTCCTCTGTAGGCCTTCCGTACTGCATCACTGACAAGGGGGACCACCTCGGAAAAATCTGCACATGGTTGCGCTTTCTCGGCCAATGCAGGGATCGAACACCCAAACTCAAGGCTAGCGAGAATATTCCCCTAACATTGCACATTAAAAAGAATAAGATTGCCATTTTACTATAAATTGGTAGGTAAAAAAAACCTGGGGTCACTATTTTCAGTGTAAAGCCTAGTACTTTCTAGAACTTTCCGACCTGTCACTATTAAGCCAAGCAATGTTTAAATCGACCACACAAGGTCTTAAAATAGATCAAGGTGTTATCATCACGTGGAATACAGAAAATAGAGTAAATATTTTTTAAAATTTTAAAAAGAATTCTATGTAATCAGTTATGGTTGAGTTCATGTCATTTCACTTCCCTTCTCCGTGCACAGATACAAGTATAATGTATGCCCTGTTCCACGCTTAAAGGCTTTAATCAAAAATACTGTATAGGTATTGTCGCTTAGCCCACTTACAGAGCTGTCTGTACATATTGGGTACGTTCATTTTGTTAATACGGTTAATACAGGCCAGAAATTAGTTACTTAGTACCTAGTTAATCTTTATTCTAAAATTCCAAACACACCGGAAATCTGCATTATGTCGTTGTGTGGTAGTTGGTTGTGCAGGTAAATGAATTCTAAATTAGAAAATGACTAAATATGATACCGTGTACGAAGCACCTGCACCTTGAGTTGGACTTTGCCTAATTAACTCACATCGAGAAGGTCGCTACAGCCCAGGTGTGAGGCCAAATATTTCCACGCACCTGTGTAACAAGTCTTCACAAGAATTCATAAATCAACGTACACAGAGACACTACCTCTTTTTTCCCTCTTCACATCTTACGGGCATAAACATATCAAATTAAAGAAGGCATACTTAGGAATGACTAAGTTGGAGAGTTTGTATAAGCTTGTATTAAAGTGTTATTGAAAATAATATCATTATATATTAGTTTTTTGTTTATAAATTGTGTAATAGAGACGGACGTCCATTTATCTCGCTATGTTGACAGGTTTGTTAAAGTGACTTAATAAAAAAAAGGCCTATAGAGATGTGTACGTGATATGAAATAGGTCTATAATATTGTGATAAGAATCTGATATAGTTATAGACCCATCATCATCATTATCATGTATTATTTTCTATCGCAAATTCTAATGTCAAATGTGTTTCAATAATGCATTTGCCCTTATCTGATTCTTGTACAATTTAAGTCGAATTACAACATTATATTTTACAAAGGATGTGCCTTTAAAGGTGGTGGTCCAAGAATCACTTTCGTTCAAACGTCAAAATTAAATTGTGTTCCGTGACGCAACAGGACAACATGCAAAAAAGAATAATTTTGGGTTATTTACCATAAACATCGTGGACGCCATCTTGGGAGATATGTCCGTCGTTGATGACGTCACTAAGAGTGAGGTGGGGGTGGAGGGGGCTATATAATTAATTTCGAGTAGTTGTCATCATTATGTCTTTTGTAAGAATATATCAGGTTGGTGCAGAAAAGTAAGACGTTAAACCCCATTTCATATAAGTTTGAATATAGAAATACTAGTGGGACATCTCCTTTAAAGGATCCGATCTTCAACACGATAACATATATTCTATCATCATATCACTTTTAATTCCGTTTTTTGTCATGTGTCGAAGTCTGAAATATACATCGAGAGAGAGAGAGAGAGAGAGAGAGACGTTTGTTGAATTTGCAAAGGTAAATTACCGTAAGAGATTTCGTTGACTCGACGCTTTAATAATTCTTAAAGATCTAAATGAACTCGTCCTTTAAAACGCAAATATTTGAAATTCCACATTTAACAAAAATGCTTTGTGTCAAAGTTCAATGCCGGGTCCAAAACAAAGCTCAAAACACCGGGATTTTACGTCTTAAATAACGGAAAAGATCTATAAAATGATTTAAATGATGATTGATGCTTTTGACAAGTTTACGGTAATATGTTCTCCAAATCAGCAGCAATGAAATAGTTTGGGTTTAACTCTCATCAACATAGCAGGACCATTTAGAGACTAACATATGGTTAATTTATGTCATTTGTCACGTGTGCAATGTAAGGGGGCGGATATTTTGTCCTGACAGTAGTGGTTAATAGAATTCCAAACATCAAGGTCATTACAATCATTCGCTTGCGCACAGGATCTTTAGCACAGGAGGAAATCGGAGAACACGGTGAACACGGTGAAAACCAACGCGGTTCAACAGACGACCCCAATCCTTGACATGCACACGTTGGGAATCGATCCACGCCACTTGACAGCGCACGCTTTAGACCACTCGACTATCCAACACCCTGAAAGCATTGAATATAAGGTATAAGGTATACCTATAGTATCCACTAAAACCGTAACAAGCAAACTTGAGCTACAGCGACTTGACTTAAACAAGGAGGATGTTTAATGTCTTACTCCCGTCAATCTCACTAAACCCTGGCATTAATTTAACAAGACATATGTTAATGTCAGTCTCAACAAACAGTAGTACACACAGTTTTCTAGGCGTATTGATAGCTTTTGTTGTTGGTTAAACATTTAATGTTTTCACAGTCTGCTAGGAAAGTAAACTGGAAGAGATAAAAGTATGCTAAAGCCCTTAGTTTACAATAAGCTTTGTTTACATGTTGTCGATTTGTTTACTGTGAGGTTAGTCGACAGTAGATTAGCACTGTAGAGAGAACGCTCTTTTTTTATTTACTAAAAAAACTAGAAAGAAGGCCAAACTGTTGTTGAAATGAAATGAAACGGGGTTTAACGTCGTACTTTCTGCTCCGACTGGGCCAATGAAGAAGGACGTATGCCATGCAGTGTTTATGAAGGCCTATCTCTTACATCGAATTCCAACTGTCAAGGGTTATTTACGTGCATGCCAATGTGTACACGGGACTTCGGGTTTTCGTACCATTCGAACGACTATACGCTTTCCTTTGCCAGACCATCTGTCGTGCACCACTGACAAAGGGGCGACCATGAGGGAAAATCTAATGAACTTTCTCGGCCAACTCCTGGATCGAGAACGGGGCCAATGTTTCCCCCTCCCCGCAATACAAAAATACAAAATGTAATTGACGAACAAATGTATAAATGAAACATAGCGTGTTCGTGTTTTCTGATGTTAATCTGACGTTGAATGAAACAAAATTGTTGCAGTTTAAAGGGATGTCTCGGTGAATTATAAGTTATATGGAAATATGACTGGACGTTTATTAATCCGCGTAGGCTATATGGAATATGTTCATTACTTACATTGGCTGATACAGTGAACATTTGGATAACGCAAATTCTAATATCTCGTCATAAGTACTGCCAATAGTTTGCTTGCACATAGGGGTATTTAGCAGTAAGAGGAAACCGGTGAACCCATAGAAAACCCACGAGGTTGGCAGAATCGAAACCAAGCCACGTGACTCAATGACATACCTTACGATCTAACGCGCATGCGTTAAACCATTCGGCCAACTAACCCTTTTGCCATTACAGGCGACAACGTGCTCAATCCTGTCTGACTAACACTCTGCTGAACGCCAGTCTGTTGTCATTCTTAAATCGTCACTATAATAATGTTCAAGTCACAATTCTGTGGAATACAAATAACTATTTATTACTGAGAGACATTTCAAAGGGACAAACTATACATGTAAAAACAATACTTGTTTAACACTGGTCAACGATATACAGTCATATAATGTTACTTGTACGAACGACTGTGTCGACTGTCATGCTCAGCGGAATGTCCCTTTATATTATTTATCTTCAGATAAAGTGTTGTACAGTTGAATTACTGTTTTTATGTCAATTTACATATCACTTTTCTTTTCTATTGTACATTGAATTATTGTGGTTAAACGTCGATAGTTGAAGAAAAAAAATGGGTACACTGTCAAAAGGGGATGAAAACCGTTTAAATAGTGTTTGAAGTCTAAACTATATTATGTCGATCAGAGTTAATGTTCCCTGGTTTTCTTTAAGATGAGGATAACACTTTGCAATATAGGGTTCATCCGCCTTGATAAAATCATAATATTTTGCACTTGTTGTTCACATAATTGTATACAATTCACCTGAAATAAATGTAGTGAAATTACATAAAAGACACTGTACATTAGTTTTTGTATTTACACAAAAACTTAGCGTTGTCTACTTATTAAAATATAACTGATGTATACTATCGGATTTAATATAAGCTGTATATCTAAAACTGATGTTTTTCTATTCATGGAAGCGGATGTAAAACATCAACCAATCAATATGTACCGAAGTAAACGATGACATTTTTATTTGTTTAGTATAAGTATTAAAAAATGTTTGAAGTCAACTATTATCTTGTGTATAACGATATTTGTATAAATAATAATTTACCATGATTTGGAACTTCCGGGAAGAAAATATTATTAACCTCGCATTGTGAATATTACACGGGGAGAAGCTAATTGGGGAGGTTCTGGGATTCCCGGAATCCATAATGGCCGCTTTATATAAATGGGTAATATGGGGAATATTAACCCTTTTTGCTAAGCTTGGGTCCAATTTACCTATTACTCCTCTTAAAAAGGTTGGGGTTAGGGCTGGATAGTGTTAATATTCCGCAAAGTACTCATTTATGGAGATCGGCTTTTGCTGAGTGCGAAATTCCCGAACCTTCCCAATCGGCCTACCATTAGCATCTCCCATTTACACACGACACGTGATTGGGATTCAGACCATTTAGAAATCAATTATTTATAACCCTCTTATATAGTACTTTAATGAGGAGGAATAAACCGAAATGATCAAGCCCTTTACAGCACAAACTATAGTCATCAAGTTTATCTTTTTTATGGGTTCTAGCCAATTAGACGGGTAATTGATTTACAAACGATTGTCTTTCTATTGAGAGCTTTATCATATAGAACTACGGGGTGCACTTATAGAACGCCCGCGTCTTTAACGTGGCTTGATAGCGAGCTTTGTTCAAGTATGGGAGGTCCGACAATAATAAGACCGTTGACGTATTGTTCTGGTGTTATTGTTCAAGGATATACTGCTTCAAACTCTAATCTTGTACACCAAATCTAAGATGATGGTGGGTGATAAGAGGCTTAGTGGACGTCCACGGGGGAAAAGGCACACCTAGGTATTATTGTTGATAAAAATCACTAGATGTCTATCTTTCTCCATATCAATGTTAATTATAATCTTTGTGGAAATGCCGCCATCATCTTTTTTTAATGATATCCCACTCATGAAAGGATTTGAAAGAAACTATGCTAAAATGTAGTTTTGAAATATGAGAGGATCAGTTCGAAATGAAAGGATTTGTTTTCTGCGCTGGGTTTGTTTGGCTTTTTAACATTTCATTTTCAACAAACTTCTCCCTGGGGTAATAGTTATGTAGAAGATTTTACAATATACTAAGGATCGCGGTGGCCCAGGGATTAAGGCCCCGACCTGCAAAACAGTGGGTCTCTCCCGGGTTTGATTTTAGTGTTCGCAGAGATAATTTATCTAGATTATCCTTGGTGGTTTCCCCTCTTATTCGTGGTACACTTGGAGGGCATGGTACATGGTTTAGTCGTTCCTAAGGAGCAATAAGTTTCGTGGATACGTAAATGTCCCTTGACATGTGGAATTTGAAATAAGATTAGACCGCATTTCGCTTCTGTCCGTGACAAAAATGGATTCGTAAAACTCATGGATTGCTTTATTAATATAATCTATGACAAAAATAAGGACATTTACAATAACCGGTATAGCATGCTTAACATTATTCTGAATTTTACCTGATTTTACTAAATCCTGTCATTTAAATATTACTAGAATCAAAAGCCTGCACAAATCTACAATAGGCTGTAACCAGTTATAATCCTTGATTTAAATTCATTGCTCTATATTTTTAGACACGAATAATAATGTACATTTGTATTCACGTTCTTCGTCTGGTTAAAATAATGACAAGTCATACGCCAGGCCAACGATCTCTCTAAAAATTTAGAAAATTTGAAGAATTAGCATTACTCCGCTGTACAAATTGTAGAAATTCCATTCGTAATGCAACCTACTTGTAATTTACATGGAAACATATTTACAGGTATCAATCATTCTAGTAAATAAAATGGAGGAGATTCGGTATTTAGTCAACTCTATTTTGGACCAGGTAATAATCATCTTGTTCTTCTTGTTTTTATGCGGTGGCGAGTCGCTTCGAAAACAAGTCTACGTCACCGTCAACTCAGTTCGACCGACATGAAATTGCGCACGCCTGTTTCATGGAAAATTATGCATTAATATGGTGCCACCATTCCAAGATGGCGGCGATGACGTCATGCCCGGTGTCGAATCCATAGTACGCTCGTACTTGCTAAATTTCGCATGGTTTTTGTGTTATAAGACGAATTGTATCGGGGAAAGGGCGAACTGAACAGCCGTCAGTGTTTTAATGACTGAAATTGGTTCAACGTCTAGACAAAACTAAATATAGGATTACGGATCAGTCTTTGCTATCGGTAACCGAGCCCCAAACCTTTGAACAGTCCAAACTGGAATTTCGAAATGAAATTTTAAAAAAAATTCAATTCAAACTGTACCAGATGAGTGCCTAAAATGAATAAGGACCAAAATTGTTCAACCATATGACGATTTATACTGTTTTCTAGCTAAGAAGGGGTTGCCTTCTTTATTTACCGCGAACTAAATTGTTGGACCTATTTTAAGCCAATTTTATCAAAGACGAGAGATATCTAGTGTTGACATATTTTGATATTGTTTTCTTTAAAAAATAAAATGTTAAATAATCAGTAGTGAGAAATAAGGTATTTCCCATAATTAACAATTTACCTAAATAGTCAATCAACGGACTTGCCCCCATGACTAATCTTTGTCCAAGTTAAAATTCCGATTAAGATTTCGAGTTTGCGCGGAAGTTATTCAAGGGGGTTTGGGTCACTACCGGCAACGGATTTTTATGTATCTGTTTCTATTGCCACCGTTGACATTTCAATATTTTACCATCAAGTGTCAATCTGAATGAATTAGTCACTGGTGGAATTTGAGTAAATGGGATGGCGATTATTAGTTTGTTAACAGTGGTTTTATTGTATGTTAAATAACTAGAATAGCTGGGGGCTATTATTGGAGTGGCTAGAACTGTATTAGAGGGTAATCACAAATAATTAACAATCCTCTGCTTCATTTGATACAGATAATGGATGGTCCTGTCTATGGCTAGTTGTTACCGTATTTGTTAATTTCATAGATCTTCCTTTTTACTTTCCTTATGTACGTCTAAGATTCAACTAAGGAATGCGAAACATTTTGGTTAGCAGTGGTAAATGATCGCCAATGATATATAAGACTTCGTTGATAGGGTGTAAACTTTTTTTTTAAGAACATAAAACACTTCGTGTACGACAATCGTCAGATGTTCTGTATATTTTATACAGCTGTGTATAAATTGGAAGTGGTATCTTATAAGCGGAGGTAAGCGTAGAAGTAAGCATACTATGCCTCGTAGACGACAATTTTCACTACTTGAAGCTTATTTGCGTGATACTGATCTGAGATCTGATGTAGCACTAGTAATCGTATGAGGTTTTGTCAAACTGGAGAGACAGAACTCCGTCAAAGTTTAACGAATTTAGATGTGGGCTTCAGAAACTGTTCCTAGGCATTTCCCGGTGTAGTTTACCCTTGTCAGTGATGCTGAACGGAGGCCAGGGAAAGGAACAGCGTCGGATGTGGAGAAAAAATCGAGATCTCGTTTACACATTCGACTGTACGTAGCCTATAGGAAGTATTGACAGTTGGAATTCGAAATATGAGTAGATCGTGCCCCCACAGTCCGCACCCCTTCCCATTCAAAACTACATGGCGTATGTTTGTCTTCATTAACCCATTGCAGGGGCGGATCCAGAGGTGGACCCCCCCCCCCTGCTCTGCTACATAATAAAAATGCCTTGCATCAATGAAATAACATCACAAAGTGATCCTACATCAGTATTATCCGACCATTTTTTAATTGATTTTTACATAAACATTGAAAGCTCGGACTTTGTAAATAAGCAATATTCCTTTCGCAAATTTCGAGCAATTGATATAGAACAGTTTATCAGAGAGCTAAAATCATCTAATTTCATGGAAGCCATAAATATCAAAAACATCGATAGAAAGGTTGATATCTACAATAATTCTTTATTTTCTGTGATTGATTCTGTCCTCCCTCTCCAACATAAACGTGTCTGTGTTCGCCCCGGAACAGAGTGGTATACTCCTGAAGTCAACACCGCCAAAAAGGCTCGTAACTCCGCAGAAAAAACCTGGCGTCGCACTAGACTTCAAATTCATAAAGACATTTATGACACTCTTAGGCTTAAAGTAAAAAGTCTAATCGAAACCACAAAAACTGACTTTTATGCAAATAAAATCTTAAGCAGCACAAACAAGCAGAAAGATCTCTACAGAGTTGTAAATTCCCTTTTAGACCCTAATTTTAGAAAAACTACCCTACCAACAGAAAATTGTTCTGATTTACCAAACCGATTTGCAGAATATTTTTCCGACAAAATAAAAACAATCCGTTATGAGCTATCTGTGAATATAACTCACGAAGGTGTCGTCTCTGAGCCTTTTACTAATGTATGTCCTTTGAGTAGTTTTTGTGAACTAGGTGAATTGGAATTAACCAAGATAATCAGATCCATGAAATCGACTTCTTGTTCGCTTGATCCTTTACCTACCTGGTTCCTTAAAACCAACCTTGAAGTGTTCTTACCTGTTATATTGAATATCATCAACACAGCGCTTAAATCTGGAATATTTCCAAGCCCGTTCAAAACTGCTCATGTATTTCCACTCATCAAGAAACCCTCTTTAGATCCAAACATCGACAAAAACTATAGACCAGTCTCAAACCTCAGCTTCTTATCTAAAGTACTCGAAAAGTGCATTGCTGAACAATTTAAACATCATCTTAGTGAACATAATTTACTTGACAAATTTCAAAGTGCCTATAGAAAATTCCACTCCACTGAAACCGCGTTATTGAAAGTTCAAAATGACATCTTAACATCAGTTGATAATAATAAATGTGTACAGCTGGTACTTCTTGATTTGTCGGCAGCTTTTGACACTGTGGATCATAATACCTTACTATCACGTCTACAATCTGAATTCTGTGTCCACGGTGCTGTGCTTGAAATGTTCCGTTCGTATCTAGCTGGTAGAAGTCAGTCAGTGATAATCGATGGAAAGCTGTCTAACCCCACAGATCTGCAGTATGGTGTACCTCAGGGCTCAATTTTAGGACCAATCCTATTCACTGTATACACGACTCCACTCGGTAAGATTGTTCAAAGGTACGGCGTTGATTTCCATCTATATGCTGACGATACGCAACTATACATAGCATTCAAACCGTGTGATATTAATTCTTCAAAGGTAAAACTGGAACAGTGTATCAGTGAAATTAAATGTTGGATGCGTACTAATTTCTTAAAACTTAACGACGATAAAACTGAGTATCTCCTACTAGGAACGAAATCTTCTTTAAGTAAAGCTGAAGCAGGGGGCGATAGAAGTATACAAATTGGTTCCCATACTATCATTCCGGTTGAATCCGCCCGAAATATTGGCGTACTTTTCGACGAGTATATGTCCATGAATGCTCAAGTTAACAATATCTGTAAACTCAGTTATTACCATCTAAGAAACATTAGTAAAATTAGGTCAACTCTAACTATTGATGCCATTAAAACTGTCGTAAACTCCCTAGTAACATCAAGATTAGATAATGGCAACTCTCTTTTAGCAGGAATCCCAGATGTTTTAATTAATAAGCTACAAATGGTACAAAATAGTGCAGCCAGGCTTATAACCAGATCAAAGTTTAGAGAGCACATAACCCCTATTTTAATTGAGTTACACTGGCTACCTATATATTTTAGAATTCGATATAAAATCCTTCTTTTAGTATTTAAATGTCTTAACGGCCTTGCGCCCCTTTACTTACGCGATTTACTTGAATTGTATACACCGTCCCGAACTCTCCGTTCCTCCTCTGATACATTAACTTTATGTCCTAAGCGATCGAGACTCAAAACAATTGGCGATAGGGCTTTTAGTGTACGCGCGCCAATTGAATGGAATAAGCTTCCATTTTCTATTAGAAACTCTATGTCTATTGTTGTTTTAAAACAATCTGTCAAAACTTTTTTATTTAAAGAAGCCTTTAGCTTATAACTGTTTTAAATTTGTCTTAATCTTCTAGTAATTCTATATTTTTACTGTCTTATTTTTACCTCTAGTCATTATATCTTCATTATATGTTGTTTACTTAATAATGTATGATTATATTTTTATTTTACTTTGTCTGTGATACTGTAATGTGATAATTTATAATGTTTTGTAAAGCGCATTTGAGCACCCAGTGAATTGTGCGCTATAAAAATGTTTTTTATAATAATATAATATAAAAATGATTTCTCTCTTTAAAAAGCTAAATTTGTATGTATGCCTATGTAATTTAGAGACGATGATGGTAGATTTACTTAACAGAAACCTGGCAAGCCTCCTCCTGCAAAAATTCCTGGATCCGTCCCTGCATTGGAGTAGAAAAGAATGACGTTAAACCACATTTCATTTCTTGAGAAAGAGAACCACTTAAAATAGTTTGAAAGTTCGTTTATAGAAAGAGGATCGTGTTTCAATAAATAAAAATGGGGGAAGAGAACCACTTCATTCAAATAAAATAAACCAGAGAGCTCGACTGAAAAGCTTTCAGCGAATAACTACAACAGATGAAAATGAATCCACTGAAAGTCGTTAAACATGGGCTTGTGTTTATCCCTGGCCTACACAAAATGCAAGAGCATGCCATCGTTGAACATGCTATTTAAGCGAACCTGTGGGCTTAAGTCAAAAAGAACCGAGTGCGTTGTTCATAACCCCGCCAGTCTGTAAGTAAATATGGAGGGATAAAGAGGTATACGTGTCAACAAAGAGTGTATTAACATGGTAGTGTGAGCCGGGAACATAGTCTTTTAAGCGACTGTTTAAGCGAAAGGTGTATCTATCTCTATACATGCCAATGGCTGCTATCTTTTCTATCCCTTTAGATATGATTCGTTGTCCCCTCTGTGATAAAACAGAGCTAATTAAATCGATAAAAGTTGTTAAATTATTTAAATTGGTATCTTATGGTGTTTGTTTATTTAAGTGGCCGGTGGTCTAACGCCTGTACTTTAGATCATAAGGTCGCAGGTTCATTTTACCGGCTTCTGCAAATTATTGAAATGAAAATATATGTTAGTTCAGTCGCCAAACCAAAGTTTGCTTGCTTTTTATCGATAATATTCAAATTTGAATGCAGAACCGAGGTGACAATAGGGATTCTATATAAGAGTAGACCTTAGCGCCGCTGTCCGGGTAAAATTTCACACTGTATGGCGTATGTCCGTCTTCATTAGCCCAGTCGGAGCAGACCCGCAGGACGTTAAACGCCATTTCAGTTCATTTCAAACAATCTCGTTCCCAGAGGCAGCCGCGGAGCCGAAGGCCTCTGGCACATTAGACCGTCCATTTTTTCCAATTTTTTTCACACCTAAGCCCCGCCCATTCTAACCTCTGATTTCTCAAAAACTAGAGGTCGGATCGTCGTTTCGTTTGTTGTAAAATGATCCTTGAGTCAAAGTCAACTCGCTGACATAAAAAATTGGATCCTAAACGAACAAATTCGAGTTTTTGTAAAGATCTATTTTTCTACGCGTGGCTATATTTTTAAGTGATTCGGTCATCCAGGCACGTAAAATCAGGGGCGTACGACGCAAATAAACGAGAACTTTCGCGCGTAGGAATTACATATCATTTTCCGGGAAATGGCTACCCCGATTCACCAGAGAAATTTTTTCAAAAATTTTTCTGGTTTCGAGATTGCATTTCAAATTTAAATGGCTTTAAACTACACCGTATTGGATTTACCAATATGCTTACCAAACCCAAGGTCTTAAGATCATGGGGACCCTTTCAGGGTGTACAATATTGTCAGGAGTCTTTTTTACTCTCCATGTAGTTTAAAACAACCTGTTTTCTTTCTCTAGTCGTGGGGGTGGGGGATTGGTCGGGTCCCCATAAATAGAATAGTCTAGAAGGACCTCTCTTCATCTAAATCGGACACAGACTATAATTTACCATAATAATCGGAGGCTGGGATTATTTTTAATGTGATGTGTTCTTGCACCCTTTGATCCACTGGAAAAAGCACCACTGCGCTAATGTTTTGAGATCGCCAACTATTAGCCGTGTGATGAATTAAAAATGCGTGTTCCGGTGATGATAAACCCAAAAGTTTAGAATGGTAGACATTCAGGCGCGGACTAGTCAGCTCTGCTCACCTGGGGCGACATCACGGTGAAGAATACGTGACTTGCTGAGAATACGAAACAAGCTTGAATCTGCTTTCCCGCAACCCGACCATTGATAATTTTCTCCTCGGATTAAGGTCATTATATTTTTCAGTGGATGCGACGATGTTTCCCAAATCGAGGCCTATGTGCTTGTGACCACTCTCTGCCCTCGGACCACGTCCGACGTTTCGAGGCCCAGTCCACGCCTGCTAGACGCCCATGTGTTTACGAAGAACTCAGTAGTGAATTTAATGCTCATTTTGTCTGGCAAACAAGAAGCTCTTCGCGGTATTTCATTTCTGCTCCCTTTGACGTCTTTGTAACCTTCTCGTTTCCATTAAAACGACGCCATTGTCTTGTATAGGCATACTTGGTTATGGTCATACTTCCATACATACAATTGATCAATAAAATTATAGCTTCAACCACCGTTCTGTCAAACATATCGTATATCGTAAATGGCCTTTTAGCAGGTTTGAAAATATCTCTAGCCTGTACAGATGTGTCAACAGAGTGCTAATGTACAAATAGTTAGTTCTATTCTGACAGTCTATCGTCAGTAAAATATCTGGAAGTTTTCACAACATTTCGCGTAATGGCGAGGTACGTGTCACCCCCACACACCATAAAATAAACGCAGGTCAACAAAGTTAATTATTTGGGGGTAACCACCCTACAAATTAGCTCACTGTTGACCTTTTTTCCAATCATATTTTGAATGACTATAACTAGCCCATGTTGTACACTTGGGTCTCTTTCAAGATATTTCAATGTGAAGTCATGATTAAATTTAAAAGTAGTCATTACTAATGTAACCAATTATTATTTATTAGTTATTTCTGTTGAAAATGTCCATGAGTTGTTACATGGATCTCTTTGATTTAGATGAATAGGGCGTTGAGTGAAGATGATATGGTGTGTCATTTAGATATGTGATTAAATTGTCTCTGTACGATTGAATCAAAGGCGTTTTATAGCTGAGGCACTGGAGGCGCATGCCTCCTCGCGAACAATATCAAAGAAGTTGAAAAAATAAAACAGGAGAAAAATGCTAAAACCGATGAGAAAATGAAAATATACCCTAGTTAGGGAGGGCCCTAAAAACGGACAAAGGGCCCCTTCGTCTGACAAAAGGGCCCCTCTGATTGAGCTCCCGGTACGAACAAGTGATTTGTTTCGCATCCAGGCTTCAGGCGGGTATCGAATTAGGTAACCACCCTCCTCAGATTAAACCGGCCTGGAGGATATGCCAGAATGCATCAAAATGTTTTCTATTTTGCAAAATTTATCGACCTCCGCGAAAGAGGTCCCTCAAAATAGTATAGCCTCCGCCATGATCAACCTTAAAACGCCCCTGGATTGAATTGCCCTAAGATATACATAAAACGTTTTGCCAAACCCGGTGCTAACATATTGTGGATTCCTAGGTCAATATCTGGTAGCAGGATTGGTTCTGCTTAGGGCAAGTTCTGGTTGCAGCACTGGTCCAGAAATCGACACAGATGATACTACTCCCATCTTTAAAATGGCATTATGGAATAAAATATAAAGGGCTGGCAATGCTCGCTATAACTGTTACAAAATAGATAATGTAAAGGGAATGTGATGAAAATTTCAATCAAATTACTTTAAAGCTCATTTCAATAACACTGTAGCCTCGCCTCGATTGTATTTTGGGGTCACGTTGGCTAAGTGGATAAGGCGCTGGTTCGTTAGCCTGGAGGTCGGGTGTTCGATCCCTGCATTGGCCGAGAAAGTTCATCTCGATTTTCCGGCGTGATTTCCCCTTGTCAGTGATGCAGAAGGAGGGCCTGGCAAGGACAGCTGCCTAGTCGTTCGGATGGGACGAAAAACCGAGGTCCCGTGTACTCATTGGAGTGCACGTAAAAGATCCCTTGGCAGTTGGAATTCGATATAAGAGTAGGCCGTAGCGCCGCTGTCCGGGCAAAATTTCCCTCATAGCACACTGTATGGCGTATGCCCGTCTTCCATTAGCCCAGGCTAGGTGCAAAAGAGTAGGACGTTAAACCCCATTTCATTTAGATTGTATTTGTTGCCATTGTTACAATATTAAACAAAGTCTCGGTTATCCCTTTTTACGGCTAATCAACAACAGCCGTTAAAGCGTCGATCGGATTCAGATCTGTTTAAAATCGTACCCATCTGATGTCATCAAGAGTTGAATATGGCCTTGTCATGTTAATATGTCTAATGGATATAGTTTATGTAACATTTAAGGATAAAAAAGATCGGCAATAGGCAGATTTTTATGGGAGGACATCACGTCAATATTTTGTAAGCTTTTTTACATTACAAATCAACTGATGTTTAAAATAGCATGTATGTGTTGTTAGATTGACAGATCTTAATAAGGGTTATTGTCTATCAACGATTTAGGTCATTAAGCGTTAGTTTTACCTTAAATGGAGTTGCTATATATAGACATGAATTGGAATGAAATAGGGTTTGACGTCATACTGTTGCGCCCCGACTTAGTTAATGAAGACGGGCATACACCATACAGTGTGTTATTGGGAAATTGTTACCGGACAACCTGCTCTTATATCGAATTCCAATCGCACATGTGTACACGCGACCTCGGTTTATTGTACTATTATCCGGTGACCCATGTCAGGCGCTATGTCCGGCACCCCTGACAAGGGAGGGGGGGGGGGCACACCGAAAAAATCAGACGAACTTTCTCGGTCAACACTGGATCATCCGGGTTAACGAACTAATGTCTGATCTACAATCATACGTGTTATGAAATGGAGTTTAACGTTCTACCGTTCTGCTCCGAACCGTGTTTTATGAGGGAAATTTTGACCTGCATGCGACATTACGACCTACTCCTATATCGAATTCCAACTGTCAATGAGTCATTTACGTGCACGCTAATAATGTGTACATAGGACCTTGGTCATTCACCCAATCCGAACGACTAGACAGTTGTCCTTGTCAGGCCCTCTGTCCTGCATCACTGACAAGGGGTAGGGGACACCGGAAAATCTGGATGACCTTTTCCGGCCTTTCTCGAACATCCGACCTCCAGACTGTCCATTGGGAAACTTTATCATAGAACATGGGTTACCTCGCAAGTATATAAAGTACATGGTACAAACGAAAACATAACAAACCTGTTAATATGATGCCTTTCAATGTGTGAAACATAAAAAACATACCTAACAAACTTAAACTCACCGTTTAACTATAAAAAATATCAAGATCTAAAATGTCTAGCGGTAACGAGTTTTCTGTGATAATGTGGTCGTTGGTTCTTTGAGTAGTGTAAACTGTCAACTCGTCAAACTAAATGAACTTAATAATATGATGGGTCCCTATAATATATAATTTGTAGGATGTTTATATCTACATGTGGACATTTACCCAACCTTTACATATTTATAGTTTTTCTATAAACATGTACTGTTTAATATTCAAGTTTTCAGAATTTTTGTCATTTTTGAGCGACATTAATCAGGACGTATTCAGTGTGTTGTATTGTTTGAATTTATTTGTTTTTGTTTTAGTATAGTCCGTCGGGTTTAATTTATTTCAGTGGCGGTCTTTCTAAGAGATGCCATGTCAACACAATATCATATTTCGGTACTTTTGAGACTAAAATATGTGCTATTAAGGGGGAATTTTGCCTGGACAGCGGTGCTTGCGCCTACTTTTCTTCTGTTTCACGGACGGACGTCGGCTGTTTGTCCCATCCGAACGACTAGGTAGCACTTTACTTGTCAGCACCACAAATGCTAATACCCCCGTTATACCTGGGCGATGTCCTTACTGTGCTTCTTCGGTGACGGAAAATGGTCTCAGAGCAAATCTATTCCTTTACCTGTTTGTTTCAAGTACCTGTGGTAAAGGGAGATAACTATCTGAAAGTTTGGGAATTTCAGAGTAATGTAGCAACGGCTAGATGTTGTAAAACTAGCAGACCTTGCTTCAGGAAGATGATGTACAACTTGACAGTGTAGGTACAAAGAACAGGAAATATGTGGTGATGGTTAATGTCGCGTCAACGCTATCCGGTTATTTTGGGAATAATATGTGGTGGGGTTTTTTCTATGGCCAAGTGCGTATGGAATGTTGAATGACGGGCAAATTGTGTCAGCGATATTTCTGCTAACGTTTCCTCCTCATGTAGTTCATATTTTGTGTCTATATTTACAGATATGATATTATGTTGGATTGCTGGAGAGCGAAACCTTCAGACAGACCAAGTTTCACAAAGTTACGAGAACAATTGGAAAAGTTGATAGAAGATAATTCTGGTGTTGAATATCTACAGCTAAATATAAATCTACAAGACAAGCGTTATTATGATGTTGATAACGATAAAACATCCACTTTCTTATAAAATTTTGTCGTGGATAGCTACAAGATCTCAAACGGGTTTGTTTATCAAACATCAGTAAATTTACAACTGTCTGCTGTGGCAAATAGATCTCTATCCTGAATGGCCGCCATATTAAAAAAAATAGTACGTTATTTTGTGATGAGGATGTGTTCCGTTTACATCTTTTATACACACAAGGACTAAATATGTCTTTCCGATTTTATTATATAGAGGCAGAATAAATACTTCTCAAAATATAGTGTTTTCGACAAAAATCGTCGATTAAATTCGGGTCAAAGAGCTTCGTGTCTGTTCTCAAGCAGAGCTAATTGTAGACTGGCGGCGAAGTTTTCGTATGACAAAACAGACCAAAAACCAAAAGAATCAACTTTTTCGTCGTATATAAGTATTATATTAATAATTAATTATAGGTCAAATATTGGAGAAAAATGCTGTGAGTTTGCGCACAAATAATAGGGTTTCGCATTTTAAAGTTAAATATATGCGTACACTTCATCCTTACGATTGGACAGTAGTAGTAGCAAAAGGCTGTTGCGCTTTTCGCAAGTTTGAGCACATAGCTTCATATTAATGCCAGTCTAACACATAATTTTAGTCCGGTTGTACAAGACTACTCGTTACGTGAAATATAATATAATACTGAGTTATGTAACTACATGATTGTAAAACAAATTTCCCGCGGTTTTTTGGTGCAGAATGTGTTTATATTACTAATTGTTGTTTATTTCAAGTCTTATTTCTATATGTTAAGTTTGTTGTTATTTATGATATAATAATAATTATATAGAATTTATTGCAATTATCGTTATTGATTGATTCAGTTTTACCGATGTAATTTGATCTGTAAAATAAAATCTAATGAAGTTGTGCCTCTTTGCTTCGTGTTGAAATTCCCCCGGGATCACCCAGCGTGCTTTTCCTATGCCAGCGATGAAGGACGTGGTGGTGGTGGTGGGGGTGTGGCTGGCAAGGAACAACGAATAAACCGTGTACACTTTGGCACGTAAAAGAACCCTTAAAATTGGAATTCACAATAAGAATATCAGCAGCGTCCGTCTGCATTAGACATGCTGGGACAGAATAGTAGGACGTTGACTCCATTTCATTTTATTACCGGAGCTAGTATATAATGTGTTTTTCTCCATTACATTGTCCCAAAAGGAAGCCTAAATTATTTATTGGAATAGTGATAAAGCTAAGATTCTAATTCTGATTACAACTGTTTATCTTCAAGTTGTTATGGTACAATATATTCCAACATTACCTGATAAAACTTGCCGCGGAACTTATTTATCTATGATTAGTATGCTGTGTGTGTGCTCCGCGAAGCTACAGTTTAGTCTATCATCGTGACAGTTAAGATCGTTTTCATGTACAGTTTATTCTGCCTTTTCATTTCAATTTTAAGTTCCGCTATCTTTAAAACAAGGCGGACATACATTTATAAGTTGTTCATCTAGTCTTTCAGATCGTACGAAAACCGAGGTCCCCGCGTGGATCTAAAGAAACACTCGATAGTTGCTATTCGATGAATGAGGAGGCCATAGAACAAAATTAACTGTATGTTATTCTTAAAATGACCAAATTATTTTTAGTGAGACGTCCATCCTCAGTCCATACATTCATTCAAATAGAAGATGCATTTAAAGAGTGTTTAGTGTTTCTTTTGTCGATCATCTTTTCATTATTTTAGAAATGTGGTATCACGTCTAATTAAGTTAACAAAGGATAGCCATCTCTTTAACCATGTGTTAGTCTCAAAATATGTTTGCCAGGCCTTAAACCGCATTGCATTGATACATTTAACTGAAAGCGGCATTTAAGATTGTTTGGTGTTTCTTTTGTCGATTATCTTTTTCAAATAAATTATGTGTGGTTTTAAGTTCGCAGATGAATTAAACAGAAGTTTTGCATTGATGAGACGTTAAACTAGAAGTCCATTCATCCATTAAATTGGAAACTGCATGTAAGTATTTTTGGCGTTTCTTTTATCGATCAGTTGAGAAAAAAAATCCCCACCAAAAAGCGATATTGCATCTATAGATTTTTTTAAAATGTGGTATTAAGTACACAAAGGACAATTACCTATTTATGGTAATTTAAATATAAAATATGTAGATATGGAATGCTGTAAGTATAAAACAGACGTCGTGTGACGTGTACCCAATGGTAGGCCATGTTTTAATTGACTGTCTATGTGTCCACACGTGACATGTGTCAGACCATCTGCAGACACAATAAGCTAGTTGTTTAAGTATATATCGTATCCACGAACTGTCATTAACACAGCAAGGGCCTTGTTTTTCTCTAACACTTACAAATTGTACAATTATCTTCACTGGTCGCCGTAAGGGAAGTGGTGGGGGTTTCGGTAGCTTGATTGGTTTTGGTGATGTCCAAACAATCAACACTTATATGACACAAAAGTGGTATGACCCAGTGTTTATCATGCCGCATCCAAACTAAAATGGCACCTCGCTTCTTAGAACAAAACGTAAAGGCATAAGGATCACTGCGGACGTTGTTAACGAGCTAAACCGTGATATACACGTAGTAAACTTTGTCTAGATTATCTGTCCAACAAAAGTGGGTGTCGCTCACGTATTCCGGTTGCCATTAAACGAGCTAGTCTGCGATATCACTCCTGTGGATGCAGATGTTAAACCACCAGTGATTCTGTACGACAAATTATACGGTACCACCTCCACCGCTCCACGGAATTGTAAATTGGATAACAGTTCAATGTAATTCGGTTTAAATTTCACACTGTAAACTGCGTATTTGGGGGCAGTGTACCCCAACCCATTTGCATATTGAAAATTAAGATCTTGTTTCGTTAATGATCCAAAACTGGATTCGTGCATTAAGGTGGGTGGTTTAACTCTTGGTTCAGAAACTCATGTATATCCAGTGCAGAGCTGCCACGACAAAATCAATTCCCTTCCATAAATAGATTCTCTAATATCTTCTGCGGCATTGTGAGATAAGAGTTTCGATTGAAACTTCAAAAACTTGAATCAAGTAGGTGGCGTTTAAATATACATTTGTGAAAAACGAGACTCGGATAATTATACCGAACCGAAATAACACGACAGATCGAAATCTAAGCAAATAAACACTTTCACATAAATATAATATTTATATATCAAAGGAACCATAATAAGTGTATTTTAAATTGATTTCATCTGTAATATCAAAAATATAGCCTTTTATCTAAATCTCTTTGTACATCGCCAATGTAATTTCCATGCTCGATTTATTTCTTTACACTTTTCAACTTGTATACCTCTACATCATTTTTTCCCCAAAAAAAATGTTTATAAAAAGTTTAAGAGAATCTACCCTTTGTTTTCCTCCATTTTTTACTCCTTCGTAAATATTAGAATTTATTGTACTCAGTCCTCGTTCTGTTACGTGGCTGACATTTTCAAATATTAGTTTTGACATTTGAAACAAAAAAATAAAGGGAGAAGAAAAATGCCCACGCTTAGCTTTCCAGCAATCTCTATTAATATTAAGGTTAACTCATTTTTAGGACCAGTTTGTTGAAATCTATTTTCCATGTGTTTTCTTTGTGCGCTATTGTTGGTTGTGTCTTTGTCTTCTGTACACATTCTTTTTCTAAATATTTTTGATAATTCGAAAAATTCTTGTTCAAAATGCAAACAGGAGTCTGTGTGTTTTGTGCTGTTAACGGCATAGTTTTCGTCTAAATACTTTGAAGCGGTATTATATCATTACATCAAGAACAATATCTAGATGAAATATTTGACGTTTTCTTTGTTTCCCAATATCATAAGATGTTCAGTGAATTGTTCTTTATTTTAAAGTCTTCTGGGTTCAGATCGACTACCTCTTTTGCTAAACAAATGCGTAATGTTTTCTGTGAACGGCATTTGGTAATTGACACACGTAATTAATACAAAAATTAAAGGGACAATCCCGATAAGAACAGAGTCTCAAAAATTAAAGTCCGCGTATTTATGAAATTTATGGACCAAAATATAGTGGCATGGTGTATTTAACTTGTCTCAAAATTTCAGCTCAAAATATTGAGTCGTTTGGACGTGAACGTCAACACTGCTTATCCGGACACGTAACCCTTTTAAGATTTCGGGTCAATTTTTTCATTGGGTGACCTGATAATCGATTAATGTTTCTTGAGAGGTCTATGCGGTGAATGATCCATGCCCTGTACTTGATAACAAAAGGTAAATTTCACCTACATATTATTTTTATAGAAAAAAGTCTGGTTTTATCCAGATACTGTATAATACAACGGTCTCCATTTCCAGATGAAGACTGTCAGGTTTAAGTTATTTACAAGCGTATCACAAATATCGGGTTAGTAGATGGGCCTTAGGTTATGGATTTTAAAGGATTTTAACACAAAATTAAGCAGTTTTATTCCCCAAAAAGTTATCGGGATTGGCACTTTAAATTAAAATTAAAAAAGCGACGTTTCGTTCAGGGCTCTCTCCACGTTTTCATTGAAATGATAGTATAATTATTTATCACCATTTGCTCGAAAACGTTGCGAGAACCCCCCCCCCCCCCCCCTCCGAACGAAACGTCGCACTAATTGAAATAGTAATCGTGATCCATATTATGTTTTTGTGTTATTAACCTCGGTGGACCATTGCGTGTGGTGTGTGACTACCTAACGGGGAAGCTAAGGGTTCGATATAGTTCGTCGGGAAGATTTCCCTATCGGGTATCCCCTTGTTCACTTCAGTGGTGCCAAGAAGGAGGACCCGGAAAAACAAAGGGGCCACATTTAAATATACCCATAAGAGTTTGAATTCAATGAAAAGTTGGCAAATATTTCCCCCATGTCCAATGCATAGCACATATACGTCCCCATTAGCACTGTGAAAAGTTGGCAAATATTTCCTCTTACGCCAATACATGACGCATATACGTCACCATTAGCCAGGTGAAAAAATCGGAAAATATTTCCCCATAGCCCATTGCATAACGTTTGTGTCTTCATTTGGCCGGTGAAAAGTTGGCAAATATTCCCTAATAGTCCAATACATGGCGTATTCACGTCTTCATTAGTTCGGTGAAAAGTTGGCAAATATTCCCCCCATGACCCAAGCAAGGCGTATATAAATCAAAACTACTGAAATACTGTTTTATATTTTAATAAAATAACTATATGTCTATTCAGATATTTAAACAACTTCTTAGTTGTAATTATTCTCTAAAACACAGAACAATGTAATTTATACTTTAATTAAGTGTATTTAGTTTATGTAAGGTATTATGTCTTAATTCATTTCTCTACACAAAGCTTTAACTATCCACTTTTTTCTGCTAAATGTCAGCTTGAATAATTTTTCCATCCATTTTATAAATATGTAGTGTTCTGTTGTTTAGCCGCGAACTTTGTCGGTTATCACACGGAGCGCCGGTATATAATACATGAATACTAGAATCCATCGAAGTAACCTTGGTTAAAAGTTAGTTCAGTGACGGCTCTTAGTGGTGGGTTGTGGAGCATGACCCCCCCCCCCTTCACATTTTATTACTTTTATCCTGTTTCCTTGAAAAGTGTATTGTAAAGTTGGGATGGTGTAACTTAAGACATCGGTTGCTATATTATTCGATTCCAGACATGCACATAAAATCGTTATTAACATCACGTTTTTTCAAACACATTTTGAGGAGATAGGGAAGGGAATTCCCCCCCCCCCCCCTCCTTCCAAACAAATATCAAGTGTCCGGCACTGATAGAGTTTTACACTGGCACATCAAGAGATAGATCTACAACATCAAACAGCAAAATTATATTCTAACACAGTATAAAACTGTATTTCGATCCAATAAGACTGATTTTACCATTTAGGATTAATGCAGACTTTCGTTGTAGCCTATAGAGAAGATTATTGATCGAATTATCTAAAGCCAAGGTAACTAATTCTTACTGATTATCAAATAAAATGCTCTCCGTCGTGGGGGGGGGGCGTCGACTGGTCAGCACGTACGCACTGTATCATAAAGCCTGTCAATGAGTCAACTGACGTCGTTTCGAATTGTACGTGACAAGAAATATGGTCGTCTGTCGTGGGTTTCCTCTGAGTCCTCTGGTTTTCTCCCAATGCCAAATGACCTTACGCACAAGCGAATTATTGATGACACTCTCGTATACGAAATGGTCGGGCAGTGAAGGTGTCAACCTTCCGTATAAATAAGTATAATGACATGGCATGGTGGAGATAGGGTTTGCAAGAGGGGGAGTGGGAGGCAGGTTCGCAGCAAAACTTTTCTAAAATTCAATGAATAACAAATCATGTTATTTTGTTTAGGAGAGAAAGCGTGGGGATCAAGCTCCAATCAAAACTTTCAACAAATAACAAATCATGATATATATTTTTGTAATATATAATATAATATAATATTCTTACACGTATAGATTTCACAAATAACTGGTCATTAATTCAACCATATACATGTAACTACAAGTCTTAAAATAGATTTTATAAATATATATACAAATCATGAACATTATAACAGCATATTAAATACTATAGTCAACATTAAATGTTGCAATTAATTCACTTTTTTGTCTTTTTTAAATATTCATTTACTGGTAACTATCGTCCATATATAAAATAGAACGATCAAAAATAAGTAGCAAAGCCGTCGATTTAAAAAAAACAGATTTTTTGTTCTGACAAAAAAAGTTCCGGCTTTTGCTCCTATTTTTTCAGCACTGTTATACATTCAATAATAATTCAAAACCAAAAATAAACATATATTCACTAAATTCACAACCATAGTAATGATATTTTATGACTAGTTCAGCTTGGCCTGTAAACAACACCATTAATATCTGACGACATAGTAACGGTATTGTAAATAATAATTGATAATGTGCACTATTTTATGTATATAACTATGTAGCTTTACAATGAATGTATAATTTTTTGTATTTATAATAATGTAATAATTACAATTAAGAGAAATTACAATACAACAAAATGGTCTAGTCATGACCCTTGAATATACAGTTACATCATTCAAGTTACAGTTACAAATGTATCATCAATAGGCTATCAATAAGGTACATGTAAATTCTAATGAGGTAATTTTTGTTTTATAAGAGAAAAAAAATGCCACTGATCGGGGAAAATAGCGACAACATTACTGAATATTTGGTTTTTATGTACTGTTTTCTGAGAGCTGCAAACACTCTTGTATCCCGCCTAAACTTTTCCCGTTCACTCGCTCTCGCTCACTCTCCAGGGTAGGTAAGTATGTGTATAAAGGTTGTGAAACAAACCCATCGGACCTGAGTAGTTATATTAGCACACGTGTATATTGAACATGACATGCCGATCACTCATATACATGTACAGCATGAGGTACTTTCTTCAAGTGTTAAATAAAAAGATACCACACCACCTTGTACCAGGCACAGCACTCTTTCTACTGACCACGTCATGGCGTCCAGTTTTCTACTAGATTTTATCACATTATAAACAAACGAGTTTTTTTCGTTTTTCGTGTTTTTATTTTATTTTCGAATAAACAACATTGAGGTTTTGTGAGCAGGAAAACATTACCGACAGCCACAACCTTCCACAACCATATCTTGATAGTTTTTAAGCACCACTTTATCCAACTCGTCTAAATATAACATAGAAATAGCGCTAAGGTCCGAGGGCACACAACACGCTTTAGGCACGGCAGTAGGATCCACAGAATGAACAAGAGTCTGCATAACAGCATGGTGTGTAGAGTTCAGATGCTGTCCCATCGGGAACGGACACTCCCCCCGACAAAAGTAAGCATTGTAGCCTGGGGGCGCTACTATCCAGTCATTCCAACCCACATCACCAAAGTCTACGTATAAAACGTGTCTTTTGCACTCGTTTTTATTTCCCTTTTTCTTCCGACGACGTCGCTTTCGTGCTTTTCGTCGCCTCGAGTTGGCGCTACGACTAGTCCTTGATTTAGGCCCACGGCCATCATCTGTGTACGTTACTAACAAAGGTCTTTGGATTTGCCACTGCTGTTCATCAATGTCTGTCGAGCGACGTAATCTCACATGTGACGTAGTCGATATCGACGGACTATCGGACACAATTCGCACTTCTATCCCATAATTATAACTAGGTCTCTTTTTCCACTTTAATACTGCTGGATGAACATCAAACGATTCCCACGAAGAGTTTCTCGTATCCACAATTTTAGTGTCAATAAGTCGTGCTATGCATTCACTATCTTTTGAAGGAGCTTGCATGATTTCATGAATCTCCAGTCTATGTTTATAATGATTCTTTTTTATATTATTTTGACCGTCTTTTTTCGCTTGTTCTGTTGGAGTTGCGGCTACGACGTCATAGACGTCTTTAAACACACGTAGTTCTGACGCTGCCATGATTTCGCCATCAGGAATGGTGGAAACGTTAAACCAGATTCTAACACACGTTCTTTCATCACAGTCACTGCCAGTTTCAACATCTGAAAAATATGATAATAAAAACATTAGTTTTGACAAAGCATGATTTGTAAATACAATATTGTACATTTATGTGTAACGCTAGCTTTTATTGTTGTTTATGAGTTGATCTATTCATTTGATTATCTCTTAAGACAATGTGTACATTTTGATCCACGACATAACTTGTCCTTACAGCTAAAGGAAAGGACTATTAATTACCCAAATGCATAGTTTTAATTCTTCCATCTACATGCATATCCATATTAGGCACTGGGGTTTAACATATTACCGTTCTGTTCCGGCTGAGGTATGACTCAAAAGATAAAATGCTTACCATCATGGTAGAAACTGCGAACTGTGTTGGCGGAGACGATGCCTTTGCCTTTCGCCTGGGCGTAGGGGCTGATGAACTCGGGATCCCCGTCTAAACGCTTGTACAAATCCAACATGTATCCAGGTATCGGTGTACGACGTCCTGGAACGGGGCGAGATTTTAAACCAAAGAGACCCAGCAGGTTGGATTCTACCGCCTTGATGACTTTCTCATTCCTCCTGGGTGGCAGTTCTAGGCTTTCAGCTGAGGGTAAGAAGCTGTGATCTATAACAAGCACGGTCAGTAATAGCACCAAGCTACTGTAACAAACTGCGATCATAGTGGACACGACGCCTGAAAATAGAAAGAATACAAATATTAAGACACAAATTTATATAAAGAAAACAATCAGTTATTAAAATAAAGATTCTAGCATATGGACTAGCCACAAATAGAAAGAGAAAACAGTTACATCTGGCGGCTGCTGAAGACACGGCATCAGTTTTCTACAAATTGTTCTGGGTGCAAGCTATGATAATAAATCATTCGTATATCCCCATCAATATGCACGCAACTGATTAACAAAGAAAATAAAGGTAGAAATATATATAGACTATGTACACGTGTAGTGAATTCAAAGTAAACACCTGTAAACAGACATGGGTTCAAATATAAAAATTTTATAGCAGAAACTATAATAAGATTCTTATAAACATAATTGCACTTAATCTAATAAAAAGATGAAGGCAGGGATCAAACAAAGCCATCATAAAGGTAATGTACTTACAATGACCATAAAATAAAACGAGCGAATATTTTATTTTCATTGTAAAGTTTTAAACCATAAGCTTCTAATTCGTTACCTACGACTTTACATTCCGCGTTTCTATGGGGAGAATACAGTGTACTACACGACATAACTATAGCTAACGGGTTCGCGTATTGTGGAAGAGAGATGCGTATGGGGTCGTCATACAGTATGACAATATAATAAGCCACAGTGATAAAATGGGCTTAAGTAGGCTTTACCTAAAGTGTCTCCCCCTAGGATTGTCAGTCGGATAACTATCAAATTTAAGACCTGTATAAATCGTTTTATTTCTTGGTCACCCGCTTATGTTGCAGGTGTTCGTATGTTAAAGTCACGCTCGACTACGATTGGGAAACCAACTTTAGTACAATCTGAGTAGCAAACCGCTCGACTTTATTTTCTTGTCAACCATGTTCAACAGGCCAAATTGAAGTTTTCTGGATATCACATTGTTGTCCAACATAGTCTAAGTTAACCAATAATGTCGGCAGCAAACGTGTCATTCGATGTTAAATCTCCTAAACTTTTCAAATGTTTGATAAACTGGTTACGTGACCACCTAAATGACGATTTACAGCCAGCACTTTGAGAATTGAACCCCTCGCTTAAATTACTAGCAATTATAGCGTTTCTAAAAGTAACTGACTCAATATAATATGATATCTAATCTATTCACAAAAGGGACACGACTTTTAAGAACAAAAACAAACCGTGAACAAAGTTCCCGGGCATGAGTATGGAATGATTAACCCTTTGGGAAGAGTGTCATTTCTGAAACAGCGTATGGAGTCACGCCAAATGTACACATTCTATTCAATATTAAGCACATACAAATTGTGACAAAGTTTACTTATATTTATCATTAGATATGATAGAGCAAGCAAAGATGACAGTGGCACAAAGGGACCCCATCAACACATTTCAATTGTCAACAAACGATGTTGCTTGTTTTACGCGATAGGCACGGCAAAGCGCAACCTGATCCGTTTCACAAAATGATCGCGCTTAAAGCACTTACACCTACGTTTGTTTTGTATCCGCGGCACGAAGACCTTTATGGACCAAATCCATTGTCACATGAAACTGTTTATGTACACTCGCGAGTGGATAATGCAAATCTATCTGTAAAATCCTTAATTTGGATTGGCACAGGTTTCTGACCACCTGAAGAAAAATGTCGGACGTGCTCTAAACGCGGCGTTTTACTTTATTTCGTCTATTGAAGGCCTGAACAAAAGCTAAACAAAAGGAGCAATTTATCACCCAGTAAGGAATGTCCACGAACTTACAAACATTTATTTATAGATTTACAATGTAAAATTTATTGGATATAACATATTTTGGGCCACCTAAGTACTAAGTATATACCTCTTAGAGTATCACATGTTATTTAACTGTCCATTAGGCATAAGGCGGACATATTTATGAGTTCTTCTCCTGAACGGTGTCGAGAGACTTATCGTAGCTATATTTTCAAACTATGACGGATCCAGCCAACTTAATGTCAACTTTGTAAGAGTATCTAATAAAATATATACATATATGTAATACATCTACGCATTTGTAAAAGCGGGGCTAAAGTTGCAAGAGGAAAGGGCGAGTGCTCTGTCGTTGATACAGTACTTGTGGCAAACTGAAACAATTTTATCTAACTTTTCTACAACAAAAAACGGAAATGGTTTACCTAGTCTAAATGCTAAAAGCGTGACGTTCCATTCTAAATATGAACCATGTTTTATTTGATTCATATATGTTAAAATATTATAAGCTTTCAAAACACCAGCGGCAAATGTAGATGAGGTCCACACAAAATCAAAAAAGCCCACTTTTCCATTTAAAGAAAGGATTATTTGGACAGTAATGTGATACATATATACACATGTTTGTCTGGTAAGGGTTTAAGTTATTGAGGGCAATTTTTCATGTACATATATTTTTTTTATTTCATATTTCTGCTGTTAGAACACCTCCAACATATTGTATTTTACAAATAAGTGAAATATGGCGGAAATCCTGGTTACTACTAATACAATTATCACCTAACACTGTTTGTTTGATATTTCACTATTCCCACCCCAATACTGACTTCTCCCCAAAAATACACCGGTATGCTAAATTTAGTACTTACAATAGAATGATATTATTGTTGTAACAGTATATATTAAAATTCGTTAAAACTGGGTATTTCTCACATAATTACATGTATTAATTTGTTTTGTTCTTCCAAGAGAATATTTATCTGAGTACCTATCACTTAAACACTTTTCATCACTCAACTATCTTATACAAAAAATCCGTTAGAAATGTTTTAAGAAAACAGATCTATTAATTACTGCGATGGCATATTGATTAATGCGTTGAGTTTAACTCATGCGATCTGAGTTGTTACTCTCTTGATCTGAGTTTACTGGTGATGCAACCGTTAACGGCGATCACTTTTAAGACTATAAACCACCGTTCAACCTAAATCATGTTAACCAATAATAAACCAAACAAGTCTACCAGAAACAATAGACTGTCAATCATGTCAATAATTAATTAGTATTGATTAGTGATAATGTTAGTGAGTACAAACTAACGCTGTTTCATTGTTATTTCCTAAAATACAATCGAAATGAACTTTGGTTAAAAAATATCCTTAAAAATGCTATTTCTTTAAAAATGTACATTCCTACGTATATTTTAAAATAGTTATTCGAATTCAGTGAATCGGCAATTAAGCTGATAAACCCAAGAACATTATTCTAAAATAATATGGCTTGCTACAGAAAAATAAAATACACATATGCAATTTCAATATTGTATAATAGCATGACATAGAGGGACAAGGGTTTAACATCCACTCCGACACAAACTAGGTAATTTCGGCACTAGTTTTGGGGTGCCTTTAGCAACTGGGGGGGGGGCAAAGAAATCACCCCATTTGACTCCATGACTCATGGGAAGACCTAAAGCGTAGATGTTAGTATAGTGCGCAATAGCATGGGATTTCTATCCATGCCTTTCAAATTCACAGCCCTGTCGAGAATAATTCAAAACTAATATCCAATGTTATACTTACAAAAATCGTTTTATAATCTTGAATAAAACAAGAAATACGTCCATTTCGGTACAAACTCAACAATAACACCATATATAACAGTCGGGTATACTCAACAACACTCTAAAACTAACATAGCCATAGATCAACAATACGATGTAGAGCAAAGAAATAGGACCTACCTCTAGAGACGGCATCTTATATTAATATGAGGTCTAGATCCCACTGACCAACTAGTGACGGTCATTATCAAAACAAATTGTCAATTTCAATAAGTCAATCATATCAATTGTGTCAAAGGGATTTGTCTCTAGGTAATCGGTTTAACAATGGATCTCAGTGATTAACGTCATCAAGTGAGTAGATTGCTCACTACGCTTCCTAGTTAATCCTTTGATTATCAATGGAAAAAAAATAACCAAGCCGTGATTTCTGGTGGTAATTATTATTCATCATGACTAATATTCAATATTTACGTCTAATTCATTTATGATTATATAAATATATCACTATTTCAAAGACCTTTTTGCAGGAATCATATTACCATTTTCCTTTTATATTGAACAAAACAGGTATTTAGCACCGATAAAAGATCGAATAACACACAGTTAACGTACAAGCCGCATCATTTACCATTGTTTATTTTCCCATTAAAACATCCTTTTGTAAATTAAAGGCTCTAATGAGGAAGAAACATGATATATTTTATAGGCTATTG
Organism: Patella depressa; assembly: GCA_948474765.1. Classification (NCBI taxonomy): domain Eukaryota; kingdom Metazoa; phylum Mollusca; class Gastropoda; family Patellidae; genus Patella; species Patella depressa. The sequence continues at coordinate 52,981,357 of OX419719.1, read as the reverse complement.
TCTCTTGTTCTAATTAAATTGGTAAAATAATTACTGTACAAATATCTTTGAATTTTTCAGACTTTTTGAAAAGATATAATCAAATGGCAAGATAATGGTGAAGAACATGTTAATGTACGATTTAATCACAATTCATGTTTTTCGCAAATTATTCAATTACTAGTTCAGCATTATTCAGAATTTCGAGTGCAATTTACTATAACTAGCTGTAAAGTGTTCAGCATTATGCTGAATTCCCAGTGCATTTTACTACCAGTAAACGATTTCAGCATTATTTAGAATTTCGAGTTCATTTTACTAGCAGTAAATAGTCAAAATATTCACTGCACACTGAATATTATAGTTGTAGTGCCTAGTTTTTATTATCTAAAACCACCGTGCATAGTGGATATTACTAGAGATACATGATTCTGCATTATCCCGAAATTCGCTGCATAATGCATTTACTAAATTAAATAGGGGTTTACTGCACATAATATTACTAGAAGTGCAGAGTTATGAGTTATACATGTATATACACTATAAAGCGAATTTTACTACCATAAACAAGCGTAATAGCATATCAGGTGTATATTCATTGCCAGACTTTAACCATTCTTACGAAGGTATCCCCGCAGCCAACAACTTGGTAAAAATATCAAGAGCACATTACTAGAGATCTGAATTATCCATAACTCCACTGTATCGTGCATATTGACAGGAAAGTTGTAAATTATTTAGAAATTCCATGTACAGTGCATATTACTAGAGTCCGAATAATGTTAAGCTTCGCTACACAGTGCATATTACTAAAAACGGAGAGTAAGAATTATCCATAATGTCCGATGTATGTCCATTGCTAGATATTATTGTGAAACAAAATGCTGACTTGGTGCAGTTTGAATATGCTTCAGACATAAATAATATACAGACATACACATCACACCGCACAGCGTGTGCTCCTTTAATAACCTGTCACTATTAAACATTTCAAAATGTGCCGGTTGTGACAATAATTACACGACATATGCATATTTAACCCCTTTTTTCGAATTTAAAACAGGGCTAACTACAACAATTGCAGCGCGCGTTTTATGAGTCATTATTAACAAGAAATCATTTTTAGTCCTATCAATCTCAAAAAGATGTTATCTGTATTCTTTATTTGATTTTTATGCAAACGAAGTATTCAGGGGCTGGTCCCCTAGCGCAACTCATCTTCGCCTTACAATTTTGATCTTTTTCGAAAAAGTCTAAGGCTCCGCCAATTAATGTATTATCGACATTAAACTTGGTATGTTTGTTTCTTGGACAATTGCGCATAATTTTTTTTGATATGATGCGCAACTCCAAGATGGTTGTGATGCCGCCATAGCCTGCTCATCGACCATGTTAGGTGGTACTTGATTTCATTTTAGTACTAATTTTGTTATTTGCTTGGGAAAACATAAATGGGTAGGGTTCTATTCAGATACAAAATACGTATTTAGAAATGTATATATTTGAACAAGAGAAAGTACAATGTTTGCATAATGAACGTGTACATGTACAACACTTGTTAAATCAGATGATGATATCGACTATTTGTTGCGTGATAGCGAAAATTAATCTGTATGTTCTAATGAACTAGCTATAAGGTTTTCTGTATTAATTATATATAAGATCGGCACACATTTTCTAGTTCATGTGGATCGATATACAAACACTGTATGGAGAACAAGTTTACTACACCGTAAAACACAGCCATCACAAATTTAATATGGTCGCATTGGGTTATAAAGTGGTCCTTATTATAGGCACACATTGCAGCATTATTCTGTAACTACTTGATTAAGTATTCTGTAACTACCTGCTTTGAGGGTCCATATAATCATGCAAAAATATTAGTCTTCGCACAACATGACCAACTCATAACAAATTCAGCAATTATTTCATTTGCGATTTGTGACGGGTGTTCGATCCCAGTTGCTCTAGATTTTCCAGCCTGGTGCCCACTGGTCACTGATTTACGAAGAGGCGGTGGGGCTATGGGAAATACGTCGAATCATTTGCATGGGGCGAAAAATTTGGGTCCCCTCATTTGAAACTTGTCGTGCACGTAAAGGAATAGATGGAAATCGACCAAGAGTAACAGGAAACGCAGTTGTCAGGGGCACGTTCGTCAGGCACACGCATTTCCGTCTTCATTAGGTCTGCCGGTGCAGAAAGGTGTGGCATTAAACCCCATTTTATTTTACCTAATTTTAGGGGCCACAAAGCATGCCACTTTTACAACAAAATAACGTCGGTAACCTTAAATCATTAACATCCTACAAGATGGGATGATTTTTGTGGGAAAAATACGAAGTGTTTTAAACTGTGAATAGTAGATGTACACTAAGCTAATGCTCAGAACAGACAAAGCAACAGGCGCGACCATAAACTATAGCAATCAGAACTGAACATACGTATTTGAATTGACAACCGACATTAAAGGTTCAATTTGGTATTCCATACAGAAAAATATCTCAGATTTGCTCAACCACAAACACTCGACATATATTTATAACAGTTTTATACGAAAAAACGAGCAAGAACACAAGCACTTAATTAAGCCTTTTCATTTTCTGTTAGCCCCCATAACGCGGCGATTAATCTTCGAGCGTTCCTTTTCTTATTAATCTCGAAAATATCACTTTGAATAGCTAACGGGAATCTAAGACTATAGAATTTGGGGTTTCCAATTAAAAATACATAATTTCTCGGTCAGTAATAATTTATTTTCACCACGAAGAACACAAACCCAATCACTAGTCTACATTGTTACTTATTCTATGGCGGAGATAAGGTAATAAGACATTTATTGCACATATAAAAAACGAGACGTAATCTTTAAGCAATACATAAATAAGAAAATAAACTCGTGTACATGTTCTCTGTCAATGTAGGGAGATTTAATTCAACAAAGACCACGCGTATTTATCTTCATTCAAAGACAACCTGACTCTTTATTGACTGTCACATGTGGGCCAACGATAGAGTGAAAGTGCTAAACGCGACCTACAACCCCAGCGCTCAAACCTGAGGAATGTTATTCTTTACATAAGATTTTTGTTACAAATCCATTTATTTGTTTATGTGTGTTTGTTTGAGGTCGTGATAATAGTTACCTAATGCCATCAACCCATCCTTTGTCGAGACTTATTTAAAATAGGCTTTTTATCTACCATAACTCAACAAAGCGCTGCTCTCTCTCAATATATTTTTACTAATCACTTTAACAAATAAAAGCAGATTTTCCTCCGTCTATTCAGAGTACATTTACAACAGAATGTCAAAAACTTTGTGCAGATATTTTTTTACCCCTTAAAAAATGAAACCACATCAAAAAATTGTTGCATGAAAGTTTGACGTGTAGAGTTGTTTTGCGGTTTTGTTTTCTTAATTTGTGAAAATAAAACTAGTAGTTTCTATGAAATTCATTGTCATATATACAAGTGATCGTTATTCAAGCCAGAACCACAACAAACGAACAGTAAAAAGATACCAGCAGCCTACATATAAGTAAGACAACATTGTGTGATAATATAATACGGAAGTCACGTCTCGTTGATTAAAAATTCTGATAAGAAATGTGAATGAACAAGGGAAAAAATCAAAATATTTATCGCTAAAACAATTCATAATACTTGTAGTAGATGATAATAATGTCAACACTTTATGAAATGAATTACTCTATATATATAAAATATACAAGCATGATATACATTTTGAAAACTATTAATGGTTTTCATGTAAAAACACCCTCTCAGTGTGTAACCCTGTTTAACACCCACTTCTTATTTCTGATGCTATGTTTATTTATGAATGTACGTCTGATATTATTAATATTAAGTTATTTATTGTTATCTCAAATCCAGAATAAAATAGATGTTATTACATCTTATTAAGTAGCATAAAAGGGAAAAGAATTATAAATCTTAACATTTGAAATATGTTAGACATACTTTCAAATTAGTTTCGTTGTTAATTTGAATGTATACATATCTGTCCTAGCTTTATCATTTATGTACTTTTTCTAAATCGAAAAGTGAAGAGACAGGATATTATTTATCTGAAGGTACACGGGTATCATTAATCATGTCAAGAACACAATCCAAGCCTTGTGGCAAGATAAAGATGGTAGAAAGGGTTACTTTATTGTTAGTTTCTCGAACGTTAAGGTGGCTGGTTTTTGCTTAAATACATTTTACAGCCTTTTTATCTCTAACGGGCGTATCTAAATTATGAGCCAGGATTTACACTCAAGATAATGTCCCCACAATAGTGTACTAGTTACCGCGGTATATAGAAATTACCTTCTACAATACCCCTACACATATTCATAGTATATCAAAAGACTTAGTTTGATCACATGTACAATGAATTATAGTATTATTTAGTATATCTCATTTTGTTATGTGCAACACCTCTCACATCATACAATAGTTTATCGTGAACCAAGCGAAGCGTCGGTAAGGACAACATAATAACATTTTTATCAGTAGCAATTTACTGTTTAACAAGTCTTCGCTTTTCTTTCCTCTCTGTCGTTCAATTATATCTTCAACTTATCTCTACTGACCCCGGTCTAATCGTTTTATGTTATCAAATTGTGGGCTGTTCGGACAACTTGTCTATTTTATTGTAAAACGCCCCTACACGGAACTGTATATATTCATTAATTAAAGCGTATAGGCTACCTTAAAACAAAATGATGGATATTTTATACACCAATCATGCTAATGATGTAATGTTTAACCTTGGTAGCGGTGTCATATTCTACTCTTGTTTCAATTTCCAACTGTTATGGAATCTTTTATGTGCTTTCAATCGTATACACGGAATATCGATGTTTTGTTTTACTCCCACCCGAAAGACTAGACACCTTTTCGTAGTTAAGCCCTAATCATCCTGCATCGCTTTTTATATAACATCAATTTAATTATGTCTTGTACCCCATTGAATGTAGTCTGAAATCTAACCAGAGAAACAATCTTCTAAACGCTAAAGTAAATAAACATATACACCCATTACAGGAACCACTGTAAACAAATGGGGGTTGATAAAAACATCCTTACTATCTAAAGAACCAAAAACGTCTAATGTTTGCTTGTTTTATTGTAAAATTTTGTAAATTCTTGTTTTTATATTTTTAGCTTCAAATTCGTGATATGTATCATGGATGTCTGGCTTTACCGAGACAATAGAAATGTATATAAAAACGGGGTCGGTACAAAATTCAAATACTTCACGAAATAATCTGACTGTTTCTTAACAAAAGTGGCGGAATCTAGAAGCGTGTGTCTTTTTATCATGTACGACACAAGCAGGTTACATGCGAACATCTCGAAATACAACACCAGCAAAAAAACATATATATAAAGACGGTAAGAAAGCTCAATTAGAATTCTTATAATACGAACCCTTCATCATGTCGTGTGTAATAAACCAAGGTTCGTAAACGCCCAAGGCACCTTTTCTTAAGTAGGGGTCCTTCTAAAACCCTCGATTTGTACATTGCATTGTGGTTAAGAGCTGTAAATGGGACTTGAGCTCTTTGTTTCCCAAAGATGTTTTGAGGGCAAATAAAGTATCTTGTTGACATTTGCATTGATCTGTTTAGAGTTAGGTTACTTGAACATCTTTACCCTTGAAAAGACAAGAGAATTTAGTTGACTGACTCATCTGTTAAAAGGTACAGCACAGCTGTAAAACACGACTTTTAAAATACGGTTTCAATGGTTTATTTGAAAACCGCCTTTTTTTCAATGACATCAAGTGTACGCACATTATTTTCAGCTGAATGAAAAAAGGCATAAGGTTCAACAAATATGTAGCTAAGCATTATAAAAAAAACACCAGCAAAAACCCAATCCGTGCATTTATATCGCTAAGAATGCTTCATAAATCATACAATGCTGACAACGGTGCTGAATGAATTTTAAAATACGAATTCAGAGGCTGATAGGTGTAGGAAATTATGGCGCATCGACATACAGAATCCGGCTATTCATTATTTTCGTTGACATTCAGTGGGGTTAAAGTACGACCTTGTTAGCGATTACAGGATAAGTTGCAATGATTAGAGAACAAGAATATACACATTAGTCACTTAAATCCATAAAACATATTAACCTCCTACATGAAACTTAAACTTATTTTAGGATTAAAAAAAAACATTAATGTTTTTAAACATATCAATTACCGTTGAAGATTAATCGTTAAGTAAACTAGAAAAGAAAATGTTTTAAATAGGATAACAATCTTTTACTTACATGTAAAGAATAGGATTTAATTAAAATAGTGGTTGTACATTTCAAGCTCTGCCACTCAATTAAAGACAATCTTATACTGAATAAATATTATATTGTACGTCTAATCACCCTTCATTAGTGTACAAAGGAGAGTCATTACAGAGGATATTGAAGCATCATGCTGCGAATCTAAAGCTCTATGTCTGGATAATAGTGGTTAAATTAACTAACATGGCATTCTAATCAATTAGGTTCTTTTCGCAAAAAAAGCCCAATCCATAAAGAGCTAAAGAATTTAATATAATGACTTTAAGAATACGTAGATGGTAGCTACAATTTTCTATTTTGGGAAATGGTTCTGTTTTTAAACCAGTTATTTTATGTAAACGATAAAGTTAATTAAAGGTAATTATACGAGAGAGGGAGGGGGTGTAAGGGTATCATGTGAACGAAACAATTATCAGCCTAATTATTAGACTAATATGTTAGTTTATCGCGAGTCAGTATATAAGGTAGCCATGCCTGTCGTTGTCTTTAAAACAGTGTGGGTGCATTTTAATAAAGCAAAAAACAACTCTGAAATTATTACCCAACAGCGGAAGAAGGCCCTTTTAGAAACATTAATTGATCCAAACATAATGACAGGTACTACTTCGTCGTTGTTTGACAATGCTTAGAGAGTCATTATATTCATATGACGTCTTCCGAACTCCTGCCGAACTTTCTCAGCGCATACCAAACACAAGTTGAACAAATTAAAATGTCGCGTTACAAACAAGATGGGGAAGATAAGGACGTCCCGTCATGTAACATCATGTCGGCTTCCTTCAACAATCCAGCGTCTTACAAAAACGAACAGCGCCGATAATTGTTTCCTCACAAATAAAAAAGAAAAGGTTTCTAAGATCGCGTAATCATCTGATATCTTTTCTCGTTTGTGTTTTATCTCATTTTGACAATGTGAGATGGTGGGGGAGATAGATGCATTAACGTTGAAGTAATCGTTGCACCTGTTCTGTCAATTTCGTTTGAAGTGGCCGCCTATCACAGGTAGAATGATAACAGTGGCAGGTGTGCACTGGAGATTGTCTTTCCCTCATAAAACGTTGGTAACAGTAACTGATAATGCCTACAGGACGTAGCATTTAATGTCACACGGGTGAATTACAATCACCCTCGGTATTTCGAGTGGATTATAAGTTCAGCCTCATATTAAAGGTCCTTCATCGTATATGTTTCTGTAGTATACAAGTATGCATTTCTACCTGAGGGTTTAAAGTGGCAAGCGTTCTATATTTGAATGATTTATAAAAGTAACCATATACCATAAGATACTGTTCACTTAAAGGTGACAAAATCTGTATAAACATTATAAAAACTTGTCACAAACTTTATGAAACATGTGGTATACCAATTTAAAATAATGCTTTTAAAAATGAACCTTTTATAATGGGATATGTTTTTTTTTTAAATAAGAGTTTTCGTATGATTACATTGCTCAAGAGGCCTTCGCTTTACTTTAAGGTATGTTCCATTTGTCACAGCGTGTAACAGTCCCCTTGCACAGTGACATTGTAAAGCAACCCCTGTGACGTCTAACCAACTAGTTATTCGCGAATTTACCAAGACGCAGCTTTTAAAAAAATAAAACTGTCATCCAGTTAGTTCTATATAGAGCAGCCTTCAAATAAAACGACCGTACCTAAATTTATGACCACCTTGAAGAGAATACACAAGTATTATATATGACGTCTTACTCAAACCCCTGTCACTTTCAAAACGGGAGAAGAAAAAATATATTAAAACACTATGCTATTCATATAGGGGGAGTGTAATGTTATCTTATGGATAAACTTAGAGGGTATTATATTAAAGAATTACACGTTAATGTGTGTAATAAAATCTTGTATTGTATACAACATTACAAAAAAATGGAGATAAAAGCAATAAGTAAAATACTTACGTTGGCTTTCACGATCCGCTTAAACGGGGAATTTGGAAGTAGCATGTCCCATGCAATTTATGTTGACGACAGTAAAAAAACAGTAGATTATAAATTTTATGGTTTGTGTGTATATCTAGATAACACACCCGCACAAATAAAACAAGTAAGATATATCGGTTATATCTGGTGTCCCCTTGTAGGTCTGTCGCTTCTAATAGTAAATACGAATTCAAAACTAACGAATTCTTCACACGACAGTAAACTGCGACACCAACACATATCGGCCTCTTGTCTCCCACCTTGTTAGATTTACACTTCACGAGCTTTATGTATTATTCATAATAATAATGATCGTAATATCACAAATTTTAAATTTGTCACATCTTTGATTTCATAGAATAATATATTCAAAACTGCTGCTAATATCCATTATATTCCACTGCATACACACCTTATGGAAAGCAGTTCCGAAGCTGAAGAATCATCCGTGGGTATAATCGACACTGTTGCTAAAAGTGAAACTGTCAATCGGAAAATCATTACTGTGTATGTGTAGATAATATATATATCGATATAAGTAAACTAGTATTTACAACCACATTATGATATTATAATTGATAATACAATACGTATTATTTATATACACGTGCACTGTGTCGATGTTGTACGGTAGGAGCCCCACCGCCGTCGCTGTTCAGCAGTTAAAGCTAACTAAAGGTAAACCTTGTCGCATATCTATATAATTGCTGTGAGTACTTTCACCACTCTTTTTTCTCGTGACGCCTGTTAAGATCCAAAGCAGAAGTAGTACGGTTTTACCAGTTTGTATGCTACAGATCGCGGTTTTTATTACGGGACCTGTTCACTCATCTGAACCCAAAACAATACTCACTGGTAGATCTCAACAACTGACTGAATAGCCCGCTCGCTTGATTGTTCGCTAGAGTCTGTTAATGAACTCACCAAGTTGACTACTAGTAGTAGTTGATTGGTTGAACACAGAGCAGCAAGGCGTGCTTTTAATACGGCCGTCAAAATCTACTTATTTAAAGTTGAACCAGGTTGTATACATGTTATACTATATATTATACGACAGACGTATTCTATATGTGCAGTAATGTAACTAAAAGCTACACTGATGCGTATAAACCACAAGCGTTTAATGAACAACTAAATAAAATGAACTCCAGTAAAGAAATTCTTTAATTAAATAGTTAAATCACCCTTTATATACATGATAGGATCACGTTCGAAACTTTGGAATATGCGACCATTACTTGTGAATTTGGTAATTTAGCCTCGGGTATTATTCTGTCGAATTCCAAACAATTATCAAGAAATAAAACGAACAGCCTTGGGTTTAGTCCTCGGCGTGTTATATATTTATATAGTGAATGAATTGACACTGTTCTCATACCATGTGAAATTATCGTATGATAATTTTAGACAGGGGACGTGATTATGTTACCCAGGTGTTCAAATTGGCTACGGAATCTATTCTCTGTTGGTCAGTTGGCTATTATTGTGGTCTTCAGGAGTACAATACAGCCTTTCAGCTCATAACACATGAAGAAATCCCACAATTTCAGTAGGGGTCCCATTCCATTTTCAATATTCATTTTGAAATGGAATTTTGTTTTGTGGGAAAAACGCAAGGAAGGTTGTTGGGTGCAACATTATTTTGTGCTTGTTAAAATGAATAAGGTAGTCATTTAGATACATTCACCGGGACATTTGACAATACTATTTTGAAATTGTTGCCGATAATCATTGATAAAACGAGAATACGTTTTATTGTGGATTGAAGCGTTTAGTGAACAATTTTTAAGCGACTAAATAAAGAAAAGTCGATCAAATAAAGATAAAGCCCTAGCGAATAATTTTTAAGCGATAAGACAAAGATGAAGCTCTGAAAGTAGAGTTTCCGTTTTAAACGAAACATGGTTATACCAATATCTTATAAGAAGTTTAAATGTTAGTGGACTGGAAAGACATTAGATGCCACAAGAGATTCGGACTATATGATCCGCAGACCTTAGGTGTCACGGCCATATTGTACACCATTGTCGTTTAATTTCAACAGCAAAATTAAAGAATATGCCCATGAATCTTATTTCGTCGGGGATTTGACCAGAGCCACCGATTTTGCCTGCGCAAATGCTTAATTAGAAAACATTTGAATTTCCCTGGGAATAGAGAACCCTCTAGATCTTATATAAGACTCAATCCTTACCTTGCCAGCACAACTGGTTAGATATCTAGTCATTCTGATAGCAAGTTGTGTAAAATGACTGATATTAGTTGCCGAAGAGTAACTGTTCTTAATCCTAATAGCTATGGCCAACATTATATCGTTCGCAGTCAGGTAGTTGCGAATGGTAGCTTGTGGGCAACATTTCGCTGTCTAGAGCCTTTGATTTTGAAAATTTTTCCTCTGTATAGGTAGACGAGGAACCGCAATCAATCCCCAAAACAATGAAAACGAGGTCTTTAAAACTGCACTTGAAGGTTAGGACGGGCGAATGAACTGATAGGAATGACGAATTTATACGGTCACACAAAGGATTGGGGTTTATCGTCGCACTCTTCCACACTAACAGTGCTTATGGACACTGGCCAACCCCACGTCTTTTTGGGCGAAAAACAAATAAACGTGTACCTCAAAATGGAATCTTTGAAGCTCAAAGCTTACGGAACTTTAAGGGTGCCCTCGTCTTCACTAGTCTAGTAGGGGGAGAGCAGTAGGACATCAAACTCCATTCATTTTGAAATCGCACTAATTTCAGTTCATCTTCAAAATCGCAGCTCGCCTTTAGATTTTCAGGAAGTAGGAAATCTTTCAAGGAGACCACAAAGGTCAATCGTCGAACGTAGTGAAAATACATTGCTGAAAATACATTTTCATTTTGAAGTTTCCTGGTTGACTTATCGTGACATGGCAATTCCGTTCACAACTCACTGTTTCTCACATAGCATCACAACTCACGTAATACTAGTCTCACACAATAAAACAGTGGAAGATCTACAACAGTGTTGTTTATTCTTGATATTTTTAACTGTTAGTTCTCATTAATAGTTTTTACCTGTCCCAGACCCATTTGTTGTGTCATTCTGTATCATTAGAATTGATATTTGTTGATAACACACAAGGTAGACCAATGATCTATTTTTGGAAATTTGTATACATAAAGACATGTTTCAGTTCCATAGGAATACATACCTGGTCGGTCACTGTTAGCAGATACTTAAATGATTTACTTACCCCAACAGAAAAGTATAATTCCATTTAATAACCCATCAATGTACTGAAATTGAATTTAATCCCCGGTTGCCTTCTATATCACCTTGTTGGCTCATGCAACGTTATCGAACTAAGCATTGGAACTAAGTAACGTCAGCTGAACAAGCAATGCCCAAGCAGCATGTCTACCAAGCGTGCTTGAAATTATCAACCAGAGTAGCTTCCTGTTTGAATTGTATGGAAATATAGTTTAAGAATACTTCAATTAATATAATATTTGGTGGGGAGCAGTGATTGCCGCTAATCGAATTACCTTTTCAGTCACGCGGTTGGCACTTGATAGGTGAGAACCGCGTACGATAACTCACGGGGGTTCTACATCGTCAACGCCGGTATTCGAACCATGGACATTCGAGTTGACAGTTCAACGCCAAATCACAATTTGAATAAGCACCGTCAAGACAGCGTCTTTGCCAAATACTTTAATGGCATTTAGTAATTGAAATACGTATATCACAATTCTGTGGAATACAATTAATTACTCCTATTGATTGGGTTTCTCTAAAGACTAGATAATCACGGTAAAAACGTCGCTCAGTGATAATCAGTAATGGTATTCCATAGAAATGTCACGTGTATTTTTACTAAATGTAGCTGAAATTCATCGACTAGTTTCATTGATAAGCATGATAGAAAGCTATTCGGGTGTCTTACCATTACTGGTTGGTGGAATTTGGCTTAGAGGTCATCGTCTAGCTGTAGCTTCGGCCTCTGGTCTTTCTCCTTATATACAGTAATTACTGACTGCACGTGAATAACACGCAAATTGCGAACACTAGAACACTTTGTACTGAGAAATAAAAGGAATTGGGGTTTAACGTCCTACTACTCTGCTCCTGACTGGGCTAATGAAGACGGACCTATACCATTCAGTGTGGTTTTAAGGAAATTTTGCCCAGACGACACTATCGTACTCTTATATCGAATTCCAATTGCCAAGGGATCTTGTGCGTGCATGTCAATGTGTACACGGGACCTCAGTTGTTCGTCCATCCAAACGACCAGACAGCTGTCCCTGTCAGACCCTCTATCCTGCACCACAGACAAGAGTAAACCACGCCGGAAAATGCGGATGAACTTTCTCGGACAATACAGGAATCTCACATCCGACCTCTAGGCCTGCGAGTCAGCATCTTACACACTTAGCCACCGTGACTCCTTTTGTACTGAGATAGTTTTATTCCCTAAAATATTCCATTCGCACGGCATCCATTGAGTATCTTCGTGTATACAATGAAATACTGGGAAATTTCGAAAGGACTAGTATTTTAGACATCAAGAGGCTGTAAGATCTAAGGGAACAATATGGGTTATTTCGTAATGTTTACGCCGGTTTTACATAGTAAGATAATGGTGTCTTCAAGTCTGGTATGCCACAATGTCGTTTTGTCCCCCAAAATAAGCGAGGGAATTTCCGTACTGGACGCAGACGACGACTGTCAAATTTGTTGTCTGCTCCAACGAACACACTTCAAACTTTAGATGGCGTCACTATATTGACCTGTACGTATTTAAAATAGCCACTAATACAAAGGTACATGGAAAACGTGTGAGATATGTGAAGACTCAGACAATTGATATATTTCCAAAGTAAACCGGCCAAGATGGCGATATATAGGCCAAGGCACCAAATAAATCCACTTTCACCCATAATTCCTTTCTTTGAAGCTCAAAGAACTAGTTATCACATTGGCGGAATTGTTTCTTTGCTGTTATAGAGCATTGCGATTATAGTATTAAGGGTCAACCATACTAGACTAAAATTTACATTTGGAGAGCAATACCATACAGATTCAAAAGTACTTTTATTAAAAAAAAGCCCTGGACCACAAATTATCCAGTTCGATCATGTAAGCGATTTAAAGTTAACATCTTTTTGCATATATCCTGCTAATAATTATGCTATCTGTGTTGATAGGGCCTACAAGGCAGCCATTTTTTATGGAATTTATACCCGGATCATATTAATTATATAATAATGTCAGTTTTCACATTGAAATACTTTTGAGAAATGTGTGAAAGATGTGGCCTGTTTAGTGATGGATGTACGTTTTCGACAAGCCTTATTCCTAGACACTTCCCGAAAGAGTGCACTGCTCTGCTTTTAGGATTGGTGATACGGGTATAGTACAGCTTACAGTGACAAAACACTAGTTAGTCATTGCTTGTCCATCTTCTAGATACATGTTTTTTTCATATATTTTAACATGTGAAAAGCACGTATCTTAAAAACGAAAAGAGTTTCGGTGATACGTTAACTCATTCTAACGGTTATTTGACCAAGAACGACCCACGGAGCTTCAAAGCTAGTATCACCTAATATTAAATAGTCCACAGAAGTAGAATTTTGAACAGCTCTAATTTTACAAACCCATTGGAATTGTTTGTTGCACGAGCTCATTTTTTGGAGGACCTACCGACGAATCATTAGCAAAAGGATTATTTATTATTATTTTCTGTGGTTTATCTTTGCATGTGGTGTTTGGTCAATTAAAGTGTTCATTTAGCTCTTCTTCAAGTTTGGACTCACTATATATATCTTACGCACATCACTTTATGTGTATGATATTTACACTGTTTTTCTGTCCTTATAACTTATACTTTACCCCACGGAATGTTTGGATTCACACACATATACACACACACACCTTCACCAGATAACATCTCGAGCTAACAGTTTAGGATATGTGATCCTGTAAACACCTGGGCTGTTGGGAAGAAACCTGAGACTATTATTATACTGTCGTATAGTTAATCAGTTCAGGTTATGATAAAGACCACACTAACTGCTACCATAATCACTTTGATAATAAACACCCCCTTATTATTAACCATCACTTAACTTGACAATATCTCGAAATCTAAGGTGAGAAAATATACTTTAATTCGGCAATTACTCGGTAAAAATTTTGAGTCATACTATATTTGGGCTTTGTGTGTACATACAATAATTTTAGTAGTAATAGTGGAAATATTAGCCACATTTCTCAAATGGATAATCGCAAATAAAGAATCATTTAGTTAATATGCGATTTATGGCCTGATAGAAAATCATCTTCAAGAGGTGGGGTCTTGAAGCACAAACAAGTCATATTGTTTCGGTAATTAGTTTGCCGGTGTTTTTCGACGACTGAGATATTACCAAGGAAGAGGATTCGTTGTGCATAAAGTGAAGAAGGGAGGGCGAGGAGAAATGGGCCTCAACGTCCACTCGACAAAAACTAAGTTATTTCGGAACTAACATATGGTTAAATTTTATTTTGCATAGGATATACTTAGCAGTAGGGCAAAACTGGAGGACCCAAAGAAAACCCTCGATGTTTGACAGACTATCCTTCTCGTTGCCACGTACAAACTGGGAATCGAAACTACACTACTTGACCCGATGTGAGGGTCTTATGATCTAAAGCGCACGCGTTCGGAATTTTCAGTTCTTTGGCCCTTGTCAAATCGACTGGTGGCTCACATCAGCTTGACATGTTGATAATTAGGGATTTGGGATATTTTCCGTATTCGCATAACTTCACAATAAGTGCAAGACCAATAATAAATGAACACTGGACTGTGGATGTACATCTAGTAAATTTATCCTCAAGCATATATTAAATCACAATCGGTGAATTTTATATATATGTTAGCTTGCAACCATATGTCGCAAATCTTCTATCAAGCGAAGCAACCACACACTTCGAGGCTCCTACACAGTCGCCTCTTATATGATGTACTTTTGTTTACTCCAATTTAACTACCATAAGTCTATTAAGTCCTCTCACTATTCACTAAGAAAAGAGGATAAAACGAAACACACACGTGGGGTTCTTTCACCGGCGTATTCAGAGCAAACACCTGCAAAATATTTTGTTCGCAGATGGGCTGTACCTTCATGCCTAATTTATTCCCACCAAATGAGAGATTAAATTTGTATGAATGGGAAAAATTACGGGTGACAGAGTTGATGCAAGAGAAGTCATTTATTTTCTCAATTGACAAGTTTAATATTTTCACACGGATATTTTTTTCTTTTTATATTACCTATTTATTAAATTCACACAGGTGTAAAATTTACAAATATAGAAAATTAAATTTACCACAAAACTGACCGATATTTATATTTTTAATGAAATGGAATATTTTAACAATAATCGCGACCGTTTGTACGAAGTAGCAATGTTGGCTTAACGAGTAAGCCGCTGGCTCATAAACCAGCGTAGTTGTCCCTTGTCAATGGTGTGGGACGGAGGGCCTGACATGGAGCTGCGTCAAGTCGTTCAGGAACGAAAACCCGAGGTCCCATGTACTTGCACGTACAAAAGAACCTGACAGTTGGAATTCAATTGCTGTCCGGACAATTTGATGAAATGTTTTGCGCAGGAAGGAATTACAGGACTGGAAGTTGTGGTCGAGAGGTCCCATCCTCTAAAAGGCAGACATCACAATCAATGGAACGGAGTGCGACAGGAGCACGATGAAGGGGATTTTTAAGCGGACGCCATAGTTGCATCTTCACTGTCTGTGAACTACTGGTACTTGAATCAACCATCAATGAACACTGACACATGTATCTTCAGCATTTACATGAACAGTGAATTGCAGTAAAGTGTCGTACATGTATCTTGTTACTACTACTACTACTACTACCAGAAAACGTGATTCTACGCGATATATACCGTTGCATGCATCAGATGTCCCGAGATTAAGTCCAACGCGTGGTTCTTAATATGCGTAGTACCGGATTTAGAAGAGCTGCATTCACAAATATACAATTTAAAAAAAAAAGGTTTGTTAAACCTTGGAGATCACATCTTTGCAGATTTGTTGGTTAAGAGGGTAAGACGCTGGCTGGCTAGTCCGGAGGTCGCGTGTTCTTTCCCTGCATTGCCAAAGTCGAAGAGTCTGGTAGTTGTCTAGTCGGATGGTATAAAAACCGAAGACCAATGTGTACATTGGCGTGCATGTAAAAGACCCATTGGCAATTGGAATTCGATAAAAGAATAGGTCATAGAGCCGCTGCTTGGGCAAAATATCCCTCATATCAAACTGTGTGGCGTATGCTCGGCTTGGAAATCATAGCCAGAACACAACAGTGGGACGTTGAACGCCATTTCAATTCATTTCATTTCAGGTTGAATGATGTTAGGGATAACTCTTACACCAAACGACTTAAAGGGAAGTAACTACGTGAACAAGCTAATCCAGACATCTGAGCGACTAAGTCGGAGAGTAGCAGCTTACCCAACAATCGTTGGTGATGATATTATCAGATAATCATTGGTGACATAATGATACAGGGCAATCGTTTCACATCTAATAGTAGAGTTTACCATAAACAATGGCTGGAACTGACAGCCAAGGAGCTTTACTTATCCACAAGATGATAACATGATTAAATCAAATATGGGTTAAATTTGATTTTCAATTGGAGTGCTTTATGTGGTCTAGCAAGATACTACGTGCCGGAAGTCCCGGATTTTATTCTTTCAACATCTTCTCTTCAGGCGACATCTCTCCTCGCCCCGAACTGCAGATTTGGTCAATCCTCCGGGCTTTTCGCAATTACAAATTTTGATGGGTGGACCACTAAAATCGTCACTGAAATTTTTTTCGAGGTGACTTTAAATCATGTGCATATGCTAATTCTGGTTTGATGGCCATTTTAAAAACAAAATTAAAATCCCGTAGCCGCTGCATTTGATCACGTCATGCGAAAGGGTATGCAAAAGGGTCTCACCGTTTTTGAATGGAGCTTAATTTATTGTATGTTTAGCAATCTGTAATCCGGTTTGAGGTCAGTGTAATTTGAAATTGGCCAGTAGTTATTTTGTAATCAAATGATTACAAAACTTCCCCAACGCAAATTCTTAAAACCATCTATTACTGTGACTGGAGTCGGGATGTAATCGTCAGTAGTAGAACTATTTTTACTCTAATCCATTTTTCTAGTTTCTCTTGTCGGTCGCTGTTGGTGGGCTCACAGATGAGCGTGACAGTCTTAAAGGGTATTGTAGACTGTTTTCCTTAGATGCTTCTTTGCCTCTTAGTCCACAAGCGCTGGAGTGAGGAATGAAATCGCATTTGGTTAGTTCTGAGTCGGAGCGAACGTAAAATCACTCTTAAACAGGCATTATGCAAAGGCAAAACCTACCTATGTCCGGTCTTGCTTCAGGCCTTAAACGTTATATAAATTATTAATTAGGCATTAATTAGCATGGCAAGAACATAATCAATGGTAGCAATGACAATCAAGGAGTGATTTGTCTAAAGTTTTCAACACATTCCCTTTTCATTATCTATTTTTAACTATCATAGCGAGAACTTCCAGCTCTTAATCTAACCTTACATAATGTCCCTTTAATCAGTACAGAGTCAAATGTTAGTGTGCGGTCCTACTTATATATCTTTGCAAGGTTCCTTTAAGTTGAGTATACTTAAACATGATAATTGAATAACTTGTCAATGAACATACAGTCATGCTTTATAAATAATATATACAAATGGTTATAGTTTACTTTTTTATACAAAGTGTTGTATGGCAGATCATTATTTCGTACTTGCATACAAGTACTCGTTTATATTTACAAATATATAAAAGACTGTATTTGAAATTTTTTTCAAACAAGGACCATTTATTTCGTTGATGTACACTATGCTTTTGTTGGCCATCATAATTAATAGCTATTTCTATTCTGTGAAGAGGTAAAAAATAGATAAATTAAGGATTTGAAGCTACCCCTATCAAACAGTTGACTGCTTCTACCTATAGAAATCCTGACTTAGTAAACTGATGGACTGATAAAGACCTCTTATATTGGTGAGATAACATCTTCTCTCTTGTTTGCTTCTTTAGATTACACAAACGCGATGGTTTTGATACGCTTGTCACGCAGGCTCTTATGTCATTCTTCAAAGGTGACGACTCAGTGTGGTGAGACCGAGCGTATATAAGAAACATTATACACGCGAAATAAATGAGCAAGGTTAGGGTTAGCTGAGAGAACGATTTATTACCGATAACAAATATCTTTAGATGTGCTTTCTGTATGTTAAGTTCATTGATGAACACATCCATCTCTACTCGAAAGGTGGTCTGTTTATCCCTTCTCTTAAAGCTCAAGTACCGAACACACCAGGTAACACTGATTGTTGTATGTAAGTGAGAGAGATGGGGTGGGGGTAATGTCCACTCGATATTTTGGGAGAGAGAGAGAAATGGGGTTTAACGTCCACTCAACACAAACTAGGGACTAACATATGGTTTAATTTTATTTCAATAATTCGCTTGCGCATAGGGGTCTTTAGCAGTGGGAGGAAACCGGAGTGCCCGGAGGAAACCCACGAGGTTGAGAAGGCGTCCCTATCTCCATGCCACATACGCTCACACCAGGGCTCGAAACCACAGCCGCAAGCCAGAGGTGACCGGCCAGATAGAGGTCGAAGCGCGGCACTCTAGACCACTAGGCCATCCCAACCCCCCACCCCCCGATATTTTGGGACCAAACAATTTGTTCTCAATAGGAGTATTTAGCAGGGGTCGGAAATCGCGGATCCTGAAGGAAACCCACGACTTTAGGCAGGTGACCACACTCATTGTCACGTACTGAGTATGGTGGTATCGAAACGTGAGGAAGACGGAATAGAAGAGGGAACGAGAGAGACAGAGTAAGGAGAGAGAGAGAGAGGGGGGAGTTTAATGTCCACTTGGCCCAAACTAGCTCATTTCGGGACTTACATATAATTATGGTTCAATTTTATTTCAATAATTCGCTCGCGCGTAGGGGTTTTTATCAAAGGGAGGAAACCGGAGGACACGCCCGGAGAAAGCTCACGAGGTTGGACGATGCATTACGATGGTGGTTGTGCTCCACCCAAAATGAAATATGTATATTAGTATAAATAGATATGACCAATGAAGTGGAAACAACTTGTCCTGTGTGTATTTGTACCTACTGACCTATTCAGATCAATATCCTCATTAAAGTTAATTAGTACTTTTAATTGATCTAGAAGGTGTGAGATATTGATTATATTTTAGATTCCATGGACGACTAAAATAGTTATACAATATTAAGTTGGTTGAAAGTGATAGTTTCATACAATAATGATTTGAAATATACAATGTAAGTTTACTGGCTTGCTACAGATCATCCGTAGTTTTCAGTATGTAAGTTATGGGCCTCATCGTCTTAACAAGCCCCAGCTCTCTCTCTAATCATACTTTTATATAAAGTCGGTGTCCAACTTATTTACCAATTAAATTATTTGTATTTGGACAAAGGACTGTGTTATGTGACGAATTATGGGAATCCGGTATGTTTAGCTAGGGTTAGAGTAATGAGATTGGAACATGTGACGATAACACAGAGAGAGAGAGAGAGAGAGATGGCCACATGCAAGCAGAGAATCAAAATCACGCCACTTGACTCAATGACAGACCGCGTGATCAAATGCGCACGTGCGCACACGTTAACCATTACACCGCCCCCACACTAAACCATGTAATGTGAGAATGAAATAAGACAAATAAACGGAGAATGCAAGTAAAATAACATTCCAGTTAAAACTAACATATCTTGGATCGAGCACGACACCTGTCACCACTCGTTGTAAAATAACAGAGGGAGGAGTCGTTGGGCTAACGCTTGCGTTTAAGATCATGAGGTCAGTAGTTGAGTCAAAATACGTATGATTTCGATCCCAATCTGATACGTGGCAGGAGTAGGGTACCACTGCTTAAAATCTCTACGGCCATGCCCACACCCACGCCCACACCCACGCCCAAGCCAACTATCGAGGTATAATTGATTGTAACTTCATCACACAATGCCCTAGTTTGAGTCGAATTAATACCCTTTTCTCCCTCCACTTCTCCTTTGTAACTGATTGATGATGAAGGATGATTAGTCTCCAATAATAACAGACAGACATACAAGGGTGATGACTATATATGTCCATTTCTTGTCATAAATAAACAGGTGGTTACACTTTACGATTCAATCTAAATATCAGATGCCTCAATGGGATAATATTTCGACGAAATATTCACTGATTAGACAAATAAACTTGAGATTTGAATCTCCAATAAATCTTGCATCTTCATAACACTGGCCAGATTCTCTGATACCACGATAAGATCCATATTGCTATATACAACTGAGTTCGAGTAGGAGGCTGTTCTATGATTATTATCTTATCATTTTTGCACATCATTCAAATATACCTACAAAAATATTTTTATAATATAACGCATATAAATGTCGTATTGGTGCCAAGTAATAATTAAAAACAAGAATATAGTACCTTTTCCTTGAAGTAATATCATGTTCCTTTTACCGAAAAAGGAATTGTATGTCTACCAATGAGGAACTCCGCGGAGAACTTTTATTTTTTTATACCATCCCTCGTACGTAACTAAAGCAAGGCTGACACTTGCACGATTTCGTGGCACGCATTGGCACGACTCGAGTCGGCACGACACCGTCCGATTTGCGCAAACTCGTCGTGCCAATGCGGGAAGTGCGTAAACAATGCGCAAATTATGCGTGAACTCGTCGTGCCAGTTCGTGTCAATGTGGACACTAATGTACACGACAAAATCGTGGTCAAAAGTCGTGCAAGTGTCAGCCTGGCTTTACGTACGAAACGAAAATTAAATGGTAGCTCTCCGCAGGTAGCGTGTCTCGGATGTTCAGATTGATCATACCTCAATCTCCACTACGAGGATATTAAAGGAATATTGCAGCACTGCACGAAGCATACAATATAGTTTCATAGAAACAAAGTTATGATTTTAATCTTTGCTCTCCCAGAATCTCTTCCTCCCAAATTATTATTTTTAATGTGAGTATAACCAAATCCAAATCGCCTGGTTTACCGAAAAAATCAATCATTCATGTAAAGGGTCAATTTTTAAACGCGATACATGAACACACGACGAAATAGATTTTTTTATCCACCATCACTAGTTCCAGTAACACCTTTGATCCCCAAAATTCAAATATTCTTACTATTTAAAAGAGAAATTCAGCGCCTCCCAAAACAGGAATTCCATATTCCCCACGACGTAAACTATTTTTTTGTCATAACCAACCCCAAAACATAATAAATTAAAACATTAACATTTTTCTGACGAGGCACGCATACTGATAAAAAAAACAGATTCAAAAATGATTGTCGCTGCGTGAAACTAATAATGGTATATTACGCGAAAACATTCCGAGATCTTCACCCTTCAATAAAATATGACGAGTTGTTACTTATTACATAACCTTAATTTGCATTTTACAAGAGAAACAACAGGGTTAATATATACTTCTTGTGGGGTTTCAGCCTTTTCGTGATCTGGTTATTCTATTTAAACTCTAGTGTTTGCCAGTATTTATTAAGTTTATGATATATCATACTGATAGCCAGCTAGTAATCTATCTTATTTTTGTAAAAGTTAATCCCCGTTTCCTGAATGTTACGTGAATATGTTCAAAAGCATTTTTATTTTATGATGAATTCAAATTCTAGCAATTTTAGACAGTTACACGGCAGGTCATGACCCCCGTATAATGAGGGGAGCGTGAGAGCTGGTAGGTGTTGTAATTAATTGCGTATTTAGCGCACGTGTGCGACGGAAACGATCAAAATTTATTTCAAGGATGTAAGTTTTAAAGCAATAAAATATGATTCTATAAAGTGGATACGTAAATTGTGTTTGCATTTTAGCCAACTAGACCTTTAAAATGGAGGAGAGTGTGGAATGATTTAACGCGTGCGCTTTAGATCACAAGGTATGCCATTGGGTCAGGTGGTGTGATTTCGATTCACCTGGTACTCCGGTTTCATCAAACTGCTAAAGAACCCTACATGCAAGCGAATTATTGAAATAAAATTGAGTCATATGTTAGTCCCGAAATGACCTAGTTTGAGTCGAGTGGACGTTAAACCCTATTTCCACTTAAGGCACATTCCTGAATAAACACAGATAAAGTTATGATATAAAAACACGTAACCATTGTCTTGTGGAGTGGTTATAAAATCACAGATAATGCAGTCATTAAGAAAATATATTAATTCCTTAAAGCCACCGTGTAG
The DNA here is from genome assembly GCA_948474765.1 of Patella depressa. Classification (NCBI taxonomy): domain Eukaryota; kingdom Metazoa; phylum Mollusca; class Gastropoda; family Patellidae; genus Patella; species Patella depressa. The sequence continues at coordinate 52,958,781 of OX419719.1, read as the reverse complement.
CTGGAGGGGGTTAGATACGTGAGATATTCTATTATATACCACACTATCTAGGCTATCTATTGCTCGCTGTTTGATATATACAAGATACGTAGAGAGATATGAAATGATATTAATCGCACATACAGGTGTACACAGGGCGTGATTTCCGTAGCCGTTGGCGATTTACCGTGAAATCTAGAAGTATCGCTTTTACATAATCAAATTATAGCCGTGGCTGTGATACGGGTTGGACCGGCGTGGTGAGTTGGTATTGATGTCAGCTATGTAAAATAAGCGAATTGCAGCAGCATATCTGAATTTTATTCAATTAGAAGGACCATAAAAGGAAATAATTTGAAATGAAATGTCACGCACAAATCCCTTCGCAGAATAACTGTAAAGTTATAAATAAACTACGCATCACTATAAATAAATACTCAGTGCGCATATTTTCATATTTTAAGACAGGAAGTCTGACGTAAAATATTAACTAAATTCACCCATATTTCAATTTTGGCGTCAGTTAAGGTTGATTTTCTAATAGAAAATGTTGTAAAAATGCTCATCAAAAAGTACACTTTTCCAGTACTTCAAAACTTAACAAATTGTATATTTAAAATGGAGATATTCCCAGAATATATGAACTACAATTTCTGTGTATTTGCCACAAACATATTAAAATAATTAGAAATGCACCTTATTAGATAATTACTTTAAACCGATATCACATTTTTGTAGAGTAGGCTATATTTTAGTGTCTGTTTTTGGTGACAGAATCTCGATATTTTAAATATAAGAATCTAATAGTTTATTAGGAAAGTTATACAGTATTAAACCAATCACCCAGAGAAGAGACAATGGACGTCCAGGCTGTTCTCGAAAGAATAAGCAAAATCTGTCTTGTGGACGACACCCGTCGCTGGAAATATTACGGTAAAGTTGAAAATGCTTCCAATGTGTTTAGTTTCAACAGTTATAGATACATTAGTTAAAGATACAGTAATTTGCAGAAAATTTCAGTCAAATTTATCCACTATGGGCCGAGAACGAAGCGTGTGAAATTCCGCCTAGCCTAAGTCATCATTACTAAAAGCATTAATATAAACAGCATAGTCTCGATTATCCAGATCTTAAACTTAATTTCAATGGCCGTGCAGCGGCATATAGGAATCTAATCCAGCTTACATCGAAGGCTAGCCTTGACACCCAGAGTTTATTATGGTCTGGATAAGTCAATTAATGTCTAATTGATAATTTAGATAACATTTCAGGCCTAAAGAAAGACTCGTACTAGGCAGATTTTGCTCTTGCATAATTCTCGGTATAATAAATCAAAAATAGATGATAAGAAAAAGAAAATATTGAAAATTTCAATCTTATTACTTTATTCTGAACGGAGTTGCCACTGCTGGAAGTTTGGACTAGAAACAGGCATCAACTGTATCTGCTACGTCTACGAGAATTGCCGGCCGTTTGACAGATGATAACTCCACCTTCTGAAGCTCAAATAATGACTTACAATATGCAGATTTAACTCTTGCATGACGTATGTTTTATTGCAACGGTGGCTCAGTGAATAAGACGTTGGTTCGCTAATCAGGAGGTCTCGATTGCGCTACAGGTGTTCGCCGGCAAAGATTCCTTGAGATTTTCTTGTGTGGTTTCCCCATGTCAGTGGTTGCAAGACGGAATTTCTGACAAGGAACAATGTCTAGACGTTCGAAAGGGACGAATAACGGAAAACCCGTGTAATCATTGGCGTGCACGTAAAAGAACCCTTGATGGTTGGAATTCGTAATAAGAGAGGACGACTGTGCCACTGCCCGGGCTAAAATGGCCATCATAGCACAGCACACCGTAGGGCATATGCCCGTCGCCATTAGCTGAGTCGATGCAGAAATGTATGAGGTTAAAACCCATTGTAATTTATATCCGGGCTAACCCCGATTAGGTAAATCAATTGGTAAAATGTTATTCCCTAGTAATTACAAGAGTAGCGTCTGTTAACCAGGTGTGAAAAGGAAAGAAACAATATCTCTTTCATCCTGTCTTTTCCCGCTGGTTGTTTATCATGCAAGGGGGTGAGCCCTTTTACTTGCCAGGGCCGAAAGATATTAAGCGGTGAAAAAGCGGTGGGTCTCTATACGATGTTTATGAAATAAACAGATTGAAATGGTGAACAAACATTGGATTTGCCTGTAAGACATTACCAGTTTTATCATCGCCCTGTCGTTCCTTTTATATTGATGTCAGTATAAACAGCAATGCACGGCGATAATGTTATCAGAATGAAAAGTCAAAATCTGCCCAATACAGTGTGTTTCGTGACGTACAAGGTAATGTTACAGAATAAAACTCTATAGCTAAAGGCATTTAATCATGTGCGCAAACATACAAAGAACTTAATACTTATGTGAAATTTTTGAACAAAATTGTTATTATATTTCTAATACGATATATAAAAAAAATAGGTTGTGTACGAAACTAAGGTTAGAAGCACCAATTCCATCTGACAAGGAACTGAAATGAAATGAAATGAAATGAAATGGGATTAAATTCCTATTCTTCTGCATCTAATCTGGGCTACTGGTTAAGACGGGCATACGCCATATAGTGTGCTATGAACTACTCTTATATCGAATTCCAACTGCCAAGGGATCTTTTACGTGCACGCCAATGTGTACACGGGGCCTCGGTTTTTCGTCCCATCCGAACAACTAGACAGCTGTCATTGCCAGGCCCCCTACCATTCTGCTTCATTGATAAGGGAAAACACGCCGGAAAATCGAGATGAACTTTCTCGGCCAATTTCTAGATCACTCAAACATTTACTGCAACTGAAACATTTGAACTAAAACATTGTAATTAAATTTCTATCAGGCCTTGGGAAAACTAAAATATTGTAATTAAATTTCTATCACGACTTGGGGGAAATATTTGGAAGACGATACTTAAGTCAAATCGTAAATCTGTAGATGACCTCTGTGAAACACCACTTCAGCTTACATAATACATACAACTTTAATATACTGTTAATGGATAACTTTTGTTTCAAATGTTGGTTTAATACCTAAACTCTTGAATAAACATCAACCGGTGATTAGTTTGAATTCTATGGACATAGAAGGAACTGAATAGATAATGGGTCTAATAACTTTTGACTAATAATTCCTGCTCACGACCAATAATTCCTGCTCTATCTTCAGGATGAGACGTGTAGACACAGAGAGAAGGAAATGGGGTTTAACGCCCACTTGACAAAAACTACGTAATCTCTGGTTAGTCGAACGAATCTATTACTTGTCACGTACAAGTGGGGAATCGAAACCAAGCCACTCCTCGATGGACTAGATATTTCAGCGGTGTTCGTGTATCAATTGAAACTTGGTGTAGCCTTTAAGTTTTAGACTTCCCAATCTCAGTAGGGACTTTATCTTTCCATCTTCTTAAAACCAAATTCAACGTTCTTCAAGATAAAATATTAGTAAGAAGATACACTCAAATACAAAAGATCAAATAAAAGTACTAAATCGATTAATCGAAAACTAGAAAGGTCGGAAGGAATGACTGAAAGATTGAAATAAAATGGGGTTTAACGTCCTTTTTTTCTGCATCTACGAGGCTAATGAAGACGAGTATACGACTTGTTGTGGGGGATATTTTGATCGCAATTGAATTCCAACTGTCGTCAGGTGTTCTTTTTCATGCACGCCCAAGTTTACTGGTACACAGGATCTCGGTTGTACGTTCCATCAGAGCGACAAGACACTGTACTTGTCAGCCCCACCCCCTCATTATGCATTACAGTTAGGTAGATGACGACGACATTTGCAATACAAATGGTCAATGACAGACCTTATAATCTAAAATGCACACTATAAATCATTCGGTCACCCAAACCCCGACATGAATTAGAAAGCTCACTGTAAGATCTACGATATTCTTTTTTTTTTGTTTGACTGCGACTTTTAGGGAGGCTTCTTGTTCCCATATCTGTCCATAATGACGTGTTTTATGTTGTGTATCTGTAAAGGAAATGTAAATCTATATATATTTCTGATTTTTGGAATAGCTCACCGGGGTTAGCTGAGTCGAAATTCCTTTTGGGAGCATGTTCTTCTTATATCTCGGCCTACACTGTTATTCCCAAGATTTGTCATCCCGGAAAAAATGCCGTAGGTTTTTGGAAGCATTATATATAGAAAATGTACTGGTTTTAATTTCGGTAGAATAAAATAATATCAACATCATACTAATCCTTCATTTTATTGATGCACCCATTTCCTTTAGGCGTTTTCTACATCTTTGTAATTTAGCGTTGGTAAGGCTTTAATATCCGATCTTCTGAAGACTTGGTGGATATACTATTCTTTCATGTTAATAATTTATAATGAATATGGAATCCGTGACATTATCCCAAAAAGTGGCGATCGAAAATATTCTGCCAAAAACAAGTTCAACCGACATATCTACAAACCTTGAGGGGGAAGACTACGTAAAACATAGCTGGGATTCCAGCTGTATTATTGGTAGCTATGTGAGAATGCAGTGGAAGCAATCCCTGGCAGTTTCTGTCACGACCTCTCTCGTCTTTCATTAAACAATCTGTAACCTTCAGCTTCGTCAAATGGTGAAATAAGAGAATCAAAGGTATTTGGTGTTCCATGGCAAAGGAGACCTGTTTCTAATATGAGGTCCATGGTAGAATTTATGGTGCATTACGCAGTAGGAAGTCTGGACTTTTCATCATATTATGAAGATATTTTGATTGAGACATCACTCCTCTTTAAATATGGCATTTTAAGTGTGCACAATAACTTGATCGTGGAGTTGGAAAACTTTCAGTAACTTACAATTAAGTATCCACGTGTATACCACAGAGGGGGCCATCGTGGCTCAATCAGTAAGATAGCCCATCAACCAGAAGATCTCGGGTTCGATTCCGGTGTTGACAGCCACTTTTCCATTTGTCAGTGGTGTAAGTGCAGGACGGGGGCCCTGGTAAGGAAGAGAACAGAGTCGTTGGGGTGGGACGTAAAGGAACCCTTGATAGTTGGAATTCGATGAAAAGTAGGCTTAAACGCCGGTGCAATTTCCTCCATACATCGAATTGTGTATGTGAATGAGAGACGTCTCGAAATATCATAGACAATTTTGGGCCTCTAGGCTAGGTGTGGCTCTTTAATATATATATATGGTGTCGGTTTGGCATATTAAAGCAGCTGATAACATTGACTATCGGTATACCGCCATGACCAATCAGATACTATAGTCGGACATTAGCTTACTACCCGGGAGGTCCAGAATTGGATTCCGATGCTGTACGAGACAGTTCCTTGGTATTTCCCATCGTGTTTTCCACTTGTCAGAGATGCGAGACGGGTGAAGAGCCTAGAAAAGAAAATCGTTTACCGTGGTCCTGCGTTACAATTGGCAGCACCTTAAAGATATCTGTCAGTTGTAGATACCTGGATAAATTGTAGAACTGTCTTCGTTAGCCGGGTTGGTGCCGAAAAGTAAGTCGTACTACACCATTTCATATTAAAATCCTGCGCCAAATAGCATATTTAATCGTCCCGAGCACTGATTTCAAATTTACATTTTGGTCTGAAACTCACATTCTGTTTACACGTTTACTTGTCCATTAAACAGACAAAATAAACAGGAGAAAAGGCTAGATAAGCCAACCAACTGGAGCATATGGTTATAATTATTTCCATACATGAATGTTTGACATCGGTGTCTTAATGCTATGCAATAATGGATCATTTGACTCAGCTGAATCAGGTGTATGTTATTTCTATATAATGTTTACCGGATTTTATAATAATATATCGGCTGTTACATCGTAGCTGTCATGATTTCTACCTGTAGCCAGTAAACAAAAACTGAGATGAGACGAGCGTGCATCACTTTTCCTTGTTTGGCGGCCAGGTTGGCAGTAATCGCTAACATGTGTTGGAGGTTCTGGCGTTGATTTGTTCCACCCGGCAGAAAAAACACGTGCGACCACTTAGAACCTGGGTTGAGTCCAGAGCAGATGGTTCATCAATCGCGCTCAAGTATGGCTAATTCATCAAGATACACAGTCGGTAAAATTATTTTCTTTTCCAAACAACAGTTCTTGGCACGAGCATACGATGTAAGGTAGATTTGAGAAATGACAATAAATTCTTGAAGCGGCTGTTTTCACGTCTGGTCGTGTCTCTATTTATCGTCTGCTTTGAAAAACGTACGGTTGTAATTTGTCCAGCATACCATACCTGACAAGCAGGAATATAAACATCTGAATTTACCGCAAGATTTCCAGATCAACCATGTTATTATCGGCTCATAATACTGCGAACCAGCCATATCGCACATCTTCTGTTTTTTGTATCTTTCACCAGCTATCTCGCATATTCCGCTCATGTTCGCCTAGAAATGTTGGCCAGGTGCTCACAACTTGTACATACTTTCTGATAACAATAAGATCTTTAGATCTTACTACTTATTAAACAAAGAGTCTGTTATAATTATCAAAAGGTTATTTCGGTGCAGACACGGTTCCTCTCTCCTGTCTGGTCCTGATTTCTGCCCTTTCTTCCACGTTTGTATAATATAATATACTCCAGAAATCCAAGTTTATTATCAGAGTTGGTCTTCACTTAACACAGTTCTGAACCCTTCGGTATTTACTATTAGAGACCGACTTTTTTCAAGCCCCACCGATCCCCTCTACACCACATGCATACCGTGTGTTTGATACGGTTCGTCTTGCGCTTGTCTGTAACATGTTTTAGCATCAGGCTGGCAGATTTTCCTATCAATATTTGAATGGCATGACCAGCTGTATAGGTGTTAACGAGTGGAACTAAATGTTAATAATTGTCAAACAATTCCATTACCATAAATATTACAGCTGTTTTTTCTGTGTTCGTAGGTATCTTGTACAAGTAACGCGTGTTAAATACTGTAAATATATATTACATAGACTAGTTATCATAACCCATGTGTTGTTATAAGATTACCTTGTGTTACACCGCTGTAGGTATACACAAACACAACCCATACTCTACTTGGATAAATTACCTGCAAATGAAGAGTTTCAAAGTTTGGATATTGATTGAAAACCTGATGTTTTTGGTTTGTTAGCCACCGAAAACTCATCCGGTATCGTTAAAGAATACCGCAGGATACCCGAATCTTGACCACTGCAAGAAACTTTAAAGCAGTAGTATTCTATATCGTTATTTATTATAAATTTGATATTGAAATTCATCGACCATTTAGAAAAATAAAAATTTAAAAGTTAAATGAAATGGGGTTAAACGTCTTATATTTATTCTCCATCTGGGGTAATAAAGGGGAAAGTCATTAAAAATGAATGAAAACAAGAATATATGTCTCTTTTTATCTTGTTCGGTACCCAGACGGAATTCACTAGTTTATTTTAAGAATCTATCAAATGGAAGACTGTTCTGCTCTAATGATGACGGGCATATGCCACACAGTATGCTATATAATGGGGGGTAGTTTGCCCGGTCAATGGCGCCACGGCCTACTCTTATATCGAATTCCAACTGTCAAGGGATCTATTACGTGCACCCCAATGTTTACACGGGACCTCGGTTTTCTGTCACTTCCGAACGACTGGACAGTTTTCCTTGTCAAACACGCCTGGAATTTTTTAACCAGGCTAATACTAATGAACAGATTAGAGATGACTTCCTTCATCCTTGTCTTACTCCACGCAAGTTCTTTTATCATACAGTTTAAGGCTTAAGCTGACAACCTTAGCACTGTACCAAATCAAAGATCAGTTCACCCCCATATCAAACGTCTTCATACATTTGGCGAAGTTCACATGTAGTGTTTGTTGGTGGCTGTTGTTTTAGGGACTGTTTGGTGATTATACCAAGTTATAGAAGTTAGAGACATAGTCTTATAAATCGTCTTTGATAGGCATTTAGTAATTGAAGATATTAATACAAGGTACAGTTTTATGGATACACAAATACTGAGTTTAATACTGGGCGACGTTTCAACGCAGATACACTCTTGTCTTAAAGTTGTACGTGACAAAGAGAAGGGTCGCCTGTCCAGCCTCGTGGGTTTTCTCCGGTTCCTCTAGTTTCCTCCCACTGCAAAGGCCCCTAGAGATATGCTCACATTATAGAGATATAGTAATATATAATTATTGAGATTAGAAATATGCTCACATTATAGAAATTAGAGATATGGTCACATATAATTATAGAGATTAGAAATAATGCTCACGTCACATAAAGTAGAGATACGGTAATATATAATTGTTGATGCTTGAGACATGATAATATCAGATAAACTAGAGATATATAATTATAGAAACTATATGATCAAATAAGTTATATGATTGTATAGAAACTTCTGTATGATGAGATGGGATAAAGTTATATAAACTAGAAATTAGGTATTATATAGTCACTACAGCCAAGACGTTTGGACTAGAGATAAGATCGTGAAAAGTTAGGGGATGTGCTGTTATAAGGCTCTGTCATTTATGCCTGCTGTGAATCACATGTAGATCCAATGGTGGTGAATGACAAGGAATAGAGTCATCACTCCCGGACCTTGTGATTTTCACCACATTGAAAGTAGGAAGAACATGACTTAATATCCAAGAATATGTTGTTATTTTTCGTGCCGTGTTGAAACAACATGTGTAAAGTGTTGACAAGCGCTTGCAGTCCCGGACCTCGTGGTTTACACCACATGGAAAGTAGGAAGAAAAAGTATTTAATTTCCAAAATAAGTTGATATATTTCATGATAAAACGACCTTTGTAAAGTGTTGACGAGAGCTTGCACTTCATTCCGTACCAACAGAAACGCGAGATATGACGAAACTGTTCTAATAATGTTATGGCAACTGGAATCACAATCTCATAAAAATCAAATTAATTTTGTACAAGACAAATATAGTCCATAGAAAGTGCAGAGATATTGTTTTACAAACATGAGACCTCCTTGTTATAAGTTATGACAACTGGGGCCACATTCCTATTAAAATCGAATTAACTCATTAAGAAACATTAAACTGATATTATAGAAGATTGTTATTACTGTCTTCAATCACACTCATACAGGCGTCCTCCCACGATCTCACATAAATCAACAGAATAATGCATATTAGGTTTCCACGATACCTTAATGGAATAAAGATTAACAAACGTTTTAATTTTTACTGAGTCATTTATGAGTTGCTGCGTGGGTTCTATATTAATATCACCATCTGGGAACCCCTGTTTCAGGTTTAACTCGCATCTGTTATCAGTTAAACATATTAATTTACTATAAAAATAATTAACTATCAAAATATACTACCTGTCACTCAGCACTTGATGCACGGCTTATTTTCCCTCTTTGTCGACACGCGCTGGCGATGTTATCTTAATCTGGTGCTGGAATAAAAACTAGATGAAGAAAAGACAGGATCGGTAAAGAGCTGAAGAATGAGATAAAGAATAACAGTAGATACAGCAAACGAACATGTTCATTCAATCTAACCCTACAGTCTATCATGGATAGAACCAATATGCCTCGTTTCAACTAAACAACCCACAAAAGAGCATTTAATTGCGCGGGCCAAACCTCTTAGCAGGTGGTCGCAAGTGATGTATTTTTCTGATCTTATAAAGAACAAGTTAATGTTTTTATCAGACCGAACACACTGTTGCCGTAACTCATATTCAAGATACATGGTTTTGGGTAACAAATGGAAACAACTGCAAGATTTGTTACTGGTTCCAAATAACAAGTAGAATAAAAAAAAAGATATAAACGAAATAACGAACGTGAAACAAAGCTACGACGAAGTTTATCAGATCCATGCACCTGTCAGGTGGATTTCATTTTCTGCTTAAAAATTATGTATCAATTGGAACACCCATACTAAAAGTCTATTAGAGTTTTCAATGAAAAAAAAAGTAGAAAACAGAACAAAAAAATGTCCTAGACGTATTGACTTGGGACCAAAATATGTTTTGGAAGTCAATAGGAACTGTGAAGAGAATTCCAGCTGGAAAAACCAAAAAAACAGAAGCAAAAGCAGACGAAATGCCATAAGAGCGCAGGTGAATTTCTCATTACTGGCGAACATGATTGTTTCCTCCTCAGACATTTTTACAGATTGCAATTCTTTGTAATTCTCTGTCTGGGTATTTTGAAATATTGCATCCAATTTTTTTCCACCTTTCGTTTGGAATAATTTTGGGTAGTGGTTTTTAAGTTTTAAAATGATTAGATCTGGAAACGTTTGTACTTCATACTGAAATTCAATTTGAACTCGAGTCAAATCGCGTAAACAGATGATGTTCTTGGGATGTTTTTCACAACAATACGACTTTCTGATAAAAGCCAAATGATATAACTTTCTGTTATAGTAATTATTGGAGCAGTTTTTGAGAGAGTGGGAAGATATGTTATTACTCATGAACAAAGAATAAGATATATTTTAACATGTAGTTATCTCGAAATGAAATGCAGATGTCATTCGTAGATATATTCAACTAACAAAAACGGTATGTGCCATACTGGTACAACACTCTCCTTCTGAATACTAGATATTGTATAACTTCTAAACTACACGTTTCTAAGTGTGTTTATAATATTTTCGTCGTGACTTCAGTTTATTTGAGAGTACGATGATGGCTCGCTAAGCAGAGTGTCTTGGGTTAGATCCCGGTGGGGTAGGGAGGAGTTGGGTCGAATGGGGTTTACCGCATACACTTTTGATCACAAGGTCTACCATTGAATGTATGGGATAAGGAGTAGGATCGTCTGCCCAATCTCGTGGCTTTTCCCCGGGTCCTGCCAGTTGACCATAGTTTGACTGTCATGGCAAGATTTTCTTCATGAATCACTGCTTGGCATATACACGTCTTCGTTATCTCGGTTGGAATAAAATAAAAGTACCCCCACCCACCCCATTCGGTTCCTGTACTTGCAAGGGAGGAGACTGTGTGATTGTGGCGTAAAATATTATAATACAATGTTGTCACCGCTATGGGGGAAAACTATACCCCATATAACTTACAAGACTTATATAAGCAATAATTATAATCATGCTTGTTGCCACTGCTTCGGGTATGTGGAGATATCAGCGGCGTGAAGCTAGCTTGTTGTTCGTTGTTCGTTGTTCGGTATTCGCGAATACCGAACAACGAGCCAGTTTGTTGTTCGGTATTCGCGAATACCGAACAACGAGCTGGTTTGTTGTTCGGTATTCACCGTATATGGAATAAGTAATATAATAAAGGTACTTTTGTAGGGAACACGCCACAGGCGGGTTTTAATGAGCTTAAATAGACAATAAAACTTCAGGCTTCTGGGAAATAGATTTTAACAACTCCTCTTTCTATCCGAAGAAAGAGCTGTTACATATTGGCGAATACCGAACAACGAGCCAGTTTGTTGTTCGGTATTCGCGAATACCGAACAACGAGCTGGTTTGTTGTTCGGTATTCACCGTATATGGAATAAGTAATATAATAAAGGTACTTTTGTAGGGAACACGCCATAGGCGGGTTTTAATGAGCTTAAATAGACAATAAAACTTAAAACTTCTGGGAAATACATTTTAACAACTTCTCTTTCTATCCGAAGAAAGATCTGTTACATATTGGCGAATAACGAACAACGAGCCAGTTTGTTGTTCGGTATTCGCGAATAACGAACAACGAGCTGGTTTGTTGTTCGGTATTCACGAATACCGAACAACAAGCTGGTTTGTTGTTCGGTATTCACCGTATAGGGAATTATTAATATAATAATGGTACTTTTGTAAGGAACACGCCATAGGCGGGTTTTCGTGAGCTTAAATAGACGATAATACTTTAAATTTCTGGGAAATAGATTCTAACAACTTCTCTTTCTATCCGAAGAAAGAGCTGTTACACATTGGCGAATAACGAACAACGAGCCAGTTTGTTGTTCGGTATTGGCGAATAACGAACAACGAGCTGGTTTGTTGTTCGGTATTCATCGTATATGGAATTAGTAATATAATAAAAGTACTTTTGTAGGGAACACGCCACAGACGGGGTTTTATGAGCTTAAATGGACAATAAAACTTCAAACTTTTGGGAAATAGATTCTAACAACTTCTCTTTCTATCCGAAGAAAGAGCTGTTACATATTGGCGAATAACGAACAACGAGCCAGTTTGTTGTTCGGTATTGGCGAATAACGAACAACGAGCTGGTTTGTTGTTCGGTATTGGCGAATACCGAACAACGAGCTGGTTTGTTGTTCGGTATTCACCGTATATGGAATAAGTAATATAATAAAGGTACTTTTGTAGGGAACACGCCACAGGCGGGTTTTAATGAGCTTAAATAGACAATAAAACTTCAGGCTTCTGGGAAATAGATTTTAACAACTTCTCTTTCTATCCGAAGAAAGAGCTGTTACATATTGGCGAATACCGAACAACGAGCCAGTTTGTTGTTCGGTATTCGCGAATACCGAACAACGAGCTGGTTTGTTGTTCGGTATTCACCGTATATGGAATAAGTAATATAATAAAGGTACTTTTGTAGGGAACACGCCACAGGCGGGTTTTAATGAGCTTAAATAGACAATAAAACTTAAAACTTCTGGGAAATACATTTTAACAACTTTTCTTTCTATCCGAAGAAAGATCTGTTACATATTGGCGAATAACGAACAACGAGCCAGTTTGTTGTTCGGTATTCGCGAATAACGAACAACGAGCTGGTTTGTTGTTCGGTATTCGCGAATACCGAACAACGAGCTGGTTTGTTGTTCGGTATTCACCGTATATGGAATAAGTAATATAATAAAGGTACTTTTGTAGGGAACACGCCACAGGCGAATTTTAATGAGCTTAAATAGACAATAAAACTTAAAACTTCTGAGAAATACATTTTAACAACTTCTCTTTCTATCCGAAGAAAGATCTGTTACATATTGGCGAATAACGAACAACGAGCTGGTTTGTTGTTCGGTATTCACGAATAACGAACAACGAGCTGGTTTCTTGTTCGGTATTCACCGTATATGGAATTATTAATATAATAAAGGTACTTTTGTAAGGAACACGCCACAGGCGGGTTTTCATGAACTTAAATAGACGATAAAACTTCAAACTTCTGGGAAATAGATTCTAACAACTTCTCTTTCTATCCGAAGAAAGAGCTGTTACACATTGGCGAATAACGAACAACGAGCCAGTTTGTTGTTCGGTATTGGCGAATAACGAACAACGAGCTGGTTTGTTGTTCGGTATTCGCGAATACCGAACAACGAGCTGGTTTGTTGTTCGGTATTCACAGTGTATGGAATCGGTAATATAATAAATGTACTTTTGTCGGGAATACGCCGCAGGTGGGTTTTTATGAGCCTAAATGGATTATAACACTTCGAACTCTTAGGAAATAGATTCTAACAATTTCTCTGTCTATCCGAAGAAAGAGCAGTTTCACATTGGCGAATAACGAACAAAAGTTACTTTATTAGATTACTAATTCCATATCTGGTGAATACCGAACAACAAACCAGCTCGTTGTTCGGTATTCGCGAATACCGAACAACAAACCAGCTCGTTGTTCGTTATTCGCCAATACCGAACAACAAACTGGCTCGTTGTTCGTTATTCGCCAATACCGAACAACAAACTGGCTCGTTGTTCGTTATTCGCCAATATGTAACAGATCTTTCTTCGGATAGAAAGAAAAGTTGTTAAAATGTATTTCCCAGAAGTTTTAAGTTTTATTGTCTATTTAAGCTCATTAAAACCCGCCTGTGGCGTGTTCCCTACAAAGTACCTTTATTATAATACTTATTCCATTTACGGTGAATACCGAACAACAAACCAGCTCGTTGTTCGGTATTAGCGAATACCAAACAACAAACTGGCTCGTTGTTCGGTATTCGCCAATATGTAACAGCTCTTTCTTCGGATAGAAAGAGAAGTTGTTAAAATCTATTTCCCAGAAGCCTGAAGTTTTATTGTCTATTTAAGCTCATTAAAACCCGCCTGTGTCGTGTTCCCTACAAAAGTACCTTTATTATATTACTTATTCCATATACGGTGAATACCGAACAACAAACCAGCTCGTTGTTCGGTATTCGCGAATACCGAACAACAAACTGGCTCGTTGTTCGTTATTCGCCAATATGTAACAACTCTTTCTTTGGATAGAAAGAGAAGTTGTTAGAATCTATTTCCCAGAAGTTTGAAGTTTTATTGTCTATTTAAGCTCATAGAAACCCGCCTGTGGCGTGTTCCCTACAAAAGTACCTTTATTATATTACTAATTCCATATACGGTGAATACCGAACAACAAACCAGCTCGTTGTTCGTTATTCGCCAATACCGAACAACGAACTGGCTCGTTGTTCGTTATTCGCCAATGTGTAACAGCTCTTTCTTCGGATAGAAAGAGAAGTTGTTAGAATCTATTTCCCAGAAGTTTGAAGTTTTATCGTCTATTTAAGCTCATAAAGACCCGCCTGTGGCGTGTTCCTTACAAAAGTACCTTTATTATATTAATAATTCCATATGCGGTGAATACCGAACAACAAACCAGCTCGTTGTTCGGTATTCGTGAATACCGAACAACAAACCAGCTCGTTGTTCGTTATTCGCGAATACCGAACAACAAACTGGCTCGTTGTTCGTTATTCGCCAATATGTAACAGATCTTTCTTCGGATAGAAAGAGAAGTTGTTAAAATGTATTTCCCAGAAGTTTTAAGTTTTATTGTCTATTTAACCTCATTAAAACCCGCCTGTAGCGTGTTCCCTACAAAAGTACCTTTATTATATTACTTATTCCATATACGGTGAATACCGAACAGCAAACCAGCTCGTTGTTCGGTATTCGCCAATACCGAACAACAAACTGGCTCGTTGTTCGGTATTCGCCAATATGTAACAGCTCTTTCTTCGGATAGAAAGAGAAGTTGTTAAAATCTATTTCCCAGAAGCCTGAAGTTTTATTGTCTATTTAAGCTCATTAAAACCCGCCTGTGGCGTGTTCCCTACAAAAGTACCTTTATTATATTACTTATTCCATATACGGTGAATACCGAACAACAAACCAGCTCGTTGTTCGGTATTCGCGAATACCGAACAACAAACTGGCTCGTTGTTCGTTATTCGCCAATATGTAACAGCTCTTTCTTTGGATAGAAAGAGAAGTTGTTAGAATCTATTTCCCAGAAGTTTGAAGTTTTATTGTCTATTTAAGCTCATAGAATCCCGCCTGTGGCGTGTTCCCTGCACAAGTACCTTTATTATATTACTAATTCCATATACGGTGAATACCGAACAACAAACCAGCTCGTTGTTCGGTATTCGCGAATACCGAACAACAAACTGGCTCGTTGTTCGGTATTCGCGAATACCGAACAACAAACTGGCTCGTTGTTCGTTATTCACCAATATGTAACAGCTCTTTCTTTGGATAGAAAGAGAAGCTGATAGAATCTATTTCCCAGAAGTTTGAAGTTTTATTGTCTATTTAAGCTCATAGAAACCCGCCTGTGGCGTGTTCCCTACAAAAGTACCTTTATTATATTACTAATTCCATATACGGTGAATACCGAACAACAAACCAGCTCGTTGTTCGTTACTCGCCAATACCGAACAACAAACTTGCTCGTTGTTCGTTATTCGCCAATATGTAACAGCTCTTTCTTCGGATAGAAAGAGAAGTTGTTAGAATCTATTTCCCAGAAGTTTGAAGTTTAATTGTCTATTTAAGCTCATAAAAACCCGCCTGTGGCATGTTCCCTACAAAAGTACCTTTATTATATTACTAATTCCATATACGGTGAATACCGAACAACAAACCAGCTCGTTGTTCGGTATTCGCGAATACCGAACAACAAACCAGCTCGTTGTTCGTTATTCGCCAATACCGAACAACAAACTGGCTCGTTGTTCGTTATTCGCCAATATGTAACAGCTCTTTCTTCGGATAGAAAGAGAAGTTGTTAAAATGTCTTTCCCAGAAGTTTGAAGTTTTATCGTCTATTTAAGCTCATAAAAACCCGCCTGTGGCTTGTTCCTTACAAAAGTACCTTTATTATATTAATAATTCCATATACGGTGAATACCGAACAACAAACCAGCTCGTTGTTCGGTATTCGCGAATACCGAACAACAAACTGGCTCGTTGTTCGGTATTCGCCAATATGTATTAGCTCTTTCTTCGGATAGAAAGAGAAGTTGTTAAAATCTATTTCCCAGAGGCCTGAAGTTTTATTGTCTATTTAAGCTCATTAAAACCCGCCTGTGGCGTGTTCCCTACAAAAGTACCTTTATTATATTACTTATTCCATATACGGTGAATACCGAACAACAAACCAGCTCGTTGTTCTGTTTCCAGTTAGGCTTATAAAAACCCGCCTGCGGCGTGTTCCCTGCAAAAAATCTTTTATTACATTACTAATTCCAAATCTAGTGAATACCGAACAACAAACCAGCTCGTTGTTCGTTATTCGCGAATACCGAACAACAAACCAGCTCGTCGTTCGTTATTCGCGAATACCGAACAACAAACTGGCTCGTTGTTCGTTATTCGCGAATACCGAACAACGAACAACGAACAACGGGCTAACTTCACGTCGCCGGAGATATCACCAAGATCTTAGACTAACATATCTTACAATACACATCACGGGACGTTTTGTTTTCAGTGACGTTATGGGTTCTTTTCCAAACTATCACGGAGGTCGGGTCCCTGCATTGGCCGAGAAAGTTCATCCATACTATCCCTTGTCAGTGATGCAGGACGGAGGGCCTGACACGGACAGTTGTCTAGTCGTTCGGATAGGACGAAAATCCGAGGTACCGTGTACACATTGACGTGCACGGAAAAGATCCCTTGACAATTGGAGTAGACTGCATTACCGCTATCTGGACAAACATTCCCTTCGTAGCACACTGTATGGCGTATGCCCATCTCCATTATCTGTTTAGGAGCAAAACTGTATGACGTTAAACCCCATTTCATTTCATTTTCATTTTCCAGACTATTAGGTTGTAAATGTGTCCCTAACCTATTTTACCTCAAATAAATGGAAATTCCGTGTTCTAGAGAAGGTAAGCATATATTATCTCCTGCCAAACATCCAGTACTAATTATAACGAAATTGAGTTTGGACTTTCAGATGCCGCATCTATATGCTATTGTGCTATGCATGAAAGGTGATTATCCACAGAATCACCGTCAACTGTGTTTAAATGCCATAGATATAAAGTTTGCCAATGTAGAAAACGGTAAATACTGAGTTATTGTTTGTATTTATTCCCAGGAGTTGTTAGCCTAATAACATACTAGGTACTATAGGAAATTTGAAAAACATATGTGAGTTGGCAGAATTAATTGTTCTCTAGTTTGATCTTGATGTTCGGCGTAACATTGTAGATGCATTACTGAACGAAAAAAGACGTATTGTAAAGAATCATCTTTCTTCACCATAGGTATGTGTGTTGTTTTAGGCACCTTATGCTTTCGTATTTCCGATATCGCTGACGATGGCATTCAGATTTTGGAATCTAGACTATCCGCGCCGAATAATTATTAGAATGGACGTCACTGAATACAAGGACTAAAATTCGAGGCTTCGAACATTTATTATAATGGAAATGGTACTTAACAATTGTATTTTGCTTCTCAATGCTTCAAACACTCAAAACATGCTCAGGTTAAAGTAATTTGACAGAAAGTTTCTATTTAATATATTCATTTTTCTTTATCGATTTGTTAAAGATACATGATGAGAAATTAAATAAAGAGCAGACAGCTCTCACTATAATAGTTAAAAACTACTTAATGTAAAGGGAATTTGCTGAAAATTTCAGACAAATTGATCCACTCTGAACCGAGAATTTAGCGATTGAATTTTAGGTCTAGCATCGACAAGAAAAACAATAGTCTCGATTATACGCATTTTGATTTAATCACCAATGATCGTTGAGCAGCAGATCGGATTCGAATCCAGTAAATGCATGTATAGGAGACTAGCTATGACATCTATAGTTGATTATGGTCTGGTCAAGTTAATTAATGTCTAATGGATAATTCAGATAACCTTGAAGGCCTAAAGAAAGACCTGTAATTTGTATATTATTTAGCTCTTGCATAACGTATGTTTAACTATTATAGCAAGAATTGTCAGCTCTTTATTTCAATCGAACATAATGCATCTTTAAAGGAACACACGGGGACTTGTGCTGTCTATTTGAGTAGAGATCCTATAGATGCTTACTTTCTTTTTTCGGCGGGTTTTTGGTGTGTCGATTACCGAATGCTAAATAACGAAGAAAAAAAGCATACATATGATTATGAGTACCCAGACAGAAATTGAATTCAATCTGCCAGTGGCTCTTTCACGTGAATACCAAGGTGTACATGGGACGACCAGGCACTACTGTTCCTTGTCAGGCTCTCGTCCTGCACCCCCGAGAAACTGACCAGAGGAAACAACGCTGGAAAATGCCGGACCGGATTGCTAGTGAGGCAGCACCTTACCCACTGAGCCACCACAATTCTTTATAACACACACACAGACATTCCTTAGTATTTTTAAATACAAGAAACGTTCTTATTAAACTTTACAATTTTACTATCACTACCATACAATCTGTATTCTGTTCAGTCAAGTAGAGTACTATAGATGTAGGTTAGAGAGTGCACAAATATAGATCTGTTATTACTTGACGTACGATCATTTACAGATATATCAATATTAATACACCGAATACCACAATAACACAATAATAAAAACACACAAGATACACAATAATAAAACAAGAGGAGTTCCAAGACACCAATTAATATAAATAGTTTTATCAAGTAGTTTATTGTTTCAATCAGGGTTCAACATTCCAAACCTTAAACCATGAATAGACTTCTTGCATAATTAAACGCGGACAAGTGTGTTTGCTGTTTAATTTATTCGATATGCTTGTATGAACGTTCTGTAACCAACAATGCCTTATTCTATAAACAATAAGATACCTAGGAGAACATCACGAAAGCACTAAGTTGACCAAACCGGCAACAACATTCCTTATCTGTTTTTTTTTAAAATACATATATTCTCAGTTAGCTGGGGACATTGGGTTATTTGGTGCAAGAGCAATTATATCACTCGCGTGTTCATATTTTACGAATTTCTGAATTCAATGATGTCCTTATGTTAATATGAAGCCCACAGGTGCCATTATCATATGATTGGGATTGCTTGTATAACTCATGTCTGCTCTAATTAGGTTTTGCGCTCAAATCTTGGCAATTATTTGAAAAATGTTGTTGAAGATCTGTACCATTATCAAAAATGAGATTTAATTAGTTTTTCACTTAAACAGACATTATGGTTTTTTTCTGTTATCACGTTTACTAACTGTACAATAAGTGAAGAATTTAAAACGATAGTGTATAGAAGCAAATTTCGTGTAATTCGTAATAAAATGAAATGGTGTTAGAGTAATCGCCCCTGTAGGTTTCTGGAATAACAACAACCAGTCCACCACAGATCCTATTTCGTTTTTCTCATTTTATAGTTAAGGATTTCGTTTTCTTTGTTTTTACTGCACCGGGTGGAGATCGCCGAAAGTATAACAAAAAAAATGAAATATATATAATAGATCTGTATTTTAATCAGATTGGGATTTTTCTTGTTTTTTTTTTCTTTTTGTTCTTGCGCGGCATGTGGGGTGTGGGATGGGGGTTGGGGTCGGAGGTGTTACGATGAGTATAGTAATGAAATGACGCGATTACTGCATGACACCTGTCGTATCCGAAACGAAAAGAGGTAGAATGGGGTGCTGAACGAAAGCGTACAGATTGATATTCTTTATAAACGAAGACCCCGAAGCTGGAGTACCTGTCACAGAAAATAGATTAGGGTATTTCGGGCCAAATGTGTTCAAATTTTTCACGCCTTCAGCTTTGTGAAAATATAAGTGTGATGAGTAGTACGTAAACATAGATACATAGGTAAACATAGATAAAAGTCGTCCGAAGTGTAGATTGTGTTGTGATTTGTAATCCATGGATCATCGACTATAGGGAACCGCGGTGATTCCGCGAAAAAGAGGAAGCTGGCTTGCTAACCCGGAGGTCCCCGGTTCGATCCCGGTGCTGGTCGAGAACGCTTTTCTCTTCTTAGTGGTGCAGAATTGAGGACCTAGCAAGGAACAGTGTCTAGTCGTTCGAAAGAGACAAAAAACCAAGGTCTCGTGTATATATTGGTGTGCACGTTAGATAATCCTTGACAGTTGGTATTCTAAATATGAGTATGCCGATAGAGCCTCTGCCGGACAGAATTTCTCTAACAGGACACTGTACATGGCGTATGTCCGTCTTCATTAGCCCGGGGGGGGGGGGGCGAATGGTTAGCGCGTACGTATCATAAAGGCTGTCATTGAGTCAACTGACGTGGTTTCGAATCCCCGGTTGTACGTGACAAGGAGTAGGGTCGCCTGCCCAATTTCATGGGCTTTTTCCGGGTCCTCGGTCTCCTCCTACTACTAAAGACCCCTACACGCAAGCGAATTATTGAAATAAAATTAAACCATATGTTGGTCCCAAGATGACCTAGTTTGTGTCAAGTGGACGTTAAACCCCATTTCTCTCTCTCCCCCTCTCTCATTAGCCTGGATGGAGCAAAAAAAACCCATTTCATTTTGCCCACTAAAGACATTATATATCGCTGTAAACTTTAATTTGACTTCTCGACCATCTTATCATCTGCTTATAAAAAAGGGATTATTTTACGTATTTCCTGGCTACAGTTAATGAAAGACGCCGAACTTCAATAAAATAAAATATCTACGACATATGTAAAGTGATATAGCATTTACACTGACGTGAAACTCTCGACTTGAACATCATACAATCCGTACCGGGCCGCGCGATGAAACCCTACCTGTGTTTCGCTAGGAGATACACGAATGGATTAATAAAGACATGGCCACGATATCCATACCTACGACGAATAAAGCTAAAACATTCTTCACAAAATAAGATTAACTAAAATATGGTAGATGTCAATTATTTATATAAACATAAACGCCTATCATTTTTTGGATTTTAAGTCCATGCCCATTGTGATTTGAATAAGTGAATTATTTTTTTAAGACGGGCTCAAGTCGACACGTAAATAAGGTCTACATTGTCACATAAATCTTATATGCAATAGTCATATTATTTGGGTTTCTTTAAGTGGCGCGCAGAAATGGGTGTAAGGGGGTGATGGCCTCTGGGATCCATTTCAGGGCGGCAACAAATCAAACAGCTAATTAAAATTAAGGGCTTTTTAAAATTTGTTGTAAAATCTGTGCTACTGAAAGGAGCCCAATCATCTTTCTTTTGCTACTAGAAATGGACCCGAAAGGGCTTCTAATTATCTTCATCTAAAAAGACAAAAAAAATTGGTTATATATTCAGTAGCTTAACAAAACAGTTTTCCTTTGTTTACTCAAAACTATATTCAACAGTGTTTCTAGGTTTTTCCAGATTACGGGAGAAATTGACCAATAAGTCGTATGTGCCTCAATTTATCAACCGTCTGCACGCCACAATTGTCTTCAAAGTGGAGCTTGGATATCTGGCGGATAACAAGGTTATCTTTGATTTCAAAAATGGTTGCGCAAATAGCAATCAGAGTGCTGAGTACAAATGTTCGGTGGCTCCGTGACGATGTTGCTGAATTCCAATCCAGTGTTGACCGAGACAATTCTTCGGGATTTTCCAGATTTATTAGTTATGCAGGGCAGTGGGCTTAACAAGTTTAAAGGTCTTGCCTTTCGGGTAAAACAGTTGGAATTCGATAAAAAAAAAGTAGGCGGAAACACCGCTATCGATTATCTTTTCTTTTCAACGTTGGGTTGGGAAGTCCCCTGACGTATATAGGTCAAGACTTCTGATCAAATGACGATGATCGAATGTGTGTCTTTAATCAGCCAATAAATCAATTGATCAAAGACAAAGAATATTCTTGTAGTACCCTTCAACAGCTTTCAGAATGTGTATAGGCGTAGGTGTTAAGGGTCCGAGTGTCTGATGATTATCTTTACTGTAACTTAGATCAACCTTCAATATCGTGACACGGGGTTGAAGGGATTATTTCCCAGCTGCCTTGATTTCTGATCGGCCATCCATCAGCCGAGTTATTCGATAGCCTTTTATATACATTACCGATTATCTATAAATCTGTATGTAAAGAAAGTAACATGACGCCATCTTGAACCGGTAATACGATATTTGAAAGGGAGTGCAGTATCCTATAGATGTTTGTATACATTGTTCAATATTTTTATAAAGGTACTTTAGAATTGCTCGGAAGGCCTGACTCAACAAATAGCTTTCTTTCTGCGGTGAGGATAAATGACTCGATATTTCCCGTCTCGGGGCTTAAATGTAAACTTGAAAAGTCAAAGAAGAGTCCATAGGCTACAGAAATTTAATCGTAGAAAAACAACTCATCGAAACTCATCTAACTTATAGCCTGTAGTGACATCCTGCTACACAAACCCTTCTCAAGGATAGTAACTGCATCATGTACAACAAGGCGTTCTTTACCAGAGACGCTCTTGCATATTACTTACAGAAACGTATCAATAAAGTTATGCTGTTACCTCAGGTGAAGATTTGAATTTAAGAAATTCAATCTCTGAAATTTTAATGAAGATCCGTCGTACTATTGAGAATCTGGTACTACCAGAGTGGTAAAGATTCCAATGCATTCCCTATTGACTACTCCACATCCACGGGAGTGCTTGGAATGTAAATAGCACGTCACTATGCAATACCACAAGGTAAAAGCTCCATCTCCAACTGACAAGGCTCTGACATATGAATCTACAAAATAAATATCAATTGAAGGCGAATAAAAATCGACTATACGGTAATGTTGATGAAAACCTAGTTGTGATATATAGTGATACATTTCCACATCAGCATTCTTTCGATTCCTGTTATTCTATATCAACTGAGAATCATTTTCGATAACATGCTCAGTATCAAACTTTTAGTTTCCAATGGAAACTCTTAGGTTTACATTCCTGACAGAATAAACAAATAGAAGCGATCCATGTCAATACTGCCGGTAATGCCACAAACTGCAGCCTTTTCGTTAAAACATATTTTTGCTTTAAATTTGCTATCTATTGCAAAATGGAGACGATTGGTATCCATAAGAAGTAGCTGGTTAAGAGGGTGGGTTGGCTTTTTAAGTATTTTACTCGGGTAATATATAGAAGATTCAATTGGTATTGATGTAGTTATTTACTGGATTCTAATCCCGGTTCCAGAAAATATAACACAAATTATGTTCTCATTTTGTAAATTAACTTAAGTGTTTATTGCATTAACTATTTGGTGCAGCAGCTATATTATAATCAAATCGTATACTATAACTATACACAGATATTAATATATATATTATTTATAATACTGTTTCCTTTCAATTTATGATTATCTTTGGAATTATACTTTTCATTTATTTTTACACAATCTAGTTAAATTAGATTTTTGATTCGGTCTATTTAAAAAGAAAACCCAAAACAAACCAACAAACAAAAAACCAAGAGCGACAGCCACGTCAATCTGCTTAAAATGCAGATGTACATTTCGTTTCGTTTTATTATACTTTCGTTGGTCTGTAGTGAAAAGTCGCGTCAGGGGTTGTACGAGCGGCTTTTGACTCTATGACGCCAGACATTGATTAATCAACCAGCGTTGACGTTTCTAGTGGTTTACCCACAGTTCCGTGCATCACATGCCAAGAACGAGCTGTAACAGACCGTTTCGTTGGATAATCCCACACTTCAACCCAAACTCGGATTACCCAACAACTCTGAACTTTAAAAACGAAACGAAAAAGGATCTGTGTTTTAATCAGATTGCAGTCCACGACGGATAAGCCCAATTTGTAGGTATTTCAAATGGAAGCTTTAGGCTAGTTTAAGATATAAGCATTTTCAAAATATTTAATTGAATAAAGCTAGTTCATAAGCTACTTTTGACATGTTTGGACTAAATCAAAAGCAATAAGTCCGTGAATGATTGATGAATCTCATTAACATTAAAATTAGAAATCGGCGGTGGATGGACGGTAACAAAACCATGTAGGTAAACTAACTACCCATTTCGGACCTATTTCAAAGGTTATGTAGAGAATGGCGTTTAAATTTGAACAGATCTGATATCTCATGGATGCAATGCAGATAGCAGTTTGTTATAATCAAATTTGTCCTAATCAAACAATCCAATTTTAATTAGATTGATTATATATAAATAATATTATAAATAGATATTGCTCTCGAAAATAATGTGTACATATAAATATCGTTTTAAAACTTTACATGTATATAAAAATATATCATTTTAAATAAGATTGTGTTAATACTGTTAATATCAATAATAAATAATATTTTAATAATATAAATATGAAATATCATTTTAATATGAAATGAGACAGAACATCACATCTATTTATTCCCAGGATAAATAGATATACCCTTATATTAAACGTTTTTGCAGCATGTACCATGCCTTCATTCTTCCTATTTTTTTACAACCTGTTTCACAGAGAATTACTAACGAAATATCCCTGTAACGGATGGCTGTCTAAAACACGTGCGTTGACTTGCACGCCTCGTAGTCATTGGCTCAACGGCTCGTGCAATGTTTACTTAACACCTAACTGCTTCGGGCAAAATGATGCATTTTACTCATTTTAATACCCATTTACACTAAATAGGAAATATTTTTTAATTACAAATACTTCAAACGTCTTTATTTATTTTTCTTTTACCTCCAAAAAATGTTTGAGAATTTAATTTGTCGGAGTAAAAAAGTTAATATGCCGTACTCATTAAGCCTCGTCAATGTCATGCTTATCAGTGATTGTAGCCGCCAAGCGAATATTCACTGCGGGATCAGTTTGATTTTTTTATAGGAAAAGTATACATGTAATGCAGAGAAAATTAAATTACAGACTCACATAATAAGCCAGCAATAAACTATGCAAATATTAGTATACGGCAACAGCTTTGCATCTAGTTGTCAAATTAAGGCTGCATTTCTGAATATCACTATCTGGTTCTAATACAATTTCTTCTCACTTATATAAAAAATTAAAAAAAAACCCCAAAACAACCCAAAACATATACTACCTTTTCAGGTTTGCAATATATGAATTAAATATAGATCTAATACAAATTTTCTCACTTAATAGCTGGTTCTAATACAATTTCTCACTTATATAAAAATTGAAAAACAAAACAAAACAAAAACAACCCAAAACATATACTACCTTTTCAAGTTTGCAATATATGAATTAAATATAGATCTAATACAAATTTTCTCACTTAATATAAAATGTAAAAAAAAAACAACCACAAAATGATATAATACCCTTCCCAGTATTAAACATGGATCTGATACAAATTTTCTCACTAATCATATAAAATTACAAACATAAATCAACAACCCAACACAAAAACAACCACAAAATCATATAATACCCTTTCCGGTATCAAATATGGTATTAAATATGGATCTGATACAAATTTTCTCACTAATAATATAAAATCATAAACATAAAACATGAAACAACAACCCAACACAAATAATACCTTTCCGGTTTACAATATTATGAATAAAATATGGATCAGATACAAATTTCTCTTATAGAATTTACCCCCCCCCCCCAAAAAAAACCCCAAGCCAAACCATATACATGTAACAACTTTATGGGGATTACAACACAGTATGAATTAAATATGGATCTGATATATAAAATTTAAAAATCATCTCGTACGAATTTTCTAACTAATAAAATAAAATTATAAACATAAAACAACAACCCAACACATATAAAACTGTTTGGGTTTACAATACAATATCATATGAATAAATTAGGATCGGATACAAATTTTCTCTCTTAAACATGTATTATGCAAGAGCTAAATCACAAGTCTTTCTTAATGCCTGAAATGTTATCTATATAACCAATTAGACATTAATTAACTTGTCCAGACCATAATAACCTCTCGATGTCTAGGCTAGCCTTCGATGTTGGTTGGATTCCTATATATGTTGCTTAATGGCCATTGATAATTAAATTTAAAACTTGGATAATCGAGACTATGCTGTTTATATTAATGATTTTAGTAATGAGGACCGAGGCTAGGTGAAAATTTGACACACTTCCTTTACCCTATCTAGTTTTTAACTGCCGACCTTTTATCTTATAGATTAAATTTAAAAAAACAAAAAACAATCCAAACCATATAATAACTTTTTCGGGATTACAATATCGTATGAATTCAATTTTTATTGGATACATATAATTTTAAAAAAACCCAAAACAACCACAAAATTATTATACCCTATCAAGTTTACAATATCGCATGAAATAAATAATGATCTGACTTAGTATAAAATAAAAAAAAAAATCCAAGAAAACCCCAAAGCTATCCGATTTTTAATATCGTATGAAATAAATTTGAATCTAAAACAAATTTTCACATATAATGCAAAACACAAAAAACAACCTAAAACATATAATGACCTTTTAGATTTACAATATCACAGCCTTATCAATAACAAGTATTAAAATTTATATATCATATAAAATTATAACACAACAAATTCATAAATTTTTAATATATTTGTTTAAAATATCACAGTATTTATCAATATATACAAATAAATCAGCAGCATTATCTACCTTGTACTACAACAATAATATAACAAGAAAATTTAACCACATTCTGAAAATAATAGACAAAATGATTAATATCCAATAGAATATCTTATTGAGAAACATTTATATTATAAATGAAATGAAATGAAATGGGGTTTAACGTCCTACTCTTCTGCACCTAATCTGGGCTAATGGAAGACGGGTATACGTCATAGAGTGTGCTATGAGGGAAATTTTGCCCGAACGGCAGCACTACGGCCTATTCTTATATCGAATTCCAACTGCCAAGGGATCTTTTACGTACACAGGACCTCAATTTTTCGCACCATCCGAACGACTAGACAGCTGACCTTGTCAGGCCCTCCGTTCTGTATCACTGACAAGGGGAAACCAAGCCAAAAATCAAGATGAACTTTCTCGGCCAATGCATGGATCGAACACCCGACCTCCTGGCTAGCAAGCCAGCGCCTTTCCCACTTAGCCACATGATCCCCCATTTATATTATATGGTAGTGGTACAATAAAAGTTGATATATATATATGTGCCCTTCCATCTACGGTAACATTACACACTTAATGAATGGACATTTAGTTCAAATTTATACCTAAATTTAAGCTGCTATAGTATGACCAATCAGCTCATAGTTATTGAAGTTTATACATTGTATGCCCAAATCAAATGACATTGAAATATACTTTGTATGCTCAAGTCAAGTGACATTGAAATTTATCCATTGATCCAAATCAAGTGACACTGAAATTTATACATTGTATGCCCAAATCAAGTGACATTGAATTTTATACATTGTATGCTCACATCAAGTGATACTGAAATTTATACATTGTATGCCCAAATCAAGTGACATTAATGTTTATACATTATATGCCCAAATCAAGTGATATTGAAGTTCAGACATTGTTTGCCCAAATCAAGTGATATTGAAGTTCAGACATTGTTTGCCCAAATCAAGTGACAATGAAGTTTATGCATTGTATGCCCACATCAAGAGCCATGGAAGTTTAAACATCGTATGCCCAAATTAAGTGTTATTGAAGTTTATACATTGTATGCCCACAGCAAGTGACACTGAAGTTCATACATTGTATGCCCAAATCAAGTGATATTTGAACTCAACAATTATACAGGGTCACCTTCAATATCATACTAAACAAACACATATCACAGCTAATAGAAATAACATTAAAAAACACTCAAAAACTTTAAACTGAAAACTCACATAAATGAATTGTTATTCAAAGTAATCAGTTAATATATTAAGGAATGAGAAATGCTTCAACTAGTTGTAGTCCTTTGAATAATTTATCATTAGATTACCTTTACCCAGAAACTTTGGGGACAATAAATGAAGATACATTCCATATCATTTTGTATCAATATCCTGATTACCCTGTTGCAGTTTTTGTTTCTTTGGTAAAGTTAGATCCCATATTCGTATAGTACCATCATCACTACAGCTTACTATTCTGTCATCAGAAACCTGAAATATTAAATTTAATACTCATTGTAATCGAAGGGCAGGAGAACTCCACCACACACAAATCCAGATCATAAGATACACCTGTGGACATGATATACAAAGTATACAGGCATTGCAAGCAATAAACAACAAATATTGTATCAAATCAAGTGAATGGATCGGAGATATGTACATGTATGCTATTCAAGTTCAATAGGTCAGCCGCTTAACCAATGATTATGTGTTTTTTTGTTAGCACCAAATCATTTAGTTCATTCACAATATTAACATTACAGTAGATCATTTTACATATCAAAAAATCTCAGTGACACCCTTAAACATCTCATATATTACCTAACTTATTAAAAACAATTTGACCAAAAACGTATAGATGGCAGGATAGGGGGCAACAATTGGCAACCAAAATCTAAATCTGGCATTTCTTTTAAAGATTTATTGATAGATCCTCAAAGAAATATAATGATCTGTTCCCTTGCTGCATCTCGCCAAACTTGACATTGTCTGCCCCCCCACCTTTGTAAATGAATACAGATAGTGAGAGAGAGAAAGAGAGACAGGCGGTTTAACGTCCACAGTCACAAACTAGGTCATTTTGGGACTAACATATGGTTCAATTTTATTTCAATAGGACCTGGAGAAAACCCACAAGGTTGGCCAGGCAACTCTACTCCTAGTCATGTAAAACCGGGGAATGGATACCATGCCGGTTGACTCAATGACAGAACTTATGATACCATTTGGCCCTCCAACCCCGCCTCCTTGCAAATAAATAAACTTACAAAGTAATGTGTTGACTATTGTAGTTTATGGAACTTTATTATATTTATGTACAACTAATTTCACTTTAAATCCAACAAGAGTTTACTAAAGTATATTAGTGTAATTTGCGTGAACTTTTAATCTTGTGTCTTAATATGGAAGGTTAAATATGACAGTAGTTGACTACATTCTACTCTAGCTTAGCAACACTACTTCACATGACCATGTTAATTGGTATTTAGATACACACTGCTATATTAAATATACATATCAAATACCTTATCTACCTTTACATCATAAAGACTTCAATATTGATACAATATCACTAACATGGGATGGATAAGAGACCTAAACAACAAATCATTGGTCAAACAGATACATATAGAGGACACAAACTGAAAAACGCATTCCTAATTCTTAAAGCAAGCTATTTAAGGAATTCAAATTTATCCAGTGACTCTGACCAACTTAGATTAATGTTTAACTGTATCAGTGTAGCTGCTTAAATTTTATTGGGGCCCAAGTCTGAACCTGGTGAGGTACCTCTTAACATGGTCCAGTGTAGATCTTACCATGGTCCAGTGTAGATGGAGTATATAACACCTGATTCATCATATCTCTATTATTTGGAAGTTGATGTAGTTAATCCATATCGATTATATACTTTTGTATCCTGTAGCTTCAGTTTCAGAAAACCTCAAGGAATACATATAGCTAAGATTATTCTTTTCTGTGTTAACTTTAGGTTGTCATTTCTTTTTTAAAATATGTATATATAAGGAAACATTTTCGTGTCAAAACTCCATAAATGTTATGCCCTGGAGATCAGAAATGGCAGTACTTAAAATGGTATTTCCTGTATTCCTCTGTATTTTCAGAAGCATCCATTTATTCTGGCAGTAAAATTATCCCCTTATTATCTCTTAAAATCAGACAATCTTTTCAAGGATAAAATGGCGATTTATTTTTAACGCTTACGGTTCAACTAACGAAATCTTATCACAGAACTGTTACCGTAACCAAAACATATAAATTTATCTGATGTCTTATAAAATAGCATTTCCTTAATGAAACATAGTTTATGGGTTTCTTTCTTAAAACCAAAACATTAATACATTAATACTACATATAGTGTTTCACATGTTATCTGAATATAAAAAAAAATATTTACATAGAGTGACAATAAAGGCACTCGGTAGGACATAATGATAATAGTTTACCAGTGTTCATTTTTATTTCATTCACATCACAGTAAATTGTCACACAGATAAGCCGATGCAGGTGTTCACCAAAATATAATTTGAAGCAATCAGGTTTTATAAAATGTTAATATGACATGACACAATCATAAATCAAATTGTAAAATAGAATGGACTTCTCATCATGACAAATGTCAACATATCTGAAACGACTTACGTAGTTGAATACGTGTGTTTTGTTGTGTTTATAAAAAAAACCTGCTTTAAAATATACTTCACAGAGCACTGCATACAATCATGTCAACTGCAGTCAACCATAAAAATGCAACTGACATCTTTTGAAAAATACAATGTTCTTTCAAATACAAGATTGAAACAATTTTGGAATGGACATTTTTGAAATTTGAAAAAGAGACAATGTATTCAGGGTGGCGTTTATCATTAAAACTTACATTCATATTTTTTGTATGAATGTAAGTTAAACAAAATTTAATTTAAAAGATGCCTTTTTTTGTAACTCAGCACTAAGATATGCTGATACTTTCTGGATTAATATGAAAAAAAGACATTAGCAATTATTGATGAGGTACTTTCTGGAAGCAGGGCCAAGCATTGATTCAATGTTGGAGCCAAGATGACTGCTCACTACTCAGGGATTTGAACTTGGTGTTGGCCAAGACAGTTCCTCAGAATTTTTGCAATTGGTTTCCCCTAGTAAGGAATAGAGTAGTGTTGTTCGGAAGGGACAAATAAGTGCAGTCCTTAGTGAATGTGGGCATTTATAACTCAATGACGAGTAGGGCGTAAACACTACTATCTAGGCAAAATTGTCAATGAAATAAAAAAGCTAGTATGTTTTTAATTGTTATTGGGATTGATATGCATACAAGCTGTACATGTACCAGATAGACTTGGCAGATGATTGTGTGGGACGGAGCCTTCCACCTCAAACTGATTTGAACTCTAAAACCTACTCGCTTCTTGATCTGATAAATCATCACCTTGATCAACAGTTACACATTTCAAACAGATTACTTACCATGGATTACACACAAGAATAACACAGACGGACTCTTTCAACTACAGTATACCACATTATCATATTGTATGTAAAGGTGATTAAATATATAATTATCTATATGGGAGGGGATTAACCAGGGTGCTGTGATCGACATTAGACCACCATAAACAATGACATGCTAAGTCGACAGGAATTAACTGGGCCTTGCTAAGAAACTTTGCGAGTATGAAATTACAGGGAGAAGATGGTAATCTGGAGGATAAAGAATAGAGAAGAACAATTATCGAGGTGATACAGAATGTAATTATTAGGGAAATGTAGCCAGGTCTTACCGATGACAACAAGAGGTTTGTTCTTACAAACAGTATCAAATTTTATATTATAAACTTTTAACCTGCGTAAAAAACACTTCATCTAGTATTAGCATATATATGCGATCACCTCAAAGGGACTTTTATTTCCTTTATGAATAAACAGAAGTAGGTTTTATTTTAGTTTAATAGTTATATCCTAAATACTCAATACATTCCATCTAGCTTATCTTATTTATTTCAGATATCTTGATAAAAAAAAGGAATTGTTTTTCGATTCTTCAAATGGAACACTAAAAAAAAAATGTACAAAAAAAAATATCAACTACATACAGAGAAGCCTCAATTCAGATTCTATATCTGTCTTAAGTGAGTGAGGAAAATATGGCCGGACTAGATAAGGCAAACATAGAACTTTTGTCACCACCATGAATTCGGATAAAAAATCCAGGACCTCTTTGTAAGTGAGCCAGCAGGTTCTGTATTGAGCCTGTGTCACTTTCACTTCCTTGTGAAATGAGTCCATATAAAACTCATGTCGATCATATTTAATTTCATATATTTTATCAGAAATTTCCAGACACATATAATGTAACTCAAATGATTACTTCGTTCAAAAAAGATAGATGTGGAAACTTGAGATTTATTGGGTGGCTACTGAAGTGAAATATCTTGTCCAGGTTCTTAAGCTATTTGTAAGCCTGTACCCAATTAAACATTTGCTGTAAGTAAAATTCTGATGTGATCGAATATCATTGTTTTTATATACATAATTTCACTTTCATTAATTTAAGACAATCCACTGTGTGTGTGTTGAATGCTTTAGATCATGGATGTACCATGCATGCTACCTCAAAATCTAGGGGCTTCTTTTTCCAGCTATTTATATATATATTTCCTCGTCAGAAATTAGACTATCATAACCTTCAACAGACAATTTCCCACCATTAGGATCACACTCACAAACTAGTGCTGGGAATGAATGCCTTGGATTTGTACTGTACATTTTTTACATGATACGTTCCTAAACCTAAAACTATAGATTTGTCAACAAACTTAAAATTGTATCATATTTATCAAGTCCTGTTTTATAGAAGAGAGAGAAAAATGGGGTTCAATGTCCAATCAACACAATCACATCAATTCAGGACTAATATGGTTCAAATTTATTTCAATAAATTGGTTGAGAATAATCAATAGGGGTCTGTAGCAGTAGGAAGACACCAAATCACCCTGAGAAAACCCACTAGGTTGGATAGGTCAACCCTATTCCTTGTCATGTACAGACAGGGAATTGAAACCACTCCACTTGACTCAATGACATATCTTATGATCTAAAGCGCATGTTAGCCCCCCCCCCCATTTAAAAGACGAGACATGGACACAGGATAACATTCTCCTCTGATCAAATTAAACAATCCAGTAACGGTTGCCCCATTATCTACATGATTGTGGAAAGAGGACGACTTTAGAGTGAACTCTTTTCAAATGCACAGCGTGTTATCACTTCTCTGAGCAATACAAACTGCGCCAAACCTTACTGCTTTTCTCAATGACTGATAAATGACCTTAACATTAACATATAAAAACTCATCAGTTATTGTTTTCTTGCAATAATGTAAATACCACTGATGTAGGCCCACAGATTCTACCAGCCGGGCTCAATTCAAGAAAGAGTGTTTTGTCTAAAACTACACGAGAACCATCACAACTTCATTCTCCAAGGACAAACACAGACGAGGTGAACCGGAAGCCGCTATCAGAAGCTGATCACGGTAATGTTTAAAGGTGGCCTTTATATAATACGATCACATCCTACAGAGGTGGTACACCAACTTCTAAAATAAACTTTTCCCCATAGAAAAACGAATTAGTTCATCAAATATTCCCTTTATTTATTTCGACATATTCGGCGGGTGGATAGTAAACATTTTTAGCAGTGGTGAGATTGATGGACAAGCGATATTTGGGGATTGACATCATCCAGATGAGGATGTAAACCTTACATAAACATTGTTTAGTAAGGCTACATAGTTCATTATACTCACGAGACTTGAGTTAGTCGAGGCATTCTAGCGGAAATGTGTTTTAGTTCAGTACGTAGTATTTATCTTACGTATTGGTGGCTAGATTAACAACATGTAGTCAGTATTTGGACACGTAGATCGATAGGATTGACGGTGCTAATAAGATACCACGACCCATCTTTACACCCTGACTATCTGTTCAAGGTCATTAAGGTATGTCTGATGCAAAAATCATTAGGGTTTAAGTTTGAATGATGATACTTTGTGTATTTGGAGCTCTCAATAAAAAAAAAAAAATGGATCCAATGACGTCTCTGATAAAAGGTGCTCTAAATGTGGAGTCTGCCCACCATTTGTTCACATCTCTGAATTAGGATTATCAAGCAGAGAGAGAGAAATGGGGTTTAACGTCCACTCAACACAAACTAGGTCATTTCAGGACTAACATGGTTCCATTTTATTTCAATAATTCGCATGCGCGTAGGGGTCTTTAGCAGTGGAAGGAAACCGGAGTGCCCGGAGGAAACCCACGAGGTTGAGAAGGCGCCCCTATCTCCATGCCACATACGCTCACACCAGGGATTATCAAGCAAGTCAATAGGTAGGGTACTAGAGGATTTAAACTAAGCAATGGTAAGAGAAAGGTGAATCTATATATACAACCAGATATCCCACTTATCTGGTGCCTGTATGAAATTGAAGGTGAAATGAAGTGCCATTAAATAGGGCATAACCTCCTACTGTTTCGTACCAAGACAGCTAATGAAGACGGGCATATGCCATGAAGGGTGCTATTTGGGAATTTTGTCGGGATAGAAACACTACAGACTACTCTTTATTTCTTATTTCAACAGACAATGGGAAACCACATCGGAAAATCCTAAAGAACATTTTCGGCTAACACCATGAGCGAACCAAGGACATAGAGGTTAGCAAGCTAGTGGCTTACTCATTGAGCCAAACTGGGTCAAGAAATAGGTGGTATAACTTTAATAAGGTTATTTTGAGACAAACAAGAGTTCTTTAAATAAGAAGGTTCAATATAGTCTAGCTTGAATGTCCTGCGAACAAATGAATTTGACAAATGGAAAGCTATGTCATATTTTCCTAAAAGTAGTAAAAGAGTAAAAAGCCACCATCCCCTGCACGACTCCAGACTTTCTTATTACTCAAGGAGCAGCTTTGACTTGGGACTGCACTGTGAAAGCATTGTGAAGATCATAAGAATAACCAATCGACAATGCACTCATTAAGATAATACACTACCCGGTAGGTAATAAATTAGCGTAGGTAGTGACAAAGGCATTCCATCTCAGACATTCTGTTGCCGATCGAGGAGAGTGATGAGTGAAATAAAACAGTGAAGGATCATTGATATCTAAGAAATTCCGAGGCTGTTAAAGGAGACACCTATCATTGATTGAAGATCACTCCCATCCACAATGCATATTTTTTTTTCTTCTTTTTTTGTAAACAATATTTTATTTCATTTCAAAATGGATTGGGGAACAGGCTAGGCCTATGTTGAATCCTCTTCATATTTACAAACTGTTATTTGTAATTGCAAAGGTGAGTCTCAGTGGCTTAGTGAGTAAGATGTTGGCTTGCTAACCTGGCTGTCCTGTGTTTGATCCCTTCATTGACCGAAAAAGATCATCAGGATTTTCTCTTATGGTTCCTCCCTGTCGGTGGTGCAGGATCCTGGTCTGGCAAAGGACAACATATAGTCGTTCGGATGTGATGGAAAACAGCGCAAACTTTTCAGACAGCAAATGAATTCCAACTGTCAACTGTCTTGGTTTTTCATCTCATCCAAACGACCCGCTCTTGTCTTTGCCAGACCATCCAATCTGCATCACTAAGGAGTTTTTTTTGTGGGTAAGACTGGTATGAAACACAGGATCTCTGAGTCAGTGTGAGCCAGTGGATTACTTTCTGAGCCACTATATAGTATCATTCTTTCCATTATCCAGTTTGGGTTCAATAAAGGTCAAAATCCTTATTTCAGAGAAAGATAGAGAAATGGGTTTAATGCCCACTGGACACAAACAAGGTAATTTCTGGACTTACATAATTATGGTTCAATTTTATTTCATCAATTCTCTTGCGTGTTGGGGTCTTAAGCAGTGAAAGGAAACCACAGGATCCGGAAAAAAACCCATGAGGTTGGACAGGTGACCCCTTCAAGCTGGGAATGAAAACTACGCCACTTGACTCAATGACACAACTTTAGATGCAACTTGCAGGAGGCGTTGACCATTCAGCTACTCTACATCCGCATTATTTCAGAAATATCAGTAACGATCAAATATTAAGAAGAATACCTGAATTCAAATCATTCAAAGAGTTCCATTTGTAAAAAGTGTTTATCCTCTTTAAAGTCTGTTTGTAGAACTGCTTAACAGATCAGATAAAATTACTTGGGAAATAAAAGCTCAATTACAAGGTTTTTAAAATCAAAATCATCAGAATGTACCGTTATCAATATCATCTGGATTCTGGGGGAGATCTTCTGGCGATTAGGAAGCTGCATGTAGAAGATACGATCAGGAATTTCTATTTTATACACGCAATCAACTCAAAACGGATGGACATCACATTACTTGTGGAATTGGCAGCTAGATGAATAACACCTGTTCATATTACGTCTTCCCTGATAACTTCAAAAATTCTACCTTTAAACAATAAAACTTAGACGATCAATGGCTTGATAAGATGTTTCAATAACAATGTATATAGCAAGCACAGGATAGACAGTGTTAAAAACAAAGGCGCTAGACTAAACTCCACTAAAATATTAAGTGTGTACCGCTACGCTTTCCAGGTGTGCACACACAAGCTTCCAATCCTTTTAAGCAAGGAATGATCTATATCTGATTAAGGTAGGTAAAACAGCTCGTCATTTTACCTGTGAATCATAGAATGAAATTGTTTGTTTTAAAGGGGAAGATCAACATAAAACAGATGTGTAATTATAGTATCTGGTGATAAGCAGAGATAAATCTCAGCTAATGATAAAGAGTACGGAACTGGTATTTGTCACACCTACAGACTACCCTACTTCAACATGCTAGACCATTAACATTGACCCTCAACGATTAACCGTTTATTACCACTGAGTTGGAGATAAACTCAATTACAAATTCTGGTTAAAGGGATGCTTATCCCGATATTTTCCCTAAAGTTAAAGAGTACAGAACTGGTATTCGTCTTACCGACAGACTACCCTACTTCTCCATGCTAAACCATTAACATTGACCCTGGAGATAAACACATTTACAAATTCTGGTTAAAGGGACACTTATCCCCATTCTTTCCATAAAGTTAAAGAGTACAGAACTGGTATTTGTAACACCGACAGACTACCTTACTTCAACATGCTAAACCATTAACATTGACCCTCAACGATTAACCGTTTATTACCACCAATTTGGAGATAAACTCATTTACAAATTCTGGTTTAAGGGACACTTATCCCAATTCTTTCCATAAAGTTAAAAAGTACAGAACTGGTATTTGTAACACCGACAGACTACCTTACTTCAACATGCTAAACCATTAAAATTGACCCTCAACGATTAACTGTTTATTACCACTGAGTTGGAGATAAACTCAATTACAAATTCTGGTTAAAGGGACGCTTATCCCAATACTTTACACAAAGTTAAAGAGTACAGATGAACTGGTATTTGTTAAGCCTAGAGACTACCTTACTTCAACAGGCTAAATCATTAACATTGGCCCTAAACGATTAACCGTTTATTACCATCGAGTTGGAAATAAACTAATTTTACAAATCTGGTTAAAGGTAAATTTATCTAAAGACACTTTCTACAAAGTTAAAAGAGTACGGAACAGGTATTTGTCACACCTGCAGACTACCTTGCTTCAACATTCTACAACATTAACATTGACCCTAAACGATTAACCGTTTATTACCACTGAGTTTAAGATAAACTAAATTACAAATATCTGCTTTCAAAACTGGGTGAATGAAATGAAATTCAGCAAGAAGCTGTGTGTTTATTACTTTTAATTTAACATTTCTGGATGTGTCCCAAGGTATTCAGGGACTACTAATGAGACATGCATTTTCAATAAATAGTATATAATTTGATAAAAATGAAAATAACCATTAGCATGTCTGTTCAATTTCTAATTTTTAAGGAGATGAAACAGACCTCAAACTATGATGTTATAAGTACAAGTAGATATAATGTATATGTTGATATGTTTACATATATATACACAAATTACTTATATTATATCCAGATTTGGTCATAAATAAATAAAGAAATGATTACACCCTGATGAAATTTGAGAACATAAAACGTTTATCCTCTCTACAAAAGAAATAAAAATACTTTTTATTAAAATATTTTGGCTTATTCGTAAAACAAACAAATCATAGTCAGACATTAACTTATAGTTACCAAATTGCTCTATTATATTTACAATTAATAGTCGTCATTTTGTATTTATATGTATATGGACATTTTTCCATTCATTTTTCTAGGAATGTATAACTGCATGTACAAATTTTCTAGAGACAAGTTCTGGCATGGTTCTGCAATTGTTAACTAGTAAATTTAAAATTTACTGATGACTTAATTGTATTTTTGTCCTTTAAATTTTAAACCCTTTTAGCAAACCTACTACATTAATACTTTTCCACAATAAGCATGATCTTATAATCAAGTACACATGTATCCTATTGT
The DNA here is from genome assembly GCA_948474765.1 of Patella depressa. Lineage (NCBI taxonomy): Eukaryota > Metazoa > Mollusca > Gastropoda > Patellidae > Patella > Patella depressa. The sequence continues at coordinate 52,920,555 of OX419719.1, read as the reverse complement.
TCTTGATGGACATTCATGGAACACAAAACCAGAAGCAACCTTTTCCACTAGAAATATGGTAAAAACATGTCCAAATATTGTCCATTTCACTTCTAACACCTAAAAATCTTAATGGCAAATCCATCTGTAGACACAGACTTTAAAAGGGAAATGTATCCAGATGATCTTATTCTAACCAAATGATACAAAATCGCCAAAAATTTGAATCAGGACTGGAGATTTACATAAGAAAAATTAAGCAATATGAACATTTTGAAATATGTTTTAATCAAAGATGTGGAGCTAGAAAAAAAAATGCTACCCACTGTTTTGTCTTATGTTAGCACATATGGGGAATGTTAACCAAGGCATATGTAACCAATCTGCTACCATAATCACATTGGTTGCTTTTGTCAAGATGGGAAGTGTTTATCAAATTTTGACATTCAAGTTACAGCTTCATATAGTTTCAATTAGGCTGACATTTTTCGTCCATCTTGATGCCACTTGTTAGTTGGTTAGGATGGCTTTAATTTAAGAAGTCAGGCCTTCTATATATACCCCGTTTATAAGGAATAAATAAATATATCTATTAATTTAAAAGAACATATAGGATTTTATATATATCAACAAATTGTTCATTTATTTCTTACATTAAATTAATTTCATTCAACTGCAAGTCAGATACTTTAAAAAGACACATTAGTTAAGAGTTTAATAAAGAGTTAGCCATTCTTGCTATAACAATTCAAAAATAGATGATAAAAAATATTGAAAATATTAAATTTCAGTCAAATGAACAACGTTATCCCTGTTGAAAGTTTGGACAAGAAATAAACATCAATTGTCTCTACACCATCTCCGAGAATTGCTGATCGTTTGATTGGCAGACGATAACTCGACCACATATTCTCGATTATCAAGTACGCAGGTATACAACAATGATTTTGGTGCCAACATTGGCAAATTGCTGTCGTGAGTGTCATCATATTCTTAAATAAATTACCACGGCTAACGATGCTGTAGTTATTATTTATTTTCTACGGCAATTTGGCTTAATACTATGGTAATTGCCACAGGTGCCGTTGTGAATTTTGACCCCTGCTGTTGTCTGTGAATAGTGAAAAATATGTAAAATTTGTTTTTCTTCTACTCACAACCAAAGAGTGAAATGATTATCACAAATGTCTTTTCATTTTTGTTTAAGATTACATTCTCAGAAACATCTTAAATTCAACAAAACAGATGTGTATTTAATCCTGATTTTTCTATCCAGAATATTAACGAAAAAGTGTATATAGCGTTCCATGCGAGGAATCGAACAAACACCTGACACAATTAATAAAGCTTGCATTTGCTAGATAGTTGCGTAATCAGTCCTATACAAATTCTGTACATTGCAATGGACCATCTGATGGCTAAAACATACTAAAACTGACATTACCTTGACATCTCGAACAGGTCCCTTATGACCTTGTAAAAGTCGTACACAGGTCATGGTCATTATATCCCATTCTTTAATTGATCCATCACTAAAAAGATAAAAAAAAGAAACGATGATTACTAACTTAACACAGTACCCCTTCACAAAAATATACATTACTTTCATATATTTGCAAGAAAATATAAGGATATAGCCAGGTAATGGCGGTAAATGGTTACAATGATGTCAAGATGGTACCTATGGGTATTATGACAATGAAAAAGAAGCTATAGGCAACTGCAAGATGAGAAAGAACCTTCAGTTATGCTGCATGAGACTGAGAGGGAAACCTATGGATAAGATATCAAACCAATGGGTATGACATGATATTACAGACCCCAATGGATATGATATAAAACCAATGGGTATGATATTACAGACTCCAATGGAAACTATATAAGACCAATGGGTATGATATTACAGACTCCAATGGATATGATATAAAACCAATGATATTACAAACTCCAATGGATAAGATATAAAACCAATGGGTATGATATTACAGACTCCAATGGAAACTACATAAGAACAATGGGTAAGATATTATAGACTCCAATGGATATGATATAAAACCAATGGGTATGATATTACAGACTCCAATGGAAACTATATAAGACCAATGGGTATGATATTACATACTCCAATGGATAAGATATACAACCAATGGATGATATTACAGACTGCAATGGACAAGCTTTAAAACCAATGGGTATGATAGTGCAGTGGATGTGATATTACAGACTCCAGTAGATGAGACATAAAACCAACAGGTAATCTAGAAGGAAATCAATGCACACGGTTTAATGAAATGGAATAATGGAAATTTATGTGTATAATGAGATCGGAAATGAAATGAAATTTAATAGGATTTGTTTGTTTAGCCTAAAGCCCACTTTCCCTGTGGGCAATGGATTTCTGTTCTAATCAGGCTAATGCCTAATGCAGTGTGTAAATTATGAGGGAAATTTTGGGTATTTTGCCTACAGTTAATTGAAATTCCAATTGTCAAGGAATCTTTTACGTGCACACAATCCGATTGTCCTGCACTATTAACTAGGGTAAACAAGGTCTGAAAATCCAGAGGAAGTTTCTCGGCCAACCACGAAGCTCCTGCTTAGTGAACCAGCGCCTTACTCGCCAAGGCACCACTATATATAATAGGAAAACAAATGAAACCATTCGGAAACCTATGATCATGTATATGGCTATGGTATCCCAAAACAATGTGTATATAATAGGAAAGCGAATGAATGCAAAAAATTGTGATGGCTACCGTTGGTTATAGTGATGGAGGAAAAAATTAGTTCTCTAAAGTAAAGATTTATTATGTAAGATTTAAATAAAGAGCTGACCATTCTCGCTAGAAAAATTTAAAAACAAATAATGAAAAATGACTACATTGAAAATTTCTGTCCAATTACTTTATTCTGAGGAAAGTTATGAAGGTTTGAAGTTTTGACAAGAATAGTATAGTATTGATTCATTGCTACAATAATTAACAAAGTCTTGCTATTTCATTTTCACGTTAATACTGTTTGTCGTGTATTTTGTACACGGTGAACCGTCCATTTGCTGATTACACTATTTTGCCCGTACCATTCTTTAAGGACTTTGAATTTTGTCTTATGGTTTGGATTTTTCGTTCTTTAGTTTTATTTTATTTATATGGCATGGATGGTCTAAACCACTTAATATCTAGCCTTTATTGGCATGCCATGTAAATAAATATCTAAATAATAATTCATTTGGAAGCCAGAAAAAAAAAGACAGATTTAGCTTTTACACAATGCATTTGTAAGTGTAATCCAGTATTTCTATAATCTCTGCACATTCAATCAAGTTTAGCTATTCCAGTGTAGTTATTCTCTTTTATTAGGAGATGAGATGCAACTCGAAGAAAAGACCACTTAACAGAGATGGTGGCAATGGCAAAACATAAATATCTTAAAAGTTTCAAATATCTGAAACATTTTACATGTTTATTAAATAAACCTGATTTTAATTCACCTTCGCCAGTTTCTACAGTGTTCTGTATTCCAGTATTTCTATGACTAAGAGTATTGCGTTGTGGGCAATGGCAGGCATTTCTATTGTATTATTCATGTATTTTGTGTTTAACAATGTTTTGAGTAAGTAATAGATGTTTCTAACAGGTGAAGAGTAAACTTGATTATATATGTATTAAAACAAGCCTAAACACCATTACGGTACTAAAATAAACTGGAAAAGAATGGCTTGAGTTGAAGAGATAGTTGCAGGAGGAAGGAGAAGTAGTGAAGAATACAAAGTATTTTGTTTCTTTCACAAAACAACCTTTTAATATGTGTATCAACTCATTCAGAGGAATACAAAATGGAGTCCACCTGTTCACAATGATGCCAGTTCTGTGAAAACTTGTGGCTGATTGACAGCATATTTGTGTCTAACACCTGGTCTTAAGTGAAGGAAAACAATGAAATTGCCAGAGGTCAAATTAATAATAGCACAGTATTGTAACAACTCCAAATGTTAAACATTCTTGAAAACATTTCAGTTTTATTTTTTTAAATGTACTTGGATACCACCCTCTCTTTATCTCTATGTTTCAGCCTCTCTGATAAAACAAGCTGGATGTAATCTAACAAAATCTACACCTTAGAAAAATATATTACTCTCTATTATGTTACATTACCATTTGGACACATGAAATGGATTTAAACCTAACCTGTTTAAGTATTAAAAGCCCACTCCCTTCAATCCTCTGAAAAAAGTCAACATGTTATTAATGTCCTATATTGGTTGCGGGTGTTGGCTTACGATACTCTATTTTAAAGGAGCTACACCTCTATTCTATGGAACCTTACAATTGAAGAAAATGGTTTGAAAAGCACATATGAATGTATATAAACTGATTTACATTCCATTTTTAAAAATTTTATTTAATATTTCTGCACCAGCTGGGCAAATAAGCCGGATTATCTTTGGTGAAAGAAGTAAGCACTGCATGCATAGTGACTTGTTAGTCCAATCTACAACTTATCTTTTAGTCGTTTGTACATCAGCCATTTCTAATAACTTCTGCATTGACTTATGGGATATGTTTTGATTTTTAATTTGTTTATCAAACCTTCTCACTGCAAATTAAGCTCAAGACCATAGAGAACTGTACGCCAAGATCTGATTTTAAAATGTTAATGTAATGTATTAAATATTGGATATGAGGAGCCAATATTTTCGCACTAAATCTACCATAGCAAACATCAATAATGACTGAAATGGACCAATATTAAAATCTAATTTGTGTTTTTAATGTTGAAGATTATGGATAATATTGAATATATTTCAAGTATAATCCAATTTATATAAATGAGAGTAGACATGGAGAGGGTGTAAAAGATTTGTTTTTGGTCCCTTTGCCAGGACAAGAATCAATTGCCAAGATAAAACATTGTTATATGAATTATAGTTTGGGATACAGTCTCCTTGTCATGCCTGGAAATAAGACATCTGTTACCGACAATGTCAGGAACAAAACCTCTGGTACCTGTCATTTTGTCCGGCACTGGTTTGTCTATTTTATTGATACTATTAAAACATGTCTGGCTCTAACTGACTAAGTTGAAAATGCTGGATCCTTGTCCATGATAACACCCCTGGTGGAAGTGGACGTTAAACTCCAGAAGCGAACGAAGGAAATACAGTTTCTAATCAATGGTTATGTTAGTAGGTATAAGATGACAAAATGATATCTTTAACTGTTTTATTAATAACCCTTTGAAAGGAAAATGGAATCTTGAAAATAAAAATTATTATTGTTTCAGGTTTTCATTACATAAAAATGTATGCTAGAAGTACAGGAGGTTTTAATTGTGTCCAACTCGTCTAAGCAGACTTACCAAGTCTCCCAATTTCGTCAAATTTGATTGACGCAACCTCTCTCCTCCCACAAAATGCTAAATACTGTTAATGTACAAACAATCATTGGTACTTACGCAGCTGCAGTAAGGAATCGTCCATTATGATAAACCAGTTTATGAATCGCATTTGCTTCATCATGTGCTTGAATAGCTGCTTCTGCTTCACCACTATCTTTATTCCAGAAATACACAATACCATTTACATCACTTCCTAATACCAGTGAGCCTTGTACCTACAAAAAATAAGGACTACTGCAGGACAAAAGTACATGGCAACTATATTCTTTATGATGAGAGAAAGAAAAGGACTTGAACAACTTTTTGTCAATTTGCAAGATGCTTAGTAATTAGAAAAATATCATAAACGCTTTGCCCCCTAAATCCTGCTCTTATTCTCGTCAAGGAGAGATGCAAATAGACTTCAACAGCTTTTGATCCATTTCCAGAGCACTTTAGCAAAGAGGAAGAAAATCGTAAAACTATACTGGTAGACTATATCTTGTCACCAACTAGAGAGCTAGGATTTCATGCTTGCACAGTCTTATAGGTACTGACTTTTTCTTCTGTTCGATTTTTAGGTGGTTAATCACTCCAATTCATCTTGGTACACAAATTTATTTCTTTATTAGCATCCTTGGTTAGGTTTTCGTCCATTAACAAGGGGGATTTTTTCAGAGTGGTTTCCCTTTGTCAATGGTGCAAGATACAGGGTCTGGCAAGTAACAGTGCATTGTCATACAGATGGAATTAAAGAAAACATGCGCTCAAGATTCCCTGAGAGCAAATTTGCCCCATTGAAGACTGCTGGAGTATTAACCTTCATTATCCCAGGAAGTGCAGAAAGTAGACAGTTAACATTTCATCCACTATTCATAGGCACATTTCGAAAAGTGTTGACACAACTTATGCATGTGCAGTACCCCCTGCCCCTTAGTAAAAAGAAACTGATACCAGTACAACAGTTAGCATCTTACAACTAGCTTCAACCTTCAGGAAAACATTTCATCCTTAAGAATTCAATGTGCCCAATTTTAGGCTACAGCAAGGATCTTCTAAGTTTATATTTGGTTGTACAGTACCCTACTAGTCAAATCAGTCATACCAGGATGCTAAAGTCAAGTTTGATGTGCTGTGGTATAAGACTGCAATATTTGCCCCTTAACAATTCAATGTGCCCAGTTTTAGGCTACATCAAGGATCTTATATAAGCTACTAGTAAGTAGTGAGTGCAAAACTATAAAATGTTTTTCGATTTCGTCTTCTGTAAAGTGTTACGCCAAATTGTTTATCCAATTTCTGTTTGATTTTTTGGAATTTTGATAGTGAAAAAGGGGAATATTTATATTTCTGGCAGCCTATCTCTCTGCTTTATCTCAACATCTTAATTATCCTTCATCTTAGTGATGAGCAAACCCATTACACTAATTTAAATAAATGGATTTAAAGACGACTAATTCAAAACATTCATTGTGTTTAATACAGCCGTATCTCTGGGGAGTAAAATTACAATTTACAAGAACCTGTTTCCTCATTTCTCAAATAAGTTCTTTAATTTTCTAACAGATTTATCAATCAAAAATAGATCAATTTTGGGTGGAATAAATTTTTAATAATTAACTGCAACTGTTCATTCTTAGGAAGATATGCAAATGAGGTATGGTTAAATTACACATGCTGTATATTAAACTGTTTCAATGGCATTTAGTAATTGAACTGGAGTATAAGCAGTAATTGTATTCCATAGAATTGTGACCTGTATGCTGTATATTAGTAGAATTTTTTTTTACTTCACAGTAATAAGATTAGCCTATTGCATTCTGTTTCACTATGTCCACTAAACACTTTAACAAAGTTACATCTGATTTTCAAACTATGAATTCACCAAATTAGTTGTGGAGGATTGATAAAAATATTTTAATTGAGTAACTTATACAACTGGATTCCTGAACTTGTAAGAGTGGTGGTGGGGGGCAGTATGGAAGCCTGTAAGAAGCACCACCAAAAACCAAAATGAAATGAAATGGAGTTTAACGTTCTATTGCTCTGTTCTGGCTGGGCTAATGAAGACAAGCATACGTCAATGAGTGAAATGTTTCTCGAACAATGGCACTAGAACATACTTTTATATTGAATTCCAGCTGTCAAGGGATCTTTTACGTGCACACCAATGTTTTTGTCGCATCCAAATGATTATACAGCTGTCCTTCTCAGGCCCTCCATCCTGCACCACTGACAACAGGAAATCACACCAGAAAATCAAGAAGAACATTATCTACCAACACCTGGCACGACTTCCAGCCCAGCAAGCCAGCATCTTACTCATTTAACCACCAAAAACAGCATGTCAGACAATTACACCACATATAACAATGAAACAGAAAACCATAAATACATAACAAACAAAGAGAACACCAGGAAACAAACGTCTAGAAGAGACACATAATTCACACAACTGCCCACCAGGAAACCAGACACGTCACACATACAGACACATCAATCATACAACAAGCAAACAGTATGCCAGAAAACAAACTCATGGACAAGGCAAATCATACAAACAACCGAATAGAACACCACAAGGCACATCATACAACAAGGCCCAACCCATCAGAACACCACAAGGCAAATCATACATGGCACACCCCAACAGAATACCACAAGGCACATCATACAAGGCACACCTCAACAGAACACCACAAGGCACACCATACAAGGCACACCCCAACAGAACACCACAAGGCCCACCATACAAGGGACAACCGAATAGAACACCACTACGCACATCATACATACAACCAAACAAAATAAAGAAAACATACTCATGGATAAGCCACACCAGGACCTCAGTGTAATCACTCAAAATGGACTGAGAGATGGTCAATAGTGCTGAAAAAAGGTGGACAAACTAAAAAAAATTGCACAAAATTTCTAAACTATATATAAAACATGGAAAGAGAGAGAAATGGGGTTTTACACCCACTCGACACAAACTTGGTCTTTTCGGGACTAACATATTGTTCCATTTTATTTCAATAATTTACTTGTGCGTAGGGGTCTTCAGCAGTGGCAGGAAACTGGGGGACCACAAGGATGGGCAGACGACCCTACTCCTTGTCACATACAACCGAGGAATCGAAACCATGTCAGTTGACATGACAGACATGACAGACCTAATGATACAATACGCACATGATAACTATTCGGGGAGCTTGGATGGCTGAATGGCTAGCGTGCACGCGCTGCATCATACAACCTGCCATTGAGTCAACTGGCTTGGTTTCGAATCCCTGGTTGTACGTGGCAAGGAATAGGGTCGTCTGTCTAACTTCATGGGTTTTCTCCGGGTACTCCGGTTTTCTCGCACCGCTAAGACACCTACGAGCAAGCGAATTATTTAAATAAAATTAAACCATATGTTAGTTCCGAAATTACCTAGTTTGTGTCGAGTGGACATTAAACCCCATTTCTCTCTCTTTCGCTAACTATTCATCCACTCCCCCCCCCCACCCCTATGATTCAACAGATAACTATTGCAGATTTTACTAGTTTTTTTTAATTCTTAATCAGGTAATATAGATAAATTACAACTAAATGTTTTTAATTACATCCTAGTACCTGTTTAATTACCTATAATAACATTAATGATATATCACGCTTGGGGGTCATAAAGATATTGGTTACACAATTTAGTCTTTTACTGAATTTTCATAGTTGAATCACCAAGAATAAAAAATATGGTAAAAAAAAATGGTATCAATGACCTGCTCTGAACATACCAGATACTGGTACCTTTTTTTATTTCTTCTTTTTTTGAACAAGGGCGGATATGTTTAATTAAAATTAAGTTTCAATAATGAGAATAAACTTCCAAGAGTTATTAATTCTGACTTTATAAAAAATGAAAGTGAAACTGCTAAAGAGAGAGAGAAATGAGGTTGAACGTCCACTTGACACAAATTAAGTCATTTCGGGACTAACAAACACACTGTTCAATCTTATTTCAATAATTTGCTGGCATGTAGGGTCTTCAGCAACGGTCGGAAATCCGGAGGACCTGGAGAAAACCCTCAAGTTAGACAGTTGACCCTACTCTTTGTCACCTACAACTGGGGCATCGAAACCATGCGAGAGGATTCAATGATAGACCTTACAATGCAACACACATGCCCTACCCCTTTGGTCATCCAACACCACAAACTGCTAAGAATAAAGAGCTGAAATCCCCTTAAACTAAGAAGATACAGTTTATAAACAAGAAGTTTATGAATAGCATACAGTCAAAACCAGAAAGACCATCAATATATCCTTAAAGCTGGTATAGGATTATTCCTTTTAACAATAATCACAGATAAAAATATATTTGAATAAAAGAATTACATGATTCCTTGCCTATATGGTTCTATTTGAGAGCTTGCTAGCTTGGATGGCACGGGTTTGATCCTAGTGTTGGATAAGAAAGCTCATCAAGACCTTCCAGTGTAGTTTCCTCTTGTCAGTTGTGCAGGATTGAGGGAATGACAAGGACAGCTGTTTGGTCATTTTGATGGGATGAAAATGAAAGTCCCATTTACACATTGGTGTGCACTTAAAAGATTCCTTGACAGTTGGAAATTGATATAAGATAGGCCAGAGCGCTGCTGTCTGGGCAAAATTTCCTTCATAACACACTGTGTGGCATATGTCCGCCCTCAATAACATAGTCTGAACAGAACAGTAAAAGTAAGATGTTAAGCCTTATTTCATTTCCATTAGAGAGCCAACCCTTAATTTTTGGCACAACACAAAAAAATAACTTAATTATAATTTGTCTAAATTTGATTCCAGCACTAAAAAAATCTTTCTTGATAGATGCTTGTTAGTTTTTTAATTTAAAAAAAATAATAAACCCAAACCAAAAACAAATCTGATAGAGTTGATTAAGTAAGAAAAAATATTATTTAACACTTTGGGTCAAATTCCAAGAAAATACAACAAAATTGAAATTGCCATTCTCAAGATTAAATAAACACTTTGTAGACAAGCATTCTGCACACAGAGATCAATGTACTTCATACTTCAAGAATAAGTCTCTGTCCTGAATGGCCACCATATCTTAAAATTAGTATATAGTTTTCTACTGCACTTCTACTCCGTTTTACATCTCACACACACACACAAAGACTAAATAATGCTATTCAATTTCATTAAATGAAAGCAGAATCAATACTTTTCAAAATTCTTGAAATATCCTTAGTGTTTTTTGATTAAAAACATTGATTTAGGACTTAAAATGTCTGTTAACTAGCTTAGTGTCTGTTCTCAAGCAGAGCTAACTGTAGACAGGCAGCCTATGTTTAGTATGGTAGACAAGGTGTCAGGTGAAAGGAAATGAAGTAAACTTGAAGTATATGAAAGTATAAGTTGTTTAATTGTTATAACTACATACATATCCTTCATGACATAAGTACAAAACCATGAAAATAGTCAATTCTCAGTTGAAAACGCTTACCAAAAACCATTTATTTTTCAAGATTCCAATTATCAACCAATTATTGTTAAATTGTCCTAATTTTTATGCTAATTGAAACTAAACAATTTTTTGAATTAGTAGATTTGTTGCGAAATGATTTAGCCTGATAGTTTCAAGATCTTGCATAAAAAATTCAAAAATTACATCAATTACCAATTTCCCCTCTTCATTGGTGTCATTTATGAATCCTTACTAGAAACAGATGTGAATCTGGTGGATGACCGTAATTGTTTTTCATTCATTTATCTACAGCTAATTCATAGAATGACACAAGTTTATGGATAACATGCAAACAGTGAGGCTGACAACCTCTGCTTCAAAGTCAAATTAAAAAGATGACACTCATTTATTACTCGCGCATTTTTCTCTTTGTATAAGGTATCTAGCAATTAGCAATTAAATTAGCTTAGCTTAACCTGAGCAGGATATTTCTCAATATGGAACTGAAACATACATTATGCAAGAGCTAAATCTGCCTATTGCAGGTCTTTCTTTAGGCCTGAAATGTTATCTTATTATTAATAAGACATTAATTAACTTAAATCCAGACCAAAATCAACTCTCAATGTCATTGCTAACTGTAATATTTATTGGATTAGGATCCAATTTGCTGCTCAACTTTCATTCATGATTAAATCCTGAAATGGATTATCGATACTATGTTTTTAATCATACCGACATTAGTAATGATGATTGAGGCTAGGCGAAAATCTAATCACAAAGATCTTGGTTCAAAATGGATCAGTTTGACTGAAATTTTCAGCAGATTCCCTTTATATTATCTAGTGAGAACTCCCAGCTCTTTATCTATTCTCCCATAATGTATCTTTAAATAAAGGAATGAAACTGCCAGTCAATCAGAATTGAAGTTAAACAAACCAAATTGACAAATACAAACTGCTTATCTCTGTTTAGCCTTACCGAAATATGCTCATGATCAAACTCAGACAAGTAAGACTCAGTCACATATATACCAAATTCGAGCATTCTACCTCAATTAAAAGTTATTGTGTTCCAAAATCTGAGATGAGGGGCTGAGGATGTGGCCGGCTAAGAACACTCCTAAAAAATCACTATTTTTGGCTAATTCGATGTTTGGGGGGGCTAAGTCCCCCAATAGCCCACACAATTGGACACACAATGCATTATGTATCTATAATAAGTATAATCATAAACTGTACAGTATATTCCACAATACCCATTTATGATTTATATAGAATACAGGACACACCATGCCTTTTGTAATATAAATTGGTTTGTATTCATATAATTCAAAGATCCCTTGGCAGTTGGAATTTGATATAAGAGTAGGCTGTAGCGCCACTGCCATGAGAAAAATTTCACTCATAGCACACTGTATGGCATATGCCCGTCTTCATTAGGCCAGGTTAGGAGCAGAACAGTAATACGCTAAACCCCATTTCATTTCATTTTGCTTTATGAAATTATGTATCATAAACTGTACAGTGTATTCTACAGTACCTAATTTAGGTGTGTTCCCACTTAGTCGGCAGACTGTTAATCCTTTGATTGATCTTAAAACTATAGTCTGTTTAAAAGTAGTCACTCAAGAACTGTTGACTAGTGTTCAGCGTTAATGAGCTCTTAATCCCTCTTAATAAAATTTATTAACCAACTAATTAATGACATTTTGAACACAGTTCATGCCGGCGTTATGATTTCAAACATGAATTGAATTCACTATATTAATATAAATAGATGGGTGATCAGTGTCGAAATTATATTTATTTTAAAATGGCAAACGTTCAGGTTAATATTCACTTTATCTCCAATAATCGAGGTGGCCGATATTTAATACACAATGGTTACAAGTTCAGTATAAAGTCAAGCAGACCAAATGCCGTCCATTGGAAATGTTCAACAAAAACTTGTCCAGCTTCCTATTTAGTGGGGCTGTAAAATGATTGTTACGTTGTAAGCCATTTATTTATAAATTATATAATGCTATTTAATAAAAGTTAAATGTGTAAATCGTAATGCATTTTTATATGTGTAAATCATTTAATGTTATTTAATAAATATTAAATTTGTTAAAATCAATATATTTTTATATGTGTAAGCTATTTAATGTTATTTAATAAAAGTTAAATTTGTTAAAATCAATACAGTTTTAGTCTTAAAAAAGATATGGACTATAGTTTATAACACCATTGTTCTAGGATTAACTCTGGATTAGCGGCAAAATTTGACATCAAAGCCTGCCGGCTAAGTGGGAACACCCCCTAATTTATATAGGATGTAGGACACATTGCTTTATGAAATATAAATTGGTGTGTATGCACAATACCTAGATTATATAAGATATGCAAGACACAATATGTATCATAATATAAACTAAACTGTATTCTGCAATACCTACCTAATTTATATAGAATATTTATGTTGCAAATAACAGTACAATTACTTACTGTGATAGTATATCTAGACAATAATCTTATCTTAGCTACAGGAAACTATTGAAGAAATGAGTATCCATTTTATAAAAATTAATAAAAATATGCAGAACTGTTGTCTTTAGAAATTCTTTTTTTGTACATTGATTAAGAAACAGGGTGTAACCAACTGAATTTAAAGTGGAGAAAACACCCTTAATTATTTATTTATTTATATTTACATGTACCCTTTAAAAAAAGAAGTTAATTAGATAAAGTATTTTGACTAATTAACATTCCGTAATTAACTCTGTTGTTCTACTGAACAAAAATAGCTTAACCGATTCTATATCCATTCTGTACAATTAAACCTACTTTAATAGACAATGAACTATTACACATGCCACTGATGTTGAGAATCCACACATCATTGATGATTGCCGCCACTGGCAGTAACGGAAGTCCCTGTAGATTGTACTATTATTAATTCCATTACAGTATATTTATGGCTATTAAATTAAAACAAAGCATCTGAGAAATATTTTTATAGCTTTTAAAGATGACTTCCCACATACAAACTTTGTGAATTTATATTACATTTGGACTAAAAACATATTCAAACTAATTTATCTATGAAATATTTTTGCTACAAATACCTCATAAAACATTTCAATCGGAAGAAAACTACCCCAAGCAGTAAATACTATTTTAAGTTTAAGCTGCCTTTTTTGTCACTGGACTTGATTGAGGGGAAGGTCCATTTTCAGCTTGCAAACAATTTGTTGTTACTCGCTGTCCATATGTCATAAATATTGAAGCTTAAGTAAAATTTGGGATTTATTCTCAACCAACTTTTTTCTGCTGTTTAATCGCTGTAAGTTTCTCACAAACATTAGCCATTCCATCAACAAAACTAAGCATTCTCTATGTCATTCAAGCTGACACTAACAGCTGTGAGGTTGTAACCCTCTTATTTTTTGGGGGTTCTGTGCAGGCCTCATGATTTTGTTTTCAGGGAATCTAGCATGGGAATGTATCTTTAAATTAAAACAAAGTATAATGCCAATAAAAGATTCTGGCAATATGCTGAGTTTAATTCCAGTAAAAATCAAGACCATCCTGACGCAGAACAATAAAATCAGTCGTCTGTATACCTTTGGGAGCTACGATGGCTTAGTGAGTATTATTTCCCATTGTTGGCCAAAAAACTTTCTCAGGAATTGCAAGCCCGTTTTCCTCATTGTCAGTGGTGTAGAATGGAGGGCTGGGCAAGGAAAAAGTGTCAAGTCATGCAGATGTTCTAATAAACTGAGATAATCCATAAAAGACCCTGTTACAGTTTGAATTCATTGAAGATTATAAATGCACATGCTTTTGTATGGGTAAAGTTTACCTCATTACATACCATATGGTGTATGCCTGTCTTCATTAGCAATGTTGGCATAAATTGTAGGTTGCTAAACATCATTTCAATTCATTTCATATCGTATCGTTCTTCAAAAGTGGCATTTAGCACAAATTATTTTATATCTTGTAAATCATTTGCGATACACACAGTATATAATTATCATTAAGATTAGTTTCCAGACTTTTAAGTCTTACAACAATAATAACCTCTGACAGTTTTCATATAATTCTGATTGATGAACACTTAAATTTGTTCAACATGTAACCCACAGTACCACCAATCAAACAAAAATAGTTATTACTGATGTTTAAAATGGGGAAAAAAATGGGAGAGGGCGGACATATAAGCAATTTAAAGAAGTTTATTGAAGCTCTCTACTCTTTATTTAATTACCAAAAATAACACAGTTCTAAAATAGATACATGTACGTGGTATTTTCATGAATGAAATTACAATCTTCCTATTGCCATTCATAATATTATAGATAGTTTAAATAACCTAAAGCTATAAATAGGCAAATGTCTTGAGTTTTCATGCACATAAATGTCAGATGAATGACTAGATGGATATAATGTTAATCTGTTAAAATATAAAGGCTGGATAAGGGGGCCACAGTGGACTCAATGACAGGCCCAATGATCTAAAACACACGTTAGATGGCCACCCACCCACCTTGCTAAGATCAAACACAAGCTTTAATCAAAACTGTCACTTGCATTAAGTTTAACATCATCAAGCAATACTTGCAACGTACAATGATTTATCTTCATTCAACTCCAACTTCAAGACCGAGCTTGCCCGTTTAAAGCTTTGAATACAAAAAGACTAACTTGAAATTTGGTGAATTGGGAGCCAATAATACAGGGATTGCAATACAGGGAGATGTGTTGATGCTTTCTGGTTTTCTACAAACTAAGTTAACAACCAGAAACAAGTTTCAATCCAGAAAAATTTGGCATGAATATGCGTACCAGTATATATCTATTTGACATTCTTTGAATGTTATTGTTAAAGTACATTAAGAACCAGTCTATTAGTTGGTGGGAGATGACATTCTAGAATATGAAACAGCACATACACGCCTGTTTTATATCAGATTTTTATGAAGTTTTATCTAGATTTTATATAACAATAGGAAAGGAAATATTTACACAGCAGAAATGTGCATGTATATTTTATGAAAACCCACAGGATTAAATGGAAATGAACGAACTTGGGTTTAAGATACTATTGGATTAAATGGAAATAAACTGAGGTTTAAGATCCTACCAGATGAAATGGAACTGATATGAGGTTTAAGTTCCTATAGGATCAAATGGAACTGATATGAGGTTTAAGTTACTATAGGATCAAATGGAACTGATGTGAGGTTTAAGTTACTATAGGATCAAATGGATTGTTCTTATAAGAGGTAGAGGCTAATTGAAGTATATCATTGTTCTCCAACTGATGCGACTTATTATGTGACCAATGAAGGAAACAGGAATTTGTATTCCTACAATCATGTGCACACAGGGCGAAGGGTTTTCTTTAGACATGAATGACTTATCACTCTCCTTGTTACCTTCAATAACATATTCATTAATTGATTTTAAAAATCACAATGGCTTTTCTAAATCATGCCGATATTCAAATCTAATTGGTAGAAAAAAGTTACTGGTAGCCCAGTTAAGTACAGGAACAAATTCAAATAGATAAAACAAAGTACTTACCACAATAGATAAAATAGATGCATTAACATTATCATATATCTTTAAACATTCACCAGTAAATAGATTACTTAATCTTACACACCTGAAATAATATGATCAATTGAATATCAACAAGAGAGAGAGAGAGAGAGAGAGAGAGAGAGAGTTAACCTACACTCAACACAAACTAGGTAATTTCGGGACTAACACATGGTTGAATTTTATTTCATTAATTCGCATGCACGTGGAGGTCTTTAGCAGTGGGAGGAAACCAGAGGATCCAGAGAAAACCCACCATGTTGGACAGGCGACCCTACTCATTGTCACGTACAACCAGGGAATCGAAACCAAGCCAGCTGACTCACTGACAGACTGTATGGTACAGTGCGCATGTGCTAACCATTCGGCTATTCAACTCCCACCCCCTCCTTCAACAACAACAACTGGACAATAAAGACACAACTTACATGTCAGCTGAAGATGATATGATCTTATTGTCATCAACGACCATAAATGAATTGACAGCTCCTTTATGTTGGATTACATGACAACAGTTGTAGATTTTACGGCACCAAACTCGAACAGTGTTATCATACGATCCAGTAACTCTACAAATAATCAACGAAAACAAAAGAATGAGGACAAACTAAGTCTTCAGGGCTGGCCGACAAGTTCTAAGCCTATCTGTGAAAGATATACATAAAGTCGGATGTTTTCATTTCTTTTTCTACACAGTCCCTGCTTTGAGGTGTACACACCTTTGCCAACAATGTTTCAAGGTCTGGATGCCAATCAGAAAGAAATTTGTTTACAGCTGATATGATGTCATCATTATTTGGAAAATGACAACCGGCTAGTTTCTTTTTTATTTTTGGAAATAGGTCTAATCCATGGTTACAAATCTAGCGAAAAAAGTTATCAGGATCTGCTTCACAGGATGTCAGGACATGTTTGTGATTCGCAGTTAATCTTGCAAAAACTTTTGTCATTCCTAATATTGGTGATAGTGTGCTCAACTCTTTCATGACCTCATGACAGACGCCGTGACTGGAATTAGTGGAATTGGGTTTTAACGTCTTATCAACACAATATACTTTGATCCTGTTGAGGAGACAAACATACAGTCATTTCCATGGACAGCAGTGTTTCAGCCTACACTTATTCAATTTCCAACTACAAGGGTTCATCAAGTGCAAACTAATGTGTACACAGTTGGACCTTGTTTTTTTTTTTTATAAGATCCGAACAATTTGGCACAATTTCTTTCTAAAGTCCATAGATATCACCATTGGCATGTAAAAGTTGGATTTGAAAGTCTGCCTAAGATTAGGGGCTCAATGCTTTGGATTTAGTAATGAATAGCCATGTTTAATGCCTTACATATATGAATCAGTAAATTGTATACAGGAAATACCATCTTTATGACCAATCAATACTGTTATTTTTGTAAACTGGTACATATTCCATATCTATAATACATACAATTAAATAATATAAGTACATACTCTATATCTACAATACATTTACAAATAGAGAATATATAATGTAATAGAAATCAAGCGGTTGTCATGCAAGATACACACACATTTTGCAAGAGATGGACAGAGAACAAAGTAAAAAAACTATTATTTTTAGTACAATCAGGGGCCATAATCCAGGAATTTACAGTCTGATTTGCTACAATATCAAAAGGAACCAAGATCTTTAGGATATAATCATGTTATTTAAATTCATCTAAATTGTATACAAATAGTAACCTCAACTGGTCCACTTCCCATGTTATGCTTTTACACTATTTGCGTAAAGACGAGAAGCCATGTGCCAATGTGTCAATGGCCCAATATTGAAAAGAACCAAGATCTTTGGGACATAGCCATATACTTTAAGTTTCACCAAAAAATTGTGAAGTCTAGCTTGAGGGCTCACAAGCTAAAACTTGATTTTCGTACAAACTAGGGCCATAATTCATGAAGTTACCATCAGAAATGTGGCAATAACGAAAGGAACTGAGAGCTTTCGGAGATAATTATATATTTTAAGTTTCGTCAAAATCAGATAAAGATTGTGAACAGTAAGGGTAAAATGACCACAAGCTAATTTGAACTGATGTTCATCAGACATCCATATGGACAGGGGGTGACAGCATGATACATTCCATGAAAATATGGGCGTATAAAAAAAAGGTGGGCAACACCCTGAATGACATTACTTGGGTGACTGTACTTTGGATCCACTGCCTTGAAATGTTTTTTGTCAGAAATCAGGATCTGCAATCTATTTGCTAGGCCACTGTAGTCACACTGATGGAATAATGTGAGCTTTACTAGTGTATATTTGAAAACTGTTTAAATAACACCTTAAAGGGACTAACCCATTTTAAACAAAGTCTCAAAAATAAAAGTCTGAGTACGTATGAAATTTAAACGTCAAAATATCGATGACCAGATAATCGACTCATGACCTGATAATCGACTCCCATTTATTGAGAGGTCTATATAGTGAATGACCCATGCACTGTACTTGATATCGAAAGGTAAATTTCACCTACACATTATTTATAAAAGAAGCCTGGTTTTAAGTAGACACCCGACAATACTGCTTGGGAAACTTGTTTCCTTTCCAGATGAAGATTGACTGGTTTAATAGTTATTTTAAAACTTATCACAAACCCTGAGTTAGTTTCTCAGCCCTTTGGTGGATCACTTAAAGCAATTCTAAAATTTTAACATAAAATTAAGCCATTTTCTTTCTCCAAAAAATTATCTGGATTAGCCCTTTAATTACTGCACATTCACTCAGAGCACCTTATCGCTGTCAGTCAAATTATTAAATAATGATTATTTATAATAGTCATTAACAGATCACAGGTAGTTAAAGAAATAGTCATTATTCTTACTAATTATTTTGTCTAAGGAGATGAATTAATATAAGCCTTTGGCTTGTTTTTGAATCCTTACTTCATCAAATTTAAAGGAGATTGCTGAATTTGATGACCTTGAGGCTTGTGTTTGAATCCTTACCTTTGACAGTGTATGCATCTATCAATCTTATTTGATAAATATTGTATAATACTTTTATATTGTCTAATTTAAAGAGGAATTGCCGAATTTGATGACCTTGAGATGTATATTTCACAATTTACTGCCTGATCCAGTACAATGAAAATAACAATTACATCCATGTAAATCTGGGCACTGACAGCTCACAATGTCAGCTGTTATGTAACTTTCTTTTTATTTGATAGAAATGTCAACTACCTAAAGCCTAGCTAAAAAATCTGCAGTACATGTTTCGACACACACAAGTTGTAGAATTGGTAGCTTGCCGACCAGTCGCAAGAAACTGGGTGAAAATGGTCTATGTGCAGGACCAAAAGTCTTCAAGGTCAGTTAGCGGTCTTCTGCTAAAATTTCCCCTGTACACTGTCATAGTAGCATGTACGGTGGGTTGTGAATTAGGCTTTATATAGAATCATTTTGTGTTGTCGATTTTAAAAAATATTTAGAAATAAAATTAAAATATGAAAGTATGCCAACTTACCACAATTGTACAATCCCATGAACCAGTAGCCAAGATGTCATCATTAAAACAAAGACAATGTATCCCACCCTAACAACGGTAAAAACAAGTAAAGAGAGAGATTTATTAAATATACGTGTACATATGCTGTTATCAGGCTATTGCTCTGCTATAAAAAAAATTATTGTGTGAAAACTAACACACATAAACATATAAACATATAAATCATCTAAATATGACAAATTACGTAAATCTTCAAGCTGTTTATATAAATTTGTGGGCAACTCGGTCAGGTCAACTGTTTTAAATTCATGTATATCTTTAGTTTAATTTTTGGAGAAAAATAAAAACGCATTAGTTAATTAAAGAGACCCTAGAACTTTGGATATCCTTTGGAGAGGTTAGAAAAAAAATTGCTGCGAATTGGATATACAGTTGCATGAGGGTAGGTGTGGGTGTTCCAATAACACTGGACGGAAAGTTAAAGACAGATCTGTCAATTCCTCGCCGAGATAGAGACATTTTACGATTCTGCATGAATCGTACACATTGTCCTATGGTAGTTTTTAAGAAACTCAACAGACTTTCGTGAGTAATTCTAACACTAACTTTAACCTCATGGATTTTCTCCAGGTTCTCCAGTTTCCTCCCACTGCTAAAGACTCCTACACACAAGCGAATTATTGAAATAAAATTAAACCATACGACCTAGTTTGTGTCGAGTGGACGTTAAACCCCATTTCTCTCTCTCTCTCTCTCTTAACAATCAGTAGACCAGTTAATGGATTCTGGGTTATTAACCCAGGCTTATTTGCATAATTCACTTCATTAAGTTGATTGGTCTCTCTTTAATTATACTGAATTTAAGTCAATGATCTTAAGATTTACTTTCTTAATTAATTTGTCTAATAATCAAATCAATCTGAGCATATTTCAGCATAGATTAATCAAGAAAAAATGAAATCCAGTCTGAAGAATCGAAATGAAAATCAGTGGGTTTAAGCCACCTGTAAAAAGAATTAAATTTAGTATAATAAGAGACAGCTTGATGGATAACATTCACTAGGTTTATCAACTGCAACGTTTCATTGGAGCTCCTCTGACAGTTATCAAGCAATGATGAGAGTACCCTCATTTAAGTTACAGTTAATAAACCTAGGGAGAGAGAGAGAGAGAGAGAGAGAGAGAGAGAGAGAAATGGGGTTTAACATCCACTCGACACAAACTAGGTCATATGGTTTAATTTCATTTCAATTATTTGCTTGCGCGTAGGGGTCATTAGCAGTTGGAGGAAACCGGAGTACCCGGAGAAAACCCACGAGGTTGGACAGGCGACCCTACTCCTTGCCACGTACAACCGGGGATTCAAAATCACGCCAGTTGACTCAATGGCAGGCTGTATGATACAGCATGCGCACGCTAACCATTCTGCCATCCACCCCCCCTAATAAACCTAGTGAATGTTACCATAAAGCTGTATGTTTCTACAGATATCGTTTCACTAAATGCCCTTTAAATATTATCAAATTTAGTGCTTAAATAAGGATAGTATCAATAAGTAGTTACACTTATAATGAATTGCGTGCCATCAAGAAACAGAAACTGACCTTATGTCCATATAATTTATGTATACTGCGACCACTTCGGATATCCCAGATTCTAATGGTTCTGTCTAATCCTGCTGTTACTAATCGTCTCTTGTCAAATTGCAGACACATAATTCCATTCATATGACCCTACAAATGATGTTATATAGTCAAGATGATATTAATGATTACATTTCTCATTTATCTATTCGAATATAGTATACAGTAATATACAAATTAATATTCACAGGTAGCTTAACATGTACAAACTATGTGATTTTATGATATATATATGGACTAAAGATAGGTTGCCAGGAAACCAAACATACACCCACAGCAGTTAAATCGTCCGGGCAGTCAACAAGAGCTGTCGCATATTTTTACTTTTTTCGGTAATGAAACATTTATAATACACTAAAATCTGATTGTTGTTCTTTTATATAAAGTTCTTCCCCATGCTAACGTTTAGTATACGGAACATTTAATATCATGGATTAGCTGTTCAGTTATCAAAATTCATTGATAACTTGTTCGTCTCAAGACCTTAAACTCTGTGTATCAATCTGAAGTCAATCGGATGATAAGTTTGGCCTCTAGCGCGTCACAAGATTGATCAAGGGAGATAACTTTTGCAGTAATTATCGGAAATCGCTGAAAATCAATAACTTTCTTCATCTTATGACCTTAAACCTTAAATGTAAAGTCAATCAGATATTAACTTTGGTCTTGAGAGCATCCACAAGATTTTTTGAAGTTATCAAGGGCCATAACTCTGGCAGTAATTATTGAAAATCGCTGTAAATCAATAGACTACGTCTCTCACGACCTTAAACACTGTGTATAAATCTAAAGTCAATCGGCTATTAACTTTGGCCGCCAGAGCGTCCACAAGATTTTTTGAAGTGATCAAGGGCCATAACTCTGACAGTAATTATCGAAAATTGATGAAAATCCATAGGCTTCTTCGTCTCATGACCTTAAACACTGTGTATAAATCTAAAGCCAATCGAATATCATATTCCTGAAGCAATGGCCCAAGAAATCCCTCTCTGACCATTGCTGGAATAGCGTCTGTTTCTTGAACTTATGCGGGAGTGTGTCTATTCTTTCCGTTCAATGAAAGCTATCACTTAAGTACAGCAACATGACAGTCCTTCATTTAATCTGGCTCTTCCCTAAAACTTTGGACAGTAATATTCAAAACGGTGAAAGTATGTTCATTTCCAAACCGTATTGTTTACATTTCATTCGACTTGATAGCCTCGTTTGTCACGCAATTAGTTTTACTGCAGTATTCTGCTATGCACGGGTTAATTAGGCATAATAAAATCGTGAGTCATGACGTAACGTTATGTAAACATATTTGGTCCAATATTGGCAGCTAGTAATTGGTTGGTAGACGGACTACTGACAAATCAAAATTTAAAACAACAATATCCACTCATAATAGCAGTGTGTAGTTGGATTACCTCTAATCAAACGCAACACTGCGCGGAGTATGATCGAATATTAACTTTGGCCTCTAGACCGTCCAAAAGATTTTTCAAAGTGATCAAGAGGCATAACTCTGGCAGTAATTATCGGAAATTGCTGAAAATCAATAGGCTTCTTTAGCTCAGGACCTTAAACACTGTGTATAAATCTAAAGTTAATCGCTAGAGCAATTGTGGACGCCGGAACGACGGACGGACACAAGGAAATACTTGAAACCATAAAAATCTCCTTTAATTACAGTCATTTTTTGTCATTTTACTAAGCAGAGTAATATTTGTCTTTAACGGCTGTCCATTTTGCCATTGATCGCAGAGTCTATTGGCTGTTGTACATTTAGGAGTCTCACAACCGTTAGCCAATTGATCAATACAGGATCAAGAGCTCCTTATTTATATACAGAAATTGTTTTACTGTTATTGAAATAAATACCATATAAGTACTTTCATAGGAGGAATGTTTCTTTAAGACTGCACAATAAAACAAAGACAGATTAAGCATTATAAAAATACTGAAAGGACAATACTAATATATACCCTGCTAAACATTAAAGGGCTCCAAAATAATGTAATATGAATGTATATAAACTGATTTACATTCAGTCGATTCTTTTTTTACTGTATTTTCTAATTTGTTATGTTCAGTGAAATACGCCAGACTTCTCAAATGAATGTCAATCTCTTGCATCTGGTTATTCCAGTCTATGATAGAATTTATTATGAATGCTTTCTAGATAAGAATATGGTGTCACCGATTGACATGACTCATGGAATATGTCTAGCCTTGTTCTTCGAGTCCCTTGTTACGAATGGCGCTGAAACGCATTATGGTACACGATTTGTGTACCATTGGTAAAATGTTTATTTTGTCTAAAATATTAGATATCAGAAGCCCATATTTTCAAGGTAAGATCACAATGTCAATGTTGATTTAAATTGACAAATAATTCGCGCATTTAATGTCGATATTTGGGTGATATTGAGTTAGAGACTTAGCTACCTTAACTGAAAGATTGACAGTTCCAGTGGAGGATAAGTACATATAAGTGAAAGACGAGCAAGAATATTTAGTCAACTTTCAAGCGTCATACTTTGTTAAGATTAAAATAGTCCAAAATAGAATAATGAATGAACAACATATAAATAGAATCAATTTAGAATGAAGCTAATCACAAGTGCATGTTTACTTAAAATAGGTTAAATTTTCTAGCATTAATTTCTGGACTATTCTTTTGACAGACATATATTATGTGGGTGTAATAAAACATACACTGTCAGTTTAATGTTTTTACAGCGGAAACGGTAGACCAAAAAAATATGCATCTAACTGAATCTTAGTTTTCTTTATCTTTTATTTTAAACATTTAAGGGACATTAATTGAATTGACTGAATCTATGACAAAATAATATTCTAAATATAAATCCATTGAATAAAAATAAAATAAAGCTTGTTGACATCTTACGTTTCAGCATGCAACCAGGCAAATTAAGATGAGCATACATGCCCAGCAGTGTGCTATAACTATAACTCAAGATAAATTTTGCCTGGAAAGAGACCCTTTTTTTTTACGTTTTTTATCTTTCATAGGATTCCTTAATGTGCTGTCAATGCTATACATGGGGCCTCAGTTTGTTGTACCATCAGAAATACTAGATGCTTTTCCTCGCCAGATCTTTCATCTTGTTTAACTCTTAGCTATGTTGCACCATCAGTAGGAAGAGATACTTTTCCTTGCCATGTCTTTCATCTAGTTTAGCTCTTAGTTAACCCAAGTCAACTTTTGTTGACACCTAGAATGCTGTCATTAAGTACACGCATCGACATGGAACCTCTGAGTCACTCCTAGCTGTATGTAGACATGTTTATCAGTATTTGATCTGATCCTACATGGTCAATAAACAATTGGGGCTGCCAACTTTAATTCACTGACAGTTTACAAGCACAGTATATTCAATCAAAATAAGATCAATCCGAAAGATATTGCTCTATTTGTAAATTCAATTTTTCTCTTTAAAATCAGTTTCAAAGCACAGAAAGACTCATTTTTTAAAAAGTTTAAATTATGCAAACCACAAGCAATAGAAATGAAATATGGTTTACCTGTAACTTGCGTACTCTAAGAACACTTTTAACACTTCCAGCATAGCTCTTCTTGTTTGTATCTAGACTTTCATCTTCCTTTTCTCCTTTCTTCTGCCATTCAAGATTCCTAGATGCTTTAGTTTTACCCTGGAAAATGACCATTTCCAAAAATTTACAAAACATTTGGATTAATTCAGCTTAGCAAGGAACAGACATATTTGAAACAAATCATCATCAACCGTCATCATCATCATCATCATCATCATCATCATCATCATCATCATCATCATCATCATCATCATCATCACCATCATCATCATCACTCACAAATATCTCATTATATAAACCAATTTTTAAATGTTTACAAAATCATAAATCTATTTTTATTAATCCATGGTGTTTTATACCTATTTCATGGTATGGTATATCAATTTTCAGACTAACAAAATCTATCAGTCCACTGGTCAGGGCTGGCAACCATGATTGAAACAATTGCCTTCTACGTACTCAAGTACTGACATGAAAATATGTCTGCCATACATTCACATTTACGTGTTTCCTTATATGTTTTCTTCAAATTGGACTACTTGAGTGAAACAAAAATGTATGCTTACCAATAAATCAACTGTCTGTACAAGGCGTGGCCTAATATCTAACGCCTTATCATCGTCTTCTACAGGTTCTTCATTTCTAATAATACTTCTTTCATTCTTCGTTGATCTATAAAAATCAACAACAACATCATTTATCTTTAACAATAACCGTTTACTGATTCAAGTATATAAAAAAACGAAAACAACAATACTTGAAATAACTAGAATTTATTGTTCGTTCATCAAAACAAAATATATACATGTAGTAATCAATCAAGGAAACTGTTGATTAAATAAGTATGAATGAATGAAAAGTGGTTTAAGATCATACTTTTCGACACCAACCGGACTAATGAAGATAGGAATACGCCATACAGTGTGCTATAAGGGAAATTTTGTCTGGACAGGATCTGTATTCGAACTGTCAAGGGTTCTGTTTTCCGATCCATCCAGGCCCTCTTTCCTGCCCCCCTGATAAGAATTCATGCAGGAAAATCCTGGGGAGCTTTGTCTGTCAACACTAGGATAGAACTGCAGACCTCCTCATGGTTAGTGAGCCGGGACCTCTTTGCCCTGAGTCACCACGTCTCCCGAATAAATTACAATGTAAATGTTTAACATTCTGTTCTGCTCTAACTGGGCTAATGAAGACAGGCATACGCTATACAGTGTGCTACGACCTATTCATGTATCATATTCCAACTGTCAAGGAATCTTTTATGTGCCGGTCCCTGTGTGAGAGAGAGAGAAATGGGGTTTAACGTCCACTCGACACAAACTAGGTCATTTTGGGACTAACATGGTTTCATTTTATTTCAATAATTCGCTTGCGCACAGGGGTTTTAGCAGTGGGAGGAAACCGGAATGCCCGGAGGAAACCCACAAGGTTGAGAAGGCGCCCCTATCTCCATGCCACATACGCTCACACCAGCTAGAGGTCGAAGCACAGCACTTGAGACCACCCCCCCCACCCCTGTGTACACAGGACCTCAGTTTTTCATTCAAGCTGAACGACATGACAGCTGTCCTTGTCATGCCCTCTGTCTGTCCTGCACCACTGACAAGGGGAAACCATGGCCGAAAATCTTGATGAACTTTCTCGGCCAACACTGGGATCGAACCAGTGACCTCTAGGCTAGTGAGCCAACATCTTACTCACTTATAGCCAAATGGCTCGACATTGTATTTGTTTTGTCTTGTATATTCTAGGGTCAAGATATCCCAATATTGTCAATGCACAGTTGAAATAAAGATAATCCAACTGCCGTACCTAATTTTATTGGTCAAGTAACCAAAAACACAGGTAGGGCCTATCTATTTGTGCCTAAAAGTAACATGACCATTTTCTTTTTATGTAGGCCTACACAAAAAGATAGGCTGGCACTGCCAGGCAGGATACGCCCACATTTTCGAGAGATGGATAGAGAACAAGCAATACCGAAAGTGATTTTTCCTACATCAATAAGTCCTGTATTTCATACTGTATTGGGAGCAGCCATTTAGTTGGTCAGTTCCAGTCTGATATTCATGAAATTCGAAGCCGACAATGATTATGGTGTGACGGTACACAACCTAGAAATGTGACTTTTCATCAAAATCGGATAAGAATTGTGACCTGTAGAGAGTCCACAACCATGATATACCATATTTTTACACTATTCGCATACAAACGGCAACCATTTCGTCCGGCAATTTTGGTACGATTTTCACGAAATTAGAACTCAACCTTCTTCATCAAAATCGAATTAAAATTGTGACCTATACAGGGTCCACAACCACGATATACCATTTTTTTAACAATATTCGCGTACAAACGGCGGCCATTTTGTCTGTCAATTTTGGTCCGATTTTCCCAAAATTCAAACTCAACCTTCCTTACGGTGTAACGGTGATATAATCAAACGTATTTTTAAATCGGATAATAATTGTGACCTCCAGAGGGACCACAAGCTAAAGAAAGGGGGATTTTGCGTATAACCAGGGGCCATAATTCAGGAAGTTACGATCCGATATGCGCAAATATCGAAAAGAACCAAGATCTTTGGGTTATAACCATGAATTTCAAGTTTCATCAAAATCGAATTAAAATTGTGACCTTTACAGGGTCCACAACCTTGATACACCATTTTTTAACAGTGTTCGCATACAAACAGCAGCCATTTTGTATGGCAATTTTGGTCTGATTTTCCCGAAATTCGAACTCAACCTTCCTTACGGTGTAACGGTAATATAATTAAACGTTTTTTTAAATCGGATAATAATTGTGACCTCCAGAGGGACCACGAGCTAAAAAAAAGGTGATTTTGCGTATAATCAGGGGCCATAATTCAGGAAGTTACGATCCGATATGCGCAAATGTCGAAAGGAACCAAGATCTTTGGGTTACAAACATGCATGTCAAGTTTCATCAAAATCGGTTCAAAATTGTGACCTCTATAGGGTCCACAAGCTAAAAACGTGATTTTTCGTACAATCAGGGGCCATAATCCATGAAGTTTTGATCCGATACATGCCAATATCGAAAGCAGCCGAGATCTTTTGGGGATAAACCTATATTTCAAGTTTCGTCAAAATCGGATAAGAATTGTGACCTGTAGAGAGTCCACAAACAAATTGTGGACAGACGGACGGACAGGGGCGACGACATAATAGGTCCACATGAAAATGTGGGCGTATAAAAATAAATCAAGTACAGTTCAGTTTAATGCTCTTTGAAATGGAATGTTTCACAATTACAAAAATAAAACATACATAAATATCATAGTTTATATGGATATACAAATTTCTGATTTATTAATTATTAAATGTTATAAGACTTCACCACATATCTAGGACTCACCTATCTTCATCTGTCGTATTTGTATTCTGGCGTTCAGTGTCTATAGGTATGTCATGTAAACTAGTCCGTAAAGTTCTTCTACGTGACCTTCGAGATGAATTACACCAGTCAAAACTTTTGTCTACAAACAAGACATATATTATCCTTGAATGACATTTAGAAGTAGAGGTATACTATTCATAATAACAACTTTATGGATTTACAATCGATATAAATCGATACTATCGATTTGACGGCCCAGAAAAGCACTATCGATAGCGGTGGGTTACTATCGATTATCGCTCTTCGTCTATTTTTCTTGCGTCTGAAATGTCAATGTTTTCTTTCAGTTAATCATAATACACCGCTCACTTTGATTACTATCAAGTATCAATAACACATAACAAAATTGTGACTGCTTATTGAACAGCCGTTTTCATAAATTCACTCTCACTGAAACGTTACTTTAGTTTTGAAGAAATTATTGTTGAATATCGCTAAATCGGAGATACGTGGATGTGTAAATGAAGTTACAGTTATTTCCCTTTGCAATGTTTTGAATCGGAACATGATCATTTTGACCCCTTCACATAATTATTTATACAATTTCTTCAATTTCTGCACGATTTTGATAATAAACAACAACAATTTGCTTATATATTATACGAATAATGGTTCTCTATTGGCACACGAAACGACACAGAATTGTCCGCCATATTGATATTTTCGCGCACACGTACACAATGTTTTGAATCGGAACAAGTTTATTTTGGTCCCTTAACATAATAATTTACGATATTTCTCCATTCGGAACCACGGCTGCATTATTTTAATAATAAACAACTTCAATTTACGTATATATATACGTGATATAACAAGTTTTATTAATGTTTTCCAAATAAGTCTCCTTAGACAGCTAGGAGCAAACGATCGCAACTTCGTAGCCTATGGTTTTGAACTTATACACTGTCTTGATGACGACCGTGAAAATAAGTTTGTTTTCGATACTATCGATTATCGACCGACATTTCATTGCCGATTATCGATAGTAAAAATCACTATCGATACCCAGCCCTACTTATTGGTTTATTACATGCAACGTTTTAGGTACCTTTATCAATCATTTCCTCATGGGGGGTGGGGTGGGTTGGGGGTCTTGGTGGCTAAGTGGATAAGGTGCTGGTTCGCTAGCCTGGAGGTCGGGTGTTCGATCCCTGCATTGGCCGAGTAAGTTCATCTCTATTTTCCGGCGTGATTTCCTCTTGTCAATGATGCAGAACAGCTGCCTAGTCGTTCAGATGGCACAAAAAAACAAGGTCCCGTGTACACATTGGAGTGCACGTAAAAGATCCTTTGGCAGTTGGAATTTGATATAAGAGTAGGCCGTAGCGCCGCTGCCCGGGCAAAATTCCCCTCATAGCACACTGTATGGCGTATGCCCATCTTCCATCAGCCCATGTTAGGTGCAAAAGAGTAGGATGTTAAACCCCATTTCATTTCATTTCATGGGGGGTGGGGGGTGGAGGGTCGAATGATTTGCATGTGCATGCTGTATCAAAAGGTTTGTCAACGGGGCAACTGCTATGGTGACGATTCCCTGGTTGTATGTGACAAGGGTTATCTCCAGGTTTCCTCCTACTGCTAAAGACCCCTATGTGCATGCAAATTATTGAAATGAAAAGGAACAATTTGTTAGCTCCCAAATGACCTAGTTTGTGTTAAGAGGACGTTAAACCCCATTTCTCTTTTTCTCTATATTACCTTACTGTCTATGAGATTTAGAGTAAGGGGACACTACTCTTTTTTTACGAGTGGTGACAGGCCACTATTAATCAATTTCAGTTTCAATGTGGATTCTAGTCTCTTTGAATGTCTTCAACTATTCCCCAAATTTCCATTGAGTTGAACACTTTCCACCACAGACAAAGCAAAAGCTGGCCATGTATTTGTTTAAAAGTGTGTACAAGGTTGAGCAATAAAATTCTTAGATACTCAAACTTGAAGTATACGATATACTATAAATAACTGTCAATCCAACCCCTCTTTCCAATTCAAGACCAAAATGTCAATAAAAATGACCATGCGAAAGGGGAGAGAGAGAGAGAGAGAGAGGGGAGAGAGAGACATGTCTATTGGACAATAACATCCCTCTAAATACGAAACAGGGAAGTGTTTATCTCCTAAATAGATATATTATTAAGAAAAGAAGTCCTGTTGTTCTTACTTGCATCATCTATGGGAGGTAAAATGGTGTACTCATTCATAAATGGTTCTAAATCTTCTTCTGACATGGCTTCATCACCACTGTCATCTTCATGTATTCTGATTCTTCCAAGTAGTTTAGTAAGCTCTTCTTGCTTGCGTATTCGAGACAATGTTCCTCTACGAAGTTTTAATTCAGCTGACAATAGGAAATTAAAAACAGAGAGATGTTATTCTAAAATATACAAATAATCAAATGTCTGATATGCGTGAAGATCAAAAAGAACCAAGATCTTTTGAATATAAATATACATTTTCGGTTTCATCAAAATTGAATCAAAATTGTGAATGCCCATTTTGTTAGGCAGATATGGTCTAATTTTTAAGAAATTCAAATTCAACCGTCATTACGATATAACTATAATAAATTCAAACTTTTTTTAAATCGGATAAAAAATTGTGACCTCTAGAGGAACCACAAGCAAAAAACATGATTTTTCGTACAATCGGGAGCTATAATCCAAGAAGTTACAGTCCATTACCCGAAAATACCAAAAGGAATTAAATCCTTTAGGAAATAAACCTATAGTTCAAGTTTCCTTAGAATCGGATAAAAATTGCTACTGGTAGAGTGTCAACTAACAAAATGTGAATGGACAAATGGACACACTGATAGACTGGGGTAACCATTACTATAGTCTTGATAAGTCTGTTGATCTGGATTACTGTCTATGAAATATTTTTGGAGGATTAGTTTTCTTTTCTACAATAACTACATGTATATTCCCCCCATGTCTTGTCATACAGGGATTCTTCACCAATTTTGTATTCTTAAATAATAAAAGAATGTATCATATATGGGTTACTTACTCATCATACTACGTCTACGTTTAACTGGCTTTGCTTCAACTAAAAAAAAAACACTACAATTTATCTACTGAGCTACCCCAGATCCGAAAATAGTCCTGTGACGTGTCCCGTTTTCAGCTACCTTCTCGTAGCTGGTATAGGGCATATAATACTGTAATTAATAGTATTTCTTCAATATATATTTTCCCCGTTGCTAGAAATGGTAGAATGTTCAGTACCATCATCGTCACCTTTGTTCCTCGCATTTTTAATTGGCTCGTACTGATAGGAAAGAACATTTCAGGCAAAATCAATATCTGATCAGACAAGCTGTCACTTTCTGCCCATGACATATTGAAATATACATTGACTGCTATAGGAGTATTGATCAGTGATAGAATTTCGCCCGTATATTTCGGACATATCCTGCTACAGACGTGTCCACTCTTATGTTATGTCACATGATTTAGCTTCAGCTCATTAATTGTCCGTTGTTTCCGTAATTGCAGAAACTCGAAAGTGTTTTTTAACGTTATTTGTTACTAAAACCTTTTTTGAAATGCATTACACAATGAACTAAGTAAATAATAAAATTAAATTTTTACTATAGCATTCTCATTTAATTACAATGTTTAATATGATATTATAAATTCAGTGAATAATGACTCCAGATATATTAATTAAAATATTCAAAAATATGATATGATCATATTTCAGTTACAACATCTACAGAGAAATTCTAATTAATTAAAATGTCTAATAATATATTATCGATTTTCTTATCATTATAATACATTTTTCACTGATGAACGACTACAGAGATATACTAATTAATTAAAATGTCAACTATTTATCATATTTCAAGTTATATCAGATTATTTAGTACATATAATGTATTCTTACCTTGTTCAGCAGTATTTATTATATCTTGTATAATATCTTCTGAAATAAAAAACAAAATAAATAAATTATACAATAGATTCTGTAAAACAAAATAACAACATACAGAAAAGAAATTTGATTGTAATTTTTCATTTGAATTTTATAAATAGCACAAGTAATTAAGTAACCTGAGTTCTCATTTCAGTCCCATTTGCCAAAGTAAAAATCATGCAAGGTATTTTTTTAAACAGAATATGGCATCTTTTTGTGAGTGAGACACTGTTATTTTTAGTCAAACAATAATAATAATTATACAAAAGTCCACAAAAGCATTTTTTTATCACGGTTTGTCAGCTTGAAATCCCAGAAGCCCACTAATCACTCTCCTTATTAGTTAATTGTGACAAAGATGAAGGTTGAAAAGTGCTTTATATATAGTAATTTAAACCTACTCATTGATTTATTCATCAGTTGTTGATGAACAGGTCTATGACAATAGATTAGAAATGTGAAATCCATTAAAAATCAAAGTTGCATTTTTGAAGATTATTAAAGAATAGATAATGTAAAAGGAATATGCTGAAATTTTCAGTCAAATAACTTCACTCTGAGCTGAGCAATACTCATTTGAATAACACTCTAGCCCCGTTTGTCAAGGTTACTGTTGTGGTATAAAATGATCAACAGCTGTTGAACTGTAGATCGGAAGCAAATCTGTTGAAAATCAGACCCATCAAATGGCATCGTCGAGAGTTGATTATGGTCTTGTCATGTTTATAAATGTGTAATTAATAGTTTACATAACATTTAAGGCCTAAAGAAAGATCTGCAATAGGCCGATTTTTGAATAATGTATGTTAAATAGTGCTTTAGCTAGTGACAGGATTGAACAACTTTAATAATATTTTGACCAACATTAGCAAGACAACCTTTTTATATGGTATATGATTTAATAGTCTATATTTTCCTTTTATTCTGGGGGGTCACGGTGGCTAAGTGTGTGTGTGTGTGTGGGGGGGGGGGGGTCCCAGTGGCTAAGTGGGTGGGACACTGGCTTATTGCTAGCCTGGAGATTGAGTCTTTGATCCCTGCATTGGCCGAGAAAGTTCATCCAGATTTTCTTGGGTGGTTCTCCATTGTCAGTAATGCAGGACGTTTTCCGGACAAGGACAGCTGTCTAGTCATTTGGATTGGATGAAAAATTGAGATCCAGTGTACAAATTGGCGTGCACCTATCAGATCCCTTGACAGATGCAATTCCATATAAGTGCTGCTGTACAGGCAAAATTTCCCTCACACTGTATGGTGTATGCCCATATTCATTAACCCAGATAAACCTGATTTCATTTCATTTCCTTGTAGTCTGGATATGGATTATTGAGGATTTGTACAGGTAATAATTCGTCTTAACAAATACAATCTAAAGCCTGTCTCCGATCCATGGATGTGTCATTATTCTTCGTAACCTCTTGTGCCACCATAGAGTCTCCCAAATAAATACCTACGCCAGGGTAACGCACGTGTATGTGTGACCGACAAAAGCTCAACTCATTTCAGACAGATTTGTATGGAATTATTACTTAAGTTTCATGCACAATCAATATAAAGAAAATAGTTACCTTTTGGAAGATTTCTTTGGTTTAACAGACTGGCCTTCATTATAAGTACTAAATGATAGAGTTCTTGATAAGCCAGTTTCCAATCAACTAGCATACTCTTAGAGTTAGTTTGTAATACCAAATTAGGTATATTACGGATACCTTCCTCTTCTCCTAAAATAAATACATTCAATAAAATGAATAGTTTCCATTTTTTTCTAGATCACGTATCATTTGAACAGGGCAGTAGTTATTAGTATTCCATTCTTTTCTATGACCATAACTACCACAGAGGATTTGATGTGGGGGGTCAGATGGCCAAATGCTTAGCTGCTAAAGATCCCTACACACATGTGAATATTTGATATTAAAAATTAAACCATATTTTAGTCCCAAAATGACTTAGTTTGTGTAAAATGGATGTTAAACCTCATTGTCTCTCTCTCTCTTGGATCCGATGTATACTACATATCCTAAATATCATAGTATTTTCTACTAATTTTCATAGTGTCAATACATACTAAGTGTATTAATTATCATTCTGTCTTAAACATATACATGTACATGTACTTATTATGATATTGTCTTCAACGTGTCCTTATTAGTAATAAGTTATTACCATAGCGTCTTCAAAATATATTATATGCACTAATTATTATATGGTGTCTTCAATATCTCCTTATTACCATAGTGTCTTCAAAATATATCATATGCACTAATAATTATTATATGGTGTCTTCATTACGTGTTATATGTACTGATAATCACCATATGATGTCTTCCATATACATTATATGCACTATTTTCCATGGTATCCCCAATATATATTATATGCACTAATTACCATGGTGTTTTCAATATATTTTATATGCACTAATTTCCATGGTGTCCCCAATATATATCATAGTACTAATTATATGGTGTCTTCAATACGCATTTAACACACTAATTACCAATATTAATAGTACTAATTACCATGGTGTCTTCAATTTCTTACTAATTTAAGATTGTATATATACTTCTTGTTCTTTTACTAATATTAAATTGGTTAACCATTTACAATTGTTTCAGTGTATTATAATATCAGAAACTTTTGGACATTATGGACATAAACTATATCAGAAAAGGTTTTAAAGGGAAAATGAAAGACATTCCATCAATTCGATAATAAATACATTGTAAATTTGACATACCCATTTCTAGGCATTTGAACATCCAAAGGTCCTCTGATGTACATAGATATCTCCATCTTCTACAAACCTATTTTAGATAAAATTTCAAATAATGAATCTCTATACATACCGATTATTTATATGAAAACAATGTATTGATAACACTTAACTAACTCTGGCTATATTAGAAATAATGATATGGAATGGGAATTAACATCCTACTATTCTGCTACAACGGGGCTAATTTAGATGAGAAATTTGGCTCTGACAGTGGCGCTACAGTCTACTCTTACCAGTATATCAAATTCCAAATAAGCAGTCTGAAATATTGGAATCACTACTTATTATACTCTGTTAATTACTTTAACTTAACAACATCTTTTTTGGAAAGCAAACACTCAATATAATCTAGACAGATCATTTTAAAGTTTCGGAAGAATCTCAACTAATTTTAAACAATATGTCAACAATAGTTTCAAATTAAACACCCTGCTTAAATAGCACAACTGCATGATATCTGAGTTGTAGTGTATATTAATAAATACAAATAGACTATAATTTAAATAGTATATATAAATATTATAATAATAACATTCGTACCTGAGAGGTTCTACAAATATCACGCGGTGGTAAAAATGAGAAAATATTCAATAATAATTTATCACACAATCTATTTATATCTTTCTCATCTTCTAATCTAAAAATAGAAATAACAACAAAAATTGATTTATTTATTTTATATCTTTCGAGAAAAGAGTAGGACGTTAAACCTCATTTCATTTTATTTCTCTTTTAAAATAAAAAAAAATGCAATTCTGATTACTATAAGTATTTGCAAAATAATCTGACATTTTTGTTAAGAAACAATATTTTATTTCATTTGAAATTAGATTGAGAAACAGGCTAGGCTTTTAATTGTTGACACCTTTCCAGATACCGTACCTTTGGTGGATATGATCTAGCAAGTCACTCAATATCATTGGATTAGAGATTTTCATTATGGCTTTTAATAATCCAATCTTCTCAAAGTCTTCCCAATCCTGCATCCACTATAACACAGTATTAAAAGAAAGATTCAAAATCACCCAATTACATGAAATGAAATGTAATGGGCTTTAACATCCTTCTTTCTGCTCCAGGCCTATAAAGACGGACATATGCATTGCAGTGTGCTGTGAGTGAAATTTTGCAAGGACAGCACATTACAGTGACTTTTTTACGTGTGCATCAATGTGTACACAGACCTCAGGTTTTTGTCCCATCTAAACAACTACACTGCACAGCCACATAATAACAGACAGCTATATATAATGTTATAATAAACCTAGTGAATGTTATCCATAGAGCTGTCTGTTATATATATTCCTTTCACTAAAAGCCTTTTAAAGATGTTATACACAGCCATTTTGAACATTGTGATGTTTATGTGGTCATCACTCAATAACTAGGAAGGTATCTAAATTCACATTGTCAGTTTATAAGAAATATACTTTTAAAATATATTGTATTAACAATATTTAATTGCACAAAAGTAATAGCTTCAACTAATAAAATATTAAAATATTTAAACAACTCACCATCCATACATGACACAGCTGATCTTTAAAGTTATCAACAAGTTCTAGACGCTTAGCTTTCAAAAAATGTTTACCCTCCGAAGGGGTGACTGGCCAGAATTTTATATGCTTGTAGAATTTGGGCAAGGTAACTGGTAATTCATCTGTTGTTGTAATAGATAATGGTAGAGCCATGTCGCTTATTTCTCTCTGTAATTTACCTGTAAAATGAAAACATACAAGAAGATTAGAATCCAGAAGTTATACGAAAATGTATTATACCATTCTAGGAATATTCTTAAATTATTAGACTAAAAAGAATGTAAATTCTTGGTAAGCATATTGAATAGGGAATTTGATGAACATCTTGTAACACGTATAAGTTCTGTTAGATCTAATTTCAAGCACAGTATTATGTTAGCTACTCTGGTTGAATGTCTGTTATTTCAAATATGGCACAAAACAAGTACATGTAAAGGGTACAAAAATGATTTGTCTTTTTTTTTTTTATGCCATCAACTTTCTCATCAAAAATGACTTTATTTCTATCACATTAAATTGTGAAAGATGATCAGAAATGCACAACTATTGCTGATTTTTAGTTGCTAACAAGTATTGCTTTGTTCAGATCTATCCCCACAACACACACTAATATAAAGGTTGGAATACAGAATTTTAAAGCATCTTATTTAGAAAAAGAATGATAAAGTGAGAGGAATCCAAAACCATTTAAATAACATAAACATAGACAGGATCAAAGTCATAATAAACTTGATACAGTGACACCAGTAGTAGGAGTGGATAAAAACAAAGTCAAAGGTATCACAAAACTATCTTTTAAAGTATCTAACGTTTCGTAGGTAAAATCCTACTTCTTCAGAGAATATAAGCTAGAAAAAGGTTATATATATATATACAGTAATATATTTGATGATACATGCAGGTAGGCACTCATAAAAAAAAACCCAATTACAATACCATACCTAATTTATCGACTTTCTCTTTTTCAAAGAAATCCAATGTATCCACAGGTGAAAAGCTGAAGCTTCCAGTTCTAACATTGTTGCAAGATGTATTTCCTTCGGCTTCTGTTTTCTTGATTCTAGCTGAACTTGGATTATATTCTAAAGTCTCTCCCATAAACTCAAATGAAAAAGACATTCTATTGTCTGTACTCACTCTCTGACTAGAACGAAGTCCATCTGCTGATGGAACTGGACTAAACAATTGACTATCCGATTTTAAATTTGATTTAGCTACGGAAATGTCACAAACTGGAGATATGACACAGCTGTTCACTGACAGTGACACCTTCTCTTTTTCTATTTTATGAACATCACCTTCTAAAGTTCCATTTTTATTTCCATATGCTGATGAATACAAATTGTTTAAAGATGACTGAACAATATTTGAACTTAGACTTTCAGCATAATTTTCTACGCTGAATTCTTTTTTCTGGTTTTCTTTTTCAAACGACTTCTTGCTCACTTTCTTTTTATTTGAATCTAAATCTTGATGATTCTTATTTTGATTATCTGCCTTTGAATTTTGAGCTACTTCGATTGACGTTTTTAAATCTGGTTTCTTTTTAATATTAAGAGATTTCTTTTTCTTGAACGATGATTTCTTTGGTTTTTCTTTGGAAGCTGAGACATCTGATTTAACATAAAGAGATGGATAGATATGTTTCGAAGCCGTGAAATAATCTCTGTGTCGTACAGGTTCAAGGGATGTTGCCAAAATATCCAGTTGCCGACCTGAACATCTGAAATATAGAAAATACACACAAAAATCATAAGAACACATTTTAAAAATTAATTTATCATTACATCCACAGTGGAAGAATACAGACCTATGGCTTTAATATGGCACTTCTTTTTATTTATCTATATTTTCTGAGAAACAATAAGATACAGTGTACCATACATTTGTTTTCATAAAATCTAATTAATACCATCTCTAGATTTGAATAACATTAATGGTACATGCATCCAATTGTCCATAAAAGATATAAGCCTACTTGTACTAAAACAAATACCTGTTTGATATCCCTGAAAGTGCTAATTTTTGTTGCCATGATTTCCATGTTTCAAACCATTCACATATTTTATTGTAAATTTGTTGATTGTTTAACTGGGAGACATTCCGTTCACTCAATCTGCCCGTCTCTTGTTCCACAGGTGGAAGGTGAGCCACACCCTCAAAATTACCATATCTCAATCCTTTAGCTGGCTGTAAAGAAAACTCCCTAGTACTCAGAATAGG
The DNA here is from genome assembly GCA_948474765.1 of Patella depressa. Lineage (NCBI taxonomy): Eukaryota > Metazoa > Mollusca > Gastropoda > Patellidae > Patella > Patella depressa. Next base: position 52,881,583 of record OX419719.1, on the reverse strand, counting down.
TACAATAGTTGACGGCATTTTGAATCTGTAAATAAATATTCATAAATAAATATCATAATTTCCACAATGAAACACATCAAAAATCAGTGACAGGCACTGCATGTGTGTGTGTGTGTGTGTGTGAAATGGCTTTATTTAATGATCATTTCGACAGAGGCTAAATATATTATACCATGCTTTATTATTCCATGAATGTAATTAATGCTTCTGTACAAATAACACAGTATTCTACTAAAGAAATTTAATGTCATTAAATCATAGACATGATTATTACCAGTACTGACTAAACAAATATCTATTAGTGTGAATAGAAAGTGCTATAAAGTATACAGTAGTCATTTATTAGCATGTGGGTAAATGAGTTATAAAAGTGGGCTAATACTAATACCCATTTAAATGCACAAATCTAACCAATTGTGATGAACATGTATGTATAGTTATCATTCATTGGTCATGGTCATAACACCTTTGTGACATAACATCTACTTAATGACTACTGACTGATTACAAATAGTTGTAAATTATGATTAATACACATGTACATCAAATGAATGTAACAGTGATTGTTATATATCACCCTTATATCATATGGTTTTTGTATTTCACTTTTAAATCAACCTAATCTTTAATTACACACCGCCAGGGCATAATTAAACTTTTATGGTGCCCAAGCCTGACTGAAAATATCATTTGGGGGGGGGGGATCCTCGCAGGTAATTAAAAGGGAGTATATTCTGATCATTATCCATCACATTCACACAATGTCTGTATGCTAGATAAATTTATTTGGCACAAATATTTATTCTATACAACATCCAAATACAGACAAACATCCTTGAATACAGTCATTGTATTCAGTGGCCTACTTTTGTCCAAAATTAAATGTCATATCAGAATTAGGTCAAGCTGTAATGCTTCACCACTAGTAAAAAGAAAGAAAAAAGGGCAGAACCTATGATGAATTTTAACGTTATTGGTGATGATCTTTTTTTAAAAATGTGGATAGTACAATATCTTTTGAGATTTGCATGAAGTAGGGCTGCAAGAGAGAATTTTTTTTTTCGTCGGGATATAATTAGTTGTGCAATAGGAGTTGATTTCAAACACACAGGTAAGTTTATAATAACCAAAGTTAAGTAGCTTGTTCATAATCAAAGAAATCCATTTTAAATTACGATGGTTCAGACAGTAGCTGACTTACTTTTTACTAATACTTGAGTTATAATAGGGCAAATGTTTAATTATATAGTCACTTAGATTTCTATCTATTTACACTATTGTTATTTTTGTTAGTTTATTTTGTGATTTTGCAGTCACTCTGTGTCACAGTGCACTAAGTTATAAAATTAATTATCTAAAGTATGCTAAGTCTCTAACTCAATATCATCCAAAATCTTCAACTCTGAAAACACAAATTATTTGTCAATTCAAAACAAATTTGATGCTGTGATCTTACCGGGAAAAGGTGGGCTTCTGATATCCAATATTTAAGACAAAATAAACTTTTTACCATTAAATTGGTAATAGTACACGAATCATGTACCATAATGTGTTTCACCCCCAGTTCTAGCAAGAGACTCGGGGAACGAGGCTAAACACATTGCACCAAATCAAACGGCGCATGTAGACTGGAATAACTAGATGCTAGAAATTTGCATTCGATTGAGACTGCTGGCTTATTTCGCAGAACATAACTGATTTGAAATAAGAGTAAATACGGAAAACATTGAATGTAAATCAGTTAATACACTGTATACATTCATATTACAGTATTATGTGCATTACGACCCACTTTTGTCAATTTCTAGGTCCCAAGTCTTGTGTTAACGATAAAAATTAGCTCCTTACTTTAAGTTCAGTTAGCATTTATGTTTGATCCGACTCCTGTTACATTCTATCACTTTCACATTTAAACCCCCCAAAAAACAATCCCCCTTTTTTTTATTGATCCCCACAATTTTTTTTTTTTTAATGCCCCACTTTTACATTCAACCGGGGGTATTATCCCCCAGAACTATTCTATTATTCTTTGGAATAAGGTATTAGCATTTGGTCATTGGTTGCAAGTAAATATATGTTCACTATCCATTGTTCAGCATCCATATAAATAAGAGTGTATGGTTGATATCACCAACCAAGATATCACCCTTTCCTCAGCCTAGACACTATGGTTGTTCTCACTCCTTCACAAGGGAGTCTGAACAACCACACCCACTCCACAACTTAGGCGTTACTGACTGCTGTTACGTGGTGAGAGCCGGAGGGGCTCTCGCAGGCCCTTTATGGGTTAGGGTCAGGCATGTAAGATTAAAATCTATCAATTCAGGGTTAGGGTTAGGAGGGTTGGGTATGAAATCTATAAATTCAGGGTTAGGGTCAGTCATGTCAGATTAAAACCTATAAATTCAGGGTTAGGGTTAGGGTCAGGTATGTAAGATTAAAGATTAAAGCCTATAAATTCAAGGTTATAGGGTTTTAACTTAGTTTAAGATTACATTTACAACGAATGGACAAGACAAAATCTTCAACGTGTATATATAGTGTATCGCAAATTTCCCATTTTCCCTATAGATCTACGAGAAAAAGGAGTCAAAACAACCATTGTGCCACAAACATATATTTTTCGACATGATGAATGCCGTTCAGTTTTCATACTCTAGCCTAGTCTAGCCCTAGCTGGCTATTTTGAGAGGGTCAACACAAGCTAACCTGTAACTGCAATACCATATTGCAAGTTTGTTCTTATTTACATCCGCTTCTACTTCGGACTCTTACTTTTGCTTTAACTTTATAAGTTATACTTTTATATCCCTACAAGTTAAAGCCTTGTTGACAATATCAGCGAAGGTCCATTTGTTTACTTCCGTTCAGTGCGCCATCTTTGATCTCTAAGCTAACGGTATGATGGGAAATCAAGTTCATTTATCAAAACAATGGGTCCTAATTGGCTGATAACGATTGATCAAAACTATAATTAGGCTCTAATTGGTGTACGAAGAATTAAAATTCACACGAGATTTTTACTGGTCTTGATTTTTTGCCCCGCTAAGTGCGTAGTAGACTTGATTATCCAAGCTACATTTTTACGCGCTAAAACAAACTGGACAATTTAGCGGGAAAATTAGAATCAAAGTATAGAACCGGATGTTTACAATTTTTAACTTGTTTTGCTTTTTGAACGCGAAAGTTCTGAACTTATTTTAATTGTCATTGATTGATTTTTAAGATGTCGTCTGCATCAGGTTTCAATTCGTCAGATGACGAAGGCGAAATTGATCTGACACCTTTTAAAATAGCATGGTATTTTATGAGCTTATATAAATTTTGTCTTGTATTCTTGTAAAAAATTGGAAATTTTTTTTTAAGTACGTACCCCGGTGCCGGTAAGTTTGCAAAAATCTCCACTCGAGACTTCTAGTACCCTGGTTTGATTCTACAACCATAAGATTTATATAATATGGCATAATCATAATGTCGCCGCAAACATTGCAAGTGACTTTCAAAGGTACTTTGTGTGTTGAAAGATTTTGTGTGTAGTCTTTTGGATGGGACAACAAACCAGAATATGGTAATGGTGTTAATCTTTGTTGGATGGCATATCTGGGAGCAACAGTAAAAAATCTCTTGTCTTTAATTACCTGGCCTGGTACACACAATAGTCCTCGGGCTATTGTTACGACAATGCTTTTCAAGGCACTGCGCCATTGGATAAATAGAAGGAATTCCAAAATGGCTGCAACTCTCTCCAACACCAGCTTCAGGAAGCCAATCTGACCCAACACCAGCTTTCGGCAATGTAAATTTGTACACACGGAACTCTCAATCTATACATGTACCTGACCCTAATCCAAATATAGCCAATGGATGGCCCGGAAAGCATCATTTTAACAATAGGCAGAGGACTACTCGACGTAACAATAGCCACTATGTAAAGTTAAAGACATACATGTAACTAGCAATTGAATTAGCAACAAGACGCATATCAAATCAAGTGAAATTTTAAAAAAATAATTTGTTATTCACCGAACTGATTATTAATCTTTCCTTTTTATTAACACTTCAGGTTAGATCTTCAAGTTGAAGGATGTACAGAAAAACTTGGCATCTCTGCATTACCAGGTTAAATAATTTTTATAATAGTACCAAGTTTCCTGTGAGACATATTTAGACATATAAAAGTGTCACATAATTTGAACATTTTTGCCATATATTTACGCACCATAAAAAAACACAATTATGATTCAACCTGCAGTGTTCTTTCTACTTTTACTACCGTATAATATTGAATCGATGTACAGATACAATATATTAAATTGTGTGATACAAATCATGATGCACGACCCTTCAATTTTATATTGAACTATTTTATGAATTTGTCACATTTCTGTACAAAATGACTCACTGAGGACTGGGGCATCTACTTTCAAAATTTTGACTGTCTATTTTCATGATATAGGGTATGGAAACTTTGGAAATTGAATTTAATCATTATTATCATGTTTTATTGATGTTGTTAATGCACCATACCTGTTCTTTATACTTAGTGTGGTCTATATTTGATAAAAATGTGAATATGTATTGATTTATGTGTCTATTTTCTGTTAACAGGATGTAGATATAAAGATATATGGAGGAGTGTTACAAATGATTTAAGTAAGACTAAAGATGCATATTACTGTATGATTTAGATAAAAGCGAGTCATTCAATAGTTCAAAAATTGATAATGAATTGGAAATTTAAGTCAAATTACCATGTTTGAACAAAGTTATGAGTGTTTAAAGTTTTGATGAGTAAAAGTATCATTGTCATGGTAATAATTATATGATGAGATGCTCTAATCCAATCAATATTTCAGCCAGAGATTTTTAGATTGACTTGTCATGTGAATTAATGTCTAAATTATAATTTATATAAAATTATAAAATGTGAAGAATACCACGCCCCCCCCCCCCAAAAAAAAAAGATCTGTAATAGGCAGGTTTAGACCTTATTATGTACATGTATCTTTCACGTGGCAATATATTTAAATGCAAGTTGGTGTAATGATGCTGGGTTTTCAAATGTACATTTTATGTTTTTCAAATTAAGCTCTATACCTTGTGTATCTTTCAATAACTTTGGTTTACTGTAAATCAAGCATTCCCAGTCTTTTTAATCCAGTGGTAACATTATTATATGAAGTCAATTAATTGTGTTTCTGTTTTGGTTTAGAATGCATGAAAGAAGAAGGAATAAAAGAAGTTTTTTGTTTATGTACAAAGGGTGAACTACATAAATATCGGGTAACCAGTTTGTTACAAGATTATTCCACATTTGATGTTAATGTACATCATTACCCATTCCCTGATGGTCAAACAGCTTCACTCCCCAATCTCATCAAAATGTTAGAGGAATTAAAAATCAATGTCTTAAATGGGAAGAAATCTCTTGTTCAGTAAGTATTTGAAGCATCCCTGGCAGGATTTCCTTATCTTACGTTTCAAATTGCTGGCAGTACCACATATTGTATTTTCTTTTACCTGGAATTAATTTTCTGTTACTTTTGATATTTATTTTATGTACAAAAGTGTAGTTTTGTAAAATGTAAGGCATTATACCTTTTCCAAATGGTCCCTGAGTGTGATAGGACTACAACGAATGTACAAGAAATTTATGTCTGTTTTCTTGGCTTATCTGATCAATACTTTGATCTGTTTGTATGGGTTCCACTGCCCTGGCCAATGGCTGGAATTTTTTTCTTGAAATGAGTCACACTTTTAAATAACTACTTACGGCAATTAAACAAAAAAAACCCCACAAAAATGTACTTACTAACCATAAAGTCTCAAAACTATCAAAAATAAAAATTGAATTTGGAGTGGTCTGTCATTTATGAGGTGAAATCTTCATATTATTTCCAGGTTGTTAAAAATTGATAGCTAAAAGGGACATAACTCAGAATCTCTCCCTATTGACTTCAGTGTTAAAATCATACCATTCATTGGTTAGAACACTTGCATGAATATTTTCATACCAAAATGGCAAAGAACATAATTACGGGATAAAAGTCTTGAAGAGGGTTGAATAACTCTATTGTTTTTCTATCGATAAGTTGTGACTTTGTGATATCATTTTCGGAGGTAATTTTCCCATCACATGTCAGTTTAACTGCTAACCAAAATTGTAAATATTTAACAAAATCTGGCAGAGCATGTAAATTCAAGGTTTATCATTTCTACACCAAAAAGCCCCCCAAAACTGCTACACAGTCAAATAGCAGGAAACAGAAAAAGAGATCTTTATAAACAAGTTAACTACCGGTACAAATTGTTTAAATGGCATTTAGTAATTGAACTGGAATTGTATTCCAGAGAATTGTGACATGTATAAGTCAGCTACAATTGTATGTAGCAATATAAGAGGAAAGATTTACCATTTCCAGTCAAGTTGACTGAATTTTCAAACACTCCATGAACCTAGTTTAAGTGAAATTGTACTGACCTTAGAAGCTAGTTAATAAATTACAGACTTATCCAATTTGGTTAAGAATAGAAAATCTGAATAGCAGTGCACACTTTGTACTGCAATGAACAATACTAATAAAGTTGCAGATAGGTTCTTCTTAATTATATCTTTTGGTCATTTTGAAAAGAAACTGTTACAAAATTTAACCCTTTTCAGACTGTGAACATCTAGTTACTTAATTAATAAGGCGTTATAATATTTATTGCAGTTGTTATGGTGGATTAGGCAGATCATGTTTAGGTGAGAACAACATATACATTGATCGTAAACTCTCCTAATATATATTGATTAATAATGTTTATGACATAAATAAGTATACACAAATAAAAACAACAAGAAGTATTTTTTATAGTTTGTTAACTATATAATATACAACAGTTACATAATCCATTACCAATATAATTATATATACAATGATAGTTACATAATCCGTTACCAATATAAATATATATATACAATTTATTTCTGTGGGTGTTTATTAAATTTAGTATTTCAGTGACCATCAGTTCACTATTATTTTTATGTAGTCAGATAATTCTCATAAACCTGTTGGGAGCCACAGTGGCTTGGTGCATAATGCAGTAGCTCACTCAGCAGAATGTTCAGGAATCGGTCAGTGGTACAGAGTCAAGGGCCTTGCAAGGAACAATAGCTAGTCATTCAGATATAAGACGAAAAAAAATAATTTCCTGTCTACACTTTTAGTGTGCATGTAAAGAGCCCTTGATAGTTAGGATATAATTTACCTTATAGTACACTGCATGGCATATTCCTATTATCATCAGCCCGGTTGGTGCAGGAAAGTTGCACAATAAACTAAATTTCATTCATTCATTTATAAATCTGTTGTCTTTTAGACTTGATGGGTATAAAAAATATAGCATTTTAGGTATCTAGTCAGCTTAGATGATATGAGACCTGGTACCAATTCCTTAACATTACCCCCCCACTACCGTTGTTTTGACAACGATTAGGCTATAACTGCCGGACTGGCTGAGTATGGTGCACTGCCTACACCACTACTTTCACTGTTCAAAATCAAAATAATAGCCGCTAAGCAAGCTAAATCCTTCTCTCATGTATTTCATATATGATCTAGTTAAAGTCTTGACCGTATTTTCTGCTTTCTTTTAGTTGCTGCATCATAAAGTCTGTCATTAATCAAGTTGCATGTTTCGATTCCCCGTTTGTATGGGTTTTCTGAGTCCTTGTGGGTTTCCTTCCACTGCTAAAGACCCCTACACATAAGTGAATTAATGACATAAAATTGAACCATATGTTAGTCCCCAAATGACCTAATTTGTGTCAAGTGGAAGTTAAATCCCATTTATTTCTCTCTCTCTCTTTTTAGTTGCTGCATGTTTAATGATGTATTTAGATGAAAGTATAAAAGCCGAAGAAGCTATTAAACGTGTTCGAGATTTACAAGGTACACCAGCTATACAGTCTGTCAAGGTAAGAACAAATCTGGAAACACAATCTGATTAAAACAGAAATCCTATTTCGTTTCATTTTTATACGCCCACATTGAAATGTGGTCGTATATTGTCGTCGCCCCCGTCTGTCCGTCCGTTGGTCCGGCGTCCACAATTGCTTGTGGACGCTCTACAGGCTAAAGTTAATATCCGATCTACTTTAAATTTATACACAGTGTTTAAGGTCATGAGACGAAGAAGCCTATTGTTTTTCAGCGATTTCCGATAATAACTACCAGAGTTATGGCCCTTGATCACTTCAAAAAATCTTGTGGACGCTCTAGAGGCCAAAGTTAATATCCGATCAACTTTAAATTTATACACAGCGTTTAAGGTCATAAGACAATGACGCCTATTGATTTTCGGCGATTTCCGATAATTAGTGCCAGAGTTATGACCCTTGATCACCTCAAAAAATCTTGTGGACGCTCTGGAGGCCAAAGTTAATATCCGATTGACTTTAGATTTATACACAGTGTTTAAGGTCATGAGATGAAGAAGCCTATTGATTTTCAGCGATTTCAAATAATTACTGCCAGAGTTATCTCCCTTGATAACTTCAAAAATTCTTGTGACGCTCTAGAGGCCAAAGTTAATATCCGATTGACTTTAAATTTATACACAGTGTTTAAGGTCATAAGACGAAGAAACCTATTGATTTTCGGCGATTTCCGATAATTAGTGCCAGAGTTATGGCCCTTGATCTCTTTAAAAAATCATGTGGACGCTCTAAAGGTCAAAGTTAATATCCGATTGACTTTAAATTTATACACAGTGTTTAAGGTCATAAGACGAAGAAGCCTATTGATTTTCAGCGATTTCCCATAATTAGTGCCAGAGTTATGGCCCTTGATCACTTCAAAAAATCTTGTGGACGCTCTAGAGGCCAAAGTTAATATCCGATCAACTTTAAATTTATACACAGCGTTTAAGGTCATAAGACAATGACGCCTATTGATTTTCGGCGATTTCCGATAATTAGTGCCAGAGTTATGACCCTTGATCACCTCAAAAAATCTTGTGGACGCTCTGGAGGCCAAAGTTAATATCCGATTGACTTTAGATTTATACACAGTGTTTAAGGTCATGAGACGAAGAAGCCTATTGATTTTCAGCGATTTCAAATAATTACTGCCAGAGTTATCTCCCTTGATAACTTCAAAAATTCTTGTGACGCTCTAGAGGCCAAAGTTAATATCCGATTGACTTTAAATTTATACACAGTGTTTAAGGTCATAAGACGAAGAAACCTATTGATTTTCGGCGATTTCCGATAATTAGTGCCAGAGTTATGGCCCTTGATCTCTTTAAAAAATCATGTGGACGCTCTAAAGGTCAAAGTTAATATCCGATTGACTTTAAATTTATACACAGTGTTTAAGGTCATAAGACGAAGAAGCCTATTGATTTTCAGCGATTTCCCATAATTAGTGCCAGAGTTATGGCCCTTGATCACTTCAAAAAATCTTGTGGACGCTCTAGAGGCCAAAGTTAATATCCGATTGACTTTAAATTTATACACAGCGTTTAAGGTCATAAGACGAAGAAACCTATTGATTTTCGGCGATTTCCGATAATTAGTGCCAGAGTTATGGCCCTTGATCTCTTTAAAAAATCATGTGGACGCTCTAAAGGTCAAAGTTAATATCCGATTGACTTTAAATTTATACACAGTGTTTAAGGTCATAAGACGAAGAAGCCTATTGATTTTCAGCGATTTCCGATAATTAGTGCCAGAGTTATGGCCCTTGATCACTTCAAAAAATCTTGTGGACGCTCTAGAGGCCAAAGTTAATATCCGATTGACTTCAAATTTATACACAGTGTTTAAAGCTGAACTCCGGTTACAAAAATACTGAAATAATGTAATAAAAAAAAAGTTAACGCCCGCAAGCCGCCATACTTGTTTCCAATTTGTGAAATAAGTATGGCGGACATGGAGGCTTATGACCTGGAAAGGTTAGCCGATCTCACTTCCAGTTTGTTTCTCGTCAGCTAGCTATACACATCCGGCTTTATTCTCTTCACACGGTTCACTGATTGCTGTATTTCCCCCCAACAGTATACCAAATTATTGAAGATTGCAAAATGTCTGATCAGGTAGGCCTGTAAATAATTATATGAACTGCGTCTACCACAATATAGCCTAAGCTTTACTCCAAAACAAAAGATGCAACCAGATGTCTTACCCAACCTGTTTTTCAACCAAAACAAATCACCTATACAAACTATTAGTATTGCCTTCTTCGTGTGTTCATGTTGAATAGTGTTCATGAAAACGACCAAGGGACATAACTACATGTTTGGGACGGCTCTCATTGGGGAGTGTTTGACAGTGCTAAATTTATTGATGTTATGGTTTTTCTCTCCATTTTACCAAAGTGTAAGAAATTGATATTGTAGTAGACGCAGTTCATATAATTATTTACAGTCTTACCTGATCAGACATGTTCAATCTTCAATAATTTGGTATACTGTTGGGGAAAAATACAGCAATCAGTGAACCGTGTGAAGAGAATAAAGCCGGATGTGTATAGCTTGCTGACGAGAAACAAACTGGAAGTGAGATCGGCTAACCTTTCAAGGTCATAAGCCTCCATGTCCGCCATACTTATTTCACAAGTTGGAAACAAGTATGGCGGCTTGCGGGCGTTAACTTTTTTTTTATTACATTATTTCGGTATTTTTGTAACCGGAGTTCAGCTTTAAGGTCATAAGACAAAGACGCCTATTGATTTTCAGCGATTTCCGATAATTAATGCCAGAGTTATGGCCCTTGATCACCTCAAAAAATCTTGTGGACGCTCTGGAGGCCAAAGTTAATATCCGATTGACTTTAGATTTATACACAGTGTTTAAGGTCATGAGACGAAGAAGCCTATTGATTTTCAGCGATTTCAAATAATTACTGCCAGAGTTATCTCCCTTGATAACTTCAAAAATTCTTGTGACGCTATAGAGGCCAAAGTTACCATCCGATTGACTTCAGATTGATACATAGAGTTTAAGGTGTTGAAACGAACAAGTATTTTGATTTTCAATGAATTTAGATAACTGAACAGCTAAATCCATGATATTAAATGTTTCATGTATATACTAATTGTTAGCGTGGGGTAAAACTTTATAAAAAGCAATCAAATTCTAATGATTTTCTGATAATTACATAATGAGTTGTTACTCTTAATCAGTTTTTAGTGTATTACAAATGTTTCATTACCGAAAAAAGTAAAAATATGCGACAACCCTTGTTGACTGCCCGGACGATTTAGCTGCTGTGGGCGTATGTTTCGTTGCCTGGCAACCTATCTTTTATAGTTCAAATTTTCGTTTAACTTGTCTTTACTACACTACAATCTAAAGAGTTGTTATCATTGATGTTTTCTGGATGATATAAGGGATTAGCCAGTGAAAAGCTCTGTTATTGCGAGCTTTATGCATGTGGTGTACAGAACTGTGGGTAATCTACTAGAAACATCAATGCTGATTGGTTAATCAAATGTCTGATGTCATAGGGTCGTATGACCCCTGACGCGACCTATCGCTATAACCGGTCTGATCTTCATGTGTAGGCCATCAAAAGTATAAAAAAAGAAACGAAAAATAGATCTTTATTTTAATCAGATGGCTGGAAACTGGAAACAAAAAATACAATGTAATAGTGAATTGACCAGTTCTGGCCAATTTCTTAATAGGGTTGTTTATGGATATGGATAAGAAATCAAATTTAGATTCTCTCCCCTTATCGCATGAAATAAAAACAATTATGATGGAAATGTTTTTATGACATTAGTGTAAATAATGATATACGGGCCCGTATCTACAGGGGGGCGCGGGGGGGCCATGCCCCTCCACGTGAATTGCTTGCCCCCCCGCTCAGAAATTGCTAACAATCATTAAAGTATACACAGTTCCTTATATTAACCTAAAAAAAGCTATTTTTTTTGTTTGAATACTTATTTTTAAATGCTTATTAGACCTAGGTAACTACATAGCATGATGATTACAACAGTCTGTTAGAATGACCTTTCCGAAAATTTCCTCAAAATGTTCGCCCCCCTACCGAAAGGTAATGCCCCCCCCCCCCCCGCTTAATGGTGTCTAGATACGGGCCTGATGATATACAGTATTTATACATTTCCTTCTATTAAAATTCATGATTCCGAGATTTGGAGTTAAGCTCCGCCCCCTTAGATACTGTTACTATGTCCCCCAAGCTTACACCATAGATCGTATAGTACAGTTCTATGCTTACACTACAGCATTAGCGGTTCAATATGGCGACCCAGCACCTGACAGTTTGATTCGTGCATGCATATTGTCATCAAATAGTAACTGTATAGTGTGGTTTTAATGGTTTTCAAAAAAAAAAAAAGAGTTTACATAAATAGAAATAAATAAATATAGATTATAAACTGTATTCAGACAGGCCTCGAAATGTCGCTTTACTACCGTAACTAACCTGTCATTTATAATTTTCCACGTCACACTACTCACACATTATCCATGGCATGTGCACAAACACGGTTAAATGGTTCATATTTGATATATGTGAATATCATAATTAATTTCTTCAACATCGGCCGGACTAAAAATTCATACGAATCGCCGCAATTTTATTTCATCTAACTTACCTGACAAATACATATAGAATATCTATTCTCGCTTGTCACACAAACTCGCCACTTCCGGTATAAACAAAAACCGGAAGTAGCGCAGTCATGCGCACTCATAACTTCCTATACCTGAGTGAGTGCACAAACATCCCTCACTTCTTTTCTCGGCGATAAAACAAGTCACACGTGTTTTAGTTTATTTGTTTGACTTAGCAACATTCGTTGTTTCAATGGATAATATTTCGAAAACAAGATCGGATTCCGAATCGGAACCTGATGAATCAAAGGTTGGTAATAAATCATGTAGTAGAACGGCAGGTAGAGGCCATAATAGTACAAGTAGTAAGGTATCAAATTTAGAAAAAAAGTTTGATTTATTACTTGAAAAATTATCGAGAAATAATGCAGTTTCGCCACGAAGGCGACCAGCCATGATAGTTTCCAGCGATGACGAAGACATCATTTCTCTTCAACCGGGACAGACGGAAACTCTGACTAGTGAAGACGAACCAGGGATGCCTTGTTTGGATCCACAACTGTCTTCGGATTTTTCAAAGAGTACTAATAAAGGGCTCTTTGATTTGTTTGGCAAGGATGCCCTGACTAAAGCATCAGAGGACAATACACAAGGGATTACTCTAGACAGCTGTCAGAGGGAAGTTTTACTCCAGAGCTGGAGGGCTGCCAATCCCAGTAATGTTTCGGCTTTTTCTGAAGAAAATTTCGATACCTTTACTGTGTCAAAAGAGACACAAGAGTTTTTAAAGGTGCCATCATTAGATGAGTTAGTTGAATCATGTCTAGTTAAAAAATTTGGGAACAAGGCAGCCTTTACCAAGTCAGGAGCCTTTCTTTTTTCTCAGCCGTTCAAAATGCTGGAGAAAATGGCATTTAGAGGACAGCAGTCCGCTTATTTAGGGATCGTCATTCAGTTGTATTTACAACAAAATTTAGCCTCTTTGTTGGAAATTGTGCAAGACAAGGAGGAGTTGGACAAGGCAGACATAGTATCTCGTATTAAAGATATTTTTGCTATGTCAACAAAGGGCCTGGATCAATTAGGTCGAACGGGTGCATTCCACCATATGACACGAAGAACGGTAGCAATGTCAGACACTTCACTGTTTCAATTAGATAATGCTAGAACAATTTCTAATTTACCTTTAACAGCAGATGGGGTGTTTGGTGTAGACTTAGAGAAAACTCTAAAAGATAGAAAAGAAAAATTAAAGTCTGTAGCGGACATTTTACCCTTTTCTGCCAAAAAACGTAGAGCCCCAATGGAAGAAAGCCATAGCTCAAAGCGCCCACGAATATCAGGTCAAAATAATATTAACTCTAATTTTTCAAAAAACTATAATCGTAATAATGATTCCTTTCGGTCCTATGAACGAAATAGCAGAAGATATGGGCACCGTACAGACGGTCAGAGTGGAGGTTTTAGAAAACCGTCAGCCACGGTCACCAGTAACAGTCAAGGAACGGGGAAAAAATCCACCTTTCCCAGACAGTGACTTGGTAAGTTTGCAATTGAGACCAGACATTCCGGTCGGGGGTCGCCTGTCATTGTTTCTGAAGGAATGGAAGTTGATAACCAAAGACATCTGGGTATTATCAGTAATAGAGGAAGGCTACAAACTAGAATTTGTACAAATACCACCCTTTTTAGGGATAAAACAGACAATTTTAAGAGAAGAAAATTCAGATATTATTTTGGCAGAAATAGCCACTTTATTAAAAAAAGGAGCAATAGAAACAGTGTCTTCTTCTCAAGCAATGACAGGTTTTTACAGCACGCTTTTTCTGGTCCCAAAGAAAAATGGGGAAATGAGACCAGTAATCAATTTGAAACCGCTCAATCAGTATTTGAAAAAAATTCATTTCAAGATGGACACATTATTGAAAGTCTTGACATCAGTGGTGCAAAAAGGGGATTGGGCAATATCCATAGATTTGAAGGACGCTTATTTCCACATCCCCATTTTTCAGAAGCACCGAAAATATCTACGCTTCAGTATAAACGGTCAAGCGTACCAATTCAAAGCGTTACCATTCGGCCCAACATCAGCCCCACGGGTATTTACGAAGGTGTTGTCAGTAGTTGTGGCCCACCTTCACTTCATGAATGTCCGAATGGCAGCTTATCTAGACGACTTATTAGCAGTAAATCAGCAGAGGCAGGTCCTGCTAAGAGACAAAAGAGTTGTGTTGGATCTTTTAATACGACTAGGGTTTGTCATAAATATCAAGAAGTCCGAATTGGTTCCGGCCCAGAGAATTGTGTATCTGGGTACCGAATTCCATTTGGATGCGGGCTTGGTGTTTCCCACTCAAGAGAGGGTAGCCATGTTAGTTTTGGGGATAAAACAAATTTTCCGTCCTATGTCAATAGCCAGGGACTATCTCCGGATTTTGGGAATGATCGCCTCAGCGTTACAGGTTATACCAAACGCAAGACTGTTTATGCGACCAATCCAAATGTATTTGTTGAGAAACTGGCGACCCTCTGTAATGAGTATGCATACTCCAATCCCTTTTTCACAAGACCTGGTAGTACACTTAAATTGGTGGTTGCAGGATCAAAACATTCTAAGGGGTCAATTTTTGCAGCCAATGCAGTGCACAGTTTCCCTCACGACCGATGCGTCGATGTTCGGTTGGGGTGGGCATCTCGCAGAGAGAGGACCATTTGTTCAAGGGATTTGGCCTCAGGAATTATTAAATCACCACATCAACTTTCTAGAGATGAGGGCGGTTTATCTGTGTCTGGAGCATTTTTTACCTCAATTGAGACACAAGGGGGTTCTAGTGAAATCAGACAATTCAACAGTAGTCCAATACATAAAGAAGCAAGGCGGGACCCGTTCTCTGCTTTTATGTCAGGAAACTTGGAATCTCTGGAATTTAGCGCTGTCAAATGGGATAATCTTAAATGCAGTTCATATTCCAGGGGTCAAGAACACACTGGCCGATTCATTGAGCCGGAACATGGTACGAGCAACGGAATGGTCTCTGAATCAGGACACTGTTCAAAAGATCTTTTGGAAATGGGATCGTCCGTTAATCGATCTGTTTGCCACAGAGAGCAATCGAAAGGCTCCAATATTTTGTTCATGGCAGTTTCATCCCAAAGCTCTAGCAATAGATGCATTGACAATCAGTTGGGAGGGAATGTCAGCCTATGCATTTCCACCGGTTTGTCTAGTCCCACTAGTACTTCAACAGTTCAGTATGTGTCAGAACTGCGAACTGATCCTGATAGCCCCGTTTTGGCCGCGACAAATATGGTTTCCAAACCTTCTCAGTTGTCTGGTCGATCTTCCTTTTCGATTACCGAACAGGGCAGATCTACTGCAACAGGGCCATCACCCAGTGGTTTATCACCCAGATCCACAAACACTGTCGCTGGTGGCATGGAGGTTATCAACAAACGTTTTGAAAAGGAAGGTTTTTCTTCGCGAACAAGGGACTTGCTCTCAGCCTCTTGGAGAGCGGGAACCTGTAGGGACTACAACTCAAAATATAAACGATTCTATAGCTGGTGTAGTCGGAAACAAGTTGATCCTTTTTCAGCATCTCTGAATCAAGTGGCAGAGTTCTTATCAGGATTATTCGACGAGGGTTTAAATTACAGAACAATAGCTGGCTACAGGTCAATGCTATCATCTGTCCTTGAACCTATTGACAAAATACCTGTCGGGCAACATCCTTTAATTATTAGACTGCTTAAGGGAATGTTTAATACTCGACCTCCATCCAGACGGTTGGCACCAGAATGGGATTTAAATAAAGTTTTATTAGTGTTACAAGAACCGCCTTTTGAACCTATGCACAAAGCAAATTTAAAGTTTGTTACTTTCAAGACAGTGTTTTTATTTGCCATCACGTCTTATCGTAGGTGTAGTGACCTTAATTCTTTAAGATTAGGAGAAGGCAATGTAAATGTCCTATCTCAAGGTTTACAGTTTATTAGATGTGGGTTGTCTAAACAGGCAAGAATTGGCCATGAGGAGCCTATCATTTTTATCCCGTCTTTTCCCGAAAATAAAAAACTAGATCCGAAAAGGGCTTTTAAATACTATTTAAAATTGACAGAGCCTTTTAGAACACAAAAAAGTGTAAATAGTACAAAAGTTTTTCTCAGTTACACCAGACCGCATTTACCAGTATCCACTCAGACTTTTTCTAGGTGGATAGTGGAAACAATAAAGAAAGCCTATCCAGATATGGTTAAGGTACATGCTCATTCAACCCGTTCTGTTGGGCCATCTTGGGCATTATTTAAGGGATTTTCAATGAAACGCATTTTAGAGAGTGCGGATTGGTCTGATTCATCAACTTTCATAAAATTCTATTTGCAGGATAAGCATAGAAATATAATGAGTTAATGGTGTTGGTGTATATATGTTATTGGTACAAGGTGTTCGTTATATATATATATGTGATTGGTACAAGGTGTTTATTTTTCCACTCAGCTGTATATATGTTTAAGAAGGTTAATCTTCTTTCCCCGGCGAGTTTTTTCGGGTATGGTTTTTAAAGAAGCAGTATCAAGGTTTGATATAACCTTTGTGGATGTTATTAATACAGGGTATGTTAGAGTACATGTATATGAGTTTATGCTTACACTCTGTTGTTCCCACCTCCTTTTTAAGGATTGCTTAGAAATCTGGTATATTCTATATGTATTTGTCAGGTAAGTTAGATGAAATAAAATTCATAAATTTGAAATAAATTCAAATTTTATGAATATACTTACCTGACAAATACATGACACCCTCCCTGCCTACCCCTCAGAGCAGGTTTCAGCATTTGGGCGACTTGTTTTACCGCCTCGATGAAGTGAGGGATGTTTGTGCACTCACTCAGGTATAGGAAGTTATGAGTGCGCATGACTGCGCTACTTCCGGTTTTTGTTTATACCGGAAGTGGCGAGTTTGTGTGACAAGCGAGAATAGATATTCTATATGTATTTGTCAGGTAAGTATATTCATAAAATTTGAATTTATTTCAAATTTATGAATTTTTAGCGGTAAGTTTCTGACTCGAATTGGCGTGGTTTTCGCTTAGTAAAAGCATGCATCCCAAATGATGCTTTAAATTGAATGTACTACAGGTGTATGAGACTGCCGTTTAGAAATGTGTAGATTTCGGACTCTAAAATATCGGTATAACATTTAAATTGAATGTCAAACCCGACATTGCACCTGTACATGACACTATTCCAATCACGTGCTGTGGACAGCTGATCACGCCCCCTGTAATTCCTTTCTCGCATTCCAACTAATTTACGCTAAAAATTATAATGTGTAAAATACTCTTTCGGCCAAATTATTTTATATTGTCAAATTGTCCTGTAAATTATACATAAACTTTATTTTCGGACATTGTTCTGAATTTATATTTTTATTGGAGACAAAACGGAAACAATTGTTACGATGCAGGCTTTATTGTGTCCAAATTGTTAATTGTTATGCATGATATTATTAAGGACAGGCTGATTTAATTAAATTATTTACAATCACACTGTCGTGAGAAGAGAGGGCGATCATCTTCTCCCTTTATCATAAATAAAAACATGTTAAAACAGAGCAGACGTCAGATGTTGTTAAATTAAATATTATCTGGCTTCTTACATAAAAATGTATAAATACAACTCAACCCTCACCACATGTTTTATTACTAATCCATAACAATCAACTAAGTGTTTATTTAATAATAAATAACAAAGGACATGTTTATTTAACAGTAAGTGGAAACAATCTGGGATAAAAAAAAAAATTAGGTTGGGATGAAACAGCCCGGGTTGAAACGGTCTTGGGATAAACTGACCGTATCCCCTTGATCCAGGGCAAACACATTTTTAATTATTTCTTTGATTTCTGAAAAAGTATAAATTTTTGCGCCATGCCGTCTTTCGGGGTAACGTTCGTTCATGCTTGTTACAAGTTCCCCACGCGCAGCGTAATACCATTTCTACGATAAAAATGTAGAAATAACAAACTTCCCACAGAGCACGGCCTTGTTCGTTTGTGGGACAAAAATGGCTGCCAATCTTGAACTACGCGGGCCAAATATAATCTGTTTTTCTGATTGGTCAATATCTTTACAATGATTGACAGGTCGGATTCATCAATAGTTGTATTATCATTAAGTTATTATCACATGTAAAAATAAAAATACAATAATTTCAAACGCACTGTGTTACAGTGCTAATTTACAGTGCTAATTGCTTATACAATATTCGAAAACAAATACCAGTAACGAGTTCAAGGTTACTCGCTGTAGAACACTTCAAACTGATTATTATTCACCTGAAATAAATTAAAATTGATATAAATTGACTTGTTGTTTACATAAAGTACATGTATTTTATATGAAATTTACTATTATTGAAAGTTGAATTAAAAGGCATATGAAATTATGAATTGATTTGTTGTTGAATTTTACATGTAATCAACTATTATTTAAAAAGTAATTAAAAGATTCTAATAATTTAAAAAATAATTTGTTGATTGAATTAAATATTCCAATATCTTCTTAATGCCTTTCAGCAGAACGAGGCAAGACATTCCACAAATTATGCAAAACTCTTTTCTGGAGAGCATGTCCATTAAATACTACATAAACTGGAATAACCAGATGCTAGAGATTGCCATTCCAGTGAGACTTCTGGCGTATTTCGTTGAACAAATTGATTGAAATTGAAGTACAAACGGAGACGATTGAATCGAAATCAGTTTATAAGGATACATACATGTATTACATTATAATTATTATATATGCGTTGCGACCAATTTGTGTTAATTTCTAGGTCCTAAATATTAGCGATTTAGCTCCTTTAACAATGGGATCCAAATATGTTTTTTTTCAAACTTGTTAAACTCAAACCCATATTCTTACCTGGTGAGCATGCGCATTAAATACTCTGCAGACACCGTAAATTGCCATTCTATTGAGACCTCCGGCGGAAATGATTGAATCTAAATCAGTTTATATACATTCGTATTACATTATTATAATTAATATTAGAAATTTCGTATATTTCAGCAATTTAATTTTGTAAATGATTTTCGTCAGATGTTACAAGACTACCAACAAACTGAAGGCAGTGAACAGAGATCTGTATCAAGATAATTATAGCTGATATATAAATACACATGGATTGTGTTAGAATTTTATATTATTATCCCTATTAATATATATAAAAAAAATAAATGCATGAACAAAAATGTTGATGATTAGTCATTGTTTTTATTGTAAAGCTAAATTTAATGTGGTCCAAATCATATCCCAGTGCAATGCGTCAAATGTTTTATTGGAAAATGCTATTTTTGACGTGTCATTTAACATTTCCCTCATTACATTCGCGCCCTGTCGCATCTCATTTGTCGCATCTCATCAGGCTTTCTACATAGCATCTTACGCAAAGCAACACGTTTGATATGCAAATGTAGGATATCAGGTGTGTGAAATAGCTTTATTTAACGCCCGCGTCCACCGAGGTGATATCGCGCCTCATTTATGACAAATGCAGGCGCGGATGCAGGATTTTTTGCAGGGGGGGGGGGGGGTGTCTAGGTTTGATAATTGTTTAACTAATTGCACTCAACTGATTAACGGGGGTTTGGGGGCCCTCCCCTAAAAAAATTTGGCAAATTAGATTCAATTTGGTTCATTCTGACGTATTTCCGGAAGGTAAATTCCAAAATTACAGGTCTAAATCGCCAATAAAATCGCATAAAAAATTTTCAAGCCTGAGCAGGGGGGGGGGGGGTCCGGACCCCCTGGACCCCCCCTCTGGATCCGCGCCTGAAATGCACTTTTATATAAATACGAATTCTGCTTTCAAGACCATAAAACATAAACAGATTACAAGGTAGCTAAAAGTCTAAATTATACCTTCCGTTACATTGATGACATAACACCAATCAATGATAATGGTAATTTCAATAAATATAAAGATGAAATATATCCTCCTGAACTAATATTAAATAAAGAAAATTGGGGCACTATAATAAGTGCCTCTGTTCTTGAACTGGACATTAATATAATTAATGATAAATTTAATGTCGGTATATTCGACAAAATGGGCAGATTTGGTTTTGAAGTAGTCGAATACCGGTCAATTTACAGTAACTTACCAGAGACTACGCTATTTAGCGTTTTCTATTCACAGGCATTATGTTTTTTTGAAAATACGTAACAGTAAGTGCACTGGCAAAGGCGGTACATCATTACGCATCTTAAAAGAAATTTCTTCAACATACCAAGTTTGACATTTCTTATAAATATAACCGACTACATATTGGATAATGATTCAATTTAGTTTTATTGTAGTTATCAAATCCTGTCTGGATTATCGCCCTTATTATTATGCCTTTATAATACATTTACAGAGTACGATTTCTTCAGCATTCCTGTTTAACATTTCTTGCGTGGGTATCAAATGCAATATATATATTATGGTTTGTACAATTACATAACTTAATAATTCCTGTTGGTCGTTAAAAAGTTAAAACTTAAAGTTTTAACGTTATTTTATCTTGATTATCGCCCGTTTTATTGGAAATCTGTATCACGACGTCATTATCGAAGTAACGGCTAATTTACGTCACGTCATCTGACGGCTGTCTCCCGAGATGGACTACATTCCCATTTTGCCGCTTTGTATTCAGTTTTGTTCGTTTCTGTGACGGTTGGAATAATATGTACCCTAAATGTATTCAATATAGACCCCGATTCCATTGAATACCTAAACGTTTCTTTATTGATTCAGTGCATTTATTTTGGTTTTAGACTACCTTTTGATACAATTCACCGATGTGGTTACTTGTATGGTTGAGTTAATACAATATGCTTGCATTCGTATTGCTTCCAGCATATGACAGGTCATGCCTCATGCTGGCATTATACAATATTTGGTTCTATTCCCTATTGTTTTCAAATATGGTCTCTTAGTATGAAGTGCGGTGCAGTCCCCCTGCACTTACTATTAGAGTGTGCTGGCTTACTATAGTGTGCCAGGTTTATCTCGGCCGCGTTTCTGTATACGTTAATAAGTCACGTGATATCTACATTTGCATATCATAGTTATTGCGCTGCGTAATATTATAAGATGCTTTGTGAAAGCACGAAGGACATACGAGATTTGGCAGAGCGCAAATGTAATGACGGAAATGTAAAATGTAGACACGGCAAAAACCAGCCCTTTCCAATAAAAAATTTGTCATTTGACTCATTACATTAATTGACATTTTACATTTAACTTTGGCCTTAGAGGTATTTTGACTTTATCATTACCGGCATTAGGACTTTGTAAATTGTACTTTTTGCATAACATATTCAATGGAAAAGACATTTTAGCAGAGCATTTAATATTGACGGCAATACCCTTCCATACAATCTGAGTGGAGGGGGTCTCGGAATGTTTAGAAAGATATAAGGCAAGGGCGGAATAATGGATCGGCCAATGGAGGCGCCTCTTTCTGGAAAATTTGGAATTTTAATCGTGGTAGAGGAGAATTAAAACACTTTCCCGTGGCTTAAATAGAAGCTTGAATCAATGAATTGGGTCTCCAAATCTGTTGATAAACGAATGGAATTGGGTTTAATGCCCAGCATCCGCCGCGGGTGTTGCAATGTTTAATAACCTACTCCCTGGGGACAAATCTGAGCCGTAAAATACCCCTCTACTAATTATGAGACATGGACATGGGACATTATGTCTTTCTTTTAAGTTTTCTGACTTGCCAAATGTTGCTGACTGCCTCGAGATCAATATCATCCATGGGCTTGACAGAGACATTGCAAGTTATATAAAAACCAACGTACATATTCTATCAAATAAATGAAATGAAATGGGGTTTAACGTCCTACTTTTATGCACCTAACCTGGGCTAATGGAAGACGGGCATACGCCATACAGTGTGCAATGAGGGAAATTTTGCCCTGGCAGCGGCACTACGGCCTACTCTTGTATCGAATTCCAACTGCCAAGGGATCTTTTACGTGCACTCCAATGTGTACATGGGACCTCGGTTTTTCGTCCCACCCGAACGACTAGGCAGCTATCATTGTCAGGCCCTCCGCTCTGCATCACTGACAAGGGGAAACGACCCTGGAAAATCGAGATGAACTTTCTCGGCCAATGCAGGGATCGAACACCCGACCTCCAGGCTAGCGAGCTAGCGCCTTACCCACTTAGCTACGTGATCCCCTGTGAAATAAATTGACTCAGGGGTCTGGAAAATATTTTAAATACAATAGGGCCTATTATATTGAGGAATGTGGGGTTGTTTTGGACTGAGTGCCCTTCATTGGAAGTGTGCCCCTTTTTATACGCCCACATGGAAATGTGGTCGTATATTGTCGTCGCCCTTTCCGTCCGTCTGTCTGTCCGTCCGTCCGTCCGTCGGTCCGTCGTCCACAATTTCTTGTGAACGCTCTAGAGGCTACAGTTAATATCCGATTGACTTTAAATTTATACATGGTGCTTAAGGTCATGAGACAAAGAAGCCTATTGATATCCAATAATTACTGCCAGAGTTATGACCCTTGATCACCTTGAAAAACCTTGTGAACGCTCTAGAGGCTAAAGTTAATATCCGATTAAATTTATACACACTGTTTAAGGTCATGATACAGAAAAGCCTATTTATTTTCAGCGATATCTGGTAATTTCTGCCAGAATTATGGCCCTTGATCACTTTGAAAAACCTTGTCAACCCTCTAAAGGCTAAAGTTAATATCCGATTGACTTTAAATTTGTACACAGTGTATAGGGTCATGAGACGAAGAATCCTATTCAGTGATATCTGATAATTTCTGCCAGAGTTATGGCACTTGATCACTTTGAAATATCTTGTGGACGAAGGCCTTGAGACAAACAATCATAACAATTCTAATCATTTCTATTAATTACTTAATGGGCTATTACTCGTAATAAGATTATCATGTGTTGTAAATGTTCTCCTTACTGACAAAAGAAACAATATGCGACAATTCTTGTTGACTGCCCGGACGACTTAGCTGTTGTGGGCGTATGTTTCGTTGCCTGGCAACCTATCTTATAACTTGGCACTGGGAAAGGGGGGGGGGCTGCAAAAAGTTTGGCCCACCCCACCCCCTTTAAAAAAAATGTCGATCATAACAACAATAGGTATACATTGTCCGTCAATTTTACAGATAACACTTCTCACCCTCCTCTTTTCAATACCCACAATCATGTTTAACTGGATTCAAACGGAACTTTCCGTGCACACTCATCAATATAGCTCCATTAAAATTAACAGAAATGACAAGTCATAAATAAACTGAACGGATAATAAGCTCTCATTGGTTGTCATTTTTAGCGTCTAACGAAACAAAGACGAAAGTAAAAGTTTCGCTTTCAGTTTAATAATCGGATACTAGAACTATCGATAAACGCGCGTATGATTACTGGCGACAGAACGCGACACTGTATAACAGGCCCGGGCTAAACACCGATTACTTGCCCGGATACCCCGACGATAGGCTAACGAAAGCCCCAAACGGACAGGGGCTCCACGACGCGAAGACCCGGACAGATACATGTAGTTTAAAATTGGGTACAAACATCCAGAAAAGTCATTGGGTTTCTTCTACTTTACGATCAAGTAGCAGTGGCGGACTGGGCCCACCTGTCCACCTGTCCGGGATAGGCGGGCCTAAGCTCATTAAAAAAAGTGGGCCTAAGGCTATAAAAGAAAAAAGAGAAAGAAGAAAGGAAAAGAGAAAGAAAGGAGTGGGGAGAAAAGAAAGAAGGAGGGAGAGGGCAAGAGAAATAAAAGATAGGAAACTTCGGTCTGAAATGCTTGGAAAATGGGTTTGCGGTTGTCAAATTTCAAAATAACGCCTTCGGACGCTTGAACGCCTTCGGCGCGTACTTGTGTGGGCCTTCGAACCACCAGTCCGACACTGCCAAGTATGCGCCAGAATGTATTTCTTTTTTACGATAGCCCCAAATAGAGCGACAGGGGCCCATGGTGTAAAGGCCCTGGTAGGTGGTTTATCGTTTTAAATTCAAAAATCCTGCCCCCATCCCCACAAAAAAAGGGGGACTGAGAGAATCCGATTTTTATCCTACCCTTACAACAAACACTAGGTATACAAACATCCAGAAAAGTCACAGGTTTTCTTTTAACTTACAATCAAGTAACAGTGTTTATTTTATTTAGGCTATTTATTCTAACACATTTTTATTTTTTAAGGAAAAAAACAACATTATTCGGCATAGGCCTACCTTCAGGCCCTTGTACATGTCCTAGCTGCCCCAGATCACGGACCCTGGGCCCGAGTTCACAAAGCTTTCTCAGACTTAAGTTGAGAATTTAATCAAATATGTTCAGCTTATTTTAACTAAAATATAGTCCTTTAATTATAATAATTTTGTTCTTTGTACGTATCAAATACATCGATAAGAAACTCTGTGCAAAATTTTGTGTTTCTGGATCCAAGATATTTCTCATAAACACTGATTGAAAGTTGAGCAAATGCTCAACTTAAGTCTGAGAATGCTTCGTGAACTCGGACCCTGGACATTCAATTTTTTTTTTTTTAAATAATATTATTTCCCTAAAGTAATTGTAAAACAAGTGCTACACATAAATTATTATTAATTAAGGACAATTCAATTTTCGACGAGATGTAAGGTTAGGGCACATGGGTTACGGTTAGGGTTGGGATGAGCGCTAGCCCTGTTTACATCTCGTTACTTTTGTTTGACCAAACTTGAAGTTGGCCTTATCCGATAGATCTAACCATGTAAATATACATTATTGTATTTCTATGATGGAACTCAGACCAAAGGCATTATGACGTCATAATGAAATACTAGTCACGCGATTCGCCTAGGAAACGTTGCAGATGTTGAAATAAATTCCACTGTAATTCTGATTTGAATAAACCAATAAAATTAGGATTTATTTATAAAATGAAATCATAATATGATTTACTTATTAAATAGCGTTTTTGTGGGAATTTTGTAATTTATAGATGTCTTGTAAAGCAATGTACGAGGCAAAGCACCATGACGTCACAATACTATTACAGTCACGTGATATTAACGCCTAGGTAACGTCGATCTCGAATCAAAGTATCCAAAGTTCCTGTATACTATTACTAGTTTTAATATTTGAGTAAATCTTTATAATTAAAGATTATCGAAAGGATTAACTTAATACATCATGGTAAGTAGGTAGCTCTTTTATTTTCAAATGTATTTTTATTTCACAAACAAGAACATAGTTTAATCTGTGATCACGTGATTTATGTCTAACTTAAAGTAGGTCTACCTGTTCAAGGCCTGTAGCTTATATTTTACTAACCCAAAATGGATAAAATTGATATCTGCATCAATCGAGAAGGTTTTTGTTTTATTTTTTAAAAAATGGCATCTTTTTTATGGTCGCAACTTAATTCGGTAATTCAATAATTTTCTATTCAGGGGGAAACTATATATTTTCTTTTTTCAATTTTACATATATGATGTAAAAGAGTTATCTTTGATTCAACATGTGCATCATTACCTGAATCCTGTATTATAATACATATTCCTGTCTGAATATAATGATTAATTTCACTGACACAATACTAATATGTGGCGCCAATAACTAAATAAAGTAGATGCTTCTCCTGGACGTGGTGCCCGTTGTTTTGGAATGACAAAAAGTTCATTACTTATAGGACCTGTCCTCCCTCCATACCATCCTGCGCCCACCCAATCTGTGGGGACCACACTTGAGTCAATTAAAACATATTGGAGCCACGGTGTCAAGGAGGGTAAAACCTGCCAAACTATGTCCTCTATACATGTATTTAGCTTCAGCTACTTCCAGATTTAAAAATAAGTAACAGCAACATTAACAGATTCATATTTTACATATTTTGTTTTATCTATACCACAGGACAAGACACAAAAGAATATCGGTAAGATTTATTCTACTGACGAATTAACCAAGTCTGGAGGCGGAGATGTAGAGGTGGAGAATATTGATGTCAGAGAAAAGGACATTAAATTATCTGAAGGTATGATGTTTTTCTTTCACGTGAAAGAAGGGGGTGGGGGGGGGGTAACCCGTACATGATTATAAGGTATGTCATAGGTGATTGAGTCAAGTGACGTGGTTTCGATTACACACTTGTGTGTTAATGAGTAGTGTCGCCTGAAAACGTCGTGGTCCTCTCCCGGATCCGGTTTCTTCCCACTGTTAAAGCCCCCCTAAGTGCAAGCGAATTATTGAAATAGAATTGAGCCATATATTATTATATTAGTACCGACATTTACAGTCACCCCAACCGACGGTTGAATAGGCATTCCTCAGTTATCGAAGATCATGTATAAGAAAGACGAAACTTGGATGAAAGTTTCAAGGTATCCCTCTTCTCGGTACCCCTACTGCTACAGATTAATTCATTTATCTTGTTATTTAGTTAGTCTATATTATTATTTATAGTACAAGAAATGGCACTGGAAGCGAGGGAAAAGAAAGAAAGAGAGAGAAGAGGTAATCATTTGTACAAAATAGTGTTGCTCAAATAATAATTAAAGCATAGCATACATACATATTGATTATGCTATAAGCTGCAACCCCTCCCACCAAGTGATATTGTAACATGCTTCAGCGTAAACCCTGCGTTTTGATTGGTCAATTAGACACTGTCTATTGGACAATAACGCCCTTCTGTTTTAGTAATGTCTTTTAAAATCCTAAAATTGCATGTTACAATGTCGATAAACACTTCTTGTTTCGCATTTAGAGGGGTGTTATTGTCCAATAGACATGTCCTGAGATTTTACATTAGAACCTAATGATCTCATGACATGTCTATTGGACAATAACACCCCTTTAAATGCGAAACAGGAAGTGTTTATCTCCTAAAAGGTGGTTGCTATTCATGATGTCCATTTCATACTCAATCTGACTACAGGATGTTGGTATTTCTTTGAAAAAATACCCAGATAGATTCAAATAGCTACTCGAAGGACCTGTCACTCGGAATTTACTGCACGGGTTACTTACATCACCTACTCGTTGTGATATAACTATAACTATGAAATAAACAATATATTTCTAGTGTTACAGCATGTCGCCAGAATCTACATGAAAAAAGGTGACACGGGTAAAGATGACATTATCTGTAACACTCATGACTCAAGAAAAGAAATTGCTGCTGCCGTGACATGTGATACCAGCACACATTTAGGTAAGATAATATAACAAATTATATATCGATTGTATATAAAATACTCTGTACAAAAAAGACCCAGACCCAGATAAAACAAATTACACAGTGATTGTATAATATATATATATTTGTCGTGTATTTTGTACACGGTGAACAGTCAATTTGCTGATTGCACTATTTTGCCTCGACCGTTTTTTTAGGACTTCGAATTTTGACTAATGGTTTGGATTGTTCGTACTTGGTTTTATTTTAATTGTATACAATGTAGGTGTAAGGTATTACAAATTATACAATGATTGTATAATAAATACCATGTATACTCCGACATTCGAGATAGCAGAATCAAGTTCTGTTTTATATCTCAAATATATGGTGTTTACAGATTGGAAGTAATTCGTATAGGCCACAACACCAAATTGTGTTTGTGATCTGTTGAATGTTGTAATAGGTAAAATTTTAATGTATTTCTTGTTTTTCAGGTACTGGTCGCTTTGACACATTTCTATATGTAAGTAATATTTCACTTTTTATACTTAGAATGTCACATGTCTGTAGTTGTATTAGAAATTATCAAAAAACCAAGGCACGTTCCTTTATCTATTTCTCTAACCATGCTGACTGGTGCAGTGGGTCGAGGCACGATCATGGTTTTCCCTTGTCAACTGTGCAGGTCGTAGTCGTTATCCACTTTAAACCATATTTCATTCTATTTGTTTAAAATTGACAAGATGTTTGATAATACGTTGTAAAGTAATAAAATATTGGCTCTTTGATTTCTACAGGCTATTGGTTTGAAGAAAAGAGTCACTTACACACGTGTTAGAAAATTCAAGCTACCTTCTGGTAAGTAAGTGGTATTTGTTATTTGGGTTGGGAAGAATTTCAGTTAGTATAAAATGCTGACAAAAATTGATCACTCTGCTTTTATATGCCCACAGTGAAATGTGGTTGGATCTTGTTGACGCTCCACGTGTCCGTCCGTTGGTCTGACGCCAACGATTGCGTGTGGACGCACACAGTGCTTGAGGTCACGAGACGAAGGTTTTCAACAATTTCCGATAACCATTTCCTGAGTTATGGCCATTGACTCTTTGAAGAATGATGTGGGTGCTCTAGAAACTTAAGTTAATACCCGATTGATTTTAAATTCATACACCGGGTTTAAGGTCATAAGATTTAAGATGGTGAATCCTATGGTTTCGATAAATTACTTTTGTGGACGCTCTTCAGGCCACAGTTATCAATCGAATGACTTTAAATATATATACATTGTATAAGGTCAATGATTTCCGATAACTTGAACGGGTAAATTTTTGATTTAAAATGATTCGTATATGACGCGTTAGCATGGGGCAGAACTAGGCGCAAAACAATTCATAATGGCTTGTGACCCTTAATCAGATTTTAGTAACGATTTGCGCAACTTTTCATAAAAAACATCCCTTGCTGACTGTCCGGAATACTTAGCTGTTGTGGGTGTATGCTTTTGTTGTCTGGCAACCAATCTTTATATAATATCATGCTATCTTTAATTATGTTGAGTGTGTTTAATTTCTGTTATAAATTGGGTAATTACAATTTGCAGAACGAAGAAGTTTAAAAAGCCGCTTTCTGACACTTTTTACCTGTGGTAAAGAAGAAGAATAGGAACTCAAGACCAAGAAAAATGTAATGGATCAACATCCATCTTGGAAAGTATATCGGATGTAAAGGCGGACTATCCTAGCAGAGCATCATAATCGTGGTGGCGAGCAAGAACTTCCGAAGTTCAAAATCCATGTAAAAGATTTGCCTAAAGATGTGTGCAAATATTATATAAATGATTATCATCTGGCACAGTGGATAAACCACGTTTACCGGACCAGTTAATGGTCATTGTCGCATCATAGATATTGTAATATACCAAAGACAATGAAATCTATGATTATAACAGCACCTAATTTCGTCTTTGGTTAGATTCATATAAAATGCGGAGTTATAGTTGTATCAGCGCCACACATACAGGAAGAGACAATTCCAAACTCTCGGAATATCGGGCGTTCCTGTCCTTTTCAATACAACATATAAATATTTATAAATATTAAACAATATGTGGAAAGCAAACTAGCAATCATGGTTTTGCGTAACTTCACTGTTTTATTTCCTTAACACACTCTGAAACTATTCACTTTCGTTTATCTACAACAATCACCTGGTGATAAGTGTACAACGTTTTTCTAAATTGAGATATGATCGGAATGAATAATTATCTACACCAAGACCCAAGTCCAAATAAAACACAAAATTGTTCATCCGCAAACGTTCTCAGCGGCAAAAGGCGCACTTATTATCTTAAAGCGTATACAATGTTTCCTGGGCCGATATCGCAAACTTCCAGATTTTGTTCACAATATTACTTGATGTTTTAATTATTTCTCTCATCTACATATGTGATTTCTTACTATAATAATATCAGAACGAATTTAATATCATTTTAAAATCTTTTATTGGTAGGCCTATTTAGTAACTGGTAGAATAATAAAGTATAACACATACATATTTAGACGACCTTTGGGAGAGTGTTCTCGCAACGTTATCTAGCCAATAAAACATAACAAAATGATACCTCGCTTATAAAACATAACAATAGGAAGGAATAGGTATGCAAAGTTTCAAACTGATCTGTTAAGAATTGCAGCCTGCAGGTGAAAAACATGGCACACGAACGAACATTGGTGTGGCAGTTTCAGAGGTCAGCATTAGGGAATAAGGAATATGTGTATAAAAAAGTTTTCAAGACAATCGATTAAGCATTGTGCCTGTAGGTGACACACAAAAAGGAAAATGAGCGTGGCACTCTCCCTGTGGTCGGGCATACACCCCAAACATTTTCAAGATGGTACGTTAACAAATGCAGTCTGTAGACGACAAATACAGGAAATGGGCGTGGCTCTGTCCCAGGGGGTCGGACATGTACTCAAAACACTAGGGATCATAAGGAATAGGACCTTAAGTATGTACATTTTCAAGATGATCCATTAAGAATTGTAGGCGACACAGACACACAAAACGAAAATGGGCGTGGCTCTGCCTCTGGGGGTGGACATGCACCTAAAACGATAGGGATGTTCCTTAAGAGTACACAGAATACGTATGTAAAGTTTCAAGATGATACGTTAAGAAATGCAGCCTGTAGACGACAAATAACAAATACATGAAATGGGCGTGGCTCTGCCCCTAGCGTTCGGGCAGGCAACAAAAACAAATGGGATCATCATTAGGGTATAAGGAATTTAAAAGAAAAGTGATCAAAACGATTGATTAAGAATTGTGACCTCTTGGCGACAGACATACGAAAAGAAAAAGAACGTGGCTCCGCACCTCGGGGTTGGGCATGCACCACAAACAATAAGAGTGTTCCTTAGGGTACAAAGAATAATTAAGCAAAGTTTCAAGATTATGCGTTAAGAAATACAGCCTGTAGACGATAAACAAACAAATACAAGAAATAGCGTGTCTCTGTCGACCATGCCCCAAAACAATAGGGATCATCCTTAGAGTATAATGAATAAGTATGTAAAATTCCAAGATGATCCCCGAATAATTGTGGCATGTTAGCGACACACAGACACAAATAGGGACTAATAATGCAACCTAACTCGACCCTGGTCATCTCCTGAATGGCGATAATGTGCCAGATTACGTCATGAGTTGGGAGGCCAAAAGGTTTAACAATAACCTGGGGATTTAATCCGTATGGATGGTCACATTTTAAGATAAAACAAAATTGTCCATAAGTTATAAGCAACGAATGACGACCGGCATAAGTCATACAGTGTGCTATGATGAGGGGAATTGTGCGCAGACAGTATGTATCACGGCAGTGCGTAGACAAATCGGAACGACTATACGTGGTTTCTTGCCAGGAAAACCAAGACCGGGATTGAACAACCAACGTCTTATTCACTGAGTCACCTCGGCTTCATTTAGCAAACTAACTGTATGAAATAGATAACTATTGTTAAAGCTCCAATAGCATTTTTTTAAGTTATATTTTTAAAATGTATTAAAATAAAGCCCAAAAATAGATTGTACCTATAAACAGTCCTACCTTGTTAAAGAATAATCCTATTAATCCTGTAATTCACTATTGCCAGTTGAGAAATTGGCAAAAATATCATTTTCAACTTCAAATTCAAACGTTTGAAGATGGCCGTCCATGGAGAGGAATGGGAAAACAAGGGAGGTAATTGGTTAACTATTTCCTCAATCAATCGGTGTCTGCCCAAAAAATTTTGCCCATGATCGTATAATAGTGAGTTGACAACCTTTTGAGCAAAAAACATAGAAATAATTATGCTTTGACTTTCTTAGAAAATATGAAATTGGAACTTTAAGTGAGCTGGAAATCAGTAGACAAAATAATAAAATGGGGTTTAACGTTCCACTGTTCTGCTCCGCATCGGCAAATGAAGATGGGCATACGCCATACAGTGTGCTATGAGGGAAAAATCACAGACTTTTGGCAAGCTTAAATTCCTGGTCCGTATCGCGTATCCGTAACGATTTTGCATGTGACGTCAACAATGCGTGTATATCTCTCATACGTGGAACGGCACACGGATACGACAGCACGTATCGAACAACTTCCATACGGAAAAGGTCCGTATAACACTACTTTTAGACGCTGAAATGTTGTGCCGTGGCGTTTTTATGAATCTTTGTGTGTATACTATAGAACACGAAGGTGTGATTTTAACCATGGTAAAGACTGGGATTTAATCATAAATTTGGAGGAGCTTTTCGCGGAATTTTCATATTTTCCTGTCTGGCTGTCTGCATGCTGGTTGATATACGTGCTAAATTTAGGAAGGTGGGACCTTGCAAATCTGTAAAAGGGGTATTATATACTTTCTGAAATCATACATTAGTGAAACCTAAAAATTACGGTCGAGTCGAAGTCTAATATTTTTTAATAAGATTCGACACTATAGCTTTTTTTAAAATTTTAAATAGTCCAGCGGCTGTCGAGCGACTTTACTCGGTAGATAATTACCACAAGGCTGTAACAGAACTAAGCCCAACACAGCTACCCATACGTACATTGACGACACGGATACGTTATACGGATGAGGAAAATTCCACTTGTCAAAAGTCTCTAATGCTCGTGCAACTGCGCTACTGTCTACTCTTATATCGAATCCAAACTGTCAATGTTCACAGAGGTATTTTAACTTTAAGTGATAACCAACTTGTTTACATACAAGTATAATTTCAATTTCGATGATAATCGTAATGAACTATATGGCACATACTATGCAATTAAAAGGTAAAGTTAGAATTTTGATCATATTTTTAACCTGCGATTTTAGCAGTTTGTGCCGTGTTTAAACATATATAACCGGATTTCATTAAACACATAAGAACTTCATCGCGGGCCGAAGGATAAATATTGCTCAGATTTACAGTTATTACTGTGAAAACAAATAGCCGAGTATGTAAGTATTTACAATTTATTGTCCGTCCGTATGTCTGTCCGTCACGCTTTTTGGGACACAATAACTCTCTTTGTAATTAAGCTAGAATGTCCAAACTTGGTGTAGGTAGGATATTTATTAGGTCGATACCTTGATGGATTTCGAAGATGAGCATTATCTGCTACGGACAAGCAGAGATAAGCAATTTGATTGGTTGATGCTTTGGGACACGATAACTTCAGTTATAATTAAATGAGAGTCAGGAAACTTGGTTGGGTTGGGGTATAGTTTTAGTACATCAATACCTTGACTAAGTTCGATAAAGAGCATTTCCTGCTCAGGGCAAGTAGAGCGATAAGCAATTTTATTGACCAAGACGTTGGAACACAATAACCCTCCTTCTAACTGAGCTAAAATGTTTATTAGGTCAATGCCTTGATGGATTTCGAAGATGAGCATTTGAGATAAGCAATTCCAATGATTGATGCTTCAGGGGCACGTAAACTTGAGTTCAAATTAAGTCAGAATGATAAAACCTGTTCTATAGTTTCATTTCATTAATACACTGACTAAGTTCGATAATGAACATTTTCTACTCAGAGTAAAAGCAATTTGATTGGCCAAAAACAATGGAACACAAACAATCTTCTAATTAAGGTATAATATTCAAACTTGGTTTAGGCGTTCAATAGGTCAAGATGAATATTTTCTGCTTAGGGGAAGCAAAGATAATCAATGTAATTGGTGGATTCTATGAGGCACGATAAATTTGGTTACAATGAAGTGAGAGCAATGAAACTCTTAATATTGATTAATTATATCATTACGATGACTACGTTCGATGGTGAGAATTTTCGGCTAAGACTGAGGAGTGACAAGCAATTTGATTGTTCAAGACATTGGAACATGACAACCAACTCTGCGTTTAATTGAGGTAGAATGTTTTTAAACTTTGTGTAGATGTTCATTACGCGGAGTAAAATGAGCTAAAGTTAAGCACTTTCATTGGTTCGTGCGTTGGGAAAAGATAACCTTCATTCTGACGGAATGCTTGATACTGTACGATCAATTGATGTGTGTCATCTGTTTTGGTATTTCAGCGAGGGACATCAGCCTCACTATTGCCTTGTTTAAATGTATAATGCTATGGTTTACTTCTGTTTTAATAATATTAAATATCCGTTCAGATAGCAATGATAATATTGATAATAAATTAAAGGAACAATTAAGTTCGATCACAAACACGCTTATTTCATTGTCCTGCGAGTTAAACATTTTATTTACTTATAATACGTTCCCACTATCACGATTCGTGCTAAGATTTAAACTGTGATTTTAATCGCGGCATTCTTATCTGGTCATATGTTCACCCATTCTCCACGCAAGTCTCGCTCTATCAAGCATTAGTGTGAACTGCAAGGGAAGACAACTCTGTTTGGGAGATTGGTGTTCACCTTATCGAAACGTAGCAGATTGTGGATTCAATAGGGACAAACATATCATAACGCTTCGCACGACACTGGGATTCCGAATCGGAGGTCATTCGCATCCACAAATACTAAGACGTATTAGTTTAAAATTATTCAAATCGATTAATTTTAATGTAAGATATGATTTTTTTCCAAAAATGAAAGTTAATGTTAGTACCTTTGCATATTATGTTAAACTTTAGATCATCACAACCTAAATATTGGAATTTTTGACTTACCAAAACAAAACAGCCCAGTCTTTGAAAAATCATTTTTTTGTAATTGAAATAGCATAATAGAAAATGTAAAATAGCAATATAATATAATACAATAGATCGCAATTATCCACTTTGTACAACAACTGTTTCCATTTCTTTTTTTTTTAGAATTCTGAAACATGGGATCATCTAAAACTAAACCCATGGCTGATATTGAAGACCGTGAGAGTCTTGCTGGATCTGATATTAACAAACCAGTGTATCGCAGATTTTTCTATTCAAAGAATAGTGTCGCTGATATTGTTGACGGAAGGCATGTTCCATCCTGTACAAAATATACCCACGCGGGTGAAAAGAACAAGGACGTGTTAGGCAGCAAAGAAAATTCTATTTCAGCTCGATTTAAATCAACAAATAGCCGAAAAT
Source organism: Patella depressa (assembly GCA_948474765.1). Taxonomy (NCBI): domain Eukaryota; kingdom Metazoa; phylum Mollusca; class Gastropoda; family Patellidae; genus Patella; species Patella depressa. The sequence continues at coordinate 52,846,211 of OX419719.1, read as the reverse complement.
GGACGGGTCATGGCTTATTTGTAGCACCAAAGAGCCGAGCTTTATCATTCGGATATCCATGCTTACCAGAGATACAAAAGTCACAGATACCAAAGAAAAACCTCACGTCTCCCTCTGGAAGGAAAACGTTATTGACACAACCCTGCGACTTGGTTTACGAAAATGTAGTACAACCACACAAAGATTCCCCTGTGACATGTCGTTCAAGTATCGATGAGACTTGGCGAGGAAGAGTGATGTCCAATTCCGCAATCTGGAGATCCCTCGGAAACAAATGGGGGCACCTTAAGCCAAGAAAGAAACACACAGAATCCTTCCCTGTACTTACAAGGGGTGTTAACGATATAACGAACGCTGACCCAAACTCCCAAAAAGCCCTGACACTAACCTATTTGGTTGTTCAAACTTCATATGGATTTTCAACTGTCAAAACAAGTCCGAGGACAGATTGTGATGAAGCTATTTTCCATCAAAAATAGTCCGAAGTCATTTATAATGTTTTTCAAAGATCTTTGTGTTTAATCTAAATGTGTTTAATCTGAAATGTGCTACTCGATTTTGTATTAAAGTTTTTTGTTCTAATCTAATTTTACAGTTGTTGTATATCAAGACTGGGAACATTTAACTTAATTTAATTACGCATCAATGAGATGTAACGTCATGTACATATTCTGCTGGACAATCGTTAAACAGACCTATATAGAGGACCAATTCATCCAAATATTACCCAGATCGCGCATCTCCGGTCGAAATGACTTGGTCTCTAATCTCCAGGACGGTATCTATAGCTTAAACGAAATGGCTGGTCATACAGAACAAACGGAATATGACTGCAACAAATTATCGTTGAAACCTTCTCGACACCGGAATGGAACTTCAGAATTCCCGAACTTTTAGCTACGATAACTATAGACCCGTTAACAGCAGCGCCCAATCAGAGGTTGTGACATCGCGACCTTCATGAAAACCTTGACATTGAACTAACCCTGAACTCGATTATCACAGGTAGATATTTAAAGCTGAACTCCGATTACAAGACTACAGAAATAATTAAATAAAAAAAATACTGCCATACATAATCACCATACTTGTAGGTAATTGGTAGTTGAAATATTGCTAGCCGGATGTGGACATTGTGGTTGACACAGTGTATACTGGATGTGGGCGTGGCCTGCCTCTATTTTCGTACACCGTACAGTCGCTATACTTGTTCTGCAAATTGAAAATAGGTATGGCGATTATGTTTGGCAGTATTTTTTTTATTTAATTATTTATGTAGTTTTGTAATCGGGGTTCAGCTTTAAGCTTGAAAGCGATAGATGACCGATGAATCTTATAGGCCCACTAGCTGGGAAAATCCTTAATTGCAATTAGTGCTGAAATATGCAGGGTATTACGTGAAGACCTTGATAAGATGTACGTAGTTAAAGCGAGATCAAACCTTCTATTGACTCATGTACATTAGGTCAAATCCCTAATACTAAGATAGTACAAATAGTTAAATGATGATTTAGGGATTCATTTGAATTTTTGGAATTACACACAGTAAGTAACTATATCACATGCATACCTGTGATGCGTCTATTTAATGCTGTAGACTACAAGTTTCTATATTATAATCCAACACGAGTCATAGGAGAATTTGTCTCTCCTTGATGGTAAAACACGCGGCTTCCATATAATAGGTACCCTCCCATTTCGCCTACGCCCTGCCCTATTCGACTACAGCTTTTAACACGAGATTGTATGGTCTGGTGGTTTTATTATCCCTACTTATATACTCTTTCTATAGCTAAAATAGATTCTTTTATAAAACATTTAGGCTACAGCGTATAACGAGTACCCCAAAACAAACAGAAACATGGCCGTCATTTCCAAAGATGGCTGCCATTTTCGGATTTCCACAGATAGTCTCGACAACAACAAGGCTGAACATATTATTTTCCAACACATAATAGTGTCCTTGGATACTATGTGCCAAAATAAACCATATTACCCACAATACAATATTTAACTGTACACCCTCGTGTTATCATAAACAAAATTTTCAGTTTCACTATTATCTTTCAGTTGATACGCAGATATATAAAATAAATAAATAAATAGTTTATTCCAGTAAGTAGGTCTAGGACCCATAGTTACAAAATTTATATATAGTACAGTAGCCGAGTATTACATATCCGAGATGCTTTCCTGTTTCCATGTCTTGATGGTTATAGTGTACATATTCAGGTATCTCTGTGCGACTTTGTGATTACCACGTTGAGTTTTTACCGTGTGGCTGCGTAGTGCTGAATGTTATACTTGCTTCAGTTTCTATTGTTCAGTATCATCTCAAGCACATTTAGATAGCAAAATAAAAGCACTGAAGGTGTTGTGGCTGTTTTTTTAGCACTCCCAGTTCAAGCATTGCAACAATTTTTGTCACTTTACCTTGCCCTTCTTAAAATTAATCAAGCGTAGAAGTCTATTGAATTTCGGTTTATAACTTTTTGAGTCAATGCTCTTGTCAATCTCGTTCCCAGAGGCAGCCGCGGAGCCGAAGGCCTCTGGCGCATTAGACCGTCCATTTTTTCCAAACCTAAGCCCCGCCCATTCTGACCTCTGATTGGTTAATCTTTTTGGGTCGATTTCTCGAAAACTAGAGGTCGGATCGTCGTTTCGTTTGTTGTAAAATGATCCTTGAGTCAAAGTCAACTGGCTGACATAAAAAAATTGGATCCTTAACGAACAAATTCAAGTTTTTGTAAAGATCTATTTTTCTACGCGTGGGTATATTTTTAAGTGATTCGGTCATCCAGGCACGTAAAATCAGGGGCGTACGACGCAAATAAACGAGAAATTTCGCGCGTAGGAAAATGGTTTCTGGTTTCGAGATTGTACTCTTGTATCACTTGTTGAACTTTGTGAATGCTCTATCGACAAAAATTATCACCGATCTGTATGAAAGTTATGTGCATTATCTAGATCACTAAATCAAAGAATCCTACCGAACTCCAACAATGTCCATTAATTCCTTATAGAGTTATGGTCCTTGTTTCACTTTATTGAACCATTCATTCAAGTTACAGGAGAGAGAAATATGATTTAACGTCCACTCGACACAAACAAGGTTATTTCGGGACTAACGTATGCTTTAATTCTATTCCAATATCGTATTATAACTCGGGTTTTGACACTGCATACGCCCCTCTCCGTAATCACGGTAATATAGTTTAGTACCATCCAAATTTGATCGTGTATATTTTTCAAGGTAAATAATTTTTTATAGTGTGCAAAACGCTATCGTGTGCTGGATTACTGTATGCCAGATTGATCTCGGCCTCGTTTCCAAATATGTTAATAAGTGACGTGATATCTACATTTGCATACCATAGTTGATGCTCTGCGTAAGATGATATATACAAAGCGTAAACGACAAATGAGAAGTTGCAGAGCGCAAATGTAATGAGGGAGTTGTCAAAAACTGCATTTTCCAATGTAACATTTGTCATTTGACACATTGCATGTAACGTTTTGCATTTAACTTAGGCCTTAGAGGTATTTTGACTTTATCGTTGCCGACATTAAGACTTTATACATTGTACTTTTTACACGCAATCAATGGAAAAGACATTTTAGCAGAGCAATTAACATTGGCAGCCATACCCTTCCATACCCTGCACATAGCCCCTGGTATTTGTGGATTTAAAGATAAGTAATATCAACATAACGATTCAAATTTTATCTACACCACAGGACAAGAAACTGACGAACATCGGTATGAGCAGTTCATTCTATTGACGAATTTACCAAGTCTTTCTCCAACGCTGGAAGCGGAGATGTCGAGGTGAAGAATATTGATGTCAGAGAAAATGACGCTAAATTATCTAAATGTGTAATGGTTTCTTCCAGGTAAAAGACGGGGTGGGGAATGGTTTACAACGCGAGTTATTATAAGGTCTGGCATGGAGTGCAGTGCCCTGATTTCGATTTTCCGTGACAAGGAGTATGGTCGTTTGTCCGGCCTCCGATACTCGAGACCGCTAATAAGCCTAAGCGAATCATAGAAATAAGATTGAGCCATATGTTTATAAATCTGTTTGAAAAGATCAAAATGCATTACTATTAATTAGTGACTAGTTTAATTAGTGACTAGCTCTTTAACACACTATAAATATTGGTATTTCAAGACTTGACTGAAAGTATTTGACGTTTTACAAATGTTAGCGCTAAAGGTCAAAAGCCCAATATACGACTGAACAACAGCGCTTACCCTAGCCCGCGGACAAGTGAACTTTCCGGATGCGAGGGAAAAGAAAGCAAGAGAGAGAAGAGGTAATCATTGACTTCTAGTCATGAAGTCAACTTCATACGCCCTCGGACTACAGGAAGTTGGTATTTCATTGAAAACAAACCAGATAGATTCAATTAGCTGCTCCAACCATGGGTATATCATTCAGTCCAGAATTTACCAGCATTATTCACAACAGGGATGTCCCCTTTAAGGTCTAGGTTAGGACAGCAAGTGGTAGTGAATTCCGTTTTCCATATAGTTATGATATAACTATAAAATAAACAATATATTTTTTGTGTTGCGTCATGTCATTAGAGTTTATATGATAAAAGGTGACACGGACGAGTATGTCATTAGGTGTAACACTCAAGACACGAGAAAAGAAAAAGCAGCTGTGGTGACATGTGATACGAGAACACACTTAGGCAGGACACCAAAAAGGTGACACGGACGAAGTTGCCATTAGGTGTAACACTCATGACACGAGAAAAGAAATCGCAGCTGCTGTGACATGTGATACAAGAACACAAATACTTAAACACAACAGCTTCAAATTACACAAATCAATCAGTTGATATAGTAACCAATTGACCCAGGGGTTAGTGGGCTAAAAGGGATACCGAGGATGGTAAAAAAGGCTATTGACTTCAAGAAAGGTAGACACCCTCGGATCTAGAAAAGGTGTTATTTGTAATAAGGAAAAGCCATTGGGTTGTATAAATGTCATAACACGTAATTTCATAACAAGTAAATTGATAACTATATATTCTTCTATGACGTCGATTAAGTTAAAGAAGTTTTACAAATTGCTTTCATTACATTTTGTCTGTGGTAAAGGAAAAGCGTAACATCCATTTGGCTTTACAATTCAGACTTTATGTAAGAGTCTTCAAACTGAAAACCAAAGTTGTAACTAGCTCAGAGCAACGAAGATGACGGGGGGGGGGGAACTTTTTGTTGCTGAAAAGTCCATATAAACGAGCATGATCTAAACGAGCATGATCCAACACAGTGGATTACCGCATAATAATAATACTGTAATACGGACGATAGGGATATATGTGATATGACTAACATTCTCTTTTGCCACTGATACGGCACGGCAAGGTATTATATGCCCTAAACTATATACGAGAACATAGCTAAAAAAGGGTCACTTCTTACATCTAGGAATATATATGATGCAAAATCGTCGACATGGCCAACATCTACTTCTGACGCTGAAGACGATTCGAAAGGTGGAGAAGCGTGTTTTGACATCGCCTCGTTTCCAGCCCTTTTTGTGTGTCTCGCTTGGAATTTTGTTTTAAAAAATGACACGTGCTTCTTGATTTATTGTTGGTGCTATTAGTATACTATTCAAAAAAAGTAGGGGATATTTGATTTTTAAGTGTTATTAAAGTCACCTAATGAAACTGACGAAGAAACAAATGACAAAATGAAATGAAGTTCACATTCATCGATTTATTCCAAATGATCGTTAGACTAAGTAAGGCACAGACTAACCATTATAAGGGTAAAATGATACCCGGGGTCAAACAGCATCACAACAAAGTCAGTAACCTTTCATTTTGGGTAAGCCGACGCATATAAAAATTTGTTTTCTGGTCACTAACACAATTAAACTGATGTTTCCACCCTGGAATTCAATGCCACAATGACTGTAACATTCAAAGTCAGAGTCGTGCAAATCTTGGGTTGGACCCCCATGATGATCCCAAGCATCACCTGTATTCCATGCGGTAGCTATTGGTGCGTCACATGTAACTGGAAATGTTTCTTCTGTTAGGTTCTATAGTGACTTTTTTCGTAGTCATTTGCATATTTTAGTATTATGCCCCCCAAATCAAATATCCCCTACTTTTTTTGAATAGTATATATCCGGAAGTAACGCAATTGACCCTGTTCATGCAGCGAGTTAGTCAAAATGACGACATGCACTGCAATGGCCTTTTATACGGAAATTCACTGATGCCATTCACGGAAAAAATCAAAATGAGACTGCATTCCATTTTTCGGGATATATTTTTCCTTTGTAAACTTATTCAGAGTGACTTTTAAAATTTCACAGGACCAAAAATATTCTAATGTTAACGTTAGATTTCATATTAAAACAGCCTTTTGCGGTAGCATTTTCCTTTAAATACCCTAATTCTTGTGCCCAAGACATATTCACCGGGTGTTACTACTCTAAAACACAATCCATTGTCCCTGAGAAATATGCCCAGTTGTATCATCTAGAATTTAAATATTTTAATGATTGCGAGTATACTAGAAAGGTTGCAGCGTTGACGGGAAATGCCCTGATACATGTTATTATTGTTCCTTTGTATAGAGCTTTAAATCCGTCTTCACGAACAGTCTTTCTAGCACAATCAATTAATCCCTTATAAACATTATCTAAATCCGCTTGTAGACGGCTTTTAACGACATCCATTGGCATTATGGAAAACCAACAAACTGTACCAGCCATACCTCCAGCAAAAAGATTTGCAGTTATACCATTTTCGTCTGTTAGTGTATATTTATGCATTAGGTGTTCGAGATATTCAAATGTTAAGCAATAAAGGCCATAACTTGGTATGTCACGATAGCTCATGATGACTAATCCCTTATAGAGACCACGAATTCCATGTTGCTTCACAACGTCTCGGGCACACTGATATGGTGTAGTGAAGTAACGTCTGTTTTGTGCTTGTAAACCTACAATATAAAGAATGAAAGTATCAATTGTGGCGCCACTCACTGAAATGGAGCAGGTATGTTACGTTTCTTGTATGGTAGTCCTACAAGATAAAGATCAACTTGTGAATTCTGGCACAGATTACTGTTGTGGGTCAGAAACGTGCTTGTACAAACAAGATGGAGGATGACAATTTGTTCGGAAAAACTTGCTTTGAAATTCTGTGTAAACTCATACTCTATGTTAACACTAAACAGTCATACAATACTGCATCATTTATAGCAAAGGGCGTAAACGATCAGCAAAATAAGATCTATATTATATCTGTTCTATCGATGTCATTTTTATCACATCTGGGCCCTGTTTCACGAAATTTTAACTTAAGATAAAATCTAATTTTAGTAGATACTTCAATTTTGATTGGCTGAGCACTAAAATCAATCTAATATTATCCAATCAAATTACTAAAATTGGGATCTTATCTTAGTTAAAATTTCGTGAAATAGGCCCCTGACGTACTACCAAGAATCGGTCCACCCAGCCGAAATGCTGATAGTGTATCGTTTATGGCTACGTGGCTAATTTGCTGTTTTTGGCGTTGCTGGATAAAAACATGTAAGGCTAATTGAGAGTTAAATGCATTTTTGTTACACAAACCAATCCTGATGCCTCGCGACTAATAACAACTTTGTAAAACGTTATCACTAGAAAGATATTTTCTGATAAAGAAATCGTATGTAGATAAGTCGTTATCTATACATTTAGGAGGCCAACTGCTATTTTTTTTTATAAATGCTGACTTGTGGTTAATTATTTGGAGTGACTGACATATACCTTACCAGACTAAAGTCTATCCCTAGAAATTTATTTTCTGATAAAGAATTTGTATGTAGAGAAGTCGTTATCTACACATTTAGGAGGCCAACTGCTATTATTTTTATTATAAATGCTGACTCGTGGTTAATCACGTGGAGTGGCTGACATATATACACAGGCTTACCAGACTGACGTCTATACCGAGGTGTATCAATATTTGGAGCCTTTCTTACACGCGCCGTGGTCCTATCAGTCCATTCCCCAGGCTTTCGTCAATTCTGTGCCCATAAAACACATTTTCACCTTACTATAATCGAGCGGGTGGCAGATAGGGATTCAATATGGAATAGCCTTGGGCATCCCTTCATCTAAATCCGGCACAGATCAAGTGACAAATTCTACGGGAGCTGTTTTCACGACATGTCATACCACACTAGTAAAACAAAGTAGTTACCCGAATTTTTAGTTTCATTACTAATCTGTGACTGGAGTATTACTTTAATCAAATCTACTGGACAAGCTAATCCAAGCTGAGCTGCCCCAGCCACACAACCAGACATATAAATACTTAAATAACTAGGCTTGCTTCCTTCATTTCCTAATAGTCTTTGAAACACCCTTAAACTTGAACCATACACACCAAAAAAGATAGAATTAACTGCGCCATATGAAAGCATTGGCCATGCAAGTCCACGCATAAAACCTTTGGTCTGAAAATAGATAATTATACATGACTGTAACAGTATAGTGCATTATAGCATACTGACAGAATACGCATACTCTGTTGTTAGCATGGTTAATGCATTGACACTTTCATGCAATGACACACTACGCAAGTTTCTTTCAATTTCTGTATTATTTTGGCAGAAAAATAAAAGAAACCCCCAAAAAACTTATAAAATGTTTTATCAAAAGTTCACGATTTCGTTCCTTAACATAGCAATCCAGTCATGAGGCTGATGTTCCCCGTCGCAATCTTTAAATAAACAGATGCAACATACTAATTAATTCCACATTCATCTTTTTGGATAGGATCTAGGAACCAAACCTATTATCTATACTTATTTTAAGCAAAAATTGTCCACAGTCGAACTCGGTCAAAGGTTTAAAGTGAGAGAGAGAGAAATGGGGTTTAACGTCCGTCCACTCAACACAAACTAGGTCATTTCGGGACTAAGGTTTAAAGTACTTTGTATTGAAACTATATATTAAGTTTCACCCTCACCATCAGTTAGAATCCAAGTTATCTTGTCCCACAGCATTAACCAAATTCAACGGATAATATTTATTCCTGAACTCAGTGAAGACATTCACCTATGAACACCTACACCAAGTTTAAACATTCTACCCTAAGTTTTGACCAATCAATTTGCTTATCGATACTTTGCCAAAGCAGAAAATCCTCATCATCGAAGACTGTCAAGAGTCTCATTTAATTAGAACCAAAGTTAGTTTGCCCCAAAGGATCAACCAATACGACTGTTTATCTCTGCTTATCCAAAGTAGAAAATGCTCATCTTCAAACTCCATCAAGGCATCCATGGACAAACCTATTGTAATAGCCCCCCCCCCCCCTGCTTTCTTTGAAATGCGGGGGACAAAACGAATAATGAGATATATTACTTACCCAACCGTGTTTTGTATGTATCTGCCGAAGAGCATCGTTCGTTCCTCGGTAGCCATGACCTTTATGTTGAATCTGCAGTTGAATCTATAGAAATTTACAATCAGAAGATCAATTATGGAGAAGGCAAATAGACAACACACATACAAATTTTCATTAATTAGGCCACGAGAAAAACTATGTGTTTACAGTTATTTAGCCCGCAAAATACGGTCAGTTGTTTCGTTTGGCTTGTATTATCTATTTCGTTGCATTTCTAGTTTAATTGCTGAAGTATATGGCCTGAGAAATGAGAAAAGTTTAGTGTCAGCAATTTTGACGGTCAGGTGACTTCTAATACAGGTATTATTAGTTTGAAATTTTTTAGATAATGTATTTGTGTATAATGATTCATCAATTACCTTTGTTGTATCAAAAGGGTGTCCCACAATGAGTCCACTGGTACCTGAAATAATTCATTGATAGTTCATACATATAAACAGTCATTTTCCCCTCCCCCCTTGTAGTCAATTAGTTCGAGTAAACAACACCTACCTAAGTTATTATAAGGCTCGTTAAAAATAATATATATAACGCCCGTTTAAATCGCACTTATTCCACATATACCGTTAGAAAAACACACTCACTCTTGCAATATTACTCAAATAAGTATATTTTCAGACCGAATTTAAACGAGTATGATAAACCGGATCTAAGTTTTTCAGGTAGCGAGTTGTGGTCCACAAATTTGTAGAAAAAACACCAAGTATATAGTTTGGGACGAACACCAGGTGACTCGGGAGGGTAGCCACAGCGGGTCTATTGGTCGATACAGTACCCCTTTGTATCAGTCTGGTTCCCCGCGATTAATGACGTAAATAAGTAGCTCAGTTAAGTTCAAGAAGGTCGTCGAACTAGTTTTGCTTCGTTCGTAGGTCACTGACTTGAGGATAAGCCGTATCTGGTGTTACTACTCACCTCCTAAGGCTCCTGCAATATAATCATGAAACACGTTTGGTGCCGGTTGCTGGGGAATAATGGGTGTCTCCATTTGCAATAATTAACTCGTGCTATCACTGCTTATATCATCTGTAGAGACACGAGTGTTTACAAATTCATATATAGGACGACATTAGATATAAGATTTATAAAAAGACAACATACCAAGTGTAATTAACTGTTATCTGATACATTGGTAATATCCAGGTATTACTGATAAACAAGTAGCCAAGTCTCTAACTCAAAGTCTTCGACATTGAAAACACAAATCAACACTGAGATTGTGATCTTACTGGGAAATGGTGGGCTTTTGATATTTCACACAAAATAAACATTTTATTACCATTTCTGGGCCAGTTTTAACAAGGCCCGGGTTCGACGAACGAAGCTTGGCCGTGACGCCATTATTCTCGGCGTCTAATTCTCCTAAAATGGCGAACGTCAAAAAATAGGAATGATGCGACTTGATGATCGGGATCTTTTATTTCCCGCATATTTTTTGTAATCTATAAAAATTAGAACTACTGAGAAGTCACAACGAAACGAATAAATGCCTGTGTGCAGACAATACGAGATGGCGTATATTTTAATGTACTTCTTTTCCCTTAATTCATTAAATATTCACTTGTATGATGTGTTAATGATGCTATGCTGATGAAATAAATATTCCTATATGCAGTTTTTCGACCAAAATTATATTTTGCCATTCAATTGGGACTTTTGGCGCATTTCTGACGGAGAATATGTAGATCGTTTGTTTTTGCAAACCGAGGTGATGTGACTCCCATCACATGGCTAAGTGGGTAAGGGGCTGGCTCGCTAGCCCGGAGGTCGGGTATTACATCCATGCATTGGCCGTGAAAGTTTGTTCCGATTTTCCGGCGTGGTTTCCCTTGTCAGTGATGCAGGACGGAGTGCCTGACAAGGACAGCTGACTAATCGTTCGGATGCGGCAAAAAACCGAGGCCCGGTGTACACATTGGCGTCCTCGTTATAGACCCCTTCGCAGTTAGAATTCGATATAATAGTAGGCCGTAGCCCGTGCAAAATTCCCTCCACAGTATGGCGTATGCCCGTATTCATTAGCCCAGGTTGGGAGCAGAACATGAAGACATTAAATTTCATTTCTCAGTGCGACATATCACTATGTGGCATCCCCTTTTTAGAAATTCGCACTGTTAACACCATCTGGGCGATAGAACAACAATTTGAATTCAACTTGTCAAACATCTATTTTCTTTTCCACATCTGAAATGTCAATGACATAGCTTCGATACTGTTTAAATTATTCACAAACTATTTCCTCGTGTGGGTGGGGGGGCTGGATCATCTGATTTACTTAAGGAAAAAAATGTTATTATTTACAGTTTTAAAACCATACACCTTATCAAACATACCCCTCAAGTGTCAAAGGAGGATAAAAAAAATCCCCAAACTTAAAGGAGCTAAATCGCCAATACGTGGGACCTAGAAATTGACACAAACGGGTCACAACGCATGTAACAATCTAATATGAATTGATATAAACTTATTTAGATTCAATCATTGCCGTCTTACTCTAATTTCAAAACAGTTATGTTTGGCGAAATAGGGCCTACGCCTGGTTATTGCAGTCTACATAGTATTTATTGCGTATGCTCTCCAGATAAGAATATGCGTCACCGTTTAGCCCCGTTCTTTAATTCCCTTGCTATAAATGAACCTTAGCATATGGATATCGGAAGCCCATCTTTTCCCGGTAAGATCACATCAATGTTGATTTAAATTCCCGGTAAGATCAAAGCATCAATGTTGATTTAAATTGACAAATAATTCGTGTTTTCATTGTCGAAGAATTTGGATGAAATTATTAGAATGATGTTATTAGAATGATGTAATACATATCTATTGTTAAAGTATAAGCTTTTTGATGATAGGTGGAGAGTGTTATGAGTGTAGTCATGGAGACGACCTATAGAGCTTCACTGAATGTGGGTTTACGCGAGCTGTACGCATAGACACGTCACAAGGACCAGGCCCGTAGCTAGCATTGTTTGGGGGCAATAGCTTCTTGGGGCGCCGATGTACCTACACTTGACGGCCCATAAAAGAAAACAACTTCCAAGTTTCCAATCGTTTTGTAACCGAAATCCCACTTTATGCCGACCTGAATTCCATACATCCAATCGGACTGTAGCAGCTGCATTCACAAATAATAATCGATGCCCGAAAAATGTCGCGCAAAGCAATGTGGCTCCAGGCAAATTGTTTTAATCCACAGCCAATTCAGTACAAATTCGAGGTATTCAATTAAAAGAAAAGTAAAATTAGTGTTTTATTAGATTTCGAGCACTTTAATTTTGCCACCTAGATGAAATAATATTTCTTTGTTTTTTTATTACACATCTGCCTGAAAAGTAAAATTGTCTATGGTAGCCCCCCCGCAGAAAATTTTGGAAAATAGAGTTTGCACCCGAAAATGAAGGTAAATTTCAATTTTGAGCCTGAATTTGCAATATTGGCGTATAATTTGATGTAAACATTTGAAGGAAGGAATACGACTTAAATGTACCTATGATAATAATATATGAGAAAAATGAAAAGTTCGGAATCGGGTTAGAGTGCGACTTATTTGAATTTTGAAGATTATCACGACGTTTTGGGCGACCAATTCATTCGTCGGCGCCTAACTAATCTCACAATTATTATATAATGGGCGCCCCTTCGGAATGATTCACCCCACAAATCATGCCGTTTTTGGCGCCCCATGGATTAAGTCGTGGGCGCCCAGTCAATCTTACTCGGCATTATGCATTAAATGCAGCCCGGCAATCTTATATTGTCATTATAAGGCTCCCCAAAAATCATGTCACATGAGCGCCTATCAGGGATAAAGCACCCCACAGATCAAGCCGTTGTGGTGTTAATCGTACACAAACTGATTTCAACAGAGGTTTAATAACATTTTAAAGTACTTTTCGTCCGTCTTGGGACTATTCATAAATAATGTTATTGATATATTATGCTTGGCAAGGCGCCCATAAAACCAAGTGTCATCGGTTGGGCCAATCTCGTCGTAGGCGCCCAACCAATGTCACTCGGCTTTATGTGGCGCCCATACTGATATCGAATCGTTGGTCGTGCAAAGACATGGCCATTTGTTCCTCTGTCTGTAGTGGAAAGAATTCAGCCCAACGAAAATTTGGGCAAAAGTTGGAAGTGGGCAAAGAATCCAGAATGGGGAAATTAATGGTGGGCTGCCCCCAGAAATTGTTTCGGAGTTGTTTCCCTTTAAGCAATGTAACCAGGTTTTCAGTTTTAACATGGTTCTTCACTTTTGATTGCATTGATCTTGCAGAAACGAAGATTTTAATATGAAAGGTCCCCACAACAGTAAAAGTATTTTTGAAAACGGGTTAACCCAACCCGGATTAATTAAAACGCAAATTGTCCAAAGATATAAGTTGGTGTTTTTAAACTCAAGTACGCTCAGGTGGATCCGATACAGACTTCATTCATTTCTATGACGTGGGCGGTTGGGTCTTAAATGCTTAATGAGTTGACCTCTCGGATGTGATAACAATATATAAATAAATATCTATTTACGGGGATATACATGAAACAAGTACAAAATTTGTCGTTTTTTTAACAATCATACAACCGGTCGGCATGGCAACGAAAAAAGGGATTTTTTTATATGTGATGTGTTTAAGCTATTTTTCAGGATCTATTCGTGGGATTTGGCTCACATTTATTCTGAATGTCGTTTATGGGTCACTGTGTGCAATTAAGAAGTTCGGTGGAGAAAAAATAATATAAAGTCACATTATGATGGCCAATAAAATTAGCAAAGTAAAATGTAGAACAGCCTCGTTTACTTTAGTGACCAGAAATTTTGCCTTATGTGTTGCTAACTACAAAACAAAACCATATTTGCACACAGTAACACCTCATTAAAGCAGGAATTTCATATTTTTTAAGAAAGTCAAAACATAATCATTTCCATGTTTTTTGCTCCATAGATTATTTTAATAATGTTAAAACTCACTATCATAGGCAATATTTCCCCCCATCTAAACATCTTTCACACCGGAAATAATAACACAATTACCTCCCTTGATTTTCTATTCCCCCTATGGAATAGCTATCTTCAAACGTTTGAATTTAAAGTTGAAAATGATATTTTTGCCAATTTCTCAGCTGGCAATAGTGAATTATTGGATTAATAGGGTTATTCTTTTACGGGATAGGACTGTTTATAGATATCATCTATTTTAAGGCTTTATTTTTTAAAATATGAAATTGTAACTTTAAGCATCTCTGAAAATTTCAAATTGATATCTAATGGTTTTTGTAAAATAGCGAAACTAAAGTTACGATTGGCGCAAAAACATATTTTGAGAAATTGCCATTTGGAATTTATGCAGTTTCCCGCAAGCATTTCATACTAAATTTTAACTTATAATGCTAGGATATTTAAATTTTCACAAACAAAAGACATATTTACATGAAACAAGTGTAAAATTTGTGTTTTCGTTAAAAGCTGACAACCGGTTGCCATGGCAAAGGAATAATGAAAATTTATATAGGTAGTTTCTTTAGCTTCGCTATTTTTCGAGATCTATTAATTGGATTTGGCTCAAATTTATTCTGAATGTTGTTAAGCCAGCAGTGATGTTGATGTCCCCCGCCGAAATCCCGAAACTATACACCGGGTTTCATCCTTCTCACTTAATTAGAGCTGAAGTTATCGTGTTCCAACGAACCAACCTATCAAATTGCTTATCATTGCTTACTCTAAGCAAAAAATGATTATCTTCGAACTCCATCAAGCTAAAAAAAAAAATCCACCTATACACCAAGTTTGGAAATTCTAGGTCAATTAGAAGGAGAGTTATTGTGTCCCAAACCTATCACATTGGTTATCGCTCTGCTTACCATCAGCAGAATATGTTCATTATCGAACTTAGTCAAGGTATTGATGTGATGAAACTATACCAAGCTTTATCACTCTCACACAAAACCTCACGTTAGCAGAAAATGCTCATCTTCAAGGCATCGACCTTATAAACACTTACAACAAATATGGAATTTCAAGCTCAATTAGATGGAGTTATTGTGCCCTAAATTCTTGTCCAATAAAATTGCTGTCACCCTGCTTAAATAGATTTTGTAAGTGGTTATTATGTACTGGTGTAAAAACAACAAATGCTTTAGCAAGAGCCGAATGTGGAGGATATGAATTATACACTAATTATATATGTAAACCCATTAAGTATTGGTTTAAATTGTTGGGCATGGATAACTCGAGATTACCAAAATTGTGTTACAAAATGCTGTATGATCTGGATGTACATAATAAAATAAATTGGTGCACTAATGTACGTATGATTTTGTTAAAATATGGATTTGGTCATGTTTGGTTTAATCAAGGTGTTGCTAATATTGCACAGTTTATGTTGTGCTTTAAACAACGCGTTAGAGATGTAAGTCTTCAAGAAAGGCACGATTTTATTACCAATTCCCCAAAATGTATGTTTTACAGTCTACTTAAATCTAGTATATATTGTGAATCCTATTTAAACAGCAATCTTCCTCATAAGCTGAGATTTGCATTAGCAAACTTTAAATGTTCAACTGTTCTTCTCGAGGTAGAACAAGGTCGAAGGGACAAAACCCCCCGGATAGAACGTATATGCAAATTGTGTAACACTAATCAAGTGGGCGATGAAATCCATTTCATGATATACTGTCCAATCTTGCGAGATCTTAGACATAATTTTTTACCATCATGGTTCATTAGATTACCAACAGTAAGCAATCTAGTTTCACTATTTAAAATTTAGCCTTGTTTATATCAAAAGGTATAGAAGTAAGACAAATAATGCTCAGCTATTAACCCGAACTTAATTGTGAATATTTTAACTAAAACAACAAGATTTAAATTGTAAATTTAGTCTTGTAAATATATATTTAAAATCTCGTAAGTTTCAATTTTTTGAGTATGTCTTACTTTAGTTAAACATATTATGTATCGTCAATTTAGAACATAGCTTGTATTAAATTTAATATTACTTATAACATTATCTTTCAGATTTATTGTATGTGTACTGTAGGCTGTTGCCTTATAGTTATAAATAAACTGTTTGTTTGTTTGTTTGTCACCCTGCTTACACCCCCCCACCTCCGAGCAGAAAATGCTCACTATCGAACTTAATCAAGGTATTGATGCAATGAAACTACACCAGGTTTCATCACTTTCACTTAATTAGAACCTAAGATATTGTGTCCCAAAGTATCAACCACTCAAATTGCTTATCTGTGCTTACCCTTAGCAGAAAATGCTCATAACTCCAAGGCATCGACCTAATAAACCCCTACACCAAGTTCGAACAATCTAGCTCAAAAAGTTCGTTAAATCGTGCAACGTGAAAAAATTGTTTTTGAACACTGATAGTGTTTTTTTTATTTTTGTTAAAGGGTACTGAAATTAAAACCCTTTGGAAATATAAACTGCTCTCTATTTTCTACTGTTAGTTGTTATTTTGTTGGTTTTTTTTTAAATTTTCCAATTTTTTAAAGATTTCGTTATTCTTTTTCTACGCCCACATTTTCATGAGGACGTATATTGCCCAGACGTCCGTCCACAATTGTTTGTGAACATTCTACAGGTCACATTTTTTATCCGATTTCAATGAAACTTGAAATATAGATTTATCACCCTAAGACACCGTTTCCTTTCGATATTGGCATGTGGCCACAGATCGCTAAATATTTCCCCACTGACTTGAAAGTTAATTCTCGTCTCTTACACTGGCTCGAACTTTTCCCCAAATTTTCGTTGGGTAGAACGCTTTCTGCCACAGATGGAGCAACATGTGGCAAACTCTTGCCCAAAAGCATGTATGAGTTTCACCATGAAAAACTTGAGATACACAAGCCGGAGGTAGAGGCAAGTAAAGATGCAACTCCCGGCCCTATGCAACAGGGGGAAAAGGGCAAAGGAGAGAAAGACTTGGCCCTACAATAACTTGGCCCTACAATTACTGGTCACAGGCGAAGAAATATTTAGTGATCTGTAAGCTAACTGACTTCCTCTTTATATTTCGAAACGAAAATTTTAGTCGTTTTTTACCTTTACATTCCAGACGGTTAACTTTCTTCATTAATCAGGGAGCAAGTTTGGAGCTGATGAGACGTTAATTATAAATATTACCTGGAATCAAGAAGACAAGAAACTGATCCATAATTCGGAGCGCTCGTGTCGACACGCATCTGATGGCGATTACACTTTAAAATCATTAACCGTTGCGTGTTAAGACACATAACGGTTAATGAATTAATCGTTTGATACACAAAATAGCGAATATCTTAAACGAAGCACTTCAAAGGCACGAACGGTCTTGCCACAATTCTATTACTACATTAGTGTTGACATAGGTGTTCACTTTCATTTTACTGATTTGTAAGAACGTTCATGACGACAACTATGGTATATTGTCTATTGATATCTACGATACAAGTGATAAAACCAGAAATTATAAGATACTACTAATACCCGCTACCAGTCCAGGGAGGCATGCTAGGTAAATTCCGCGACTGTGCTCTCTGTATTCTGAATGATGTCTGAGTAACCTTTATAACGTTGGGGTAAATCGGAAATTAACCTCCAGACGAAATAGATATATTTAGAGATAAGTAATCTGCGTTTTTTAAATGTCAAGGCACGGAGAGAAACCACACATAATATTCAGCTTGTTCGCCATTTTAAGAGATGGTTTGACCTTTGGCCTAATTAGGAAACTTAGATCACCTGCATGCCACAAGCAAATAGACAATAGCGGGCTATATACGCACAATTAACCTTAAAGTGTCACAACACGATTTCCGTCCCGCACAATAAATTATATCGAAATCTAATGTAGCTTGAAAAAGGTGACTCAACAATTTTGAATTTATTTAGGTAGAATTGCGAAATCTAAAATCAACATATTCATAGCTTATGCCACATCATACAGCAGCCGCTACACATTTTAGTCAATGACCCAAGGGTCTTCTTTTACTCTGTCCCCAAAATGTCCTATTGTATTCTTCTCCTGCCAGGATATATAATTCCATAGATAGCGGCTTCCCTGAGCGCACTGACATGTCAATTTGACACGTTCTTTCCATTTTTCCTTGTACATAAATGTACAGTTCCGCCGTATTTTGAAAATAAATTAAAAAATAAGTACAACCTACTTTGGTTTCACATCCGTGCGTTCGCGTCTAACTATGAATAAGTATGAAAACATCTTTTTAAAAACATGTTAAATTGGGATTGAATTATCTCTGGAATTATACATAATCAAATAGCTTTTAAAGAATTGCCACAAGCTTTTGATAAAATAAAATTTGTTGTCCCGTACAAAATTGTAGATGGCGATGAAGATTATGTGGGGGTTTTTTGGTAATGAATTGACATAGCCAAAACCGCCTGCACGATTTAAAGGAGCCATACGGGTGTATATAAACTGATCTACATTAAATCGTTTCTATTTTAAACACTCCATACATGAATATGTCGTCGTCCATTGACATGATCTGTGGAATATGTACAGCCTCGTTTTCGAGTCCCTGGTTACAAATGGCGCTGAAACGCATTTATGGTACACGATTTGTTTTCGGAGAATAAGTGTACTGCAGTGAACAGAAGTAAGCGTAACATCAGTAGCGTACAGCCGAGAATACAAAAAAAAAATGTTTTTACTAAATCAGCAAACCCTTCGTTTGATGGATAATCAAGTACAAACATATATCAACGACTATCAACACTTCGTACAAGGTCGGGCGTGCGTTGGTTTCCTCAAGGATCTCTCTTAAGCCCTCCACATTCTCAACATTTTGTCAAGAGCTTTTGAACTACGTCGATCAATCCCACATTTCATATTAATCAAAATATTTCAATGCCATAGCACAGCATGAATCGACCATATTATTATTCAAGATTCCCGAAGGGTTGTATTTTTAGAATTATGTACAGAAATTTATATCAATGGGAAGTTAATCGGGTGTGTTTTTAAGTTATGAAGTGAGGTTTCTTAAAGTTCCGGTTTGTGAGTTATCCCACCGATACTTTCACTGCATTTGATATTGCACTTAATTTCCAAATACAGGTTCTGGCCAATTTTTGATCTTGTCGAAATAGATGACCTGATAGTTCCTGCCAATATCTGTAGTGGAGAAAGCGATGTTAATCGTACCAAATCATATGTACGTCTGGTTGAACAATTTCAGTATATTATTATATATTTCGAGTCTGTGATCATTTGGGGAGACCGTGAATCCTTTGTAAACTACATTATTTTAAAGGTTGAAGCCTCTAAAGGGATTATCAATCTAAGTTCCGTTCAGTATGTATCAAGATTATGCGCAGACCAGAACTGTTAAGGAAATATTCTAATTGAATCTCAACCGGGGGATTTTGTTGTTTTGTGTGACAAATTTTCCGACACATGTAAATGGCGACCAGCGTCTTTAACGTGGTTATTCAGTCGGGCTGGTACACGAATAAAATCGACGAAAACTACTGCCGGACATTTCATTCCAAAATCGGCGCACGGAATTCCATACCCCACTTTTACTCAGTCAATGCTATACAAAACATGAACTTTTAATTTGAATTAATTTGCTTCTTGAGACACACGCGTCTGCCTTTGGCACTTTGATGTAATATACCAAATTCAATATGCTTGGTTGTTTTGGGTCTGACATACCATCAGTCTAATCGCCACAGGGGCAAATCTCAGTCGATTGTATTGTGAAGATACTGATAGTTCTACTATTTAAATTCAAATCAAGTTAATGGTAAAACGTGTAGAGACGTTGTTTAATCAAATAGACAAATTGTACTTCAAGATATATTAAGTCGAGAATAATTAGGTCATACTACATGAACAGGGATTATTCCTTGTGACGAAGATGACACGATGTTGAAGACTTAAATTTACCCCCAAAAGATATCAATACTTATTTATTTAATCCTAATAAATAATAACCGATCGCGGAGAGGAGTCACCACGGCCGATACGTCCACTTGTTGGTTTCAAAAATGACAGCAGCCAAACACTGAAGAGCCGGGTGGGTGCGTTACAATAAAGCCACGATGGATCAGTGGCTACCGGGTTCGGCTACTGTGTTTTCCAGGCCAGTAGCACAACACGGAGTGTCGGTCAATGAATACGGTTCAGTCGTTCGGATGTTACGACCAACCGCAAGAGAAGCGTTGACAGTAGGAACTAGATTAAGACGCAACCGCCATTTAGCCGCATTGCATAGTGTATGGCACAGTGGACAGTTGTGAGGACAACACGTTAAAATACAATGGTTGGGGTCAGTGTATCATCTACCCAGTTAACCCATCACCCTAAGTAGTTAAATTTAGTAGCAGGTAGGTGCCGTGGTATGTAGTATCTTTCTCGTGTATTTGAAAACATTATAGCCTTAGGCATACAAACTAGTATATCACACTTTAGCATTATCCCAATATGCTTAAAATCGGTTATCACACCCCGTCGTTAGGAATAATGCATGTAAAAGACTGTATTTTGTATAGTTCGTATCTTTATTACATTAATAACCAGATCCCCGCATTCTCACAGATTCATTGATCATAAACACATTTCTAATAATTTATAATGCCTCTACATAGAAATATTACGGTTATTATCACGAATAAAATATGTCGTTTCCTAGTGAGTGTCACATTACTGAAGTAAACATAATCAATAAATTCGTGCTTTTCTGGATTAAAAAAGACACCTTCAAGGGCCATAATTCTCCCCCAAAAATGTGATTAATACTAGTAATAAAGTTTAACACATGCCGTTTACAGTCAAACATATGCAATAATATATAAATCATAGCTTGTAAAATGACTTCTTTTTTCTCTCTAAAACATTTCATTTGAATGGGTAAAAAAGGGAATTACGAGCGTACCATAGTCTCTATCATCCACACAATATTCTACGAATATTAGTCTGGATGGGTCCTCAAAATTTGACGGAAAATAGGTCATTGTCTGGATTATCCAGTCTTTTAAGTTACCACGTACTGAATCTATCAAAACAGCTCGTTTATCAACAATGACACTCTTTAAAATTTTGTTTGTAAAGGTTTCAATTGAAATGGTAATTTCCTCTCGTCATGAATCAGACGTATGGCTTCTCACAACCTTCTGAATTCTTCATCGTCTCTATTTTGTTTCTAATAATAAATGTGCTAAGTGAATTGTGGGATATATTTCAACCACGCTTGATAGAATCTAGCAAAATCAGCCCGGCTTCATAAGATCTAGCACTTACCGAGACTTTAGCCAAAAGGTTCCATTGCCCATGCGTAACCAAATGTTTGTTTTTTTATGTGGTAGATTATACAGTAATTTTCGTCAAAAATAGAGAACCGACCCAGACCCCCCCGTGCGTTGAAGACTAGGGGGTTCTGGGTGACCGAGACTAGCGTACCATGGACCAGTAACTGTAATCCCACTACACACAGCTATTATGAGTGGATATTGTTGTTTTAAATTTTGATTGGTCAGTAGTCCGTCTACCAACCAATCACTATCTGCCCTACAAAAGCTTTACATTTAAAACGAGTGCCAATATTGGACCAAATATGTTTACATAACGTTACGTCATGGCTCACGATTTTATTATGCCTGATTAACCCGTGCATAGCAGAATACTGCAGTAAAACTAATTGCGTGACAAACGAGGCTATCAAGTCGAATGAAATGTAAACAATACTGTTTGGAAACGAACATACTTTCACCGTTTTTAATACCTTAAATCACTGTCCAAAGTTTTAGGGAAAACCCAGATAAAACGAAGGACTGTCATGTTGCTGTACTTAAGTGATAGCTGTCACTGAACGGAAAGAACAAACAGACACACTCTCGCATAAGTTCAAGAAACAGACGCTATTCCAGCAATGGCCAGAGAGGGATTTCTCGGGCCATTGCTTCAGGAATATGCGTAACACTCAGCACGTCATCTGTCTGGTGTTCGATCTATTGGTGTAATAAAGTTGATAGAAGGAACGCTCGATATATTGCATCTTATTAAATATTAGAGCATTTGCTTTATATATTTTGGGAGAAGCGTCGCTCAACATACCGCATGATCAGTTCGTTTTTCGTCGACATTCCATAAACAGGTTACGACAAATAGGTGTAATCGACGGTTGGCCATACCTGTTATTTCCCCTATCAGATTTGTTGAACGAATGTAAGACCCTCTCCACTCGTATCCCAAACATAACTACGCCATTGATCTATATTCTTCATTGACTTGAGCATGCACTGCAGTCATTGTAAAATACACTAGCTATAATCACAAAGACCTTGCTATTATTCCTAACAACTGTATTTATCCAGTAACGTGCTTGTCCCGTATACTATCACATTTTTAGTCTTAAGGCTTACATGCTTGATCCTTGTAATATCATGTTTTAATACTAAGACTTTCGTACTTCACATCTCAGCCAATCGAATTGCTAATATTTGCTTAGTCTTAGGGTGTTGGATCCTCGAATGGTTAGTGCGTCTTTCATTGAGTAAACTGGCGTGGTTTCGATTCCCCGGTTGAACGTGACAAGAAGTAGGTCGTCTGTATATCCTCGTCCGTTTCTTATGGGTCCCCTGGTTTCCTCCAACAGCTAAAGACCCCAACGCTCAAAGCGAATTATTGAATAAAATTGAACCACGTGTTACATTTTAGTCCCGAAATTACCCACTTTGTGTCGAGTTGACATTATACCCATTATTTGCGTCTTTGAACTTCATCGAGGGATTCACCTAATAAATGCCTATACCAATTTGATCATTATTTCTTAATTAAGAGAGTTATGATCTTGCATGGTCTCGACCAATCAGTTGATTAACTCTAACTCTCTGCATAACCTGAGTAGAAAATACTCATTATCGAACTTATTGAAAGTCATTTGCTTTTTTCTAAGGGCTGGGGACAAACACACCCTTAAATATTTGTATTATAGAATATTATTCTTACATTTATTGAAATCCAACATTTTTTGTTGCATGGCAGCCCATTTTAACCTAGTAATTGATCTTTTTTATAACCATTAATTTCCGATGATTTATTCTGTGAGTATATATTATTTCACAACTAATGATGACCCATAAAACAACCCTCAGACACTTGGCATATGAATGGAAAACGACCATCAATGAAAATTGATTACAGACGAGACTGATTCCATTAACGATCCCGTGGTTCTGATTTTATTATGGACCATCATAATCGCCATCATTCGATACACGTATTCATCATAAAATGTTGTTGTCAGTGGGCAAACAGTCACAGCTTTTTGCAAGACTAGGTTCAAAGTTCTTCATATCCTTTTTTATAATTAAGTAAATACGATAGAAACCTTGGTTGCGGAGCGTGATCAGAATCAACAAGAAAATCTGATCCAGGATATTTTGAGGCGCTAACGGTTATTGTGCAATTTCAACCGGAGATCACTCCAGGCGCCCCACTTAAACGCGTAATGGCACGATTTGAAATTATATCCAAACAACGAATAACATGATTCAGACCGATTTCCCATATGTCGGTTAAAGATCGCTAATTTGTCCCCTGGCTCCATTCACGATTGCTGTCCACAATAAAATAAAATTCAAATTTTATAATTATCTCCGCATGTAATTGATTTTCGGATAATGTTATAATAACTTTTGAATATCTGAATTATAGGAATACGGGAAATTAGGTTTCGAAATTCATTTTGTTTGACGTATCTTGTTCGAGGGAACCTTTCAGTTACGTATACATTAGTTGGTTGATTAGAACGAGGTTACAATGGCTGTATTAATACCTATATATCGGACCTTTAGAAGTAATGAATGGCATGGAGTTTAACGTCAAAGACAGGGAAAAAGGGAACGAACAAACGCCATGCAGTGTATTATGAGATAACTGTTCCCTGGTAGCAAATAATCTCTAAATAGACGAGAGAGAGAAATGGGTTTAAAATCCACTCGAGTAACACTAGGTCACTTTAGGACTAACATTGTTCAATTTATTTTATTGCGCGTAGTGGGATTAGGCGGGAGAAAACCCACAAGGTTGGACAGACGACCCTACTACTGGTCACTCAACTAGATTTTTTTTTTTTTTTTGTTACTTGCCAGCCAGACCTTTAGTCTTGTACCACTGACAAAGAGGGCATACCATGAGCATAATTTAATTACAAGACAAAGTACACCATCGCCCATGTTTCATTAGCAGTATGGAAAAATAACTAAATAAATGTCAGATATTTTGACAATCTTATTAAAAAAAATTACTGCCCGAGCTATGGACTTGTTTAATTGGGGATTTCGATTTATTGGACGTGTAATGATTTACGGCACAATAAACAGTTCTAAACCTCTTACCACTAAACTCTGCGCTATTGCGGGTTGATTAAAATCGATTTTACAATACAATGCCCCCACCCCACCCCATGATTAAAAAGTTCTCACTTTCTAAATGACTTCATGAATTCAAGCAATTGGATGTAAACAACCCCGGGATCACGTACTAAGAGTGTGAAGTCGAGTTTCAGGAATTTGGATTTCGCGGGATATTCAGATCACTGATTCGACTACAAGTAGGCACTCCTGGTAGACAATTATGCACTTATATAATGATATTATCAATCCGCCATTCAATTTATGTCGCCAGGAAGATCCATGTTCTATCCATGTATGGGTGGATTAAGTTACTCGAGATTTTTCAGCGTCTAGTTGTTTGGATGGGACAAAAAACCCAAGTAACATGTTTATTTTGCCGTGAACGTTATGTATCTTTATACGGCACACTCATTTAAGACACTTTAAAAATCAGAAAAGTATTTTATTTATGCGTGGCTTTTTTGTCATAAGTGAATGTAAAGCTTTTCTTTAATGACGACTTTCCGCTACAAAATGTGTGAATGGAAGATATATTAAATTTGGATTTAAAACACATCCAGACTTTATTCATTTATACCAAGTTTTCTCAAATCCCTTACAAAACATGTCAATGACAAGATAAGTAATCCATTTCGTAAAAAAAAAATTTTTTTTAATCACCCTTGTTTGTCAATTCACAATAAATTTCGAAGTAAATTCTTGGATTATTCTCTGTCCAATTTCTTTTAATTGCAGAGTCTACTGGAAACCAGTCCTTGGACAAACATAAGAAGCTCCCCTTGCGTCACTCAAGCAGACATGCTGTCAGGTAGTGAAACCCTTATATCTTTGTCCTGTGGGGGGGGGGGGGTGGCCTAGTGGTCTAGAGTGCCGCGCTTCGACCTCTAGATGGCCGGTCACCTCTGACTTGCGGCTGTGGTTTCGAGCCCTGTTGTGAGCGTATGTGGCATGTAGATAGGGGCGCCTTCTAAACCCCCTTGGGTTTCCTCCGGGCACTCTGGTTTCCTCCCACTGCTAAAGACCCCTACGCGCAAGCGAATTATTGAAATAAAATTAAAACCATATGTTAGTCCCGAAATGACCTAGTTCGTGTTGAGTGGACGTTAAACCTCATTTCTCTCTCTTTGTCCTGTGAGCGCACTTCAACCTCATAGGTTTTCTCCGGGTCCTCCCACTGCTAAAGACCCCTGCGCGCAAGAGAATTATTGAAATAAAATTGAACCATATGTTAGTCCCGAAATGACCTAGTAGGTGTCGAATGGACGTTAATACCACCCACCCCTCCGACTCTCTGAGCGCACCATGGGTGTTTTCAGGGAATCCAGTGGGTTTTTTGGAGGTCTCTACTTTCCATATCATATGAACGTTTTCGCTGTAATGTATCTTTAATTTAATGTACGATCTCCAAAACTGGATATTCAGGGAAAAACATTGTAGTGCTTTTGCGCGGAATTGCAACAGTACATGAATAGCATAAAAAATGAATAGCATAAAAAATAAGGCGTTAAAAACAATCATATTGCAAGCTTTCTGGAATTACCGCAACACATTTTTCAAACACCCTGTTGGACAAGAACAGAATCGTTAGAATATATAGTTTTATACGACTTAAAGACGACACAAAATTGTTAAAATAACAGCACGACATCCTATGGGAATGTATCTTAGCGAGAAATATGTTAAACATATATAATTTTAAAATGATAAAGATGTAAGTTGTTGTGACAGTATAATGCAAACCGTCATTTTTTGGTCTGGGCGACTCAATGATATGCTTTAATTGGAAGATAAACCCATTTAGAGACAAATAACTAATACTTTATATTCAAAGCGCCAACAAGACGAGTGAAAAGACGCACTATTATAAAAAATATATTATTATGATAAAACAATACGCCATAAAGAAGCAAGGTAACCCTAAATAATTAGATTTAAAATGAATAGACGTCTTCAAAAATTTAAAATGTTGATTTGCTTGTGAAGGGGATATCTGTCTGCAAATTAATTAAATGAAACGGGGTTTAACGTCCTAATCCGACTGGACTAAGGAAGACAGACATACAAATCGAATTCTAATTGCCAAGGAATTGTTTACGTTTTACATCCCACCCGAATGACTAGACAGCTGGTTTTGTCAGGCCTTCCGCCCGACACCACGTATCGGAAACCCCCGCTGGAAAACCCCAAAGAACTTTTTCGGCCAACACTTGTCTTCAAAAAAATTTTTAATTCCACTGAAGAGCAAGTATTGAGCTATACCATATTTTACGCCCCACTGAAGACGATGTCAAAGACTCGGAAATAAGCTTAATATATCAAAACTATTATAACACCAATGACCTGTGACCAGAGTAGATTTTATGTGTAGTTGAATGGTCGAGTGCGAGACATATATAATATTGGTATTGTAAGATTGCGATAGCACGAGGGCAATATCTATATATTACGCAATGTCTTGCACGAGACTATTAAACAACTTAAAATACAGACACTATCCAGCACGTGCATAACAATAACAATGAACTACGTCACTTGGGTACAATATTTCAGCCAGTATGAATACGCTTGGTACATTGCCCGTACCATTATTTGAAATAATGGTACGCCAACATCAAAGGATGACGTCACATCTGTATTTCAAATTATCGTACGGGCAACTTGCGCTTAGTACTTTATTTATACCAGTGAAATATTGGACTAGTGTGACGTATTTCACTGTAAAAAGCACGTGCTGAGTGTCTGTGTTTTCTCGACCATGAAAGCGGAAATTTCATATTTTCTAAGAAAGTCAAAACTTTATTTCTATGTCTTTAGCTCAATAGGATGTCAACTCACTATTATACGATCATAGGCATTTTTTTCCACACATCTGTCACACAAGAAATAATAGCACAATTACCTCCCTTGTTTTTCAATTCCCGCAAAGCAATAGCTATCTTCAAACATTTGAATTTGAAAATGATATTTTTGCCAATTTCTCAACTGGCAATAGTGAATCATAGGATTTTTCTTTAACAAAGTAGGACTGTTTATAGATACCATCTATTTTAAGGCTTTATTTTGATATATTTTAAAAATATAACTTAAAAATATGAAATTGTAGCTTCAAACAATACATATTAGTCGAATTCGCCAGGGCAGCTTACCCACTTTTATTTGATACACTTTTTTCTAAGTGGATTATGGATGTATAGGGTTTCCCCCGCTTTTTCTAGGATGGATGTGTTCATGTGGCCCTTTAGGAAATTCAGAAAAATTCAAGATAGACCAAAACCGGCGAAAAAAAAATATATAAATCTGCACGAACTGCAGTCGATTTGCCAAAGCAACCGAGATAACTATGATGGCTGGAAAAATATATATACATTGATTTTCGGTCGCCGGGGGTCAGTTTGGGAAACGAACTGCGGATTCGTGCTCAGCAACCTGGAAAACTTATAAACGCCTTAGTAGTGAAAAATCGAATTTTTATATTTTTCTAGCTGTTTTTTTAGATATCTCGATCTCCCGCAAGTCGGTTTGCTGACCTCAAAGCCATATAACGACATTTTACATGCTTTAGAAGTGAGGGAATCCAATTTCTATATTTTTCTCACTATTTTTGGCCGCCGTTTTGGATATCTGAGTTTTCCCAAAGGTGACATGAACCCACCCACCCTAAAAAAAGTGGAGAGATCATATATGATATTTCACAGGGAAAAAAAGTATACTAAATCAAAGTGGGCGAAGTTACAAAATGTTATTTACTCCCGAGCTAAATGGAGCGATCCGTTAAATACATTGATTTCATCAAGATCGAGAATAGCAAAATGTTGTGGAGTATAATGAATCACGTATCAAACTGGCACATAACAGTGTTGGGTATGAAAATACAACAATGACTTATAGCTACTAAAAATTGTGTTATTTTCGAGACTAGTATAATAAAGATTAGGCGCAGTCTAGTTACTTTAGTAACGATGTCTGATAGAGTATTTACTCAACGTCCCTGCCTGTTCCAATACACATGTAATATGAACGCTTTACACCACCAGGGTTCTACGGCTATTTTGGAATCCTTACTGTTTATTTTTCATCGTGACTCATCTTTCTTTGTTTACCAAAGGGAACGTTATTTTCATATTACAGGGGGTTGGATGGCCGAATTATTAGCATGTGCGTGTTGTATTATAAAGCATGTCATTGAGTCAACTGACGTGGTTTCGAATCCCCGGTTGTACATGGCAAAGAGTAGGGTCCTCCGGTTTCCTCCCACTGCTAAAGACCCCTACGCGCAAGCGAATTATTGAAATAAAATTAAAAACCATATGTTAGTCCCGAAATGACCTAGCTTGTGTCGAGTGGAAGTTAAACCCCATTTCTCTCTCTTCCTTCATATTATATGTGTACAGGGACTGACATTAACGATGCGAGTCTAGCCCATATCTGACATCGTTACTGAAGTAACCTGGCGAAGCCCAGATTTCTGTCTTTATTAAATGAATTCTCCCGAGTTTTACTTCCTGCGTGCATTGAATTAAAATATTGTCACTGAGTTTTTACCAGTGTGTGTGGGTGGGGGGCTTGAAAACTAACGTTGTTGAACAGGAGACACGACTCACATACTAGATAAGAAACATCATCTCTAAACCATCCGTGTTTCGAGATAAAATGTGGTGAAAAATAGTTACTTCTAGTCAACTCCTGCGGGGGATCACATGGGGCCTCAGTAGCCTAATGAAAATTGACAATATTTTTCATCACAACAACGATTGATTAGTGTTATTCATAACATTTCTGCCACATTCAACCATAATCGAGCATATAATTCTACCTGACACAGGTACAAATCGTGTCTTTTTTTTATATCTAATCGATATTAATCTGGATCTTCGCCATTTTAAATTTGACAACATTAACGCCATGAAGGCTGGTCGTCGTGTAAATCAGCCAAGGTACTAACCTGATCTGAGCAGCGGAGGAATAATACATCGTTATCATTAATGTCCGCATCAATTTTGATAAAATTGAAAATATTTGGAGATAAACCAAATTTGTTTCACTAAAGGGGGGGGGGGGTATAAAATGAACTTTTTTCAAGATAACATACAACATACATTAATAATGTACCCAATCGTAGCTAAAAACAAGCACACCAGTAGCTACTCGCGTACAAACATGGGACCGAAACCTCACCACTTGACGCGTCAGACCACCCGACCATATGGAGTATAGCTACCCAAATGTTACATTCCACTTCTACCACAGTGGCAACCTTTGATGAAACTGCCCTGTTTATTTCCAAAGTCACAGGAACATAAGTATCCGTGTATCAGAAATGAACAGTACGTTTTCCAAAATGAGTACAAACTAACACTTTATACAAGCAATGAAATAAGCAGAATGGAAACAAACGCCTCGTAAGTCATAAATTTTATTACAAATAAATTTCAACGGATAAACCATCCGCCGATGCACACACTTCACTAGGATTGACCCACGTTTTTCAGCCCCCTTTATATTACGTTTACTATAATTGCAGCCCTCTTGGCCAAGGACAAGTTGTTTTGACGATGTGATTGGCTCTATGTTTACGTCATCTATCTGTGGAGTGGGCAGTTTTGGCGATGTGGTCTTCCTCTTGGGCTGGTCGTTTGGGCGGTGACCAATTCATCCAATATCTACTTTTGCTTAGATGTAGAAGTACGTTTGTAGACACCTACGGCGTTGCTCCGATGCCCCGTCCTTTTCATTGCAAGCTGTTCTTGGTAGCCTTTTTGAAATAGGGCCGTGGTCAAAGTAACCTACAAGAAACAGTATGAACACCCGTCAAAATGAAATAAAATAGTCTTTTTAACGTCCTACTGTTCTGCTTTGGACTGGGCTAATGAAGACGGGCATACAATGTGCTATGAGGGAAATTTTGCGCAGACAGCACTACGGCCTACTCTTATATCGAATTTCAACTGTCAAGGGATCTTTAACGTGCACGCCAATTTATACCCGGGACCTCGGTTTTTCGTCCAATCCGAAAGACTAGACATCTGTCCTCGTCAGCCCCCACCTCGCCCTGTATCACTGACAAGGCGAACCCCGCTGGAAAATTTGGATGAACTTTCTCGGCCATTGCAGGGATCGAACACCTGACCTCCAGACTAGAGAGCTAGTGCCTTACCCACTTAGTCACCGAGACCCTCACGAACATCCGTCAACTGTATGCCAAAATATTATCAACGAAGTGAGATTTAACATCCGACTTATTTGTACAATTTGGGCTAATGCAGAAGGCCAGAAGCCATGCAGTGTGTCACGTGTGAAATTTTGATAGGACAGCGTCCATTAGACTACTCCTTCGATTTCCAACCGTTGTAAGGGGCTCTTTGACGCACTGACAATTACATACACAGGACCATGGTTTTCAGCCAATCTGAACGGCTAGGCGATTTTATGTTCGATGCCCTCCAATAACATGGGGAAAACCAACAATCCCGATGGAACCAGCTGGGGACCCTCCGGTACGTGAAACATGGGACAGTGCCACACCCACTCAGCCACCGCGGCTCAATAAGAAAATTAATTTAATCAAAAGAAATTTGCCTTTCCTGAATAACATGTAAAGCGTCCTTCAAGACCCAACTTGATCACACATTGTGCTGAACAATTTCTGAATGGTGTGTAATACAAGCTTTTGCCGAGAAAACCTTGTTGAGCCTTCTTTAATAGGTGAAAGTGCTCGTGTATAGAAGGGTCTTTCTGAAGTATGTTTCTTAAATATGTCTTCAACAGAGCAACTACACATCGTTCATTACCCGGATGTGCACACTGTTTAATGTCTCTACAAAAGAAAGAATTATTAACGCATTTAACGTCAACTTCCAGAACTATCGGCAAATAAATTAATATAATTAGCATAATTAAATCATAAGACTACAGTCGCAAAAAAATAAATAAATCAGCCTAACTCGAACTGTACTTTTCCGCTCTGTGCAAGTCCACCCTGGTTGTTTTTCTGCCATGAAATCAGATAAATCCACCCTTGTCGTCCTCTCCAAATCACAGACAAAACACCTTACAATTATCAAAATAAACCTATGAAATTGTCCCAAGCAAACGCCCAAGAATCCCACAATTCCTGCTCTATCTGAGCGTGTCACAGGATCAACACGTTTTGTATGCGTTCCTGTGCCTTGGCAGTTTAACTGCTTCATTACTGTACTCCGGGAATTGACAAAATCATTATCATTGTGGTCCATAAAATTCAGGTCATACCGTTTGCATGTGTCGCGAATAAATCTCCAAATGACGATAATATACTTTAAAGAGACAAAGCAGTGTAGTAACTACCGTCTTGCTTTCTTTCCACATAAATCTGCACATCCAGTAATCCATACTTTCTGCTGTTATTTCTGAACACAGAGGTGCCACAAAACAGTATTTTTCACTTTCTTGGACGCCATTTGAAGTCACAGACGAATTTCTCTGCAAGGCCCACGCATCATAAACTTTTGGCCTGAGCGGGATTCAATATAACTAGCACTTACAGGTTTAGCAAACCTATTTATTTCTTGCTCTTTTGTTAGATTAAAGTCGTATATATCGTCAAGAGGAATTTCTGACAGTATCAAGTCACCGACTTCGTCAAACACTTCCTCCACTCTTCAATACGGAGTGCAGTCTAAAAAAAATGAAGCGGCTGTTTCACGCTCAGGGTAACGCAGCAAGACGCACATGTGAATGCAATACTACTCAGGACATTCTACCATGAAATGTAATGTAAGGCACACAAAGGGTTAAATGAAAGAGCCAAAAGTATTTGTCACAATAATAGAATCAATTATCATGTCTGTCAAACACACTGTAAACAAATCGTACATTTAATCATCCCTTTTCACTCTTCCGTTTCTAATGAATTTTCGATAAATATATGGATATTTTTAGATTGTGGTCCACCTACAGGCAAAGAACTAAAGGGGGTAGGTGTAGAAACAGACCAAAAGGAAGCCTGTCGCGCCTACCATCAAACTTGAAAACGCGAATTTAAAGGAAAATGGAATTTAATATGTATAACTAGACGAAGGCAAGCTTTTTTGTACTACTTGAATGGAAGCCTGCAGTTCTCAAAACATACTACCAGATAAAAGTGTATTACGGACATTTCCTGAGAGATCGTTTGTGACTGGATGTTGCAATTTTAAAATTTATGCTACAAAAGGCATGATGAATTTGATCGTCATAAAGAAGCCATTGTATTTTCTTCAGGGATCATCAGTTATTCCAAAGTCGGCTTCCAAACGCAGAAATGTCTAATAGGATCAGAAGAATGCAGTTTTCATCTTCCAGTGCAGTAAGAGTATCGTTGAGGACTGCCACTAACGCTGTTTCGGTGCTGTGAAACAAATTTGGTTTGTTCAGTATTTATATTTGATTTTATAACAGCTATAGACCGGATTTACCAGGGCTCATTTTTGGTCCACCAATTGTTTATTTTCAGATTTTCTCTGTACCCCAATGCTACTTTTTGTCCACTATATTAATGTAAAACACACATCCAAATTAGTTGAAAACAAACTATATTTAGGAGTCGTCCTACTTAAACAATATTATGATCCCGGTGTTAGCGGAGAGAGTTTATCGGAATTTTCCGGTGTGGTTTCCCCTTGAAAGTGTCGCCCCTAGTCGTTCGGATGGAGCACAAATCTGAGGTCCCATGTACCCATTGGCAGTTGGGCAAAATTGTAGAGTAATTTACATAAAAGTCGAACTGGTAACTGATTTGGATGAGATTATTTAAACACCAACTTGATCGTTTATGGACAGCAGACTTTGCTGATCTGGAAGTTGATTATAAAGTAGGGATGTCGGCGGATGACACACATTTTAACTTCAGTCGATAATCTTTACCAAGTAACTTATCGGTGGAAAAGCGAATCTCCTTATCTGCCAAAAACCCCAAGATAATTGCTGAGAACAGACTAAACAGTTTAAGGAGCCGGTTTCTAAAAGATCCAACTTTAAAGTACCCAAGTCTTAAACTCCATAGGGGGTTGGAATGGCCTAGTGGTCTAGAGTGCCGCGCTTCGACCTCTAGCTGGCCGGTCATCTCTGGCTTGTGGCTGTGGTTTCGATCCCTGGTGTGAGCGTATGTGGCATGGAGATAGGGGCGCCTTATCAACCTCGTGGGTTTCCTCTGGGCACTCCGGTTCCATCCCACGCATACGCGCAAGCGAATTATTGAAATAAAATTAAACCATATCAACCGCTGATAATGTAGATGATCGAAATAATACAAAGAACACAGAAATAAAATTTTATTCTTTTGACAATAAAAGAAAGTTATTGTACAGTTTGTAGCATTCAGTAACGAAATAGACGGTGTACTTATCGGCATATTTAAATCGGTTATCTGAATCCTTCTCTGAACATACCTAAATTTCAATCACGGTTCATTGTCAGAAATATCGGAAAAGATTGCCTTTTGATCCAAATTTTCTTCGGGCTTTGGATAGACCCTCATCATATTTGCATCCACATCTATTCCATCGTCAATATGATGACTAAAAAGGATTGATTATTAGTCTGACTTCGTTTAATTATCCATTTTGTTCTTGCTTTCAATTCAATTTCCTCAAAATGGCGACGTGTAAACAAAAACATGCGCGAGATTACATCGGTAATTCTCGCTATTTGGCGGAAACTACCGGTCGATTATCCAATCACCGTTGCCCTTTTTTTAGAAATGTCCATTAAATTTAAGGGTGGACGTTGTATATGTCAGATATAAACCTACTCTCCCTCGGATTGATATGATAGAGAACCCTTGAGCTTCGCCTGCGTGTTCTCTCATCATATCAACGTTGGGTAGGTTAATATCCTATACATATTACAGTAATGCATTGCAAACCACTCCTGTCAATTTCTAGGTCCCAAATGTTAGCGATTTAGCTCCTTTAAAGAGAAAGTGAACCTTACATCACCAGTTTAGTGTGTGCCCATTCATCCACCCTTTAAAACCAGATACGGCCAGTGTTGTGTTTGATTGTGCGAGAGTATTCGCAATACATCTTCGAATAACAAATTGTCTCTGTGACATATTCGATGTTTGGCCCCCGTTAGGTATGTTGCGCCCTTTCTTGTGAAAAGCCAAATTGTTGCTGCAGATGTTAAGCAGGAAACAGTTAGGATGGGGTGATTTAATTCCGGAAGACGGGATAGATAGTTAAATGACTTTAAACGGTTATCGGAGATTAGAGTTCCGCCGTGTAATAAATTATAGGACTAACATGATATTGTACATATTTTTTCACATGCTTCGTGAGTAGGGTATTCGTCGTAAATCCTATTTCCGCTGTGTAGATAAAGATATGAACATTGATTGTGCCTTTTAGCCCCACTAAATGAGATTTAAATTCCTCGATTGGAATTATCGACTACTGTCGTTTCCTGCACATTGAATATCAATACGCACTTCCCTTTTCGCATAACCAGCGGAGCCCTTCCACTTTCCGATTATTCTATTAAGACAGATCGTATTTGACGTGTCTTAAGGGCTTGTCCTATTATTTGTACAGAGCAAC
Source organism: Patella depressa (assembly GCA_948474765.1). NCBI lineage: Eukaryota > Metazoa > Mollusca > Gastropoda > Patellidae > Patella > Patella depressa. Next base: position 52,810,844 of record OX419719.1, on the reverse strand, counting down.
ATCTTTTGAAATATTACATTACGGATTAGATAATTAAAGTGAAATGAAATGGGGTTTAACGTCCTACTCTTCTGCACCTAACCTGGGCTAATGGAAGACGGGCATACGCCATATAGTGTGATATGAGGGAAATTTTGCCAGGGCAGCAGCGCTACGGCATACTCTTATATCGAATTCCAACTGCCACGGGATCTTTTACATGCACGTCAATGTTTATACGGGACCTCGGTTTTTCGTCCCATGGTAGTATTAACATATGGATGCAAAATTTGTCTTCGTATGAAGTGATAGAACCGAACATCCTCTGCTGTACTGTAATCTTAGCGCTTACGATAATCACATACTCTCGCCTGCCAAAATCCGAAAATGCATTTTGCCGATAGCTAAAGATGTTTTAGGGGCAAGATCAATCATATTTCGCATTCAAAATCAATATATTCGACAAAATAAAATCGTCTCTCCTGCGGGAACCGTCAACATAAGACTAGAAACATGTTTGCTGTCCCGAACAGTACTCCCGCAAAAAATATCACAGTTGTATTTGGTTTTATGGTCGTGTTTGGGACATTAAGTAATATTATTATATTGTCCTAGCTACAATAGTCAAATTGGATAATGAAAACAGAATGTGCTGAAAAAAATTCAGTCAAATTGCTTCACTGTTAACTGAGATATTAAATATACAATTTTATGCTAACCTCGATTGTCATTACATAATCTGGAGAAGATGATGGCATCATGCATTGTCCACATTCAAATTCCCGTAATAGGAACCTGGCAAACACCCTCCTGCCACTGAGATGGCCAAAGATGTCGGCCAGGGCGAATCAGCCCAGGCAACTATTACAGCGAGATATGACGTCAATGAGCGGGAGTGTCGGTCAACTAATTCAATATGGCGGCGCCCATCAACTTAATCTTTTGGAATTCAAGAATAATTACCAGATTTGTTGAGAAATATAGAACAGTTGTCACAAGGTAGACTTATGCAGGGATGTCTTTTTGTTACACCTTTTAACCTTTAGCTTTAACACCGGTATTGGTAGTGTTAGGGATGAGTTCTCTTGACGTCCCATACGTGGCGAATATTTCACTCCCAGATGGGAATTTGTAGATGTGTGTACATTGAATCCGAGGAATTCAGACGTTAAGTAGCTAAGCCTCTAACTCAATATCATTGAAAGTCTTCGACGTTGAAAACACAAATTGTTTGTCAATTTAAATCAACATTGATGGTGTGGTCTTACCAGGAAAAGGTGGGCTTCTGATATCCAATAATTAAGACGAAATAATTTTTTTGCCATTGGTACACGAATCGTGTACCATGCGGCGTTTCAGACTCATTTTCAGCTAGGGACCCAAAAAAACAAGGCTAGGTATACTCCACATTACATCTCAAACGGTGAGCATGCGCAATAAATACTATGTAGACTGGAATAACCAGACGCTATATATAATGTGATTCAATTGACACTTCTGGTGAACTTCGCCAAACATAACTGATTTGATATCAGAGTAAAAACGGAAACGATTGAATGTAAATCAGTTTATATACATTAATATTAAATTATTATATGGCTTGCGACCCATTTGTGTCAATTTCTAGGCCCCAAATATTAGCGATTTAGCTCTGTTAAAATGGACGCTGATAGAGCCGAGATCAGAACCGAGAGCCTTCAAGGGTTCTAAATTGCACATACTATAAGCATTGTTGAATTTCATCAACCTTATATTATTTTCCACGGTGTTATTTGGAAAGCATTTCAAGTGTCGTCAAATACTACAAGTTTACGTCGTAACCACGTGCAAAATGGTCCCTGATTGTAGGACCAATCATGTTTTAAAGGCCACAATTTAATCAAATTTTAATAATAACTGTTTATAACCCAACGATCTTGGTTTCTTTCGATATTCGCCTAATTAATTGAACGAAAAATCACTTTTTTGGCATGTGTTCACAATTTTATTCCGATTAAAACGGTTTAAATATTATATTATCATTACGGTGGTTAACTTTAATTCGTGAAAATCGGACCGGAACTGTCGGGCATAATGGCCGCTCCCTGTAAGCAAATAGTGTTAATATAATATCAGGGTTGTGGGCCATCTAGAGGTCATAATGTTTATCCAAGTTTGATGAGAGAGAGAGAGACGGGGTTTAACGTCAACTCGACACAAATAAGGTCATTTCGGAACTAACACATGGTTTCATTTTATTTCAATAATTCGCATGTACGTAGGGGTTTTGAGCAGTGGGAGAAAACCCATGAGGTTGCACATGCGACCCCACACCTTGCCACGTACAACCAGTGATTCGAAACCACGCCAGTTGACTCAATATCAGGCTTTATGATACCCCCCCCCCCCCATTTTGATGTAACCTTAAAATATGTGTTCGTGTCCCAAATATCTCGGTTCCTTTCAATATTCGCACATAACGGAACCTAAGTTCCTGGATTTTGGACCCTAATCGTACGAATAATTCACGATTTTAGCACATTGCCCTTCAAGAGGTCACTATTTTTTATCCGATTTTACAAATCGTTTTATTATATCATCATTACACCCAGATGATAATTGATTTCGAGTTTCGTAAAATTCGAATTGCAACTGCCCGCTCTTGTGTAAAAGTATATAATACCAACGTTGTGGAAACGCTACAAGTCAAAATTAATGACCGGTTTTGATGAAACTTACAATATTTGTTTAAACCTCAAAGATCGCAGTACATTTGCATATATGGCGTGATAATCTGCCAATCGCTAATATAATGAATGTGTCCTCAATATTTTAATCCACTAAAAGATCAACTGGCTAACAGGTCATTCGGTAACGACATAATTCCATGTAATTTCTTTTCTTCTTTTTTGATTTATTATATTGTCAAATCCCTTAGGCATTGGTCACCTATCGACATGTCAGTTTTAATTACACCATATACTTTTATCCTATTAAATATTACCTTTTTTATACATTGAAGGCAGTCACTACTTAGGAATAGGATCTCTTACTATGCAGTAACTGGCCGGCCTGTCAGTGCTGTATGACGATATATGTATATTTATGTTCGGTATATTCAAGAATTGAAGAATCATTCGAATATCCGAAGAGAGAATTGACACCTCCGTAACTTCCTCGATTATGGGCATTGATTGTACGAAAAATCATATTTTTAACTCGTGGATCCTCTCTCTAAAGGACACATTCTTTTTACCAGATTTTAAAAACCGTTTAAATATATCACCTCATCACTGTAATGAAAACTGAACTTAAATTTCGGAAAAATTAAACGAAACTGACTCACAAAATGGCCGCAAATTGTAATTAATCTTCACATTAACAGTGGCAGCAATCCAGAATTTACAGCATTAATGTCATAAGTAGATCCCAGGGGTCGCAGTTCCAGAATTTCACAAGTAAATCGTAAAGACCGCAGTCTCGGATTTACAACTTTAAATTTTGGTATTAAGTAGGGCTACAGTCCTGGTTAACTGAACGTTTAAATATATCTAGTTTATTGTTATCATTCTATTGTTATCTTAAGATAAGATTTCGCACTTATTTCACATTCATTAATTATTGTTTGGTGTTAATTTGTTATGTTGAGATAAATATCTAACTCAATCTAATTGTTCGTGTTGTGCCACTAATAGCTGTTTCTGATAGATTATTTACTTCATAATGCATTTATTATTTGGAATTACAAGGGATTGTCGTTTTATTTGCTAGGTTTACTTCGGGATCTATTTTAAGTTTTTATTGACATTGTACATATTTCGGAGTTGTGGGTTTGCCTACCAAGCCGCCAACTTACGTGGTCAATGATCGTGATAAATGTAGCTGGAGCAAATTACAATCTTAATCTCTGATTAATGCAGAATAAAGAATTTCAGTTTTTCAAGGCACAGATTTTTCATCCTTAGACACACCTGTGCTGATAGGTATGTTTAAAAAAAAGGCCCTGCGTTACATTAAATCACTATATTTTTAATTCTAATTCTGAGTGCTAACTTTTACTGCAAGCTACCAAAATAGGTATTTAAAAAGAGAAACGGTGGACAGGTTTGGACATTGACCTTTGATTTAAAAATAAATATTTTGTGTGTTATATTTTAGAATATCGTTTAATACAGCCATTCTCTCTTAAAAGACTTGGCTTTGATTAGTTTCCACACGTCAGTTTATTATAGAGGTCCATCAATACAAGTGCTAACTATTACTTGATAGCACATCAAATAGCCCAAATTACAACCATATAATACTACTTAGACCTAAACTCACCGTTATATTAAATCTTCAATTGTACTTAACGCTTTCACCACCGACCATATGGTCCAATATCTCACCGTTCTGTATACATTTTTACGACATTTTTATCTTCTGCAAGGTTCTTGTTTGCTCAATGTCGATGTTAATGGTTTTTAGTATGTCCTTGAGCCTTTTTTTCCACTGATCGACAAAGATACTGGAATTTTGACAAAGACGATATATAGCTGCTAATATCATAATCTGATATTGATAAAACAATAAAATTGTCTGATTTCGTGATTATTAAGTTGTGAGATGGTCGTCTTGCCACGTTTAGCCTGATTTAAAGAACTATTTATTCCTGAATGGCTAAGATCGTAAACATTATAACCATCGTCTGGAAAAAATTATAACCGCCATCTTGATTCTATTCAATCTAGCGGGAAAAATTTATGTTGCCAATACACTTCAAGCGAAATTTATTTTGCGATCTACGCATCGTAACGTGGCCACTATTACACCCGTAAAAAGTGAAATGAAATCGGGTTCAAAGTCCTATAATAATCTAACATGAATGATGTTTAGTTTGGACATCAGCAAATTTCAAATATCAGGAGCACATAGCGGACTTCGTGCGCGATTTTCCTCCTTGCACATGGAAGGGAAACCCATGTTTGCAAAAAGACCAGGAACGGTCTATAAATGGGACCAAAGCCGGGTCCGGAACATCCTGGTTCATCAGTCAGATCATACCCGTCTTCTCTCGGTTAATTGTAGCCACTACACCTTTAAGATGCTGATTGATGCAGCACGGGTTGGCAGTATCTATTTAGTTATTTCAATTATAGGCTGATGCTGTAATTTACTGTAATAGAATAGACGATCTGTCTTAAGTATTCCCAATGGACCCTTTATTAACTCAAAATTCGACCTGGCAACACGAATAATCTAAATTTGAAGTAAGGATATTCTGAACAATGAATACACACAATGGATAGCTTCATAATAATATTTTTACACTCCGAGCGGACGAAAACCTACTCAAATCGGACATTTAGTCAACAGATTCGAATGTTTATCTATATAACAGAACAATCGGAAGTCAATTTTGAAACCATTATTATATGTTTGTGAAATTTTACTTGCCGGTATCTGCTGAAAAGAGGGCCTGACATAAACATCATATAAGAGTAGGCCGCGGCACAACATTTCCCTCATAGTACACTGTATGGCGCAATTAAGCCCTTCTTCAGTTGCCCAGTCGGTGCAGAAAAAAAGTTAATACCGTACCCATTTCATTTTGGATTAATTTTGTCAAGAATATCGCTATCTATGAAATTCCGTATGGCTTAATGCAACTTCTGTTAGAAATATTACCATGACGTAAAGAGAGAGAGAAATGGGGTTTAACGTCAACTTGACACAAACTTTAATTTTATTTTAATAATTCGCTTGCGCGTAGGGGTCTTTAGCAGTGGGAGGAAACCGGAGTGCCCGGAGGAAAACCATGACGTAAAGTGAGGGTGGTATAATGCAGGCTTCAGAAAGAAACTGCATCGCGATCCACATGAACAGATTATCCCGTTCTCCTTTAAAACTGTTTCATCCACATTCATCTAAATGTTATAGTTTTTAAGAAAATGTTTTTTATTATAAAGTTACAATCAGTGCAGAAATGGAACAAAGACCAGTATGTAAAAAAATATAACGAAAATAAAATCACCAAATCCTGCATTCTGTCCTCAAAGGATGAAATGCTGTTAGGCATGGTATTTTGTTTCCATGTGTAGCAGTCCGTCCAAAAATTCATTTAAATTGAGCACACAGTGACTGACGACACCAAACGACTTCATAATGATGACTGCTGGGCAGGCGTATCACATCACATTTCTAAATTTGTTCGATGTTCACCCTACATATGTAAAGCGTCAATGAAAAAACAGTTTCAGTCTTAATAAAACTAAAATGAAACAATAAAAATTTACGCTGAACAAATGAAAAAATTGGATTACACGGTGTCTTAACTTAAAAATTAGACGATCGTACGATATTATCAAATTTAAAATTTTGAATCCAACATACCGCCATACGCCTAACATGAAGACATGTTATTACGTTTAAAAATGTTTGAAGATTAAAATCACATTTCGTCTGACTAATTATATCAATGTTAACACGTTTGACTCTAGATGGGAGAAATTTTACGTTTTAAAGTAGCTAAGTCTCTAACTCAATATCATCCAAATTCTTCAACACTGAAAACACGAATTATTTGTCAATTTATATCAACACTGATGCTGTGATCCTATCGGGAAAAGATTGGCTTCTTATATTCAATATTTAAGACAAAATAAAAAATTTAGCATTGGTACACGAATGCGTTTCAGTCCCAGTTCTAACAAGAGACTCGAGGAAGGAGGCTAGAAACATTTTACCAAATCAAACGGTGTAAGTAGACTGGGATAACCAGACGCTAGAAATTTGCATTCGATTGAGACTGCCGACTTATTTAGCCGAACATAACTGATTTGAAATTAGAGTAAAAACTGAAACCATTGAATATAAATCAGTTTGTATACATTCATATGTATACATTCGTATTATATGCGCTGTTACCCATTTGTGTCAATGTCTAGGTCCCAAATGTTAGCGATTTAGCTCCTTTAAGCTTTAATTTAAAATACAATAATAACCAGTGATAACCCTACAAGTCCCAATCAAACTTGGTACTTCGATCGCACTATTAACAAATAGATGTCATGTACCCCTATTTTGAACGAATGCAGAGCATCACATCGATAATATAGCTAAGATATCCATGTGTTAAGCTCAGATATTATCCAACATATTCACATAGGTAGCCATTATCAGCTGTTGAATTGCGGTCTTGATGATCATCAGATTAATGTCTTTTTTTTACAGGTGTACATATTATTCCAAAAATACTGCTTTAATACGTATAAAAAAAATAAAGAAAAAAGAATGTGTTTTTGTAAATTTTATGCAGCATTAAATTATCTATTTTTGCTTCTACGTATAAAAAATAAATAATGTAGCATTGATTTTCTATATTGATTATAGGTCTATCTCGATTAAAATCTATACCGTCCGTTTTTCTCGAAGCTGAACGATAACCATTAGAATTATGTCTTTTTAAAAATTCTCAATCAAATTTGAACGATGGGTACTGTATGTATATGAATGTGTAGAAGTAGAATTTTTGTTTGAAGAATGTAATTACTGCACCCCTTTTCTGATCGACTACCAAAGTTTAGATACTTAGTAAAAAGGATACAAGGAAGAGGGGATGGGGCGCATGGGGTTTGGTAAACCGGATAAGCCGAAGATATCCAGTTCAACTCAATATTGGTATCATTGAGACGGGAATTATTTTGAAGTTCAGAACAACAAAGTTCAAATTCATCATCGATATGATCATTGGTATTGGGTTGGTTTACATGACGAGCTCATAATGAAAGAATATAACATAAGCAATATGAACGTGGCGACACTATTTAAAGTTTGTTCATAAGATTCGAACAACAAACGTATGGAATTACTTTATTAAACGTTTTACACCCAAAAAAGAAATAAAACACTTGTCGATTATTTCGAACTTTCACATATTTCTTCACCCACGATTATAGAGAAAGTGTGGTGGTGTTTTTACCATGTCTCAAAATATTGAGTCGGTTGTTTAAGTGGCACTTAGTAACTGGATGGGAATAACACAGGGCACAATAATATGGAATATAATTCGGACACGTAAACCCTTTTTTGTGATTTCGGGTCAATTTTTTCTATGGGTGACCCGATAATCGATTCCGATTCATTTAATGGTTTATACAATTAAAGATACATTATGGGAGATTTTTATAAGGAGTTAGCCACTCTTGCTATAACAGTTCACAAATAGATGACGAAAGAAGAATATATTGAAAATTTCAGTCAAATTACTTTACTTCTGAACATATAGTTATCACCACTATAATTTTTGACTAGAAATGGTATTTAACTCCATCTTCACCGATTCTTAGTATGGCCGATCATTTGATTGACAGGCGTTAATTCCACCTACATAAACTTTGCTGTCTGCTGTCATCATATCCGATTTTGTGTTTCACCTTTTTGGATTTTGCATTAAATCAGTTGGATATAGGACATAATATTATAATGCAATTATGATAAATCTATAGGTGTACATCGGTGGCGTCGTGCCTATTGGCGAAATAAAAATATTTTTATTGATATTAAGACAGAAGACCTGTCCTTCTGTATTAGTCATCACATGGTCTCCAGGAATATAATTTGTCATTATCTGTGTTTAGTTTATTGCACTTTAAGTAGTTTAGTTAGATGTCATTTGTTAAGGCCTCGCCATAGAGCTATATACAGAAACTAGAGTCCGCACCGATCACGTGACAGCGTGCCGACATGATGCCTTGTTCGCCATGTTAGTTCCGCGGAGTTGGCGCTGACGACCATTAAATTTTTTAAATCGTGCTTTATGATCAATATGCCAGAAAGTTGCTGCTGTTTTGACTGCTCAGACACGCGGAAGAAGGTTAGTGAAATAGCGTTTTATAGGTCAGATTGATTTATCAAAAATCGGTCCTTTCATCTAGCACTGGGTTAGGGGCAAGCTCAGTTGCCGATGTAAACTGCCTAACAGTAAACGTAAATAACAATCGAATTAATGTCATTAATTTGATGTGAGGACCTAATCTAAAAGTCATTTTAAAATAAAAGAAACCCTTTGGACTAAATCTTTATGAGAAACTTAAGATATATAATGAATTTTCATGTCATAATATTTTGCTAAAAACAAAAATGTTCAGATGAACAAGCGAAAACAATACCTTAATGAATGAAATGGGGTTTAACGTCATACCCAGATAATGGAGACGGTCATACGTCACACGGTGTGAGGTATATAAGGTATGTTTTGATTTATAAGATGTCCCAAGACCATCTACTATCTAGAGATGTTTCTTAGTCGGATGAGAAGAAGTGGTGGGTAGAACAATAATCCAAATAGTCTTAAATGGCCTTTGAGTTTAAATGGTCTTTGAGGTCGATTTTAATGAAGAATTCTATCATGCCTCCAAAGAATGTCGTTGTTGCGTTTTTAGAACCTACTATGGAGTTATTTGACGACTCTTAACCCGCTGCTGTTTACCATACGAATGGGCAAATGTTAAAATTCTCTAATCTTATGTCAGGTTCTTCGAAGTACCGCGACCAAGTCGTGCATTACATGTCGGGATACATAACTAGAAATGTTGTAAAATAACTGTACTTGCCTAGTTTGTTGTATTTGCAAGTTAGGGGGCCACAGTTTCTCAGTGAAAGAATAAAGGGATCCGGTGTTGGATCCCGAGAAAGTACCTCGGGATTTCCAAGCGGGACCTTCCCTTGCCAGTGTCTGACAAGGTACAGTGTTTAGTCGTTCGGATGTGACGAAAAATCGGCATGCACGTAAAAGAACCTTAAACCGGTGGTAATCGATATAAAGAGTAGGCCGTACCGCCGCTGTTCGTGCAAAATTTCCCTCATAGCGCACTACATGGTGTATGCCAGTCACCATTAGTCCAGTTGGTGCAGGACAATAGCACGTTGAACTCCATTTCATAAATATTTTATTCATTCTGGAAACATATTTCCTTCATTGTGGTTGTTGTTCTAAAACTATTCATTTCTCCACAGACCATTAATTTCTCTTCACTTTTCAGTTCTATAATTTTCCAAAATAACTAAATAACATTTCCCGTTTTAATCCAGTTTTTTAATCAATAAATAAATAGATAAATCAATAAATAAACCGTTTTAGTAGAAGTTTACTTGAGTCAATCATTCCTTTGGCAACTAACAACATCATAAGACAGATTCAAGCAGAAATATTAACAGTCGGAGATAGAAATACAACATTTTACGTAGGCTATGATTTTTTCTTCTCTATTCATTCCCTAAAATAAACTAATTAACAAATAAATAAAAATACCGGTACACATAATTCTGCGGGCTATTGATTTCTGTTCACTTTTATTGTTAAAAAACATCCATTTCTCTACACTCTTTATAGATTAGTTCCAAAAATTTCCAAAACAATTTAAGAAATTTATATGTATAGAATACATATTGTGAACACTGCACTAATTTAAAAGATCAATATTTTAATAAAAAAAATAAAAGAGAAAGCGAAAGTAAAGTAAGTAGACATAGAGACACTGCAGTCGAGATCGCTGACATGTCAAATTAAATTATTCTATAACCTTTATGTGGAAAGAGGGGCCCGGAGATAAGTCGGTTCATAGATCTTTATTATTATTTTGATTAAACATTAAATATTTGGGTGAGAAAATTTAATATTTGTGCACGTTTTAAAACAGTTCGACACCGATTGATTGATGCGATAGCACACACTGATCCGCAGTGAATATTCGTTTGGCCGCTACAATCATAGTCTCGGTCACCCAGAACCCCCTAGTCTTCAACGCACGAAAATTACTGGATAATCTACCACATAAAAAACCAAACGTTTGGTTACGCATGGGCAATGGAACCTTTTGGCTAAAGTCTCGGTAAGTGCTAGATCTTATGAAGCCGGGCCGATTTTGCTAGATTCTATAAAGCGTGGTTGAAATATATCCCACAATTCACTTGGCACACCTATTATTAGAAACAAAATAGAGACGAGCATGAATCGCGATGAAGAATTAAGAAGATTGTGAGAAGCCATACGTCTGATTCATGACGAGAAAAAATTACCATTTCAGTTGAAACCTTTACAAACAAAATTTTAAAGAGTGTCATCGTTGACAAGCGAGCTGTTTTGATAGATTCAGTACGTGGTAACTTAAAAGACTGGATAATCCAGACAATGACCTATTTTCCGTCAAATTTTGAGGACGCATCCAGACTAATATTCGTAGAATATTTGTGTGGATGATAGAGACTACTACAATCACTGATGCAAACTGATCCCGCAGTGAATATTCGCTTGGCCGATACAATCACTGATAAGCATGACATCGACGAGACTTAATTAGTACCCCATATTAACTTTTTTACTCCGACAAATTAAATTCTTAAACATTTTTTTGAAGTATAAGAAAAATAAATAAAGACGTTTGAAGTCTTTGTAGTTAAAAAATCTTTCTTATTTAGTGTAAATGGGTATTAAAATGAGTAAAATGCAACATTTTTCCCGAAGCAGTTAGGTGTTATGTAAACAATGCACGAGCCGTTGAGCCAATGGGTGACGCCACGTGAAGTCAATGCACGTGTTGTGGACAGTCATCTGTGACAGAGTTAATTCGTAAGTAATTCTCTGTGAAACAGATTGTCACTGATGTGGATGACATCGACGAGACTTAATGAGTCAGGCATACTAACTTTTTTACTCCGACAAATTAAATTCTAAAACATTTTTGAAGTATAAGAAAAATAAATAAAGGTATTTGAAGTAAAGATAAAAAGTATTCCATATTTAGCATGAATGGGTACAGAAAATAGTACGCGGAGGCGTAAAATGGGTTTGAAAAATATATAACTCTGACCCTATCAGTTCATATTGCTATGTTTGATGTAAACAACGCACGTGTGACCATCAATCATGGTGTAACGTCACCCGTAGAACTATAGCGGTCTGACCTACACTTACTATTAAAGCTGCAATTTCTTATTTTCAAGTTATATTTTTAAAATATATTTAAATAAAGCCTTAAAATAGATGATATCTATAGACTGTCTTACCTTGTTAAAGAATAATCCTATGATCCACTATTGCCAGTTGAGAATTTAGCAAAAATATAATTTTCAATTTCAAATTCAAACGTTTGAAGATAGCTATTGCATGGGGTAATGGAAAAACAAGGGAGGTAATTGTGTTATTTTCCATGTGAAAGATTTTTAAGCATCAAAAATAATGCCTATGATTTTATAATAGTTAGTTGACAACCCATTGAGCAAAAGACATAAACATAAATATGTTTTGACTTTCTTAGAAAATATGAAATTCCTACTTTAAAGGTCTGTCATCTTGGACAGAGATAAAAGACGCCCGTCGCATAATCTCTGTGAAACAGATTGGCGATAACATAGTGAACATCAGGTATTTGGGTTATTTTACCATTGACGTTACATTTTAGCATTTTTTTGTCCAAACGGCTCAAAATTCGCTGCTATTCTGTTCCTGGACAACTAACTTTTGATATATTGAGTACATCCCATACTGAATTAAACAAATGTCATATTTTACTGTTTCAGCCGAATTTAATGCTAGGGACGTAGTTTAAAACTGACACTCACCCCTAAAAAGTGATTCCAATTGCCCATTTATTTGTAACGCGTATATTCAGAAATATCCATAAATATTTGCAGCTTTGGCATTTGGCGTGAGGTATGATAATTATCCGTCATATTCTACCACTTTTTTTGGCCTTTTGTTCAAACTTTAGAACAAAATTAATGTTTTACACATGTCCCTGAAAATATCCTCAACACCGTAACGGGACTGTATTTATGGCGTAGTATCACAAGTTCTGGATCAATTTCCTTCAAAAAATGTTGCACGCGACACCCAATTTGAGATAGTTGGAACCACGTTTACCGGTCATCGTTGGATGTAACTATTTTCTGGGGAAGTTCCATAAAATGTCAAAGTTGTCTACCGTATTTTTATTCCTGTTCAACACCGCCAATATAGTAAAGAAAGGTACATTTTTGATATGTTAATATAGTGACTTTTAAGCCTGTAGTAAAGTAGTATCGCGAAGTGATACACTATCATCAATTCGGCGCTAATGTTAAAATTCACAATACCGTAACGCTCAACACCGTAACGCCGATAACGGTTATAGTTCGTTGCGGTGTTGATATGTTGTTACGGATTTCATATTTCTTTCTGAATAATTTATTTGTCCCATTTATTCCGAATTAGAAACTTAAAATATATTACTAGCTTTTACTTTTTCAGCATCATGCCCTTGACAGCGATGGAAAGGGCGCAACGCTATCGTATAACCACAGACACAAAACATATCTTGGGAATGAAAGAGATAGGTGGTTGGACACAAAACATACCTTGGGAATGAAAGAGATAGGTGGTTGAAAAGAACTAATACTGGAAAGGTATAGATGATATGTCTGAAAGATCCAAGAGACGAAAGCGCAAAGCATGGGAGAAAGCAAGCCAAAGATACCAGGTTAAGAAACGGGAAACACGGCGAATATAGTACGAAAGACTCTAATATTCCATCATACGCTGGTAGGGGAACTCAAACAAAAACGCAACAAGGGACGACAAGCCAAGCTCAATACCAGAATCTCTGCTGGAAAAGTTCTGGCAAAGTATCGATTGCTTGATGAAACACGAAAACAACTAAAAATATCTAGACGACAGCTGCAAGTGAAGCGGGGGGGGGGGGGGCAACGGGGAAATCCTGGGATCCCACGAAGATACAAAGAAAGAATACTTGCTTTTTCTGAGAGGGATGACGTCAGTCGTATGAAACCCAGTAAACGAGACACAATCACAAAACAGATGCAAAAAAACCCAAATTCGTTTGTTAACGGATGCCTTGTTGAATCTTTGTAACAAGTTCATGTCAGAAAATACCTTCATTCGGGTTTCTTATTCCAGTTTTTGCAATTTGCGCCCTTTCTGGATAAAACCTCCTTCGTTAAAAGATCGCAATACATGCCAATGCAAACGGCACGAGAATACCCAATTGTTAATTGAAAAACTGGTTTCCTTGAAATTAACCAGTTCAGCATTTAGTTCCGTCGATACGTTTGTAGATTCTTTGTGCTGCAAATTTTCTCTAGAATGCATGATGGGTAAATGCGAACAGTGTCAGGATAAGTCTATAAAGGTCCCAAGTGAAAATGTTTTGGATAACCGAAATTATTGTTACTGCAAAGAAGTCTTGTGGCGCGGAAGAGATTAAAGAAATCAAGATCGTAGTCAAACAAAGAAATGATAAACAAATTCCAGAACTATGCGAACATTTGTATATAATTTACGACACCAATTACATTAGTCCAAATTGTTAAAAACGTATTGTTCTTCAAAATCTGATCATGCGACTTTTCACATCTATTTTTCCGAAAACTGGGGAGTAAATATGGGAATGAAATCTAATCGGTGCATGTCCAAGTGACTTTACATACTGGAATATTGTATATTGCTGAGGATTGTATACCGTTCTGTACAATTTCGGATGCCACAAGACATGACTCACAAGCTATTTGGGCATGATCAGTGCGAACTCTAGTTTCTATATATAACTCTATGGGCCTCGCTCAACAGCGGCATCGCTTCGTACACTCTATCATTATTTAGCCTCGATCTAAAATTTCCGAGAGTATGACGTCAACCTAACAGTTAACCTCCGCCCACGACGCCATTTATAATTAAATCCGTCGACGAAATCCTGTTTAAATCCAAGCCATCCGTGGGTCTACAGAGTTGATTTTGTGCTTGTTGTGTAAATAAAGATCTAATTTATGATTTCTGTGACATCTGAAGCTTAAATAAAGACTTGCAATAATCAGATTTAGCTCTCGCATAATGCATGTTTAATGACCCGTGTGCTGTACTTGATAACGAAATGTAAATTTCACCTACACATTTTTATATAATAAAAAATAAAAGCTATTTTCAGACATCGCAAATATACAGCTTGGGACACCAGTATCCATATGCAGATGGAGACTGGCGGGCTTAAGTAGTTTGAAAATCTATCACATATATAGAGTAAGTTGCTCGGTCCTAAGGTAAACTATTTTAAGGGATTCTAACACAGAATTAAGCAGCTTTATCCTCCAAAATATTATCCGGATTGACCCTTTAATACATTCTCTGAATGGTATTTATTTTTTAACGGATTAGGGGGGGGGGGGCACGAGAGGACGAACGCTATAGATGTTCCACGAATTCGCCAAGAACCGCTTTAACGCGATGAATTCCACAGCTGTAATGGAAATTTGTTCAAATTTGGTGTAAAACATTAGGATTCGAGATAAAGGGGGCTGTTGATTTTAGAGCATTCTGTGAATTTCTGTTTCCGGCATATATTATGTGTTCGGAAAAACTTGTGAACATGATTGAAGTTGGATTTCTTTCAGGCATCCTTATCAAATTTGACATCCAGTCACGCTGATTGGTTCGAGACAGCTACTGTATTGACACATTTCCATCCCTTGCGTCGGCATCATTCAAACTTGGTATCAATATAAATAAGCGCCTTATTTTGAGCATTACTTATCTGGTAATGCAAATTCTTTCCAAAAGAATGTTATTCAAGCGGTATGTTTCTTTCCAAAAGAATGTTATTCAAGCGGTATGTTTTATCACCGATGAAATTCACAATTTATTCAGGTTTTTTTTTAATAAAAAAAAAGTTAACTGATCCACTTTCTCCTGTAAGCTACCTAGACAACA
The DNA here is from genome assembly GCA_948474765.1 of Patella depressa. Taxonomy (NCBI): domain Eukaryota; kingdom Metazoa; phylum Mollusca; class Gastropoda; family Patellidae; genus Patella; species Patella depressa. The sequence goes on along the minus strand of OX419719.1, from coordinate 52,795,150 downwards.
ACGGCCATATCTAGTAGCACCAATTTATACTAACTTATACTATACACGACTGTATTACTGAAGATCATTTTCAGATTGGAGACGTCATATAAACTACACTTCGATTGCAGGTAAAACTTAAGTGGTGACGCACATATTTTAACAGTTGATTTGAGTCGGTGGACCGTCTCCTTTAAATATTGTAGACCTTCATTATCCATTTTAGGTTACACTAAACTTAACCAAGACATGAACGATTTTCTGGAGATCTGATGTCCCATGGCATAGTTAATGTTTCTGTCCGAGGTAACACGTATGTGAAAATAAGAATGATAAGATAACTAACTAGATCAGTAAATGTGTTAGACTCATTAGACATTTCGATCAGATGCTTTTTAATTGTCAATGCCTATAGCTTTAGAACTTTTCTGTAGTACATAGGCATCCAAAGCTAACCGTTATTTTATTGTTGCTCTAGTTCCACATTTTGAAAACTCAGTAAGTAAATAGCTTAAAATTGAACGTTCGTCAATGTCTATATTTAAGACTATCTGAAATTAAAATAAAACCCATACCAGATACAAAAAAACTCATTTTAGTTTTGATTAAAAAAAACGCCAATAATTGTGTTCGTGAAGTGTTTGACAAAAGCTCGCATTTACTCAAACTGGAAGTAGCATATTAGTTAACACGCAACTATATTTCATCGTAACCAACCTCTTAATTAATTGTGTTGTCCTTCCTCCTCAAAATCATACTCTACTCCAAAAACTCAACTACATCATCAAGCAAAAGGGGGTCAAAGAAACAGTGAGGGATAGATTGTTATTAATTTTGCATCAAGGTGTGTTAGTTGTGTCCTATTGATAACTGGATTCAAAATCATTTGAAAATGTGTTCTTTTGGGGTAAATTACATCTATCTTAGGAACAGTACAATACACAGTAGAATACACATTTATGAAATAAAATAAAACCAAGTAGGGGAGACCGGGGCTAGTTCGACCACTTTTCAGACAAAACCTAATTACCAGAAAAGGTTTCAAGATAAGATCTTAAAAATCGATAAACATATTTGTTGTTGCTTTACCTTCAAAATCACAAGAGTATAGCCTTGCAAAATACCACACATGAAAAATATTTGCTGTTGAAAGGAACCATTGAACTTGGTCGAACTTACCCCGTGTCGGGGCAAGTCTGACCCTCCCTTGGGGCAAGTTCAACCCTTATATCAATAGCATTAAACTGTCATTAACTTCGAACAATTTATTCAGAATCAAAACAAACATTGTAATTCAGAAATATGGTTACATATATGTTCCATTCATCATGTTCAGTAACCTCAATAACAATAACTTCGAATAGTATAACTTCAACTTATTTTGATCACTAGATGCCTACTAGTCATCAGAGTCAAAGTGCAATAACAATAACTTTGAACAGCATAACTTCAACTTATTTCAATCACTAGGCCTATGCCTACTCGTCATCAGAGTCACAGTTCAGGCACACATACGTGGCTTTTCCATATGTATCCGCACACTCTTCATGCGACCAAAGTTTGCAGCTGGCACATTGGATCCACTTCTCTCTCGATCTACTGTTTGACCAGGGCTCCATGCAGAGCAAGCAAAACGATGGTGTTGTGATCTAAAAATGATATAAACAATTAATTAGGATGGGTAATTGATAACTGTTCGATTACTCAGCCATGAAACACGATAACCCCTATTTGGGCAAGTTCGACATCTGGTGCTGTCCTCTCTGGCCTCTTCCTGTAATAGACTCGAAACATGATGGTGTTTTGATCTAAAAATGATATAAACAATTAATTAGGAGGGGTAATTGTTCGATTACTCAGCCATGAAACACGATAACCACATATTGGGGCAAGTTCGACAAATTACCGTAATGTTTGCATTTTAAGGCAGGAAATAAATGATACAAATATACTAATGTACATAATGATCCTGGTAATTTAGGTTAAACATACGTTATGCAAGAGCTAAATCAGCCTATTGCAAGTCTTTCTTTTGGTCTCAAATATTATCTTAATAATTAATTAGACATTAATTAATTGATCCAAGCCATAATCAACTTTCGATGGCTTCACATTTCTCCAATATTATATAGTCAGCCATATTTTGATTTAATTTAAAAATGGGAGAGCGTGACATAACTTCGAACAACCAGTAAGGTCGCGCGCAATAGACTTAATTTGGATGAATTTTTCAAATTATTTATTTTACATTAACTTTTTTCAAACTATATATAGCAAGAGTGGCTAGCTCTTTATCTAAATTTTGCATAATGTATCTATAACTTTATTTAATATAATAAAGATCTTGGGTGCCAATGTCATGTTTAAATATAGCTATTATATTTAATTAGGTGGTCGTATGTTGCTTAGTACATTCAAGGATTCTTGTTTCAGATTACGACACAAGTTCGCCTTTATCGGGATGACTTTCCATCGCCGACGAGCACTGTAAAGCTGTTTATCACCACCGACGACATAATACTAACAATGGTATGTATGACAGAAAAAAATATGTACGGCATGAATACATCAAATACTTATATCAGAACGTGCCAACTGACCAAGTGGCATTTTACAGCAAGAATGAAAAACTAGGTGAATCAAAATACAGAATGTGGACAAATAACTGTGAATCAATTAATCATGTGTTAAAAAATGCAATCTTCTGGAAACCTATTATTTATTCAATTGTATGGCATGTCAATATATGAATTTAGAAAGTGCAATTCATCGACCCCAATAGGAAAAAAAGTAAATTGACAAATATTGTTATAAAAGATACATAAAATCATCTTCTCATCCACTGAAATATATAGGAATCTGACTCAGAGAAGTAAATAAGTTATTTATGAGCAGGTGCCATTTCACTAATCTTCACGGCGATGTGGGCGGAAGGACATCAGTTAGTCTTGGTGCCCAGAGCTACCAAGTCCGCCCCGGAAATGGTCTTAATTACTTAATAATTTATTGTTAATGAATTCATGCTATTAATATTTTAATTTTCAATGAAGGTTTTTCTTATTTTGCGGTCAGTGTGTTAAAAGGCTTGTCGATGGTCATTCACAACCCCAAACTTATAACTGCGATTAATTTTGAATGTCCAACTGAAATGTGAATTTAATATTAACTGGTCATTCAATTATTTATATAAGCTCTTACGGTTTTCAATTATTCTTCCAATCCGAATAGCAATGACTTCCGTATCCTAGTGGGACCTGGGTGATAGACAATTATCGCAAAGGGTATGCTAAGGTTAATAACTTTTCTTAAACAATCATCAGATATCTTTCTAAAGCTTATCTTTGATATAGGAACTGCTGTGGTGCAACAATTCGATAGCTTTTTATACAAGGAACTATGCGGCCTCGAGCGCTGCTCACTGTGCTACTCTTCTTGAAAGTGATAAAGCCTCCGCCTGTTCAAATTGGAGTTTTTCATTGACATCACCTGGTCCCTGCTCCATATTGTACGCTGGTGCTTGTTTTAAAATTTTCGTAGCCTAAAACGGCATGTGTTCCAAAATAATATAAACATATACATCTAACCCGGTGCTTTCAATGTAACAAATGGTAGAATAAAAGTATAATAATGCGACCCAGTACTCTACCGTCTACCGTTTTGACCATTGTATCTGACAAGGAAGTTTATGCCTAATTTGAAAAGTATACTTGACAGCCATGAATGACAAATAGAAGTTAATTATAGTATCGATACTAATCCGAAATTCTTATCGTAGGCTAAATAGCACAATTTAGTGTATCACCTTACATCAATATTCAGGCTTAAATTATATGTCAAAACACTCAATAAATAAAATCAAAAAGAAAGGATGAACTGTCACCAAGTACATTTATTTAACAATCAGAGTTGCATTCCAACTTGGTACAAATCAGAGAGAGATGGGGTTTAATGTCCACTCGACACAAACTAGGTCAATTCGGGACTAACATAACATGGTTTGATTTTATTTCAATAATTCGCTTGCGCGTAGGGGTCTGTAGCAGTGGGAGAAAAACCTAAGTACCCGGAGAAAACCCACGAGGTTGGAGGTACAAATCAGAGTTATCCTTGAAATGTATTATGGTTTGGTAGGATGATTCGTTTTACGTGTGGTTTCACTACTGTGTTAGCAGTACTACTAGTCACGAATGGGATTGGCTAGATGACTTACAATTGATTAACCCGTTAACCTGCCTTAATCCAGCATTTACATTAAATATCCTACCGGTTTCCATTTACAACATTATTGTTCAGTACTTGACCAGCATTTATTTGCCCACTGATTTCAATGTTAAATGGCTGTAAAATCGTAGGCTTTAGCTTTTTGTTCAACATTCCGCTGGTACCACCTTTGTCAATCTCTTCATCATAATTTTGTAGGTGTGACCGTTGAGATTCTTCTACGGGGGTTTGGTGTTACCCAAAACTATTAGAAAAATTGCAAATTTGAACCCCTTTCTCCAATTTTAGACCATAAAGTGATTTATATTCAATTTTCATTTTGTTGTATGAGTAATATCATGTCAATGATGTAAGGTCTAAATTCAACGGCGGTCGTTTTTGCCTGTTTGGTTACACATTTGTTTTATTTTTATTTTGTCATTTGTGAATCAGTCGTTATTAATGGGCGTTTCTTTTGGAATATGTTTTCTTTGTGTTATGTCCATAGAATACATGACAATTTTCAATGTTATGATATTTTCCGGTGAGATAACGACATCCATATTGATTGAAATAGACCAATATTTAATGCTAATTAGTGGGTTTAATTAAGAAAATTAAATGCATGTACTATTTTTAAAATCCAATAATTATATACTATCAGGACTTATTAAACACACCAATCCCAATGTATCGTAAAATTTTCACATAATTGCAAATATTATCGTTTCAGTTAATCAAGCGTTCAATTCACTGTTTAATTTTAAGACGTTTGAGTCCATTTTAGTTACAAATCACGTATTGCGCGTTATTACCTGGCCTAAAATGTTTTACACTTCTGGTTTTATGGGGAGGGGGTACTTAACCTGTTGTGTCATAATTTCTGTCAACTGGTGAGAGTTGAGGTGTCTTATTTGACGTTAATTCTTGTCTCTTTAATAATAATAATAATAATAACATTTATATAGCGCTATTCCACACTGTGTAGTATGCTCATAGCGCTCAAGTCAATTCTGCAAAGTCCGAACAATATTCTGTGTCATCTCATTACATATAGCGACGGAACAGATGTGTCTTCAGTGATGATTTAAAACTTGCTAGGGACGGACACTGTTTTAAGGAAGTTCGGAGTTTATTCCAATGGAAAGCAGCTTGATATGAAAATGTTCTTGCTCCAAAAGTTTTTAAATTGTATGTTGGTAATTGTAGTTGACAAGTGTTACTAGATCGAAGGTTTTTGACTGGTAAATGTTCGTTAACAAGTTCTTGAAGATAAACAGGTGCAGTCTTATAAACAGCTTGATAAGTTAGGCACAACAATTTGAATTCTATACGTTCATTAATACGAAGCCAATGAAGAGAGGATAAAACTGGAGATATGTGGTCACGGACTTTGGTTCTTAGACTAATCTGGCTGCTGAGTTTTGTATACGTTGGAGGCGTTTTGTTTGCTCATTGGTAATCCCAGATAACACACTGTTGCAATAGTCGAGGCGAGAGAGGATAAGACATCGGACGAGGGTAGCTGCAGCATCTGATGTTATAAAGTGACGTATTGAGCCAATATTCCGAAGGTGGTAGTGACATGTTTTACACAGAAAACTGATGTGGTTTTCCATAGACAAATTCGTATCCATAATAACACCGAGGTTTTTGATGGATTGATGTAAGATTGTTCAATTTTTAAATGGGTTATGCCGCTCTTATGTAGTCTGCGTGTAGGGGCGATCAATAACAGTTCTGTTTTGTCCGAATTTAGTTTAAGCATATTGTTTGTCATCCAGCTTTTTACATCTGTCACACATGTTTCAATTTTTTCACAAGATAGTTGACTATTTTGTTCAGGGAGGAAAAAGTCCATGATCTGAGAGTCATCAGCATAAAAGTGGTGGTTTAGATCCTTTTTAATGAGAAGATTGCTGAGTGACTTTGTGTACATACAGAAAATAATTGGTCCCAATACTGATCCCTGTGGTACACCACATGCAAGATCGACTGTGTTAGAAAAGGAGCTGTTAACCATAACTGCCTGTGTTCTACCTATTAAATATGATGAAAACCAGTTTAACACGAGGCCATTGATACCATACTCGGATTCCAGTCTGTTGAGTATTCTGCTATGATCCAGCGTATCAAAGGCAGCAGATAGATCAAGCAAAACGAGCATAGCGATGGAACCTTGGTCAACTCCACTTCGGATCGTATTGAAAACGTGGTTTAGAGCAGTTTCGGTACTGTGGTTGTTTCTGTAAGCTGACTGGTACTCGTACATTAAACTGTGATTTTGCATATGTTCCAACAGTTGTATTTTGACAACTTTTTCTAAGATTTTGGAGATAAATGGAAGGTTCGAAACAGGGCGATAATTTTTTAATACTTCCGACTCGAGAGATGGTTTCTTAAGTAAGGGCTTGATCAAAGCATGCTTGAATGGCTGTGGCACAAAACCAGAGTTTAAGCTGTTATTAATGATGGCTGTCAGGATAGGTAATAAAACATCCAATATTTTTAGCATAAAGCTGGTTGGAATTGGGTCTAAAACACAAGACGTTGGTTTTGAAGATAAAATAATTTTCTTTAGTTCATCTTCAGTCACTTCCTTGAATGATGTGAATGGTTTACCTTGAAAAGTGTTGACTTGTTGATTTTCATCTGTTTCTGGTATTAGTGCAGATCTGATTTTGTTAATTTTATCAGTAAAATACTCACAAAATTTGTTGGCTACATCAGATTCTTCACCTCGAGGCAGAATGACATCCTGTGGTTTCCCCAAAAGTTTGTTGAGAGTTGAGAAAGGAACTCTTGGATTCTGTTGGTTGTTATTAATAATAGTGTTGATGTGATCAGATTTAGCGTTCTTGATCATTAAATTTACGGAATTACGAGCTGAATTAAGTATTTGTCTATCGATTTCAAGTTTTGATTTTCTCCACTTACGTTCTAAACTATGGCGCTTGTTTCTTGCTTCTAAAATATCGGGTGAAAACCAGGAAGTGTTTTTACGTTGACGGATAGTCTTTGTCTTTAATGGTGCATATTTATCAAGAAGAGTTGTAAGAACATCAGTAAGATTATCTAACAGTTGCGAAGAATCACAGACAAATGGTGGTGTCAAGACAGACTGCGACAATTCATGGGTAAAGTCAGTAATATCGATATTTTTCAAGCCACGAAAGGTGCATGTGACTGATGGTGCTACAGGTCTATCAAAAATAACATCAAAGGATACAAGGAGATGATCTGAAATTTGTTTATCTAACACTTCTATGTTTTGAATAAGAGAGGCATCTCTGGTAAGCACCCAGTCAATAATATGACCACTACGATGGGTTGAAGTTGGAACGTGTTGAATATAATCATGACTGTCAAGAATCTTGAGTACTTTCTTTGTTAGGAAATTATTTTGAGAATCAAAATGAATATTGAAGTCTCCGAGTATGATGGTGCTTTCTTTCTTCCTATCTAGAAGGTCACAAAGAGTAGCAAATTCTGTTAGAAAACTGGATTGTGTCAGTTCGTTTTTCTTCGATGGAGGTGGCCTATACAGACACACAAAGCGTAAAGACTTTTTTCCGCAGCTAATTATACATATCAATAATTCAAAAGATGAAAATTCTGCAGGTATTTTTGAAATATCCAGAACTAAATTCTTTATATGTAAAAGAGCCAATCCGCCACCGGTCCTTTGGAGCCTAGGGACATGGATAAATTTATAGCCATCAGGAATTAACTCTGCAATTTTACTCTGATCGCCATCTTCTCTCAACCAAGTTTCTGTGATAAACAACACATCTAGATTTGATTCCAATATTAATTCAGAAACAGAAATTGTTTTATTTTTAACAGATTGAGCATTCCATAACCCAATTTTAAGAAAGTTTGAACTATTTGTATCTACATTGGTGATAGTAGTAGTAAGGTTATTCTTAAGAGAATTAATGTCATGTTTAACTAAATTTCTTGTGAACACATCAAACTTCTTTTGTTTTCTCTTTCCACCCCTTGTTCCTCTCATTGTTGGTTTAGTTAGGTTTATTTTAAGATCACATATAGTATTGAACAGGTCTTGATTAAGCCTATTGTATTGGTGAGAAAGATTAATTAACACTTCTTTACTGAGAGTAGTCAGCATGTCACAAGCTGAACATCTGTGGTTGTGGCCAATTAAAGGTTAATAACAGTTCAACTCTCAAAAATATACAAAATACAAAAATGCATATTATCTGCATAAATATCCAAGATTTTGTTTCCAAACTTTATAATATCCAAGTTTGTCACATCATGAAGGTTATATCCAATTTTCAGACACTAATATTCAGAAATGACACTAAAATATCACAAAAACTGCAGAGCCGATCAAGTGTGCTGCCTGTCAAGCGCTCACTCATCACTCATTACTCTTTGACTGATCTCGGACTACACTTTGACCGACTCCTAACTTTACCCATGAATTATTGTGGGGTTGAACGCTTTCTACGACAGATGGAGCAACATGTGTGCTTACCTCTTAGTCAAGATTCATGTGGTTCACCATAGAAATCGTGAGGTACACAAACATCAAGTAGCATATAGCTAGTAAGCCTGCAACTGCCCGTCTTACATTTCAGAGGTAATCAACCGCTTATTCGCCCGCCACAAAATCATAAATATTCAATACCTAAACCTTTTTTCGATTTTACACCAAAGAGCCAACATAAATCGCCATGCAAAAAGGTGTGTGTGTGTTGGAGGGGGTGTGTATTAATTGCTTTGTTCTACAGCGTAGAAATTATAATGATGTCCATCTAGGTAGGATGGAATTTTGGAATACGGTGTCTTATTTAACTATGAACTTTGGTACAACTGCAGTGGAAATCGAACGTGAAAATGAAAAGACATGACTCGGTGACTGTTGTAAAGTTTCTTTTCCTCGGATGTAAAAGTGGATCTTTAAACCGTTATGCAACATGTAAAAATTTAGAAATCTTTAACACATGTTTTGAAACCATGTGTTGGTTGATATTACATAACAACCATGATATAAGAACTTATATTAACAATCACTGTTTGTATGGTAGTACAAAGTTATCAGGTTCAGGTAATTAAACTTTTAACTTCTAATTTTATATTTCATGTTGCATATAATCTAATTAGACATTGATCCTTTGAAGTCGGTTGGTGCGTCTTGGTGGTATCAATTGTTAATTCATTTAATTCGACAAAACCAGGAACATTGCTTATTTGCTTACTCGTGCCGAAAATCTGAGATGAGAAAAAAAAACCGAGGAAAGTGGCCAATTTCAATTTTCATATTAATATCTAAAAAGTATAGATGCTTTAGCTTAGTAATTTGATTTTTTGTTCTGATAATAAAGTATGGATAGAAAATCTGTGCAGTTAAGACAAATAGAATACGTTATCAACAATCCTGTCTAATGGTTTATAAAACTTTGAAAAGAAACGAAATAATTTGGCGGCGCTGTGACCTACTTCTGTATCAAATTTCAGCTGACAAGGGTTAGTTTACGTTCATGCCAATAATCTTTACTATCGGGTCATCTGTTCTGCATCCCTGACAATATGGTGGAAGCGACAACTGCCTGGGGGTCGGGTGGTCATTCAGATTTCCCACTTGGCAGTGATGGAGGGTCAGACATCTACAACTGTCTAGTCGTTCGGAAGGGACGAAAAATCCCGTGCACACATTTGCGCACACGTAAAAGATCCCTTGACCGTTGGGATTCGATATGAGAGTAGGCTGTAGTGCGGCTGTCCGGGCAAAATTTCCCTCATATAGCACACTGTATGACGTATGCCTGTCTTCATTAGCCCAGTTCGGAGCAGAAAAGTAGGACGTTAAACCTCATTTCACTTCACTTCCTCGGAAACAACAACTTTCAGTATTTATTTGGCGCTGGTCATATGCCCCCAAATTCGACGATATGTGCGAATAGTCATGTCACCATAATTGCGATTATCAATTCACTATTATGATTGAATTTAAATTCCTTAAAAAGTTTTGCATTTCTCTTTTGAGTTTTAAAAGCAAAATTCGATGTTTCTATATTGTAAACACAATTTAATGATACGAATAGAAATGCGGATCCTGTGTTCTTTGTGCTCCAGTCGGTCATACACCATGCAGTTTGTTCAACTGATGACGAGGAAACACGCGATGCTGGTTTCAAAGGTCTACGCTATAACGGCCTGGTTAAAAGACGGACCCTATTTCGTTTTGTTTATTATAGTTCAAAATATTGTTTAACTTGTCTGCACTGCACATTTCAAGTAATGGACGTCACCGAAGGTATCATAAAAAAAATCAAGAAGCAATATAAATCTGCTTTTAAGTCAGACCTGGCCTTGTGAAGAATCAAAGAAAGGACACCCAACTTGTAAAAAACTAAAATAACCCAGGGCTGAATTAAATACATTTGTGATCAAATAACCCATGATAAATGAGTTATTTTTTTCTTGCAAATAAACCACTAATATAGATCTTTAATATATTAAAAAGGCAATATTCCAAAGGAAATACCTATTTTTTTTTATTTTGCCCATGATGGATAAGTTTAATTCTTTTCATCGATCTTTAATACCTTCCTTTAGAGGGGCAATGTCACCAAGGAAATAAGTATTATTAGTTTGAGGAATATCGTTTTTAAAATAAAGATGGAATCACATAATTATCGAGAATCTACATTGCCTGCTTATGGCAGAATATTTTGAACCAAAACTCTTTGAAAAAAAACTGTTAAAGACAATATAGACTTGAAAAACAAGTTAGTTAATTAGAAGCCTTATTGAAGACACCTTTCAAAATTATTTGTTGATTTTGCTTAAATTGATTATTCTTTTGCTGCAACCAGGATTTTATTCTTGAAATTTTTAAAGTTTATTTTTGTAAGTTGTTTACATTTTAGTTCATCATAACTGAACTGTGTCAACTTTCACGTGATTTGATGGTAATTTATTACTTACAATGTTCGTGCATGATGTGTTTTGTCCTCGGATTTGTCTTTGGTGTTTCTATTTGGTTGTAAAACGCATTAACCGGTGTCTTTTAAAAAATAAGTTTAAATCATTAAGGGGTACTTTAATCGTTTCCTCTTTATTTTTTTAGGAATTATTGTTTTATCCAATATTTAGTACTAATATTAATGTATAATAGAAATAATGCGAGTTATTGGGTGGAGGAAATAAAACAGCTTCCAGTATTTGACTTTACCGAATACAAGATTAACTTTTACACCCTTTTCTGCTGGTCTACGCGTGGTACAAAGGTCAAACTTTTTTAATACAAGAGGAGGATTTAACTATTTAAAAAATAAGCCCTGATTGATTTTTCATTTTCAGTCTGATAATATAAATTCGGCCAAAACATAACGGTGGAACCGCTGGCTACTGTTGATTTATGTTGCTTTTTTCATCTTCTTAATCGACTGTCTCGAATATCAATGAAAACAAGCGGTTGCCATGCAAGAAAGATACGCCTACATTTTGCAAGAGATGGGCAGAGAACAAGCCCATAAAGGTGATTATTCGAACAACGAGGGACAATAATCCAGGACGTTATGGTCCAATATGCTTGAATATCTACCGGAACCGAGATTAATAAAGAGAGTTAGTTTAACGTCCACTTGACACAGCCTAGGTCATTTCCGAGTAACATATAGTTCAATTTTATTTCAATTATTCGCTTGCGCGAAGGGGCCTTTCACAGTGGGAGTACCCAGAGAAAAACCACGAGGCTGGACAGGCGACCTTACTCCTTGTCACATACAACCGGTGAATTCGAACAAGCCGAATGAACTATATGTTGATTTCACAGATCTACGTTACAACAATCTGGTTTAAAGACAGATCCTATTTCGTTTCGTGTAATAAGTTCAAATTATTGTCTTATTTGTCTGCACTTCACGTAGTGGGGGCCATCAAAACTATTTTAAAAAAGCGAGACGAAAAATTAATCTGCCTTTTAATCAGATTGACGCAATAATGAGATAAGACTTCAGAATAGTCAGAAACTAAAACAACCCAGGGCTGAACAAAATTGAAATTCGAATCAAAGACATCCATCACCCACTAGTCTCTTTAAATTAATTTTGTAACCATGCCCAGGATGAATGAGTTTATTTTTTTCCTAATGCACTAATGATATCGACATTTTATATCTTCCTTTAAAGGGGGAATTTCACCAACGACATAAATATTATGTTGAAGAATATCGTTTTTGAAATAACTATGCAATCAAATAATTACCCAGAATCCTTTTGAATCAAAACTCTTTAAAAAAAATTAAATAAATAAATTACTATAGACAATATACGTAGGGTGGACATAATTGAGACGATAATATGTAATACCCCCGTCAGACCGGGTTCGCGATCTTACTGCGCTGCTACGGCGAAGGAAAATGATCCCAGGGCGCGTCAAGATTGCCATAAGCGTGGTAAAAGTGGGGTGGAAACGCCAGTTATTGCGATGTGGTCTTCATGGTCGCCAATGTTCAAAACAAACGCCAAGGTTCTGTGTTCTTACCTATATACAAAGCTGTGAGAAGGCGACTTTTTTCAAGTTTGTAATTTTTAGGACATTTATCGCATTGTGTTCACGTTTGCCGGAGACCTTATGCATTTCAAGGTCGCGGTACGGTCGCAGCAGCGTCGTAAAGATGCCACCCCGGACTAGGGGGGGGGGGGGGCTTTATTAATCATTTCCTTCACAAATCAATTTTGGTTTATTTTTTATTAAACCACACCTTGTTATCCCTGTCACTCCAAGTATATGGAGGAGCCACGGTGGCTCAGTCCTTAAGGCGTCGGCTCGCTAACCTGGAGGTACCGTGTTCGATCCTGCATTGGAATCGGAATTTTCCGGTGCGGTTCCCCTTGTCAGTTGTACAGGAGACTGGGCCTGGTAAGGGACAGCGTATTGTCGTTCGGATTGGGCAAACATATTGAGTAGGTCGTAGCGCATTGTGTGGCGTATGCCCGTCTTCATTAAAAGGACGTTAAACTCCATTTCATTTCACAGATTTGGGAAACAAATTAAATGATTATTACAAGACGCCTTATTGTGTTGATTTTTCGTAAATCGATAATGAAATCGCTAAAACCAAAAGTTGTTCTTATAGTATTTCTAAAGTTTCCTGTGTTGCGTTGTTTAGATTTTAGTTTATTCAAACTAAACTGTGTCTATCTTCACATGATTTGATGGTAATTTATCATTTATTACTTAGAGTGTTCGTGTGAGATTTGACCACGAATTTGTCGTTCGTGTTCCTATTTCGTTGTAATGTATGGTCTGGTTCTCCTGTACGTCACCAAGAACACCTGATTATTGTTGGAAACCTTATCTTGTAAAACCCATTAGTCCAGGGTATTGCAATATTAATTTTAAAAAAAATCATTAAAGGGGTGCGCTAATCGTTTCATCCTTATTTTGTTTAAGAACTATATATTATATCCAATATTTAGTACGAGTGTTAAACTATAGTAGAAATATACGAATTATTGGGTATATGGAATAAAACAGCTGTCCAGTAGTTGACTTTTCAGGATGCAAGATTAACTTTTACATAATGTTCTCCTGGTTTGTTTCTTTGCGCTAGCTTGATAAATCTGTACATAACGTCACACGTGTCCGACTACGCATGGTGCAAAGTTTAAACTATTTTAATAAAGAAGATGATTTTCTCCTTTAAGCTACTTGTTTTTCTTAATATTCTTCCTATATTATATAAATTCGACCAGAATGTAATGATGCAAGCGTACTCTGGATTTATGTTGCGTCTTTCAACTTTCTTTATCGACTCCCTGGATTTTCGATTTTAGAAACTGGAACTAACAAATTGATCCGGAAAACATGCTTTACTGATCAAGAACATAATCCAGCTGGCCTTTTACGATGTTCTAGTTAGCATGTGCGATAGTTCAAAGGTATGAATGAATGAAGTTAATGTTTTATGGCACGGCAGCTCTAACCGGTCTATATTGCCCCAAACATATGATGCAATATATGAGACAAGCAAGCTTAAATGATTTTACAAAATTTTATGAAATGAAATGAAATGTTGTTTTATGGCACGTCATCTCCAACCGGGCTATATTGTGCCAAGCATCCTTCTGCCAAATCACTCAGTTTGCGCGCTAGAAGTAGTTACCGGTAAATCACCAAATTGGCTGTTTTCAAATGAAATTTTGTTGTCAAGCTGAGGAAAATATTACAATGATCTTTAATATATAACTCATGCGACGAACCGAATCGGTAGAGTTTCATTCTAACAAATCCAACCCATTAGGGGTCATTTAGAGGGAGCTTAGGAACCGAATTCAGAGAAAAAACGAACGATAAACTTACTCTCTGGGTGCTAAGATTGACAAAAATCAAGTGGATTTTTCATTAAGTTGGTTTGGCCTAAATAATCTGTCATTTAGTATTGCAACCACTGGGCTAAACGTAGATTTACATATTGCTTAAATAAATCCTATGATCTGGACACATCGCTGGCTTTTCTCCCACATGCAGACAGCCAGGCCTGGGTTTTCTTTTATTTATTTACATTAGATTTCTTCCTTGGTTATTTACATAACGCACCTATTCTGAATTAATGATAAAATGATCGGATCGATTGTATTCTGATGGAATTCTTGTGTTTTATAATATTTATTCACCGTTATTTTAATAGTATATTCTATTTAATTATATTATATTGCTCGAGTTGTCTTGTGCATACTCACATACAATCCTTTCGTTTAAAGATGTCTTACCATGTAGAACCGTGTAAGAATTGATGATGTGTTTTGACTAAAACATAGTCAAACTAATTTATCAAAATAGTGCTTCAAATTCCCTTCAAAACAATTTAATCTCAATACAATAAGTCGTAAAATTCTATAGCAACCTTGTTTGTTACGTGAGTTGGTCGCGGACGAACCCCTTTATAGCTTGTATTTGTGGTTACTCGTTGCGAATTTAGCCAAAATGTCGAGAAGCCTAAGTAAATTCGTCGATTATCCTCGTTTTATATACGCCGTTCAATCGCAGAGGTTACTGGACGTTTTAGTCCTCAAAATGTCCTCATACGGGACATTCAAACAGGCATACACCCCTCAGTGTGACCGGATTCGTTTACGTTCATGTCAATGTGTACACTGGCTCTCGATTGTTCGTCCAATCCGAAAAACTATACGTTGCCCCTCCGCCTTACACCACTGACGACGGGTTACCACACTGGAAAATCCAAATTAACTTTTTCGGCCAACAACGTCTTACTCACTGAGCCATCGTGCCTACCTCAGTAATATGAAATAGAAAGACATTTTAAATGTTCAACTAAGGTAACAGCAATAAGATCAAATTTCAAAATACAAAATTTTAATTTCAGTCTTGCCCCACCTCCTTTATCTCACTTGCGTAACTGTTGGTTGTCACTAATACCAAATGCCTGGAAAACTTAAGAAGTTATTAAGTCATATGTTTTGAGTATGATGTGCGGATAGTGTTTTGAATATAAAATAAACATAGTTTACACTTTCTTTAATCATAAACGTTACTCTTATACCAAGTATTAAAGAAATTCTAATAGCGTACCCGTATGCGAAATTGTTAATTAAAAATGTATTTCAATTTTATAACTCCCACTTAAACGATAACAGATATACTTAAGCATTCCTTTGAATACTTACCTTGTAGCACATTTCGGTGTCAGTAAGGTTGAATTAATATAACTTTATCTTTGTTACCAAGCACCTATTAAACAAAGAGCTGACACCTATTCTGTGTGAACATCTTAGCATGTAAGAGAGTGGGTGGGTCCAATCACCGTGGTGTTCACTTAAAGCCACATATTGCTTGACATACGAGGAACAAATGCAGGGCTTGATTGGTTGGAAATATTGGATTTTTATCTAGCGAGAGATATAGGTGACTATCTGTTGTGGCGATCCCTTGCTTACCATTACCACATACACGACGGACAACTAACACTGAAGCTATAGAGAAACAACAGGTGGGGCTTCATTCATGAACATAACTTGGGTAATTCATCGAGAACCAGACAACTTTGGAATTGTTTTCATCAGTTACAGAAACTTGTGAGAAAACAAGGTGTTACTTCGATACTTGGTTATAGAAGTTTGTAAAGTTTCGTATAATAAGGTGCTGATTTGTTTGTGTGTGTGTCGCGGTAGTTTCGTATAAATGACAATAAATACAATCTCCACTCTAAACACTTAACGAGGTCTGGAATTATACAACACCCGTGGGTAAAATTAAACAGTCTGTTCGGTTTTGTTTCTTAATGTGGTTGTAAAATGATACCGTCGTCTATAAAATACCACAAAGAATTGTAAACTATTCCAAGTTAGTCTTGAAGTACGATACCTGTATTATGGCCGAAATCTCCATATTTGACCTGACCAACAATGCTTCTGTATATCATTCTAAAGACGAGGAACTTTACTGGGAGTACTATGGAGGTAACGGGACGGAAAGTTATTCCCCATCCAGCTGTGGGGATTTGTCCGATCGTCACCGCGACTACACCCAAATTCCCGCCGTAAGCATGGCAATAGCCGTTCTGTACAGTCTTGTCATATTCCTAGCTGTTACCGGAAATAGCTTGGTTATTTGGACAGTTTGGAGAAATACCCATATGCATACAGTAACTAACTACTATATTGTTAACTTAGCTATCTCTGATCTCTTGGTTTCTGCGATTGTCATGCCCTTAAAACTTTTGGAATATACAGCACCGTGTGAATGGCACGTATTTGGCAGTGATGCTCTGTGTTCTGTACTCAATTACTTGTTGCCTATATTTGTTTTTGCTAGTGTTCTCACCCTTGTCGCTATTTCCCTAGAGAGGTAAGTCGATTGATTTTATTGGAAGTTTAATTACTCTACAACAGTATTTCATTGTTGCTTGATTTTTTTTCTAAATTCCCCTGATAATTATACAACAATTCTTTGTGTCTAGATATTATTGGCGTGGTTAGGTCAATTGTTTTCAGTCTGGCATTAGAAAAAAAGAGATTTCATTCAATTGTAATGACCGAAATCATTTTTATTCTTGGGAAATGAAATGAAATGTGTTTTAAAGCCCTACTGTTCTGCTCCTAGCCTGGGCTAATGAAGACGGGGCAATGGCGCTACGGCCTACTCTTGTAACTAATTCCAACTGCCAAGGGAGTTTTTACGTGCCACCAATGTGTACATGGGGCCTCGGTTTTTCCTACCATCCGAACAAATATAATGCTGTCCTTGTCAGGCCCTCCTTCCTGTTATTCTTAGAGAGAGAGAGAGACAGGGGGGAATGTGGTTGGATGGCCGAATGGTTGGCACGTGTGCGCTGTATCATAAGGTTTGTCATTGAGTCAGCTGGTGTGGTTTCGATTCCCTGGTTGTATGTAACAAAGAGTTGGGTCGCCTGTCCAACCTCGTAGGTTTGTCCATGTCCTCAGGATTCCCCCTACTGTTAAAGTCCCCTACGCGGAAGCGAATTATTGAAATAAAATTGAACCATGTGTTAGTGCCGAAATGACCTAGTTTGTGTCAAGTGGATGATAAACCCCATTTTTTCTCTCTCTCCCTTTTACCCTTAGAAATTGCTAAGGAAGGGTCGTTAACCCCACTGAACACCGCTGAAAATTTACTATCACCGTAAAGTGTTATATTTTAGCGATTACTTGTCTCACAAATTTACACAAGTTTTTACTTTAACTCGCTCAGAACTGCACAGTTCAGTTAATCTCAACGTGGGGCGCACGCCCCACAAGGGGTCAATTTGCATATTTAGGGGGACAATTTCAAAATAATGTCAATAAGAAAACTCTTCACTTTGGATTTTTCTTAAACTAATTACTATATGATGTTATAATTTTTTGATTCTTTATTTTTTATTTAAATAATTTTATTTTATTGGACGGAATCAATATGTTATTAATTGAAGGATTTAATTATATACTTTTACAATGTTTGTTTTCATATTAAAGTCGGGGAGGGGGGGGGCACAAAATAATTTGCGAAGTTGAGGTGGGGCACGGTTCGCAAAAGGTTGGGGAACAATGACATAGTCAACCACGTTAAATCGAAAACAATTTTTGTGTCTAGCAAGGTAACTTAGTCGAATTTTGTTTAAGAGTTTTTAAATTCTTACCAGCCTTCCTTATTATTTATAATATATTAAATTCATTTGTTCTTGGCCTGTCCAACCTTGTGGGTTTTCTCAGGGTCCTCCAGTTTCCTCTCACTGCTAAAGACCCTACGCGCAAGCGAATTATTGAAATAAAAAATTAAACAATATGCTAGTCCCGAAATGACCCAGTGTTTGTCGAGTGGACATTAAACCCCACCTCTCTCTCTCTGGAATCGATTCTGCGTAGGTAAAACGTATGATTTGATATTATATTACCTATATTTGTATAATTATACCTGTCACCTTTCTACGCATTGGACATTTACAAGATCCGACTTTTGATGTATTGTTTATTAGAAGGTCGCCCACGCTAATACATTGCTATCACAGAGAAATTCGTTTCAAATTTTGCCTATTATAGAGCAATAGACAAAACACTGCAATAATTCAGCCATTTTAGACAATAAGTACAGGTCCCGAGTTCGCAAAGCATTCATTGACTTATGTAAGAATTTACTCAGAATTATTGTCTTATTTTAACTACAATAAAGAACTTTATAAAAGTGCATGTACATCAAGTTTAGTGTTTCTTGATGAAAGATATTTCTCATAAACAATGGTTGAAAGTTGAGAATATTCTTAACTTAAGTCTGAGAATGCTTTGAGAAATTGGGACGAGATCTATTCACAAAGGAAATCTTAAAAGGCGTTTGACAGTACGCACTACAAGATTATACCCTACTATTCGACAGTCAAAATAGTGTGCCTCGGCTTGGCCTAATTGCACATCACCATAGATTTTGCGAAAATGACAATGACATGATCGTGTAATCTACCCTGATCCCGTTTCTATTCTAGTTAATCTTATTTCTCTTATCGAATTATGCAACAGCCCACCTTTTTCTTAACAGTATTGAAGGAATAGTTTCTTGAAAATAAATGCGTTACGAAATATGAAAGAAGAGTGAAATTGTTTTGTGGGGAATAATAAAAAGGTGATTTAATGGATAATGTGCGTGTCATTAATGGTTCTGTGTCTTTTCTATTCACACTATAGTCACTGAAACAAGCCCTCTTCTGATTATTTCTGATTTCCTAGTTTAAAAATATTTGATTAATCAGTACAGAACAAGGGAAACTGGTTAAAGTACCTTGGCTGAAACCTTTGAAACGTTTATCGAACACAACTCATGGGTTATCAGTTAATGCTCACGCCATGGAAGTAGAATAAAGGAGAACCCTGTTGAATTCTTTTGATCGGGGCAAAAGACGTTTTTCTCGGGCTCATTAAACATACATTTTGCAAGAGCTAAATCTGCCTATTGCAGGTCTTTCTATGGCCTGAAATATTATCTAAATTATTAATTGGACATTAAGTAGTTTATCCAGACTATAATCACGGATTATGATCCGATTTGCCGCTCAGCTGTCATACACGATTTAATCATCAAATGGATAATTGAGACTATATTATTTTATCGTACCGACTTTAGTGATGATGTTTGAGGCTAGGCCGAAATTTTCAATCGCTTAATTCTCGGTCCATAGTGGATCAATTTGACTGAAATTTTCAGCAAATTGCCGTTACATTATCTTGTTTTAACTATTATAGCGAGAACTACCAGCCTTTTTTATCTAATCTCTCAGAATGTATTTTTGAATAAAACCTCTTCGGAATCAGGAGACCAGTGGAAGAACCCTATTTAAATTCATCATTTTGTCGATTACAAATCGTGGAGTAAAATCTTATGAATGCAATCTATGACAGGTATAACAGATTACACTGTTTTCTTTGGGTTTTATTGATTGGGCGACATGGCTATTGGCTGGCAGGGAATGTGGAACACAAAATCAATTATATTTTAAATGGCTAAATCGTCGAACCTAAAATTTGACTTAAGGATATTAGAGCGTTAATTAATCATCGTTGGGAGCCGTGGTGACCCAGTGAGTAAGGCAGGTGCTCACCACCGTTCAATTCCGGTTTTGGCTGAAAAAGTACCTGGGTAATTTGCAACGAATTTTCCACTTGTCACGCCGGACGGTGGCATTGTCAAGCAATATAGCATCCTATCGTTCCGATGGGACGCAAACCGAGGTACCATGACGGTAAAAATTCAATTAGGAGTAAGCGCAACATTTCGTTCAAAACCCACTGCATACTATGTCCGTCTTAATTAGTCCGGTTGGTGCAGACAAATAATATTTTAGTTTATGATCATCTTCGCTTACATATCAGATTCCCTATACATCTTCCATTCATCTCCACTCATGTGGAGCAGTAGGAATATATCTGCACTAATATAAAGCAGTGATGATTAATCGACGATGATATTAATCACGATTATTTGTATACAATGAGTCATGTTGTGATGATTTAGTTATAATTATTAAAGGGAAGACATGGATCATGGGTCTGGTATTCACCGCGCATGGTCACATGTACTTGCTGTCAGATGCGGCATAACAGGTTCAGGATGTTCTCGCCCATTGAAGTTTTATCGCTTTGTAGCGAGAGGCGTAATGCGTTATGCACGAGACTTCGTTGAGTTTATTAATAGATAATAGGACGATGTTTCGGCATGATCGGAAAAACTGTCTTTTCACTGACTGCTTAAAATACATCAGTAAGAACATGACACGGGAGTAAACCTTGTCAGATGTTAACCGAAATTGATTTGATAAAAATATGTAAATAGTTAATATAAAACATAGGTCCTTTCCAAGGGTGCAGATCTGAGTACCAGTAGGGAGAGGGTGGTGAGTATTACCCGTGGTGGCGTGAAATTAAACTTTTGAAAAATCGTGGTGTCAATGGTGAATTTGGAGGGGGAGGAGGTAAATGATACACGTCTTTGTAAGGGCATTATATTTCAACGGGACACGCACACCCTTCAACCCACACCCAACGGGCCTGAAATTGATTATAATCAGATTTCACCGGTCCGGATAATTAAAGGGACAAGAATTAACAGCTAGAGATGAACGACATAATTATTTCCAAAGGCTAGTTGATGTGATTATAATAATCGATGTAATATCATAAACATCAGATATATTTCATTAAGACGATGTTCCCTGTCTCTATGATGTTATTATTAACGTCAATATATCTTTTAATTATCACTTACTAGTCGCCATCAGCTTATCTTATTAAAAGTTTATATATCCTCCATATCCCCGATACGCTAACCCGTACATAAGTACATGTTGATCGATCCTTTAGTATTCGTCAATTAGTCGTAAAGTGATATCTTCTACACGATCGACAATATATGTGACGAAGCGTGCTACCACCAAGGCTAGACACTTTGTACTTTAAAGGCCGATCCTCACTGCCAGACGTAAATTGAATTGGCTCTTTCCGCGGACCATCTTATAGGTGGCGGTATTATAAAGACCAAGAATTACTTCAATGAAATTCAGCGTCAATTGGGCGGTAACTCATTCGCAGCCGATTCGTTTCCCATTAAGCCCGGTATCAGTCGATCCAGTTTTCCATCGTCCAAAGTTCCGGGTAATAGAAATGGTAGCAGTTTAAACTATATATATTTACAAATTACTAAGACGAGTAAATAAAATTGCAGCCTTTTGACAGACGATCTGATAAGACTATTAAGTTTCGAACCACGCAAACTGTGTTCGATCCACATATACTTCATTTAGCTGATAATATACATGTAGTTCACATCGAATGTAGAAATTGCAGGTTAGTACGGATGCTGATAAGTTCCCCTCCGCTCTTTTTCGCCTTGGTGTTAACTAAGTGGTCCTATTTACCGTAATGTCTCTACGCCACCGCTGCTTCGCTTCCCCGTGAGTTACCAGCGCAGAGACAAGACAGTGGGTCACATCTTACCTTTCTGTTCACGTCTTGGCTTCGCTTAGGCAATAAATCGAGAAGTGATTTCTCGTTGTTTTCCGGTCTGTAGCGACGGAGCTCGGTACTCCCCCTACTTTTGTTGCAGCTTTTAGCCTCCCCGTTCAAATTAACGCCAAAGTAAAAGGGGTGTGCAGATCGGCTTCCTTAAGTTAGTGAACCAGTTATAAAGGGCAATGCAACGGGGTTTGACGTTCTGCTGTTGTAAACGGACTATAAATAAAATCAAATGATATGAAATGAAATGGGACGGGACTTAACTTCCTACTGTTCTGTTCCAACTGTGCTAATAAAGACGAGAAAACGCCGTACAGTGTGCAGAGAGAAAGTTTTGCCCGAGTAGCGGCACTATGGCCTATTCTTACATCGAAATTCAACTGCCAATAGACCTTATGTATACAGGGGTCCTCGGTTTTCGTCCCATTTTAATGACAGACAGCTGTTCTTCTCAGACCCTCCGCCCTGCACCAAAATATAAGGAATGTAGTATATATAAAGTAAACATCTTTGTGGGTTGAACACTCATTGATTCCAGTAAACACAAAATGAAAACACGTACGTAATACATCTAAAAATATACTTTTAACCTTTTCTTTTATTTAATCACCCACATTCTCAATTGGTGGTTATCGAAACTGCCAGGAACTCAATGACATTCCACCACCAATGCTACATCGTAAGTAGATCTCATTCTTGATAATGGATGTGAAATGGAAATTATGAATGATGCGTACAAAATAATGTATGTTAAGTAACTGCCTAACCAATCTTATTAAAGTTAAAGGTGAATTTCTACTTTCATCAAGAATATAACAAAATTAAATTTAGAAAAAGTTAGACTTCTGTTCAGGTTGAAAATTCTATGATTAACATAATACACTTTCGACTTATTTTCATTTGTCGAAAATAAAAATATCCCCTTCTTTAGAAATCTTTTAGTGGATTTAACCTCACCATTGAAAGATACTAGCTTGCTACCTTGGAGGTGCCGGATTCGACCCCGTTGTTGGCGGGGATCTTCGGATGTGGTTTTACCTTTTCAAGTGATGCAAAACGCAGAGCCTGTAAGGAACAGGGATAAAGAAAGAGAAAGGGACTTTAACATTCACTCGACACAAACTAGGAAATTTCGGGACTAACACATGGTTTAAATTCATTTGCCGAATTCTCTTGTGCGTAGGGGTCTTTTGGGTGAAACGGAGGACCTGGAGAAAACCCACGAGGTTGGACAGGTGACCCTACTCATTGTCATGTCTGGAAATAGAAACCACACCAGTTGGCTCAATGACAGACCTTATGATACAGCGTACACGTGCTAACCATTTGTAAGGAACGGTGTCTGGCCGTGCAGATGAGACCGCGTGCACATTAGCATGTACGTAAAAGGAATCTTGACGGTTACAATTCGATCACGTGGGTAGGCTGCAAATCAACACCACTCTCATACCACTCTACATTGGTGTATGCCCATCTTATTTTTTGCCTGTTGGTGCAAAAAATTTCATTTAATTTCATTTTGTTAAAAACCGAAAGCGATGACTGTATCTTTAAAGTTTTATCATTACAAATAATGCAGCCGAAAATTGGACGGAGTCTTGCAGCGCCACTCGACATTGATTAAATTATTTAGTGAATATTTTGAACGACCTATACCACAGATTCTGACGTAGAATTGAATCAAGACAGAAAAGTGCATAGGACTGGGAGCTGATGCGATTATCACGAAAAGTGCTACCGTTCCTGGAAACAGATTTCTTTTAACTCTATTCGGTTCCTTGTCATATTTATAACACAATTGTTATTCCCTATATTACAGCATATGGCACGACAAGTAGACTATTTGTAAACTTTACGCCATGACTTTACGCCATGACAGTAATTTTTTTAATGATGTCCCGTTTCCGCATACGTCTAAATCTGATTTCCAATATATTTAATAGCTAATCTATACACAAGAAATGCTATATTCCAGTCTTGGGCTAACCTGACAAAATATTATACTATTTTAGATGAATATTATAGATTTTGATGCATATCATGACAATCTATACAACAAAATAGAAAACGGCTTCTAATTTCTAGTCTCTCTAAGAGGAGGCAATGGTACTTGAATACTTCGTGTTTAAGATTAAATTGAATGGGTGAAATGGGGTCGAAGCGTCCCAATTTTCTGCACCAACCAGTGTTTAATAGTTTAATTTCTAGTGTCTCTGGAGGGGGGGGGCGTGCACACGCTGTATCATACGGTCTGCCATTAAGTCAACTCACTTGGTTTCAAATCTCTGGTTGTACGTTGCAAGGAGTAGGGTCGCCTGTCCAACCGTGTGGGTTTTCCCCGGGTACTCCGCCCCCCTCCCAATGCTAAAGAAACCTACTCGCAAGCGAATTACTGAAACAAATTAAACCATATGTTAGTCCCGAAATGACCTTATTTGTGGCGAGTGGACGTTAAACTCTCTTTCTCTCTCTAGTCTCTCTAGAGTGGACAATGGTACTAGAACACTGTGTGTTAAAGATTATAATGAGTAGATGAAATGGGGTTTAACGTCCCAATGTTCTGCACCAACGAGTGTGTTAATAATGGTATGGGAGAAATTGAATTCCAACTGTCAAAGGTTCTTTTATGTGCATACCAATGTGCGCACGGAATCTTTGTTTTTCGTCCCATCTGAATGACTAGACACTTTATTGTGAGAGCTGCGTTTTAGATACAAACAATGAACTTTAATTACTGTTTAACTGAATTGGTTGTTATTAACTAGTTGCTAGGAATGTGGCTATAAAAGGAAGACATCTATTAGACTCCTCTTAAACTTGCTATACATCTAATGCAGTGTTTATTCCATTTAAGACTTATAACTAGAGAACTTTAGCTTTTACAATTTACCCACACAACACGAACTAGATGACTTAGATTTAGATGTTATACTTTTATTTTAATAACTCATTTATGCTCAGAAGACTTGGTCATTAACCGTGGAAGAAAAACACGTTGCTTGGCAAGTAATCCCATTGCATTTGACGTACATGCGTAGGCTCGAAATCACTTGCAGCGTCAACAGATTATGTCACTTAACGCATCTTTGACATATTGATCCAAATATTTTCTTTACAATGTATAAGAAACAAAAGTTAAAAGGTTAAAACAGAATAAATTTGTTTACGGTTACTTGGCCAAAACATAGTGTCTGTGAGTCGAATGCTCATTGTGTTTGATGCTTGTTTTTCGTGGACTAAAATTATCTTAACCTAGGACTCTGAATATTCGCGCAATTTTCAAATCTGAATTCGATGCAAACGCTGCAAAGTATTCAAAAAAGTTACCATAATCACACTAATGAATCGGTCGATTTTCGCGCTTGGAAAATGTGGTTTTCAGATCATTAAATTATATCCGCAACAAACTAAATACTCCGCAACTGAACAGGGCGCCATTTTGTTTTAGGCGCATGCCTCTTTCCGACGACAGGTCAGACACTCATAAATCTTTTCTATACCCCGTCAATATTTAACATAATTTAAGACAAGTTGTCAGAATTATTTCATTTAATCAAAAGTTCCCGAAGATTATCCAGAAACTTTATCTTTTGCATTGCATTAGGTATTTTAAAGGGTTATATAAACCTTGCAATGTTCTGTGTTCGTTTCAATACGGGATCCCATATTTAAGTCACCCAATTATGACTTTATTATGCATTTTAAATACGATACGGTGTTTTTATGTTCTAACAGTTCTAACCTGATTACTAGGTACGGTTTTAGGAAATTGTAATTAGGCCACCAAAATGTCGCGCCATTCAAGTTTACCGAGTGATGGTTCTGGAAAGTAACGTTGGTTCGAACTGTGGTAAATACCGAAATTTCAATGTTGGAATTTGCCGTCTCACCAAGACCGATTTAAAAGAAATGTGTAAATAGTTTTGGTTGGGTAAACCCAAAATATCTCAACACGGATTTCATTAACATTGCGCAATAGCCGATTAAATTTGCGACTATTCTTTGGACCATTTAATGTTTTAGCAGTTGCGCCGGATGAGTGGGTATGAACACAAGGGGTATAAGGCATGGTGATATCGAACAAATGAGCATCCGACTTATGTTTCCGATTCATTGTGATCCACTTCCTGTAAATGCTGTTTTAATGGTGCTTGACCGAGTGGCTTTATCTGTCATCTTATGAGTTAATGATCCCACCATTTCCCCGTGGAGAAACATTATCTAAATCTGCCAGTTGTAGATCTACCTTTTCGCTTCAAATGTTATATAAATTATGTATTAGGCATGTATGCATATGCAACGCCCATAAGCAACCTTCCATACCATCGGGTAGTCATGATATTGATTGGATTTAACGTTAAAATTGATAATTGGGAGGTTGTTTATTTTAGTGGCAATGGTTCATGACAATCTATACTACCATGTTGCGGTGGAGTGAAGGGACGGGATGGGAGGGGGGGGGGGGGCGTTAAGTCTAAAGCATGGATATAAAGTCAACCGCCTGTTCCATCCTTTACTTATACATGACCTGAAGTAGGATCACCTTTTCAATTTTTAAAGTCGGCATATGTTAATCTAGTTATATAAATTTTGTGGACGTTACATATTTTTCTATCACTGTGTTTTAAAAAAAAAGGCTGTATACTACCTGGGTATCAAAACATTTCAGGTACACAACATATAATTTCTAAAAGATATTGTACTGCCCATGATAAAACATATTCTCTTACTACACTTAATCGATTTTTCTAAGGTAGGCTATATGAAGATACCGCTTTTATCAGACGTATGATGTCGTGTATTATCAATAATTTTTTTTAGAGATAATCGCAAGAGAGACAATACGTCCATAATTATGTGCAGTGGGCTGACTCGTCTTTGGATCGCCCTTGTTAATATGTCAACAAATTGTCATTGTTCTGATGTTTTAATGTCTGAAAAGACATCTTTTTCCGAAATAAGAGTAGGATATGGCGACGCTGTCTGGGCAAAATGTCTCTCATACAGCACCTTGCATGAGGTACGCCCGTCACTAGTCTAATTAGTGTAGCAAATTAAGTAGGGCGTTACTATCCATCTCATTTCTAAATTCCCGAATTAGCCACTGCTTTAATATCGCTATTATAATATATATCGTGATAAAACCACATCTAGATAAGTATTCTACCCTATTTTGTGAAGCAATCTCTATTATTGCTATTTCCGATAATCTGCAATCATCCATCCCTGTTCAATTTAAATTACAAGAATCCCGTTTCCGCTCGAAAAGTGCCATTGTTGTTTTTTCTTTGTGATGATCAAATACATATCCTAAACAAAAAAAAACCCCTATAACTAATATAGTAAAAGAACAAAAGACTCGGTTAACTCACGATGGAAACAGGTGACTGTATGCTGGTTGTGGAATGCCAAATCCGGATATTGAAGATGTACATGTATGGATTGCTATCTCAAAATCAACGCCATGAGTAAAAGAATAAAACACACTTCCTGTAATATCGTCAGATTATATAATGATTACAAAATGAATGTACATTGTAAAATGACAAAGGTTATAGCAGTTTTATTTCAAATAGTTATTAGGAATTAAAAAGTACGAAGGATATGTAAAGCCAGGCGCGCACTGATTCTAATCAGCAACAAATAGAAATAGATTAAGCCACGTGGGTATAAATTCATCATTCACAAGCAACAAATTAAACCGGGCGCTCACTGATTCATATCTTCAATAAAAAGTAACAAAAGAAGCCGGGCGCACACTGATTCAAATCACGAACAAGAACAAACAGTAACAAATAATTAAGCATGGAACAAAACAGCTTCACCAAGAATCAGTGTTTAAAATGTACTGCGCGCTGTACATTAATACGAACACGTCATTCATCCAGTTAGAAATAACATATTTAACACATTGATTATGGGACTAACATATTGTACCACCATCAAATTACAACCTGCCTATTTCAGTTTTATCTTTTGATGACACTGACTTAATTGATGATGTCTGAAGAAGTAAAACAATAAGACGTTCAGGGAGTAATATGTCCTTGAGACAACTATAAGATCTAACATTGGGTGAAAACGTGTGAGTCTAATATAGGCAATATAAATAGGTTGACAGACGGAACAATATAGGCACACTCTTGCTCGCCAAAGGCATTTCCAAACACATATCAAATATTCTGCTTAGCTTTGTAACTCTTAAGTTTACCATCCTTTATGTCTGAAAGATTTCCAGCAGACCAGCAAATCAATCTTATTTTCTTTTTTTTTCTTTTTTTATTTTGTGTTTGGCTTTTTGCTTTTCAGGTTTTATAAAAATAAATGCGCAAGCCTAAATAAGGCGTTTCTAATAAAGATGAGGAATTGGAGAAAGATATGGTGTGAAATGTCAACCTAACACAAAGTCTGGTGGCTTTGGGACTAATATAGGCTGCGGTTTTATTTTTTTAACATGTTACTACTGCAAAATTTCACACTTAAAGACTCCATATGATGCATCCTGTCGTCATTAGCTCAGTCGGCACAGAAACCGTTAAGATCATTTCATTTCACCGGTCAACGTTTTACAATACATGCACAATGATACACGATGATGAAATAAAACATAGAAAATTGCTTTAACCGTGATAGTTATACCGGTAGCTAAGTCTCTAACTCAATATCATCCAAAGTCTTCGGCGTTCAAAACAAGATTTATTTGTCAATTTAAATCAACACTGATGTTGTCATTTTACCGGGAAAAGAAGGGAATATGATATCCAATATTTAAGACAAAATAAACATTTTACCATTGGTACACGAATTGTATACCATTATGCGTTTCAGGCCCATTTTTAAAAGCACCTGAAGGACAAGACTATATATATTCTTTTCTGGAGAGCATGCTGTGTAGTCTGGAATAACCAGACACTCGAAATAGCCACTCGATTGAAACTTCTGGCGTATTTCGCCGAACATAACTTTGAAATGAGAATACAAACGAAAACCATTGAATGTAAATCAGTTTGTATACATTCTTATTACCCTTTCATATGCATTGCGACCCATTTTGGGCAATTTTTAGGTCTCAAATATTAGCGATTTAGCTCCTTTAAGAGTATCATGATACGTTATATTTTAATGAAAAATGTAAGATAATATAATGGTGATCATAATATACTATTTATTATACAACCTGTTATAACAATAAGAAGATAAAACTATGTTATTAGTGATAATTTACCGACGAATAACTAAGACCGTATGTTAGTGATAGTTTATCATTCATTATATATCGGTAACAAGTTAAGACTGTATATGTTAGTGATAGTTTATCATACATTATATATACTTTTATAACGACGAATAACTAAGACCGTATGTTAGTGATAGTTTAACATTCATTATATAATTTTTCATAACGACAAATAACTAAGACCGTATTTCGACGATAGTTTATCATTCATTATATAAACTTTTATACCAACGGAAAGCAAAGAATGTATATGTTAGTGATAGTTTATCATTCATTATATATAAACTTTTATACCAACGGAAAGCTAAGAATGTATATCTTGTTGATAGTTTATACCATTCACGATAATATAAACATTGCTAAGACAACAAAACGTCAAGATTGAATTATATAAACTTTTATAAAGATGAAAAGCTAAGACTTACTATATAAACAGCTACAATTAATTATTTATAATAAAAGCATTATGTGCCACTACGACATTTTTATTTGGTCCTGATTGACATTTTTATCCGGTGCGTATCTATTGGAAGAAAATGTATCTGAAAAGCGTGGTCGGACTATCGGATGCTGTAACTTATCT
This sequence comes from Patella depressa, assembly GCA_948474765.1. Lineage (NCBI taxonomy): Eukaryota > Metazoa > Mollusca > Gastropoda > Patellidae > Patella > Patella depressa. Next base: position 52,765,155 of record OX419719.1, on the reverse strand, counting down.
AGTCGATCATCATTCTTGTCCTATATATCCGTTACCACGGACATTAACGCCAAATCTCTCGGGAGGCGTTCGATTATGGTCTTACTAATCGCGGACAATGTCATTTATTGTCAATAGCGCCCAAAGTATTGGAATGGGTGACTGATAAGAGAGGATATGTTATAGATATGAATGTCCGACATATAATATCCAAAATTTAATTAACATCATAAATTAAAGACAGAAATCTGGATAATTACCATTTTGACAAAGCGACGTAATACCGATTAGGAGGAACGAAAAGTTGATACTAAGTCAAAGGCTGGATGATAACATTTATATGGGAGCTTTGTTGTCTTTGTCGTAATGGGGCATGCCAGTATCTTTTCGTCAGATTAAATGAAGAACCGGATTCAGATTGCGATAAAGTATTTTTTACTAGTCCAGTCACGAAATGAAATGGTATTTAACGTCCCACTGTTCTTATCCGACTGCACTATTGATGACATTCACCATACAGTGTGCTATGAAGGGAATTTTGTCCGGGCGGGCGCACTGTGGCCTACTTTTCTATGGAATTACATCTGCCAAGGGATCTTTTAGATGAACTTTCTGGGCCCATGCAGGGAACGAACACCCATTCTCCAGTCTAGCGAGCCAGCGTCTAATCCAGTCACAGTGACGAATATAGCGTTACCGTTGCTGTCAATTTATATTCATAATATTTAAGCTTGACGTACACGGGTGATTTTTGAGCTTTACAAAGCAAGGAGCAGTAATCAGACAATGACTAATGCTGTGCGCTTCTAAAGTACAAATAATTTGCAAGCGACATTCCAGGATTTTCCCGCTTACTAGTTCAAAATGGCGGCGCAAAAAGATGAAAATCTAGTTAACGTGGGCTAACATTTTGTAAGGTCACATGACACCTTCTCTGAAATAATCCGTGAAGGATGTCATTCAGGTGACTCACTCTGTCTACATATCCGATAATATACCTATCACTCGATTTTGCCTTTGTATTCTCGTATTATCCACTTTTGATATTCTTTATTACATTAGGTTATTTATTATTAGAGAAGGGTTAGGGAGGTTGTTGAGACCCAGCTCTCGTACCACCATTGATCTTCCTGCAGGGCAGAACTCTGTCTAACGTGGTGTGTTATCTCCACGAGCCCGGAAGCCCTGGGCCACATTTGCTTCCAATCCTGATAGATCTTTGGAAAGTATTCAATTTTGTGTAACTATGTTCTTATTAAATCATTCGTCTTTCGCGGGGGGGGGGGGGGTCATTCGGATTTTCCATCGTTGTTCCCCCTTGTCAGTAATGTAGGACAAAGGGCCTGACAAGTACAGCTGTCTAGTAGTTCGGGAAAAATTTCCCTCATAACACACTGTATGGCGTATGCCCAGTTCGGAGCAGAACAGTAGGACGTTAAACCTCATTTCATTTCGACTTTCGGGTATAACGCCCGCCCCACCGACTTTTAATACACACGACCATGAAAAGAAAGATATTTAATTTCTTGAAGAAAGTAACATTGCCCCTTTAAATATTAAAAAAAAATATAATTATAGCCTTTCTGTGTCTTGCGGGCAGCTGAGATATCATTTATATTGAAGTATCGCTGTCTGTCTGACTCCGATAACACTTGTACGTAACACCGAGAGTCGCTTTAAACTAGGCGCTTACTCAATCATAATAAAACACGGCTTTATCAATACAAGGCGATCAATGTGTATTCCATCGTTTCTGAAACTAATTTGAAAATCAGTTTACAATTGTCACAAATTAAATCGCAATCCAGTCAAGATAAACACAATTCAACATTCTGTGAAAGCTAGGAAGTGATGGAATTGTTAGAAAGTCAATAAAATGGAATTGATGTAAAGTTTCTAAGTTAACATGTCGGTATCGAAAACTTTATTTCACCTCTTTGCCCCAAGAACAATCTTTTGAACGAGATATCCCGATGTAATTTGAATGGAAAGAATAGAGGGCGAGCTAATTCGGTTGGCCAATATGAACGTTACGCACAGAGTTATATGTGTAAACATCGTGGACATGCTAACAGAAATAATTGAATAATATCAGGGGACCGCAAGCGGATCAGTAAAAAGATGGAAGGTACGATTTTAGTAGAAATAGCTCCCACCACTACTTTACAAACCGAAATAAAATAGGAATAAAAGTCAGAGTTAGTAGTATTAATTTCTCCCACGCCATAGCAGACACTGATGAATTAAGTAATGTGGAGTAGATGACTGGTGGCTTCGATTTCTGAGATCCGGGATATACTTACTTATTGCAGAACATCATACGAGGTGATGGGGTGTTACCGTAAACTCTGTTAGATTAGTACCAAAGATAGGACAAACTGGTAGATCTGTGAAGCCATTGGGGGAAACACAAATACCAAAAGACCAACAGTACCAACAGTCCCATTCTACACACAGAGAACTATTGTAATTATCGACAGAGTAAGCTTAGATAACAACAGACCCTGGTATCGGTGTTTGATGAAGGTAGAGTGCTCCCCGCTGAACTTAAGTCGACAGACAACGTCGATACAATATTTACTAGTAAAATGACATAAATTCACTTAGCACAAATGAGCTTCCTTGTAAGTCTCGTGTCGTGCACCAGGAGCTGACCCTAACAGGGTACAAAGTCGACAACACGACTCATCAGATAAAGAGTTCACTAAGGGTATAGACTGAGCCAGGATACGATTCTTTACATACGAGACAGTTCCGGTAACCATATCCAAGTCAATTTGACGTTACAGCGACTTTAATTTTCTATAGAATCACGCTATCTATGTTATACGGGCCATAGATTACCATAAACTTCTTTTTGACTGACTATAACTTTTCCTTAAATTGGTTTAAGCGCCTTTTACCACAGACGGAGCAGTATACGATAGAGTCATGTTTAATTGTCACCATGAAAAACGTGAGATAAGTAAACTCGTAATCCCAGGTACAACACAACGAAAGCCACCTTTTCCGCCGCAAAATCAAAATCTTCTTGGCACTTTCTATCGCTTAATTAAGATTTAGGATTAAGATTAAAAATTGCAATTTAAAAATGCAATTGAAAAATAAGAACAATAATACCCAAGAAACGGAACAATAATAACTATTTAATGAAATAAATTATAATTAAGAAATAGAATAATAAACTACACGAACTATTGGCAAGGCTGAAGTTGGATAATCAATTAAATTTGATAATCAATTAATTTTGCGTGGGTGATGTTTCCGGAATGTTCCAAGTGAATTGCCCCTTGATGGGCCAACAATATATATTTTAAGGCACTTTCTATATTTCTATATAAAGTCCTCATATGAGAAGTGATTTCAACTGTCTTAGAGAAGCGGGGCCATACCCTGATTTGCAATCGCAATCCGGGAGAGAAATTTTCCCTTTGTTCATCTGTTTCGTAACTCACCGGATCTTGGTGTCAACGTTGAAACTACTGTAAAAAGTGTCTATTCAAATGTCTTCATTTGCGTAGCTCAGTCCCATGAGTTTTTCAACCTTATTGTCCAAAAAAGTTGTAAGGATTCAAATAAATAAATAATAATGGATACATCAAATATTGGTTTATTGATTTAGAATTCTATGCATTGATTTAGAATTCTATGCATTGACGGATGTGGGAATACACCTCCTTCAGCCTGTCTTCACTAGCTTTGTTTTACTATTTTATTAGGGTTTCACACTGCGTAGCTTGTGTGAAACACTATTGTTTTTGTTAAAATTCTTCTTATTATTATTAGGCTTTCAGACTTTCGTCTGAAAGCCTATTGAGATTACTAAAATTATTATTAGGCTTTCAGACTTTCGTCTGAAAGCCTATTGTGATTACTAAAATTATTATTTATTATTATTATTTTATTTTTCGGGGGAGCCTATTTCTCAGTGTCTGTAACAGATACAGATCTGGGACGTAATTTTCTATCAGGAAACCATATAGTGGCCATCCCTTCCACTGTATTTGAAACTTCTGCGCAGACCGGAAGTGGCCGAATTTTGTGCGGTGCCAAAAAATTAAAAAACGGCCGTACATTCGTCAATTCTGTACCTATTTTCATACAAATTACATTTTTGGAAACCCTGAGTCTTTTCTCGGACGATAGCAGTTGAAAATTTTGCAATTTAGAAACTTCGCCGCTGACTTCTAGCATTCGAAAAATGAAAATATGTTGTTTAAGACACATTTTTTGTTATTTTTCAAAATTTTCAAATTTGACCTACATTTTTGGATACCTGAAGGCAATACGGTTCCAGTAATATAAGTTTCATTCAGAGTCATCGCCCTTTATTTTTCGATTTTTTTCGAATTTTCTTCACATTTTGTGAGCTTAAGTTTCGTTTTACGGCCGGATCGACGTTTCTGAAATTCCTGGAACATGAAGTAATATGGTCAAACCACCGTTTAAAGCAATTTCAACAACAATCCGTAAACCGGAAGTAGTCGAAATACTATGCGATATTTTGAAAAAAACGTGAAAAATTGGTGTTTTGGGTAAAAACACGATTTTTCCGTCCGATATCAACGGATTAAACAAATTAAGGTATCATTTGGTCGGGCGGTAATTGGACCACTGAATGATACCCAATTCGTACGGACACGATCAGCAGGAAGCAAAATATGGCTCGCTGAAAATCAAGTATTTTCTGATTTGGAGCGTTTTTAGATGCCTGTATCTCGAAAACTGCTCCACAGTTTTTTATGAAACTTTCTCTATCGAGAGACTTTGCAGTAGTCTTGTGTACGAAACATTCCATTACGACTTTGAAATATCTGGAAAAGGTGAAATAACGGACTGAAAATCGAAAAAAGTCGAAAAATCGTGAAATTTTGGAAAATGCTCTGCTATTTTTTTATTTTAAGAGATTTTCAAAAAAGAATTGTATATTCAGATAGCTGACCTAATTACCATTCTATCGATGTATAATATGTATGTAGTTATTGAAATTTAATTTTCGATATTTTAAATTTTTTGCATTTTTGGCACTTTTGAACCTAGGATTTCTCAGGGGCATTTTATCTGATCAGATAATGTAATATATCATTACAGAGCCCTGTGACTATTTTAGTGCCTAAACCGGTTATCAAAACTATATCGACAATAATAACCATACCGGAAGTATTCAAAAAATGTAAAAAAAGGTTAAAAACTATGTCGCACTTGCAAAAAACTTGATTTCTCCCTTAGGTAATAGCGGACCAAAAGAACTAAAGTGTCGTTGGATAGCCCTATTAATGGACCATCATATGGTATCTAAATAATACGATATCGATGGTAAGGAAATAAATTATTGTGTGCCAAAAATCTAGTATTTTCCGATTTTTTAACATTCTGAGACGTCCTTTTCTCGAAAACGACGCCGCAGATTTTTCTTAAACTTTTCTTACTCAAAGTCCTATCGGTTGTCTATATAGTGAATCAAAAATGAAAAGCATTGAAATAATATAGGTGGTCCAAAAATGGCATCAAACTTTGAAAAAATTGAAAAATCGTTAAATTTTTGTAAACGCTCTTTAGTTTATCTTTTTTTTTCAAAACTGCTCAATGGATGTTTCTGACATTTCTGGTACAGAAAGTTAAGTATCCAAAGAACTTCGTAAAGCTATCACAACAACGATCGTAAAACCGGAAGTAGTCGAAAAAATTTCCGATATTTTAAAAAAAATTATTTTTTTTACGAAAATCTTTTTTATTTATGAATGTTTTTTGATGATATTTTACACGGGGTTAAACTATCATCCTACTTGAGCAGAAATGAGAAAAAAAAATTGTCTCGGTAATTTGTGTTAGCCGCCATTGGCTAATTTAGTTTTTCGTACCCAGAAAAATTATTTATTGTTCGATTTGTATAAAACAAAGTTCATATGCTCCGTGGTCCCAATTGTAATTTTTTTTGTTACGGTGAAATTTTTCTGTCGGCAACGGAAGTGACGTAATATTAACAAAAACTACAATTTTGACAGTTCGGTACCACTTTTTGAAAGCAAATATTATTTTTTTTCAAAACTGATATAACTAAATGGATGCACCCTGCAAAGGTGCACAAAATCCTTAGCTCATATTTTTAAATTTCAATTCCATTTTCGGGCAATTTCGAATAAAATGTAAAATAAAGTGTAAAATTCAGTTATTTACAATTCATTCAGCGTCTTCATATTTTGAAATATTTATTTGTAATTTCCATAAACTCGTAGCACTAATCCAGACGAAGAGAATGTATGCGAAAATCAGTTTGTAATATGAGCAGTTGCCGAGAAATATGCAATTTTGCATGCATCACTTTTCACGTTATTTTGCCTATGCAAGAGTGAATTATTATTCGATTTGCAATATTTTTTTCCCATTTGATGCCTAATGCCAATTTGGACTAGGTCAAGCCAATTTTACATTTTCACTGTGACCGGAAATGACGTCATTTGGGCAAAAACTGTATTTTTAACCTAAAAAACTAAAATTTTATTCAAATCAGTCTCCCTTATAATATTTTTAAAATTATGATATTTGATTCTCATCAACGAATAGAATGAAGCCATAAGACCATACAGATACCACAAAATGGTTTCTAACTTGTACGTTTACAGAGAAATAGGCGATCTTCTATAAGTCACTTTTCAAGGTTTTTGGTATATAAAAGTGTCAATTATTATTCGATTTTTATAATTTTTTTACCATTTGATACCTTATGCAATTTATGACTTCTATGAACCAAGTTAACATTTTCAATATCACCGGAAGTAATGTAATTTTTGCAAAAAAACGTATTTTTAGCCTTCAAAACAAACATTTTTTAGAAGTGAGTTATATTCATTATTCGTTTAACTTTATAACGCCTGACTCTAATGGGCAGTAAGAGTGAATCAATACCATCATATTGATATCAAGAAAAGGCTTCTAGCATGTTCCCTTGTCGAATAATAACCAATTTTCCCAGGGTCACTTTTAAGTTTTTTACCTTCTTAATTTCAGTTTATGGGTTATAGGTTAATTATTTATTGCCCGAAATGTATAAAACAACGTTTGGATTTTGTATGTTGCGAATTTTCGACTTATTTTTCACCTATAAAAATTTCCTTCGGCACCGGAAGTGACTTAATTTTGCCATAATTTACAATTTTGACTGGTCTTTTCGCCAGCAAATATTACTTTTACATATGATAGAGGGTGTCACTAAAGCAAAACAACCTAAAGTATAGTTTGGTAGCTCAATGGATCGGCTATGGTATAATAAACTTCCTGTATGATTCCTGAAAGCCGGTTCAGTGCTGCTTGCAGGTCTAGTTATTATTATTATTTACCGCGGGAGCCTATTTCTCTATGATCGAAAAGAGATGCCGATTTGCGGTTCATCTTACTATTGGGAAATCAGGTGGTGGCTACTCAATAAAGCAATTTTCAAACTTCTGCGCAGACCGGAAGTGACCGAACTTTGTACGTTGTCACAAAATTGAAAATTGGCTATAGTTTCATCAATTCTTTTCCCATTTTTAAACAAATCACATTTTTGGAATCCCTGAATCTTTTCTGAGACAATAGCTATCTCACATTTTTCAATTTCGAACATTCGTCTATGACTTTTATCGTTCGAAAATTGAAAACATGTTGTTTACGAGACAATTTTTGTTATTTTTCAAAATTTTCAAATTTGACCTACATTTTTGGATACCTGAAGTCCACTCGATTCTAGAAATATAAGTTTCATTCAGAGTTATCGCCCTTTATTTTTCGATTTTTTTCGAATTTTCTTCCCATTTTGTGAGCTGTGGTTTCGTTTTACGGTCGAATTGATGTTTCTGAAAGTTATGGAACATGAAGTTGTAGTCCAATACCAACTGATAAAGCAATTTCGACAAGGATCCTTAAACCGGAAGTGGTCGAAATAGTGTGCAATATTTTGAAAAAAATGCAAAAAATTGATGTTTTGGTGGAAAACGTGATTTCTCTGTCCGAAATCAACAGATGAAACTAATTAAGGTACCGTTGGATGCCCAGAGGAATGCACTATCGTATGATACCCAAATCACACGGATACGATGAGCAAGAAGCAAAATATGGCACGCTGAAAATCATGTATTTTCTGATTTGGAGCGTTTTTGGACGCCTGTATCTCGAAAACTTAACCGCAACTTTTTTTTTAACTTTCTCTATCGAGAGTCAATTCGATAGTCTTGTGAATTATGCCATCCAATAAGACTTTGAAATGTCTGGAATACGATAAAAAAGGGACTGAAAATCAAAAAAAGTCGAAAAATCGTGAAATTTTGGAAAATGCTCTACTATATTTTTATTTTAAGAGATTTTCAAAAAAAGGTTGTATATTCAGATAGCTGACCTAATTACAATTCTAACGATGTATAATATGTATGTAGTTATTGTAATTTAATTTTCGATATTTTAATTTTTTTGCATTTTTGGCACTTTTGAACATAGGATTTCTCAGGGGCATTTTATCTAATCAGAAAATTTAATATATCATTACAGAGCCCTGTGGCCATTTTAGTGCCCAAACCGGCTATTAAAACTATTCCGACAATAATAACCATACCGGAAGTATTCAAAAAATGAAAAAAAAAGTAAAAACATTGTCGCACTTGCGAAAAACATGATTTCTCCCTTAGGTAATAGTGGACCAAAAGAACTAAAGTGTCGCTGGATAGCCCTATTAATGGACCATCATATGGTATCTAAATAATGTGATTTCAATGGTAAGGAAATAAATTATTGTATGCCAAAAATCTAGTATTTTCCGATTTTTTAACATTCTGAGACGCCCTTTTCTCGAAAACGACGCCGCAGATTTTTCTCAAACTTTTCTTACTCAAAGTCCTATCGGTTGTCTATATAGTGAATCCAAAATGAAATGCATTGAAATAATATAAATGGTCCAAAAATGGCCTCAAACTTTGAAAAAAATTGAAAAATCGTTAAATTTTTGTAAACGCTCTTTAATTTATCTTTTTTCCCAAAACTATTCAATGGATGTTTCTGACACTTCTGGTACAGAAAGTTAATTATCCAAAGAACTTCGTAAAGCTATCACTACAACGATCGTAAAACCGGAAGTAGTCGAAAAAATGTCCGATATTTTGAAAAAAAATAATTTTTTTACGAAAACATTTTTTATTTATGAATATGTTTTGATGATATTTTACACAGGGTTAAAAATATCATCCTACTTGAGCAGAAATGAGAAAAAAAATTGTCTCGGTAATTTGCGTTAGCCGCCATCGGCTAATTTAGTTTTTCGTAGACAGAAAAATTATTTATTATTCGATTTGTATAAAACAAAGTTCATACGCTCCGTGGTCCCAATTGTAATTTTTTTTGTTACGGTGAAATTTTTCTGTCGGCAACGGAAGTGACGTAATATTAACAAAAACTACAATTTTGATCGTTCAGTACCACTTTTTAAAAGCAAATATTATTTTTTTTCAAAACTGATATAACTAAAAGGATGCACCCTGCAAAGGTGCACAAAATCCTTAGCTCAGATTTTTTAATTTCAATTTCATTTTCGGGCAATTTCGAATAAAATGTAAAATAAAGTGTAAAATTCAGTTATTTACAATTCATTCAGCGTCTTCATATTTTGAAATATTTATTTGTAATTTTCATAAACTCGTAGCAATAATCCAGACGAAGAGAATGTATGCGCAAATTAGTTTGTAATATGAGCAGTTGCCGAGAAATATGCAATTTTGCATGCATCACTTTTCACGTTATTTTGCCTATAAAAGAGTGAATTATTATTCGATTTGCAATATTTTTTTTCCATTTGATGCTTAATGCCAATTTGGACTAGGTCAAGCCAATTTTACATTTACACTGTGACCGGAAATGACGTCATTTGGGCAAAAACTGTATTTTTAACTTAAAAAAAAATATATTTTATTCAAATGAGTCTGCCTTATAATATTTTTAAAATTATGATATTTGATTCCCATCAACGAATAGAATTAAGCCATACGACCATACGGATACCACAAAATGGTTTCTAACTTGTACGGTTACAGAGATATAGGCGATCTTTTATAAGTCACTTTTCAAGGTTTTTGGTCTATAAAAGTGTCAATTATTATTCGATTTTTATCATTGTTTTACCATTTGATGCCTTATGCCATTTATGACTTCTATGAACTAAATTAACATTTTCAATATCTCCGAAAGTAATGTAATTTTTGCAAAAAACGTATTATTAGCCTTCAAAACAAACATTTTTTTGAAGGGATTTATATTTATTATTCGTTTAACTTTATAACGTCTGACTCTAATGGGCAGTAAGATTGAATCAATACCATCATATTGATATCAAGAAAAGGCTTCTAGCATGTTCCCTTGTCGAATAATAGCCAATTTTCCCAGGGTCACTTTTAAGTTTTATACCTTCTTAATTTCAGTTTAAGGGTTATAGGTTGATTATTTATTGCCCGATATGTATAAAACAAAGTTTGTATTTTGTATGTTGCGAATTTTCGACTTATTTTTCACCTATAAAAATTTCTTTCGGCACCGGAAGTGACGTAATTTTGCCATAATTTACAATTTTGACCGGTCTTTTCGCCAGCAAATATTACTTTTACATATGATAGAAGGTGTCACTGAAGCAAAACAATTAAAGTATAGTTTGGTAGCTCAATGGATCGGCTATGGTATAATGAACTTCCTGTATGATTCCTGAAAGCCGGTTCAGTGCTGCTTGCAGGTCTAGTTATTAGGCTTTCAGACTTTCGTCTGAAAGACTATTGTTTTTACTAAAATTATTATTATTTATTATTATTATTTTATTTTTCGGGGGAGCCTATTTCTCAGCGCCTGTAACAGATACCGATCTCGGACCTAATTCTCTATAGGGAAACCATGTGTTGGCTACTTGATAAACTATTTTTGAAACTTCTGCGCAGACCGGAAGTGGTCGAATTTCGTGCTGTGTCAAAAAATTAAAAAACGGCCGTAGATTCGTCAATTCTGTACCTATTTTCACACAAATGACATTTTCGGAAACCTTGAGTCTTTTCTCGGACGATAGCAGTTGAAAATTTCGATATTTCGAAACTTCACCGCTGACTTCTTGCGATCGAAAAATGAAAAATTTTATTTGAGAGACAATTTTTGTTATTTTGCAAAATTTTCAAATTTGACCTACATTTTTTGATACCTGAAGGCAATCCGGTTCCAGTAATATAAGTTTCATTCCGAGTTATCGCCCTTTATTTTTCGATTTTTTTCGAATTTTCTTCACATTTTGTGAGCTTAAGTTTCGTTTTACGGCCGGATCAACGTTTCTCAAATTCCTGATACATGAAGCAATATTGTCAAACCACCGTTTAAAGCAATTTCAACAACAATCCGTAAACCGGAAGTAGTCGAAATAATATGCGATATATTGAAAAAAACGTGAAAAATTGGTGTCTTGGGTAAAAACACGATTTCTCCGTCCGATATCAACGGATTAAACAAATTAAGGTATCATTTGGCCTAGCGGTGATTGGACCACTGGATGATACCCAATTCGTACGGATACGATGAGCTGGAAGCAAAATATGGCACGCTGAAAATCAAGTATTTTCTGATTTGGAGCGTTTTTGGACGCCTGTATTTCGAAAACTGCTCCAGCGATTTTTCTTAAACTTTATCTATCGATGGTCCTTCCGGTAGTCTTTAGCATGGATCCATCCATTAAGGCTATTATATAATTGGAATAAGACAAAAAAGGGACTGAAAATCGAAAAAAGTCGAAAAATCGTGAAATTTGGGAAAATGCTCCACTATTTTTTTATTTTAAGAGATTTTCAAAAAAAAGATATATATTTAAAAAGCTGACCTAATTACGATTCTAATGATGTATAATATGTATGCAGTTATTGAAATTTAATTTTCAATATTTTGACATTTTGACATTTTTAACACTTTTGAACATAGGATTTCTCAGAAGTATTTTATTTGATCGTATAGTGTCGTATATCATTAGAGAGCCCTGGTCCCATGCAAACTCCAAAACTGGATGTGAAAACTACTCGACAATGATTCGTATACCGGAAGTAGTTAAAAAAACAAAGAAAAATGTAAAAAAGATGAAAAAAAATTGGAGCTCTTGCCAAAAGTTCGAATTCTCCGTCACATATTAGCGGACCAAAACAATTAAAATGTCTTTGGATAGTTCCATTAATAGACGATCGTATAACATCTAAATAACACGAATTTGATTCTTAGGAAATGAATTATGGTACGCCGAAAATTAAGTATTTTCCGTTTTGGAGCATTCTGAGACGCCTTTTTCTCGAAAACGACGCCTACGATTTTTCTTAAACATTTTTTACTCAGAGTCCTATCGGTGGCCTAGCGTGTGCATTTAATAATAAAAGCGTTGCAATATTATAGGCGGTCCAAAAATGACCTCAATCTTTGAAAAAAGTTGAAAAATCATTAAATTATTGAAAATGCTCTTTTATTTATCTTTTTTTCAAAAATTACTTAATGAATGTTTCTGACATTTCTGGTACAGGAAGTTAAGTATCTAATCAACTTGTTAAAGCAATTCCGACAATGATCGAAAAACCGGAAGTAGTCGAAAAAATATCCGATATATTGATTTTTTTTTACATTTTTACAGAAAACTTTTTTATTTATGAATATTTTTTGATGGTAGTTTACACAGAGTTAAAGTATCACCCTACTTGAGCATAAGTGAGAAAGAATTTTGTCTCAGTAATTTTCTTTAGTCGCCATTGGCTAATTTAGTTTTTCGTACCTAGATTAATTATTTATTGTTCGATTTGTATAAAACAAAGTGCGTATGATTCGTGATGTCAATTGTAATATTTTTTGTTACGGTGACATTTTTCTGCACGCAACGGAAGTGGCGTAATATTAACAAAAACTACAATTTTGAGAGTTAAGTACCACTTTTTGACAGCAAATATTATGTTTTTCGAAAACTGATATAACAAAAAGTATGCGCCCTGTAAAGGCGCATAAAATGTTTGGCTGAGATTCTTAAATTTCAATTTCATTTTCGGGCAATTTCGAATAAAATGTAAAAAAAAGGGTAAAATTCAGTTATTACAACCCATTCAACGTCTTTATATTTTGAACTATTTATTCGTAACTTTCATAAACTCGTAGCCATAATCCAGACGAAGAGAATGTATGCGAAAAATAGTTTGTAATATGAGCAGTTGCCGAGAAATATGCAATTTTGCATGCATCACTTTTCACGTTATTTTGCCTATAAAATAGTAAATTATTATCCAATTTTCAATAAATTTTTTTCATTCGATGCCTATTGCCAATTTGGACTAGGTTAAGCCAATTTTACAGTTTCACTGTGACCGAAAATGACGTCATTTTGCCAAAAACTGTATTTTTAACCTAGAAAACAAATATTTTATTCAAATGAGTCTTGTTTATAATATTTTTAAAATTATGATATTTGAATCCCATCACCGAATAGCATGAAATCATACCATCATACAGATACCACAAAAAAGTTTCTAACTTGTACGGTTGCCGAGAAATAGACGATTTTCTACAAGTCACTTTCCAATCTTTTTGGTCTATAAAAGTGTCAATTATTATTCAATTTTCATACAATTTTCACCATGTGATGCCTTATGCCATTTATGATTGCAATGATCTGATTTAACATTTCCATTATCACCGGAAGTAATGTCATATTTGCAAAAAACGTATTTTTAGACTTCAAAATAAAATTTTACTCCAAAATTAGATTTTGCGCGATCCGACTCAAGATGGCGTGTTCAATGACAAATATTACGGGACGCTGAAGATCTAGTATTTTCCTTTTTGGACTTTTATATGATATCAGAATGATACAAATTCGATGGTTAGGCAATAGATTATGAGATGCCGAAAATATAGTATTTTCCTCTTTTTTTGGAGCCTTTTCAAACTCGTTTATCTCGAAAACTACTTCTATTTCACTTCTTAAACTTCTGTTACCCCGAGTCCTATCGGTCGTTTAGGGTATAAAGGTAAATTTAAAAGCATGGCAATGATCTAAAGGACCCTGAAAGCCGATTCAGCACTGCTATGCAGGTCTAGTTAGGCTTTCAGACTTTCGTCTGAAAGCCTATTGAGATTACTAAAATTATTATTAGGCTTTCAGACTTTCGTCTGAAAGCCTATTGAGATTACTAAAATTATTATTATTATTATTATTATTATTATTATTTACCGCGGGGGCCTAGATCTCCATGATCGAAAACAGATATCGACCTGGAATTAGATTTTCTATTGGGAAACCATGTGGTGGCTACTTGATAAAATATTTTTGAAATTTCTGCGCATACCGGAAGTGACCGAACTTTGCACGTTGTCTAAAAATTGAAAATCGGCCATAGTTTCGTCAATTCTTTATCCATTTTCAAACAAATTACATTTTTGGAATCCCTGAATCTTTTCTGAGACAATGGCTATCTCACATTTTTCAATTTCGAACATTCGTCTATGACTTTTATCGTTCGAAAATTGAAAACATGTTGTTTGCGAGACAATTTTTGTTATTTTTCAAAATTTTGAAATTTGACCTACATTTTTGGATACCTGAAGTCCATCCGATTCCAGTAATATAAGTTTCATTCAGAGTTATCGCCCTTTATTTTTCGATTTTTTTCGAATTTTCTACCCATTTTGTGAGCTCGGGTTCCGTTTTATGGCCAAATTGACGTTTCTGAAATTTCCGAGGCATGAAGCCAAATGACCATTGCAAGGAATAAAGCAATTTCAACAATAATCTGTACACCGGAAGTGGTCGAAATAATGTCGGATATTTTGAAAAAAATGCAAAAAATGGGTATTTTGGGGAAAAACGCGATTTCTCCGTCCGATATAAATGGATTAAAGAAATTAGGGTACCATTGGACTGCACTGGGATTTCACTATCGTATGATACCAAATTCATACGGATACTATGAACAGGCAGCAAAATATGGCACGCTGAAAATCAAGTATTTTCTGATTTTTAGCATTTTTGGACGCCTGTATCTCGAAAACTACTCCAGCGATTTTTATGAAACTTTCTCTATCGAGAGACCTTGTGGTAGTCTGAAGTACGAAACATTCCATTACGACTTTGAAATGTCTGGAATAGGTGAAATAACGGACTGAAAATCAAAAAAAGTCGAAAAATCGTGAAATTTTGGAAAATGCTCTACTATTTTTTTATTTGAAGAGATTTTCAAAAAAAGGTTGTATATTCAGATAGCTGACCTAATTACGATTCTAACGATGTATAATATGTATGTAGTTATTGAAATTTAATTTTCGATATTTTAAATTTTTTGCATTTTTGGCACTTTTGAACATAGGATTTCTCAGAGGCATTTTATCTGATCAGATAATGTAATATATCATTACAGAGCCCCGTGGCTATTTTAGTGCCCAAACCGGCTATTAAAACTATTCCGACAATAATAACCATACCAGAAGTATTCAAAAAATGAAAAAAAAAGGTTAAAAACATTGTCGCACTTGCGAGAAACTTGATTTCTCCCTTAGGTAATAGCGGACCAAAAGAACTAAAGTGTCGCTGGATAGCCCTATTAATGGACCATCATATGGTATCTAAATAATACGATTTCGATGGTAAGGAAATAAATTATTGTATAACAAAAATCTAGTATTTTCCGATTTTTTAACATTCTGGGACGCCCTTTTCTCGAAAACGACGCCGCAGATTTTTCTTAAACTTTTCTTACTCAAAGTCCTATCGGTTGTCTATATAGTGAATCCAAAATGAAAAGCATTGAAATAATATAAATGGTCCAAAAATGGCCTCAAACTTTGAAAAAAATTGAAAAATCGTTAAATTTTTGGAAACGCACTTTAAGTTATCTTTTTTTCCAAAACTACTCAATGGATGTTTCTGACACTTCTGGTACAGAAAGTTAATTATCCAAAGAACTTCGTAAAGCTATCACGACAACGATCGTAAAACCGGAAGTAGTCGAAAAAATGTCCGATATTTTGAAAAAAATTAATTTTTTTACGAAAACCTTTTTTATTTATGAATATTTTTTGATTATATTTTACACAGGGTTAAAAATATCATCCTACTTGAGCAGAAATGAGAAAAAAAATTGTCTCGGTAATTTGCGTTAGCCGCCATCGGCTAATTTAGTTTTTTGTACCCAGAAAAATTATTTATTGTTCGATTTGTATAAAACAAAGTTCATATGCTCCGTGGTCCCAATTGTAATTTTTTTTGTTACGGTGAAATTTTTCTGGCGGCAACGGAAGTGACGTAATATTAACAAAAACTACAATTTTGACCGTTCAGTACCACTTTTTGAAAGCAAATATTATTTTTTTTCAAAACTGATATAACTAAAAGGATGCACCCTGCAAAGGTGCACAAAATCCTTAGCTCAGATTTTTTAATTTCAATTTCATTTTCCGGCAATTTCGAATAAAATGTAAAATAAAGTGTAAAATTCAGTTATTTACAATTCATTCAGCGTCTTCATATTTTGAAATATTTATTTGTAATTTTCATAAACTCGTAGCAATAATCCAGACGAAGAGAATGTATGCGCAAATTAGTTTGTAATATGAGCAGTTGCCGAGAAATATGCAATTTTGCATGCATCACTTTTCACGTTATTTTGCCTATAAAAGAGTGAATTATTATTCGATTTGCAATATTTTTTTCCATTTGATGCTTAATGCCAATTTGGACTAGGTCAAGCCAATTTTACATTTTCACTGTGACCGGAAATGACGTCATTTGGGCAAAAACTGTATTTTTAACTTAAAAAACAAATATTTTATTCAAATGAGTCTGCCTTATAATATTCTTGAAATTATGATATTTGATTCCCATCAACGAATAGAATGAAGCCATACGACCATACGGATACCACAAAATGGTTTCTAACTTGTACGGTTACAGAGAAATAGGCGATCTTCTATAAGTCACTTTTCAAGGTTTTTGGTCTATAAAAGTGTCAATTATTATTCGATTTTTATCATTTTTTTACCATTTGATGCCTTATGCCATTTATGACTTCTATGAACTAAATTAACATTTTCAATATCTCCGGAAGTAATGTAATTTTTGCAAAAAACATATTTTTAGCCCTCAAAACAAACATTTTTTTGAAGGGATTTATATTTATTATTCGTTTAACTTTATAACGTCTGACTCTAATGGGCAGTAAGATTGAATCAATACCATCATATTGATATCAAGAAAAGGCTTCTAGCATGTTCCCTTGTCGAATAATAGCCAATTTTCCCAGTGTCACTTTTAAGTTTTATACCTTCTTAATTTCAGTTTATGGGTTATAGGTTGATTATTTATTGCCCGATATGTATAAAACAAAGTTTGTATTTTGTATGTTGCGAATTTTCGACTTATTTTTCACCTATAAAAATTTCTTTCGGCACCGGAAGTGACGTAATTTTGCCATAATTTACAATTTTGATCGGTCTTTTCGCCAGCAAATATTACTTTTACATATGATAGAAGGTGTCACTGAAGCAAAACAATTAAAGTATAGTTTGGTAGCTCAATGGATCGGTTAGGGTATAATGAACTTCCTGTATGATTCCTGAAAGCCGGTTCAGTGCTGCTTGCAGGTCTAGTTAGGCTTTCAGACTTTCGTCTGAAAGCCTATTGAGATTACTAAAATTATTATTTTTTTTATTATTATTCTTTTCCGCCGGAGCCTATTTCTCTATGATCGAAAAGAGATACCGATTTGCGATCCATATTTCTGTCGGGAAACTAGGTGGTGGCTACCCAATAAAGCAATTTTCAAACTTCTGCGCAGACCGGAAGTGGCCGAATTTTGAACGTTGATAAAAAATTAAAAATCGGCCGTGGTTTCGTCAATTCTCTACCTATATTCAAACAAATCACATTTTTGGAAAGCCTGAGACTTTTCCGAGACAATAGCAATCTCACATTTTGCGATTTCGAAACTTCGTCGCTGACTTCTATCGTTCGAAAATTCAAAACACGTCGCCTACGAGACAATTTTTGTTATTTTTCAAAATTTGGAAATTTGACCTAGATTTTTGGATACCTGGCGTCAATCCGATTCCAGTAACATAAGTTTCATTCAGAGTTACCGCCCTTTATTTTTCGATTTTTTTCGAATTTTCTACCCATTTTGTGAGCTGTGGTGTCGTTTTACAGCCAAAATGATGTTTCTGAAACTTATGGAACATGAAGTTATAGTCCAATACCAACTGATAAAGCAATTTCGACACGGATCTTTAAACCGGAAGTGGTCGAAATAATGTGCAATATTTTGAAAAAAATGCAAAAAATGGATGTTTTCGGGGAAAACGTGATGTCTCCGTCCGATATCAACGGATTAATCAAATTAAGGTACCATTGGGTGGCACGAGGATTGTACTATCGTATGATACCCAATTCATACGGATACTATGATCAGGCAGCAAAATATGGCACGCTGAAAATCAAGTATTTTCTGATTTTTAGCATTTTTGGACGCCTGTATCTCGAAAACTTAACCGCAACTTTTTTTAAATTTTTTTCTATCGAGAGTCCTTTCGGAGGTATTTTGCATGAAGCCATCCAATAAGACTTTGAAATATCTGGAATAGGTGAAATAACGGATTGAAAATCGAAAAAAGTAAAAAAATCGTGAAATTTTGGAAAATGCTCTACTATTTTTTTATTTTAAGAGATTTTCAAAAAAAGATTGTATATTCAGATAGCTGACCTAATTACGATTCTAACGATGTATAATATGTATGTAGTTATTGAAATTTAATTTTCGATATTTTAAATTTTTTGCATTTTTGGCACTTTTGAACATAGGATTTCTCGGGGGCATTTTATCTGATCTGGTAATGTAATATATCATTACAGAGCCCTGTGGCTATTTTAGTGCCCAAACCGGCTATTAAAACTATTCCGACAATAATAACCATACCGGAAGTATTCAAAAAATTTAAAAAAAAGGTTAAAAACATTGTCGCACTTGCGAAAAACTTGATTTCTCCCTTAGGTAATAGCGGACCAAAAAACCAAAAGTGTCGTTGGATAGCCCTGTTAATGGACCATCATATGTTATCTAAATAATACGATTTCGATGGTAAGGAAATAAATTATTGTATGCCAAAAATCTAGTATTTTCCGATTTTTTAACATTCTGAGATGCCCTTTTCTCGAAAACGACACCGCAGATTTTTCTTAAACTTTTCTTACTCAAAGTCCTATCGGTTGTCTATATATTGAATCCAAAATGAAAAGCATTGAAATAATATAGGTGGTCCAAAAATGGCATCAAACTTTGAAAAAAATTGAAAAATCGTTAAATTTTTGTAAACGCTCTTTAATTTATCTTTTTTTCCCAAACTACTCAATGGATGTTTCTGACACTTCTGGTACAGAAAGTTAAGTAGCCAAATAACTTCGTAAAGCTATCGCGACAATGATCGTAAAACCGGAAGTAGTCGAAAAAATGTCCGATATTTAGAAAAAAAAATTTTTTTTTACGAAAACCTTTTTTATTTATGAATATTTTTTGATGGTATTTTACACAGGGTTAAAATATCATCCTACTTGAGCAGAAATGAGAAAAAAAATTGTCTCGGTAATTTCCGTTAGCCGCCATCGGCTAATTTAGTTTTTCGTACCCAGAAAAATTATTTATTGTTCGATTTGTATAAAACAAAGTTCATATGCTCCGTGGTCCAAATTGTATTTTTTTTTGTTACGGTGAAATTTTTCTGTCGGCAACGGAAGTGGCGAAATATTAACAAAAACTACAATTTTGACAGTTAGGTACCACTTTTTAAAAGCAAATATTTTTTTTCAAAACTGATATAACTAAAAGGATGCACCCTGCAAAGGTGCACAAAATCCTTAGCTCAGATTTTTTAATTTCAATTTCATTTTCGGGCAATTTCGAATAAAATGTAAAATAAAGTGTAAAATTCAGTTATTTACAATTCATTCAGCGTCTTCATATTTTGAAACATTTATTTGTAATTTTCATAAACTCGTAGCAATAATCCAGACGAAGAGAATGTATGCGAAAATAAGTTTGTAATATATACAGTTGCCGAGAAATATGAAATTTTGCATGCATCACATTTCACGTTATTTTGCCTATAAAGGAGTGAATTATTATTCGATTTGCAATATTTTTTTCCATTTGATGCATAATGCCAATTTGGACTAGGTCAAGCCAATTTTACATTTTCACTGTGACCGGAAATGACGTCATTTGGGCAAAAACTGTATTTTTAACCTAAAAAACAAATATTTTATTCAAATGCGTCTGCCTTATAATATTTTTAAAATTATGATATTTGATTCCCATCAACGAATAGAATGAAGCCATACGACCATACAGATACCACAAAATGGTTTCTAACTTGTACGGTTACAGAGAAATAGGCGATCTTCTATAAGTCACTTTTCAAGGTTTTTGGTCTATAAAAGTGTCAATTATTATTCGATTTTTATAATTTTTTTACCATTTGATGCCTTATGCCATTTATGACTTCTATGAACCAAGTTAACATTTTCAATATCACCGGAAGTAATGTAATTTTTGCAAAAAACGTATTTTTAGCCTTCAAAAGAAACATTTTTTTGAAGGGATTTATATTTATTATTCGTTTAACTTTATAACGTCTGACTCTAATGGGCAGTAAGATTAAATCAATACCATCATATTGATATCAAGAAAAGGCTTCTAGCATGTTCCCTTGTCGAATAATAGCCAATTTTCCCAGGGTCACTTTTAATTTTTTTACCTTCTTGATTTCAGTTTATGGGTTATAGGTTAATTATTTATTGCCCGATATGTATTAAACAAAGTTTCTATTTTGTAAAAATTTCTTTCGGCACCGGAAGTGACGTAATTTTGCCATAATTTACAATTTTGACCTTTTACATATGATAGAGGGTGTCACTGAAGCAAAACAACTAAAGTATAGTTCGGTAGCTCAATGGATCGGCTATGGTATGATAAACTTCCTGTATGATTCCTGAAAGCCGGTTCAGTGCTGCTTGCAGGTCTAGTTATTATTATTATTATTATTATTATTTACCGCGGGGGCCTAGATCTCCATGATCGAAAACAGATATCGATCTGGAATTAGATTTTCTATTGGGAAACCATGTGGTGGCTACTTGATAAAATATTTTTGAAATTTCTGCGCATACCGGAAGTGACCGAACTTTTTACTTTCTCTAAAAATTGAAAATCGGCCATAGTTTCGTCAATTCGTTATCCATTTTCAAACAAATTACATTTTTGGAATCCCTGAATCTTTTCTGAGACAATGGCTATCTAACTTCGTCTATGACTTTTATCGTTCGAAAATTGAAAACATGTTGTTTACGAGACCATTTTTGTCATTTTTCAAAATTTTCAAATTTGACCTACATTTTTGGATACCTGAAGTCCATCCGATTCCAGTAATATAAGTTTCATTCAGAGTTATCGCCCTTTATTTTTCGATTTTTTTCGAATTTTCTTCCCATTTTGTCAGCTCGGGTTTCGTTTTATGGTAGAATTGACGTTTCTGAAACTTCTAGAACATGAATTTATAGTCCAATACCAACGTATAAAGCAATTTCGACAAGAATCCTTAAACCGGAAGTGGTCGAAATAATGTGCAATATTTTGAAAAAAATGCAAAAAATGGATATTTTGGGGAAAAACGCGAATTCTCCGCCCGATATCAATGGATTAAAGAAATTAGGGTACCATTGGACTGCACTAGGATTGTGCTATCGTATGATACCCAACTCGTACGGATACGATGAGCAGGCAGCAAAATATGGCACGCTGAAAATCAAGTATTTTCTGATTTGGAGCGTTTTTGGACGCCTGTATCTCGAAAACTTAACCGCAACTTTTTTTGTAATTTTTTCTATCGAGAGACCTTTCGGATGTACTTTGCATGAAGCCATCCAATAAGACTTTGAAATATCTGGAATAGGTGAAATAACGGACTGAAAATCGAAAAAAGTCGAAAAATCGTGAAATTTTGGAAAATGCTCTGCTATTTTTTTATTTTCAAAGATTTCCAAAAAACGATTGTATATTCAGATAGCTGACCTAATTACGATTCTAACGATGTATAATATGTATGTAGTTATTGAAATTTAATTTTCGATATTTTAATTTTTTTGCATTTTTGGCACTTTTGAACCTAGGATTTCTCAGGGGCATTTTATCTGATCAGATAATGTAATATATCATTACAGAGCACTGTGGCTATTTTAGTGCCCAAACCGGTTATTAAAACTATACCGACAATAATAACCATACCGGAAGTATTCAAAAAATGAAAAAAAAGGTTAAAACATTGTCGCACTTGCGAAAAACTTGATTTCTCCCTTAGGTAATAGCGGACCAAAAGAACTAAAGTGTCGTTGGATAGCTCTATTAATGGACCATCATATGGTATCTAAATAATACGATATCGATGGTAAGGAAATAAATTATTGTATGCCAAAAATCTAGTATTTTCCGATTTTTTAACATTCTGAGACGCCCTTTTCTCGAAAACGACGCCGCAGATTTTTCTTAAACTTTTCTAACTCAAAGTCCCATCGGTTGTCTATATAGTGAATCCAAAATGAAAAGCATTGAAATAATATAGGTGGTCCAAAAATGGCATCAAACTTTGAAAAAAATTGAAAAATCGTTAAATTTTTGTAAACGCTCTTTTATTTATCTTTTTTTCCAAAACTGCTCAATGGATGTTTCTGACACTTCTGGTACAGAAAGTTAAGTATCCAAAGAACTTCGTAAAGCTATCACAACAACGATCGTAAAACTGGAAGTAGTCGAAAAAATGTCCGATATTTTGAAAAAAATTATTTTTTTTACGAAAATCTTTTTTATTTATGAATATTTTTTGGTGATATTTTACACTGGGTTAAAATATCATCGTACTTGAGCAGAAATGAGAAAAAAAATTGTCTGGGTAATTTGCGTTAGCCGCCATCGGCGAATTTAGTTTTTCGTACCCAGAAAAATTATTTATTGTTCGATTTGTATAAAACAAAGTTCATATGCTCCGTGGTCTCAATTGTTATTTTTTATGTTACGGTGAAATTTTTCTGTCGCCAACGGAAGTGACGTAATATTAACAAAAACTACAATTTTGACAGTTCGGTACCACTTTTTGAAAGAAAATATTATTTTTTTTCAAAACTGATATAACTAAAAGGATGCACCCTGCGAAGGTGCACAAAATCCTTAGCTCATATTTTTAAATTTCAATTTTATTTTCGGGCAATTTCGAATAAAATGTAAAATAAAGTGTAAAATTCAGCTATTTACAATTCATTCAGCGTCTTCATATTTTTAAATATTTATTTGTAATTTTCATAAACTCGTAGCAATAATCCAGACGAAGAGAATGTATGCGAAAATTAGTTTGTAATATGAGCAGTTGTCGAGAAATATGCAATTTTGCATGCATCACTTTTCACGTTATTTTGCCTATACAAGAGTGAATTATTATTCGATTTGCAATATTTTTTTTCCATTTGATGTCTAATGCCAATTTGGACTAGGTCAAGCCAATTTTACATTTTCACTGTGACCGGAAATGACGTCATTTGGGCAAAAACTGTATTTTTAACCTAAAAAACTAATATTTTATTCAAATCAGTCTCCCTTATAATATTTTTAAAATTATGATATTTTATTCCCATCAACGAATAGAATGAAGCCATACGACCATACAGATACCACAAAATGGTTTCTAACTTGTACGGTTACAGAGAAATAGGCGATCTTCTATAAGTCACTTTTCAAGGTTTTTGGTCTATAAAAGTGTCAATTATTATTCGATTTTTATAATTTTTTTACCATTTGATGCCTTATGCCATTTATGACTTCTATGATACAAGTTAACATTTTCAATATCACCGGAAGTAATGTAATTTTTGCAAAAAACGTATTTTTAGCCTTCAAAACAAACATTTTTTTGAAGTGATTTATATTCATTATTCGTTTAACTTTATAACGTCTGGCTCTAATGGGCAGTAAGATTGAATCAATACCATCATATTGATATCAAGAAAAGGCTTCTAGCATGTTCCCTTGTCGAATAATAACCAATTTTCCCAGGGTCACTTTTAAGTTTTTTACCTTCTTAATTTCAGTTTATGGGTTATAGGTTAATTATTTATTGCCCGATATGTATAAAACAAAGTTTGTATTTTGTGTGTTGCGAATTTTCGACTTATTTTTCACCTATAAAAATTTCTTTCGGTACCGGAAGTGACGTAATTTTGCCATAATTTACAATTTTGACCTGTCTTTTCGCCAGCAAATATTACTTTTACATATGATAGAGGGTGTCACTGAAGCAAAACAACTAAAGTATACTTTGGTAGCTCAATGGATCGGCTATGGTATAATAAACTTCCTGTATGATTCCTGAAAGCCGGTTCAGTGCTGCTTGCAGGTCTAGTTAGGCTTTCAGACTTTCGTCTGAAAGCCTATTGAGATTACTAAAATTATTATTATTATTATTATTATTATTATTATTATTATTTACCGCGAGGGCCTAGATCTCCATGATCGAAAACAGATATCGATCTGGAATTAGCTTTTCTATTGGGAAACCATGTGGTGGCTACTTGATAAAATATTTTTGAAATTTCTGCGCATACCGGAAGTGACCGAACTTTGTACTTTCTCTAAAAATTGAAAATCGGCTATAGTTTCGTCAATTCTTTATCCATTTTCAAACAAATTACATTTTTGGAATCCCTGGATCTTTTCTGAGAAAATGGCTATCTCACATTTTTCAATTTCGAACATTCGTCTATGACTTTTATAGTTCGAAAATTGAACACATGTTGTTTACGAGACAATTTTTGTTATTTTTCAAAATTTTCAAATTTGACCTACATTTTTGGATACCTGAAGTCCATCCGATTCCAGTAATATAAGTTTCATTCAGAGTTATCGCCCTTTATTTTTCGATTTTTTTCGAATTTTCTTCCCATTTTGTGAGCTCGGGTTTCGTTTTATGGCAGAATTGACGTTTCTGAAACTTCTGGAACATGAAGTTAAAGTCCAATATCAACAGGTAAAGCAATTTCGACAAGACTCCTTAAACCGGAAGTGGTCGAAATAATGTGCAAAATTTGCAAAAAAAACGAAAAAAATGGGTGGTTTTGGGAAAAACGTGATTTCATCGCCCGATATCAACGGATTAAAGGGATTAAGGTATCGTTGGGTTGCATGAAGAATGGACTATCGTATGATACCCAAATCATACAGATACTATGAAAAGGTAGCAAAATATGGCACGCTGAAAATCAAGTATTTTCTGATTTGGAGCGTTTTTGGATGCCTGTATCTCGAAAACTTAACCTACAATTTTTTTTATTTTTTTTCTATCGAGAGTCCTTTTGGAGGTATTTGGCATGAAGCCATCCAATAGGACTTTGAAATGTCTGGAATAGGATAAAAAAGGGACTGAAAATCGAAAAAAGTCGAAAAATCGTGAAATTTTGGAAAATGCTCTACTATTTTTTTATTTTAAGAGATTTTTAAAAAAAGGTTGTATATTCAGATAGCTGACCTAATTACGATTCTAACGATGTATAATATGTATGTAATTATTAAAATTTAATTTTCGATATTTTAAATTTTTTGCATTTTTGGCACTTTTGAACATAGGATTTCTCAGGGGCATTTTATCTGATCAGATAATGTAATATATCATTACAGAGCCCTGTGGCTATTTTAGTGCACAAACCGGCTATTAGAACTATTCCGACAATAATAACCATACCGGAAGTATTCAAAAAATGAAAAAAAAGAGTAAAAACATTGTCGCACTTGCGAAAAACTTGATTTCTCCCTTAGGTAATAGCGGACCAAAAGAACTAAAGTGTCGCTGGATAGCCCTATTAATGGACCATCATATGGTATCTAAATAATACGATTTCGATGGTAAGGAAATAAATTATTGTATGCCAAAAATCTAGTATTTTCCAATTTTTTAACATTCTGAGACGCCCTTTTCTCGAAAACGACGCCTACGATTTTTCTTAAACTTTTCTTACTCAAAGTCCTGTTAGTTGTCTATATAGGGAATCCAAAATGAAAAGCATTGAAATAATATAAGTGGTCGAAAAATGGCCTCAAACTTTGAAAAAAATTGAAAAATCGTTAAATTTTTTGAAACGCTCTTTAATTTATCTTTTTTTCTAAAACTACTCAATGGATGTTTCTGATACTTTTGGTACAGAAAGTTAAGTATCCAAAGGACTTCGTAAAGCTATCACAACAACGATCGTAAAACCGGAAGTAGTCGAAAAAATGTCCGATATTTCGAAAAAAAATAATTTTTTTACGAAAACCTTTTTTATTTATGAATATTTTTTGATGATATTTTACACAGGGTTAAAATATCATCGTACTTGAGCAGAAATGAGAAAAAAAATTGTCTCGGTAATTTGCGTTAGCCGCCATCGGCTAATTTAGTTTTTCGTACCAAGAAAAATTATTTATTGTTCGATTTGTATAAAACAAAGTTCATATGCACCATGGTCCCAATTGTAATTTTTTTTGTTACGGTGAAATTTTTCTGTCGGCAACGGAAGTGACGTAATATTAACAAAAACTACAATTTTGACAGTTCGGTACCACTTTTTGAAAGCAAATATTATTTTTTTTCAAAACTGATATAACTAAAAGGATGCACCCTGCAAAGGTGCACAAAAACCTTAGCTCATATTTTTTAATTTCAACTTCATTTTCGGGCAATTTCGAATAAAATGTAAAATAAAGTGTAAAATTCAGTTATTTACAATTCATTCAGCGTCTTCATATTTTGAAATATTTATTTGTAATTTTCATAAACTCGTAGCAATAATCCAGACGAAGAGAATGTATGCGAAAATTAGTTTGTAATATGAGCAGTTGCCGAGAAATATGCAATTTTGCATGCATCACTTTTCACGTTATTTTGCCTATAAAAGAGTTAATTATTATTCGATTTGCAATATTTTTTTTCCATTTGATGCCTAATGCCAATTTGGACTAGGTCAAGCCAATTTTACATTTTCACTGTGACCGGAAATGACGTCATTTGGGCAAAAACTGTATTTTTAACCTAAAAAACAAATATTTTATTCAAATGAGTCTGCCTTATAATATTTTTAAAATTATGATATTTGATTCCCATCAACGAATAAAATGAAGCCATACGACCATACAGATACCACAAAATGGTTTCTAACTTGTACGGTTACAGAGAAATAGGCGATCTTCTATAAGTCACTTTTCAAGGTTTTTGGTCTGTAAAACTGTCAATTATTATTCGATTTTTACAATTTATTTACCATTTCATGCCTTATGCTATTTATGACTTCTATGAACCAAGTTAAAATTTTCAATATCACCGGAAGTAATGTAATTTTTGCAAAAAACGTATTTTTAGCCTTTAAAACAAACATTTTTTTGAAGGGATTTATATTTATTATTCGTATAACTTTATAACGTCTGACTCTAATGGGCAGTAAGACTGAATCAATACCATCATATTGATATCAAGAAAAATCTTCTAGCATGTTCCCTTGCCGAATAATAACCAATTTTCCGAGGGTCACTTTTCAGTTTTTTACCTTCTTAATTTCAGTTTATGGGTTATAGGTTAATTATTTATTGTCCGATATTTATAAAAAAAAGTTTGTATTTTGTATGTTGCGAATTTTCGACTTATTTTTCATCTATAAAAATTTCTTTCGGCACCGGAAGTGACATACTTTTGCCATAATTTACAATTTTGACCGGTCTTTTAGCCAGCAAATATTACTTTTACATATGATAGAGGGTGTCACTGAAGCAAAACAACTAAAGTATAGTTTGGTAGCTCAATGGATCGGCTATGGTATAATAAACTTCCTGTATGATTCCTGAAAGCCGGTTCAGTGCTGCTTGCAGGTCTAGTTATTATTATTATTTACCGCGGGGGCCAAGTTCTCCATGATCGAAAGCAGATATCGATCTGAAATCAATTTTTCTTTCGGGAAACCATGTGGTGGCTACTTGATAAAGTATTTTCGAGAATTCTGCGCATACCGGAAGTGGCAGATCTTTGTACGTTGTCAAAAAATTGGCCATAGTTTCGTCAATTATTTACCCATTTTCAAACAAATGACATTTTCGGAAACCCTGAATCTTTTCCGAGCCAATAGCAATCTAAGATTTTGTAATTTCGAAACTTCGTCGCTGACTTCTAGCGTTCGAAAATTGAAAAATTTTGTTTAAGAGACAATTTTTGTCATTTTTCAAAATTTTCAAATTTGACCTACATTTTTGGATACCTGAAGTCCATCCGATTTCAGTAATATAAGTTTCATTCCGAGTTATCGCCCTTTATTTTTCGATTTTTTTCGAATTTTCTTCCCATTTTGTAAGCTCGGGTTTCGTTTTATGGTAGAATTGACGTTTCTGAAACTTCTGGAACGTGAAGTTATAGTCCAATACCAACGTATAAAGCAATTTCGACAAGAATCCTTAAACCGGAAGTGGTCGAAATAATGTGCAATATTTTGAAAAAAATGCAAAAAATGGATATTTTGGGAAAAAACGCGATTTCTCCGCCCGATATCAATGGATTAAAGAAATTAGGGTACCATTGGACTGCACTAGAATTGTGCTGTCGTATGATACCCAACTCGTACGGATACGATGAGCAGGCAGCAAAATATGGCACGCTGAAAATCAAGTATTTTCTGATTTGGAGCGTTTTTGGACGCCTGTATCTCGAAAACTTAACCGCAACTTTTTTTTTATTTTTTTCTATCGAGAGTCCTTTCGGAGGTATTTTGCATGAAGCCATCCAATAAGACTTTGAAATATCTGGAATAGGTGAAATAACGGACTGAAAATCGAAAAAAGTGGAAAAATCGTGAAATTTTGGAAAATGCTCTACTATTTTTTTATTTTCAGAGATTTTCAAAAAAAGATTGTATATTCAGATAGCTGACCTAATATCGATTCTAACGATGTATAATATGTATGTAGTTATTGAAATTTAATTTTCGATATTTTAAAGTTTTTGCATTTTTGGCACTTTTGAACCTAGGATTTCTCAGGGGAATTTTATCTGATCAGATAATGTAATATATCATTACAGAGCCCTGTGGCTATTTTAGTGCCCAAACCGGTTATTAAAACTATACCGACAATAATAACCATACCGGAAGTATTCAAAAAATGAAAAAAAAAGGTTAAAAACATTGTCGCACTTGCGAAAAACTTCATTTCTTCCTTAGGTAATAGCGGACCAAAAGAACTAAAGTGTCGTTGGATAGCCCTATTAATGGACCATCATAATATGATATCTAAATAATACGATATTGATGGTAAGGAAATAAATTATTGTATGCCAAAAATCTAGTATTTTCCGATTTTTTAACATTCTGAGACGCCCTTTTCTCGAAAACGACACGGCAGATTTTTCTTAAACTTTTCTTACTCAAAGTCGTATCGGTTGTCTATATAGTGAATCCAAAATGAAAAGCATTGAAATAATATAGGTGGTCTAAAAATGGCATCAAACTTTGAAAAAAATTGAAAAATCGTTAAATTTTATAAACGCTCTTTAATTTATCTTTTTTTCAAAAACTGCTCAATGGATGTTTCTGACACTTCTGGTACAGAAAGTTAAGTATCCAAAGAACTTCGTAAAGCTATCGCGACAATGATCGTAAAACCCGAAGTAGTCGAAAAAATGTCCGATATTTCGAAAAAAAATAATTTTTTTACGAAAACCTTTCTTATTTATGAATATTTTTTGATGATATTTTACACAGGGTTAAAATATCATCGTACTTGAGCAGAAATGAGAAAAAAAAATTGTCTCGGTAATTTGCGTTAGCCGCCATCGGCTAATTTAGCTTTTCGTACCCAGAAAAATTATTTATTGTTCGATTTGCATAAAACAAAGTTCATATGCTCCGTGGTCCCAATTGTAATTTTTTTTGTTACGGTGAAATTTTTCTGTCGGCAACGGAAGTGACGTAATATTAACAAAAACTACAATTTTGACAGTTCGGTACCACTTTTTGAAAGCAAATATTATTTTTTTTCAAAACTGATATAACTAAAAGGATGCACCCTGCAAAGGTGCACAAAATCCTTAGCTCATATTTTTGAATTTCAATTTCATTTTCGGGCAATTTCGAATAAAATGTAAAATAAAGTGTAAAATTCAGTTATTTACAATTCATTCAGCGTCTTCATATTTTGAAATATTTATTTGTAATTTTCATAAACTCGTAGCAATAATCCAGACGAAGAGAATGTATGCGAAAATTAGTTTGTAATATGAGCAGTTGCCGAGAAATATGCAATTTTGCATGCATCACTTTTCACGTTATTTTGCCTATACAAGAGTGAATTATTATTCGATTTGCAATATTTTTTTTCCATTTGATACCTAATGCCAATTTGGACTAGGTCAAGCCAATTTTACATTTTCACTGTGACCGGAAATGACGTCATTTGGGCAAAAACTGTATTTTTAACCTAAAAAAACTAACATTTTATTCAAATGAGTCTGCCTGATAATATTTTTAAAATTATGATATTTGATTCCCATCAACGAATAGAATAAAGCCATACGACCATACAGATACCACAAAATGGTTTCTAACTTGTACGGTTTCAGAGAAATAGGCGATCTTCTATAAGTCACTTTTCAAGGTTTTTGGTCTATAAAAGTGTC
Organism: Patella depressa; assembly: GCA_948474765.1. Taxonomy (NCBI): domain Eukaryota; kingdom Metazoa; phylum Mollusca; class Gastropoda; family Patellidae; genus Patella; species Patella depressa. Next base: position 52,734,408 of record OX419719.1, on the reverse strand, counting down.
AATTATTATTCGATTTTTATAATTTTTTTACCATTTGATGCCTTATGCCATTTATGACTTCTATGAACCAAGTTAACATTTTCAATATCACCGGAAGTAATGCAATTTTTGCAAAAAACGTATTTTTAGCCTTCAAAACAAACATTTTTTTGAAGTGATTTATATTCATTATTCGTTTAACTTTATAACGTCTGACTCTAATGGGCAGTAAGATTGAATCAATACCATCATATTGATATCAAGAAAAGGCTTCTAGCATGTTCCCTTGTCGAATAATAATCAATTTTCCCAGGGTCACTTTTAAGTTTTTTACCTTCTTAATTTCAGTTTATGGGTTATAGGTTAATTATTTATTGCCCGATATGTATAAAACAAAGTTTGTATTTTGTATGTTGCGAATTTTCGACTTATTTTTCACCTATAAAAATTTCTTTCGGCACCGGAAGTGACGTAATTTTGCCATAATTTACAATTTTGACCGGTCTTTTCGCCAGCAAATATTACTTTTACATATGATAGAGGGTGTCACTGAAGCAAAACAACTAAAGTATAGTTTGGTAGCTCAATGGATCGGCTATGGTATAATAAACTTCCTGTATGATTCCTGAAAGCCGGTTCAGTGCTGCTTGCAGGTCTAGTTATTATTATTATTATTATTAGGCTTTCAGACTTTCGTCTGAAAGCCTATTGAGATTACTAAAATTATTATTTTTTTTTTTATTATTATTATTTACCGCCGGAGCCTATTTCTCTATGATCGAAAAGAGATACCGATCTGCGGTTCATCTTTCTATCGGGAAACCATGTGGTGGCTACTCAATAAAGCAATTTTTGAACTTCTGCGCAGACCGGAAGTGGTCGAATTTTGAACGTTTGTAAAAAATAAAAAATCGGTCGTGGTTTCGTCAATTCTCTACCTATATTCAAACAAATCACATTTTTGGAAAGTCTGAGACATTTACAAGACAATAGCAATCTCACATTTCGCAATTTCGAAACTTCGTCGCTGACTTCTATCGTTCGAAAATTCAAAACACGTCGCCTACGAGACATTTTTTGTTATTTTTCAAAATTTGCAAATTTGACCTATATTTTTGGATACCTGACGTCAATCCGATTCCAGTAATATAAGTTTCATTCAGAGTTATCGCCCTTTATTTTTCGATTTTTTTCGAATTTTCTTCCCATTTTGTGAGCTGTGGTGTCGTTTTACAGCCAAAATGATGTTTCTGAAACTTACGGAACATGAAGTTATAGTCCAATACCAACTGATAAAGCAATTTCGACAAGAATCCTTTAACCGGAAGTAGTCGAAATAATGTGCAATATTTTGAAAAAAATGCAAAAAATGGATATTTTGGGGAAAAACGCGATTTCTCCGCCCGATATCAATGGATTAAAGAAATTAGGGTACCATTGGATTGTACTAGGATTGTACTATCGTATGATACCCAATTCATACGGATACTATGACCAGGCAGCAAAATATGGCACGCTGAAAATCAAGTATTTTCTGATTTGGAGCGTTTTTGGACGCCTATATCTCGAAAACTTAACCGCAACTTTTTTTTAAATTTGTTCTATCGAGAGTCCTTTCGGAGTTAATTTGCATGAAACCACCCAATAAGCCTTTGAAATATCTGGAATAGGTGAAATAAAGGACTGAAAATCGAAAAAAGTCGAAAAATCGTGAAATTTTGGAAAATGCTCTACTATTTTTTTATTTGAAGAGATTTTTTAAAAAAGGCTGTATATTCAGATAGCTGACCTAATTACGATTCTAACGATGTATAATATGTATGTAATTATTGAAATTTAATTTTCGATATTTTAATTTTTTTTCATTTTTGGCACTTTTGAACACAGGATTTCTCAGGGGCATTTTATCTGATCAGATAATGTAATATATCATTACAGAGCCCTCTGGCTATTTTAGTGCTCAAACCGGCTATAAAACAATTCCGACAATAATAACCATGCCGGAAGTATTCAAAAAATGAAAAAAAAAAGGTTAAAAACATTGTCTCACTTGCGAAAAACTTGATTGCTCCCTTAGGTAATAGCGGACCAAAAGAACTAAAGTGTCGTTGGATAGCCCTATTAATGGACCATCATATGGTATCTAAATAATACGATTTCGATGGTAAGGAAATACATTATTGTATGCCAAAAATCTAGTATTTTCCGATTTTTTAACATTCTGAGACGCCCTTTTCTCGAAAACGACGCCGCAGATTTTTCTGAAACTTTTCTTACTCAAATTCCTATCGGTTGTCTATATAGTGAATCCAAAATGAAAAGCATTGAAATAATATAGGTGGTCCAAAAATGGCATCAAACTTTAAAAAAAGTTGAAAAATCGTTAAATTTTTGTAAACGCTCTTTAATTTATCTTTTTTTCCAAAACTACTCAATGGATGTTTCTGACACTTCTGGTATAGAAAGTTAAGTATCCAAAGAACTTCGTAAAGCTATCACAACAACGATCGTAAAGACGGAAGTAGTCGAAAAAATGTCCGATATTTTGAAAAAAAAATATTTCTTTTACGAAAACCTTTTTTATTTATGAATATTTTTTGATGATATTTTACACAGGGTTAAAATATCATCGTACTTGAGCAGAAATGAGAAAAAAAATTGTCTCGGTAATTTGCGTTAGCTGCTATCGGCTAATTTAATTTTTCGTATCCAGAAAAATTATTTATTGTTCGATTTGTATAAAACAAAGTTCATATATGCTCCGTGGTCCCAATTGTATTTTTTTTGGTTACGGTGAAATTTTTCTGTTGGCAACGGAAGTGACCTAATATTAACAAAAACTACAATTTTGACAGTTCGGTACCACTTTTTGAAAGCAAATATTATTTTTTTTCAAAAATGATATAACTAAAAGGATGCACCCTGCAAAGGTGCATAAAATCCTTAGCTCCTATTTTTTAATTTCAATTTCATTTTCGGGCAATTTCGAATAAAATGTAAAATAAAGTGTAAAATTCAGTTATTTACAATTCATTCAGCGTCTTCATATTTTGAAATATTGATTTGTAATTTTCATAAACTCGTAGCAATAATCCAGATGAAGAGAATGTTTGCGAAAATTAGTTTGTAATATGAGCAGTTACCGAGAAATGTGCAATTTTGCATGCATCACTTTTCACGTTATTTTGCCTATAAAAGAGTGAATTATTATTCGATTTGCAATATTTTTTTCCATTTGATGCCAAATGCCAATTTGGACTTGGTTAAGCCAATTTTACATTTTCACTGTGAACGGAAATGACGTCATTTGGGCAAAAACTGTATTTTTAACCTAAAAAACTAATATTTTATTCAAATGAGTCAACCTTATAATATTTTCAAAATTATGATATTTGATTCCCATCAAAGAATAGAATGAAGCCATACGACCATACAGATACCACAAAATGGTTTCTAACTTGTACGGTTACAGAGAAATAGGCGATCTTCTATAAGTCACTTTTCAAGGTTTTTGGTCTATAAAAGTGTCAATTATTATTCGATTTTTATAATTTTTTTACCATTTGTTGCCTTATGCCATCTATGACTTCTATGAACCAAGTTAACATTTTCAATATCACCGGAAGTAATGTAATTTTTGCAAAAAACGTATTTTTAGCCTTCAAAACAAACATTTTTTTTGAAGGGATTTATATTTATTATTCGTTTAACTTTATAGCGTCTGACTCTAATGGGCAGTAAGATTGGATCAATACCATCATATTGATATCAAGAAAGGGCTTCTAGCATGTTCCCTTGTCGAATAATAACCAATTTTCCCAGGGTCACTTTTAAGTTTTTTACCTTCTTAATTTCAGCTTATGGGTTATAGGTTAATTATTTATTGCCCGATATGTATAAAACAAAGTTTGTATTTTGTATGTTGCGAATTTTCGACTTATTCTTCACCTATAAAAATTTCTTTCGGCACCGGAAGTGACGTAATTTTGCCATAATTTACAATTTTGAACGGTCTTTTCGCCACCAAATATTACTTTTACATATGATAGAGGGTGTCACTGAAGCAAAACAACTAGAGTATAGTTTGGTAACTCAATGGGTCGGCTATGGTATAATAAACTTCCTGTATGATTCCTGAAAGCCGGTTCAGTGCTGCTTGCAGGTCTAGTTATTATTATTATTATTATTATTTACCGCGAGGGCCTAGATCTCCATGATCGAAAACAGATATCGATCTGGAATTAGCTTTTCTATTGGGAAACCATGTGGTGGCTACTTGATAAAATATTTTTGAAATTTCTGCGCATACCGGAAGTGACCGAACTTTGTACTTTCTCTAAAAATTGAAAATCGGCTATAGTTTCGTCAATTCTTTATCCATTTTCAAACAAATTACATTTTTGGAATCCCTGGATCTTTTCTGAGAAAATGGCTATCTCACATTTTTCAATTTCGAACATTCGTCTATGACTTTTATAGTTCGAAAATTGAACACATGTTGTTTACGAGACAATTTTTGTTATTTTTCAAAATTTTCAAATTTGACCTACATTTTTGGATACCTGAAGTCCATCCGATTCCAGTAATATAAGTTTCATTCAGAGTTATCGCCCTTTATTTTTCGATTTTTTTCGAATTTTCTTCCCATTTTGTGAGCTCGGGTTTCGTTTTATGGCAGAATTGACGTTTCTGAAACTTCTGGAACATGAAGTTAAAGTCCAATATCAACAGGTAAAGCAATTTCGACAAGACTCCTTAAACCGGAAGTGGTCGAAATAATGTGCAAAATTTGCAAAAAAACGAAAAAAATGGGTGGTTTTGGGAAAAACGTGATTTCTTCGCCCGATATCAACGGATTAAAGGGATTAAGGTATCGTTGGGTTGCATGAAGAATGGACTATCGTATGATACCCAAATCATACAGATACTATGAAAAGGTAGCAAAATATGGCACGCTGAAAATCAAGTATTTTCTGATTTGGAGCGTTTTTGGATGCCTGTATCTCGAAAACTTAACCTACAATTTTTTTTATTTTTTTTCTATCGAGAGTCCTTTTGGAGGTATTTGGCATGAAGCCATCCAATAGGACTTTGAAATGTCTGGAATAGGATAAAAAAGGGACTGAAAATCGAAAAAAGTCGAAAAATCGTGAAATTTTGGAAAATGCTCTACTATTTTTTTATTTTAAGAGATTTTTAAAAAAAGGTTGTATATTCAGATAGCTGACCTAATTACGATTCTAACGATGTATAATATGTATGTAATTATTAAAATTTAATTTTCGATATTTTAAATTTTTTGCATTTTTGGCACTTTTGAACATAGGATTTCTCAGGGGCATTTTATCTGATCAGATAATGTAATATATCATTACAGAGCCCTGTGGCTATTTTAGTGCCCAAACCGGCTATTAGAACTATTCCGACAATAATAACCATACCGGAAGTATTCAAAAAATGAAAAAAAAGAGTAAAAACATTGTCGCACTTGCGAAAAACTTGATTTCTCCCTTAGGTAATAGCGGACCAAAAGAACTAAAGTGTCGCTGGATAGCCCTATTAATGGACCATCATATGGTATCTAAATAATACGATTTCGATGGTAAGGAAATAAATTATTGTATGCCAAAAATCTAGTATTTTCCAATTTTTTAACATTCTGAGACGCCCTTTTCTCGAAAACGACGCCTACGATTTTTCTTAAACTTTTCTTACTCAAAGTCCTGTTAGTTGTCTATATAGGGAATCCAAAATGAAAAGCATTGAAATAATATAAGTGGTCGAAAAATGGCCTCAAACTTTGAAAAAAATTGAAAAATCGTTAAATTTTTTGAAACGCTCTTTAATTTATCTTTTTTTCTAAAACTACTCAATGGATGTTTCTGACACTTTTGGTACAGAAAGTTAAGTATCCAAAGGACTTCGTAAAGCTATCACAACAACGATCGTAAAACCGGAAGTAGTCGAAAAAATGTCCGATATTTCGAAAAAAAATAATTTTTTTACGAAAACCTTTTTTATTTATGAATATTTTTTGATGATATTTTACACAGGGTTAAAATATCATCGTACTTGAGCAGAAATGAGAAAAAAAATTGTCTCGGTAATTTGCGTTAGCCGCCATCGGCTAATTTAGTTTTTCGTACCCAGAAAAATTATTTATTGTTCGATTTGTATAAAACAAAGTTCATATGCACCATGGTCCCAATTGCAATTTTTTTTGTTACGGTGAAATTTTTCTGTCGGCAACGGAAGTGACGTAATATTAACAAAAACTACAATTTTGACAGTTCGGTACCACTTTTTGAAAGCAAATATTATTTTTTTTCAAAACTGATATAACTAAAAGGATGCACCCTGCAAAGGTGCACAAAAACCTTAGCTCATATTTTTTAATTTCAACTTCATTTTCGGGCAATTTCGAATAAAATGTAAAATAAAGTGTAAAATTCAGTTATTTACAATTCATTCAGCGTCTTCATATTTTGAAATATTTATTTGTAATTTTCATAAACTCGTAGCAATAATCCAGACGAAGAGAATGTATGCGAAAATTAGTTTGTAATATGAGCAGTTGCCGAGAAATATGCAATTTTGCATGCATCACTTTTCACGTTATTTTGCCTATAAAAGAGTTAATTATTATTCGATTTGCAATATTTTTTTTCCATTTGATGCCTAATGCCAATTTGGACTAGGTCAAGCCAATTTTACATTTTCACTGTGACCGGAAATGACGTCATTTGGGCAAAAACTGTATTTTTAACCTAAAAAACAAATATTTTATTCAAATGAGTCTGCCTTATAATATTTTTAAAATTATGATATTTGATTCCCATCAACGAATAAAATGAAGCCATACGACCATACAGATACCACAAAATGGTTTCTAACTTGTACGGTTACAGAGAAATAGGCGATCTTCTATAAGTCACTTTTCAAGGTTTTTGGTCTGTAAAACTGTCAATTATTATTCGATTTTTACAATTTATTTACCATTTCATGCCTTATGCTATTTATGACTTCTATGAACCAAGTTAAAATTTTCAATATCACCGGAAGTAATGTAATTTTTGCAAAAAACGTATTTTTAGCCTTTAAAACAAACATTTTTTTGAAAGGATTTATATTTATTATTCGTATAACTTTATAACGTCTGACTCTAATGGGCAGTAAGACTGAATCAATACCATCATATTGATATCAAGAAAAATCTTCTAGCATGTTCCCTTGCCGAATAATAACCAATTTTCCGAGGGTCACTTTTCAGTTTTTTACCTTCTTAATTTCAGTTTATGGGTTATAGGTTAATTATTTATTGTCCGATATTTATAAAAAAAAGTTTGTATTTTGTATGTTGCGAATTTTCGACTTATTTTTCATCTATAAAAATTTCTTTCGGCACCGGAAGTGACATACTTTTGCCATAATTTACAATTTTGACCGGTCTTTTAGCCAGCAAATATTACTTTTACATATGATAGAGGGTGTCACTGAAGCAAAACAACTAAAGTATAGTTTGGTAGCTCAGTGGATCGGCTATGGTATAATAAACTTCCTGTATGATTCCTGAAAGCCGGTTCAGTGCTGCTTGCAGGTCTAGTTATTAGGCTTTCAGACTTTCGTCTGAAAGACTATTGTTTTTACTAAAATTATTATTATTTATTATTATTATTTTATTTTTCGGGGGAGCCTATTTCTCAGCGCCTGTAACAGATACCGATCTCGGACCTAATTCTCTATAGGGAAACCATGTGTTGGCTACTTGATAAACTATTTTTGAAACTTCTGCGCAGACCGGAAGTGGTCGAATTTCGTGCTGTGTCAAAAAATTAAAAAACGGCCGTAGATTCGTCAATTCTGTACCTATTTTCACACAAATGACATTTTCGGAAACCTTGAGTCTTTTCTCGGACGATAGCAGTTGAAAATTTCGATATTTCGAAACTTCACCGCTGACTTCTTGCGATCGAAAAATGAAAAATTTTATTTGAGAGACAATTTTTGTTATTTTGCAAAATTTTCAAATTTGACCTACATTTTTTGATACCTGAAGGCAATCCGGTTCCAGTAATATAAGTTTCATTCCGAGTTATCGCCCTTTATTTTTCGATTTTTTTCGAATTTTCTTCACATTTTGTGAGCTTAAGTTTCGTTTTACGGCCGGATCAACGTTTCTCAAATTCCTGATACATGAAGCAATATTGTCAAACCACCGTTTAAAGCAATTTCAACAACAATCCGTAAACCGGAAGTAGTCGAAATAATATGCGATATATTGAAAAAAACGTGAAAAATTGGTGTCTTGGGTAAAAACACGATTTCTCCGTCCGATATCAACGGATTAAACAAATTAAGGTATCATTTGGCCTAGCGGTGATTGGACCACTGGATGATACCCAATTCGTACGGATACGATGAGCTGGAAGCAAAATATGGCACGCTGAAAATCAAGTATTTTCTGATTTGGAGCGTTTTTGGACGCCTGTATTTCGAAAACTGCTCCAGCGATTTTTCTTAAACTTTATCTATCGATGGTCCTTCCGGTAGTCTTTAGCATGGATCCATCCATTAAGGCTATTATATAATTGGAATAAGACAAAAAAGGGACTGAAAATCGAAAAAAGTCGAAAAATCGTGAAATTTGGGAAAATGCTCCACTATTTTTTTATTTTAAGAGATTTTCAAAAAAAAGATATATATTTAAAAAGCTGACCTAATTACGATTCTAATGATGTATAATATGTATGCAGTTATTGAAATTTAATTTTCAATATTTTGACATTTTGACATTTTTAACACTTTTGAACATAGGATTTCTCAGAAGTATTTTATTTGATCGTATAGTGTCGTATATCATTAGAGAGCCCTGGTCCCATGCAAACTCCAAAACTGGATGTGAAAACTACTCGACAATGATTCGTATACCGGAAGTAGTTAAAAAAACAAAGAAAAATGTAAAAAAGATGAAAAAAAATTGGAGCTCTTGCCAAAAGTTCGAATTCTCCGTCACATATTAGCGGACCAAAACAATTAAAATGTCTTTGGATAGTTCCATTAATAGACGATCGTATAACATCTAAATAACACGAATTTGATTCTTAGGAAATGAATTATGGTACGCCGAAAATTAAGTATTTTCCGTTTTGGAGCATTCTGAGACGCCTTTTTCTCGAAAACGACGCCTACGATTTTTCTTAAACATTTTTTACTCAGAGTCCTATCGGTGGCCTAGCGTGTGCATTTAATAATAAAAGCGTTGCAATATTATAGGCGGTCCAAAAATGACCTCAATCTTTGAAAAAAGTTGAAAAATCATTAAATTATTGAAAATGCTCTTTTATTTATCTTTTTTTCAAAAATTACTTAATGAATGTTTCTGACATTTCTGGTACAGGAAGTTAAGTATCTAATCAACTTGTTAAAGCAATTCCGACAATGATCGAAAAACCGGAAGTAGTCGAAAAAATATCCGATATATTGATTTTTTTTTACATTTTTACAGAAAACTTTTTTATTTATGAATATTTTTTGATGGTAGTTTACACAGAGTTAAAGTATCACCCTACTTGAGCATAAGTGAGAAAGAATTTTGTCTCAGTAATTTTCTTTAGTCGCCATTGGCTAATTTAGTTTTTCGTACCTAGATTAATTATTTATTGTTCGATTTGTATAAAACAAAGTGCGTATGATTCGTGATGTCAATTGTAATATTTTTTGTTACGGTGACATTTTTCTGCACGCAACGGAAGTGGCGTAATATTAACAAAAACTACAATTTTGAGAGTTAAGTACCACTTTTTGACAGCAAATATTATGTTTTTCGAAAACTGATATAACAAAAAGTATGCGCCCTGTAAAGGCGCATAAAATGTTTGGCTGAGATTCTTAAATTTCAATTTCATTTTCGGGCAATTTCGAATAAAATGTAAAAAAAAGGGTAAAATTCAGTTATTACAACCCATTCAACGTCTTTATATTTTGAACTATTTATTCGTAACTTTCATAAACTCGTAGCCATAATCCAGACGAAGAGAATGTATGCGAAAAATAGTTTGTAATATGAGCAGTTGCCGAGAAATATGCAATTTTGCATGCATCACTTTTCACGTTATTTTGCCTATAAAATAGTAAATTATTATCCAATTTTCAATAAATTTTTTTCATTCGATGCCTATTGCCAATTTGGACTAGGTTAAGCCAATTTTACAGTTTCACTGTGACCGAAAATGACGTCATTTTGCCAAAAACTGTATTTTTAACCTAGAAAACAAATATTTTATTCAAATGAGTCTTGTTTATAATATTTTTAAAATTATGATATTTGAATCCCATCACCGAATAGCATGAAATCATACCATCATACAGATACCACAAAAAAGTTTCTAACTTGTACGGTTGCCGAGAAATAGACGATTTTCTACAAGTCACTTTCCAATCTTTTTGGTCTATAAAAGTGTCAATTATTATTCAATTTTCATACAATTTTCACCATGTGATGCCTTATGCCATTTATGATTGCAATGATCTGATTTAACATTTCCATTATCACCGGAAGTAATGTCATATTTGCAAAAAACGTATTTTTAGACTTCAAAATAAAATTTTACTCCAAAATTAGATTTTGCGCGATCCGACTCAAGATGGCGTGTTCAATGACAAATATTACGGGACGCTGAAGATCTAGTATTTTCCTTTTTGGACTTTTATATGATATCAGAATGATACAAATTCGATGGTTAGGCAATAGATTATGAGATGCCGAAAATATAGTATTTTCCTCTTTTTTTGGAGCCTTTTCAAACTCGTTTATCTCGAAAACTACTTCTATTTCACTTCTTAAACTTCTGTTACCCCGAGTCCTATCGGTCGTTTAGGGTATAAAGGTAAATTTAAAAGCATGGCAATGATCTAAAGGACCCTGAAAGCCGATTCAGCACTGCTATGCAGGTCTAGTTAGGCTTTCAGACTTTCGTCTGAAAGCCTATTGAGATTACTAAAATTATTATTAGGCTTTCAGACTTTCGTCTGAAAGCCTATTGAGATTACTAAAATTATTATTATTATTATTATTATTATTATTATTTACCGCGGGGGCCTAGATCTCCATGATCGAAAACAGATATCGACCTGGAATTAGATTTTCTATTGGGAAACCATGTGGTGGCTACTTGATAAAATATTTTTGAAATTTCTGCGCATACCGGAAGTGACCGAACTTTGCACGTTGTCTAAAAATTGAAAATCGGCCATAGTTTCGTCAATTCTTTATCCATTTTCAAACAAATTACATTTTTGGAATCCCTGAATCTTTTCTGAGACAATGGCTATCTCACATTTTTCAATTTCGAACATTCGTCTATGACTTTTATCGTTCGAAAATTGAAAACATGTTGTTTGCGAGACAATTTTTGTTATTTTTCAAAATTTTGAAATTTGACCTACATTTTTGGATACCTGAAGTCCATCCGATTCCAGTAATATAAGTTTCATTCAGAGTTATCGCCCTTTATTTTTCGATTTTTTTCGAATTTTCTACCCATTTTGTGAGCTCGGGTTCCGTTTTATGGCCAAATTGACGTTTCTGAAATTTCCGAGGCATGAAGCCAAATGACCATTGCAAGGAATAAAGCAATTTCAACAATAATCTGTACACCGGAAGTGGTCGAAATAATGTCGGATATTTTGAAAAAAATGCAAAAAATGGGTATTTTGGGGAAAAACGCGATTTCTCCGTCCGATATAAATGGATTAAAGAAATTAGGGTACCATTGGACTGCACTGGGATTTCACTATCGTATGATACCAAATTCATACGGATACTATGAACAGGCAGCAAAATATGGCACGCTGAAAATCAAGTATTTTCTGATTTTTAGCATTTTTGGACGCCTGTATCTCGAAAACTACTCCAGCGATTTTTATGAAACTTTCTCTATCGAGAGACCTTGTGGTAGTCTGAAGTACGAAACATTCCATTACGACTTTGAAATGTCTGGAATAGGTGAAATAACGGACTGAAAATCAAAAAAAGTCGAAAAATCGTGAAATTTTGGAAAATGCTCTACTATTTTTTTATTTGAAGAGATTTTCAAAAAAAGGTTGTATATTCAGATAGCTGACCTAATTACGATTCTAACGATGTATAATATGTATGTAGTTATTGAAATTTAATTTTCGATATTTTAAATTTTTTGCATTTTTGGCACTTTTGAACATAGGATTTCTCAGAGGCATTTTATCTGATCAGATAATGTAATATATCATTACAGAGCCCCGTGGCTATTTTAGTGCCCAAACCGGCTATTAAAACTATTCCGACAATAATAACCATACCAGAAGTATTCAAAAAATGAAAAAAAAAGGTTAAAAACATTGTCGCACTTGCGAGAAACTTGATTTCTCCCTTAGGTAATAGCGGACCAAAAGAACTAAAGTGTCGCTGGATAGCCCTATTAATGGACCATCATATGGTATCTAAATAATACGATTTCGATGGTAAGGAAATAAATTATTGTATAACAAAAATCTAGTATTTTCCGATTTTTTAACATTCTGGGACGCCCTTTTCTCGAAAACGACGCCGCAGATTTTTCTTAAACTTTTCTTACTCAAAGTCCTATCGGTTGTCTATATAGTGAATCCAAAATGAAAAGCATTGAAATAATATAAATGGTCCAAAAATGGCCTCAAACTTTGAAAAAAATTGAAAAATCGTTAAATTTTTGGAAACGCACTTTAAGTTATCTTTTTTTCCAAAACTACTCAATGGATGTTTCTGACACTTCTGGTACAGAAAGTTAATTATCCAAAGAACTTCGTAAAGCTATCACGACAACGATCGTAAAACCGGAAGTAGTCGAAAAAATGTCCGATATTTTGAAAAAAATTAATTTTTTTACGAAAACCTTTTTTATTTATGAATATTTTTTGATTATATTTTACACAGGGTTAAAAATATCATCCTACTTGAGCAGAAATGAGAAAAAAAATTGTCTCGGTAATTTGCGTTAGCCGCCATCGGCTAATTTAGTTTTTTGTACCCAGAAAAATTATTTATTGTTCGATTTGTATAAAACAAAGTTCATATGCTCCGTGGTCCCAATTGTAATTTTTTTTGTTACGGTGAAATTTTTCTGGCGGCAACGGAAGTGACGTAATATTAACAAAAACTACAATTTTGACCGTTCAGTACCACTTTTTGAAAGCAAATATTATTTTTTTTCAAAACTGATATAACTAAAAGGATGCACCCTGCAAAGGTGCACAAAATCCTTAGCTCAGATTTTTTAATTTCAATTTCATTTTCCGGCAATTTCGAATAAAATGTAAAATAAAGTGTAAAATTCAGTTATTTACAATTCATTCAGCGTCTTCATATTTTGAAATATTTATTTGTAATTTTCATAAACTCGTAGCAATAATCCAGACGAAGAGAATGTATGCGCAAATTAGTTTGTAATATGAGCAGTTGCCGAGAAATATGCAATTTTGCATGCATCACTTTTCACGTTATTTTGCCTATAAAAGAGTGAATTATTATTCGATTTGCAATATTTTTTTCCATTTGATGCTTAATGCCAATTTGGACTAGGTCAAGCCAATTTTACATTTTCACTGTGACCGGAAATGACGTCATTTGGGCAAAAACTGTATTTTTAACTTAAAAAACAAATATTTTATTCAAATGAGTCTGCCTTATAATATTCTTGAAATTATGATATTTGATTCCCATCAACGAATAGAATGAAGCCATACGACCATACGGATACCACAAAATGGTTTCTAACTTGTACGGTTACAGAGAAATAGGCGATCTTCTATAAGTCACTTTTCAAGGTTTTTGGTCTATAAAAGTGTCAATTATTATTCGATTTTTATCATTTTTTTACCATTTGATGCCTTATGCCATTTATGACTTCTATGAACTAAATTAACATTTTCAATATCTCCGGAAGTAATGTAATTTTTGCAAAAAACATATTTTTAGCCCTCAAAACAAACATTTTTTTGAAGGGATTTATATTTATTATTCGTTTAACTTTATAACGTCTGACTCTAATGGGCAGTAAGATTGAATCAATACCATCATATTGATATCAAGAAAAGGCTTCTAGCATGTTCCCTTGTCGAATAATAGCCAATTTTCCCAGTGTCACTTTTAAGTTTTATACCTTCTTAATTTCAGTTTATGGGTTATATGTTGATTATTTATTGCCCGATATGTATAAAACAAAGTTTGTATTTTGTATGTTGCGAATTTTCGACTTATTTTTCACCTATAAAAATTTCTTTCGGCACCGGAAGTGACGTAATTTTGCCATAATTTACAATTTTGATCGGTCTTTTCGCCAGCAAATATTACTTTTACATATGATAGAAGGTGTCACTGAAGCAAAACAATTAAAGTATAGTTTGGTAGCTCAATGGATCGGTTAGGGTATAATGAACTTCCTGTATGATTCCTGAAAGCCGGTTCAGTGCTGCTTGCAGGTCTAGTTATTATTATTATTATTATTTACCGCGAGGGCCTAGATCTCCATGATCGAAAACAGATATCGATCTGGAATTAGCTTTTCTATTGGGAAACCATGTGGTGGCTACTTGATAAAATATTTTTGAAATTTCTGCGCATACCGGAAGTGACCGAACTTTGTACTTTCTCTAAAAATTGAAAATCGGCTATAGTTTCGTCAATTCTTTATCCATTTTCAAACAAATTACATTTTTGGAATCCCTGGATCTTTTCTGAGAAAATGGCTATCTCACATTTTTCAATTTCGAACATTCGTCTATGACTTTTATAGTTCGAAAATTGAACACATGTTGTTTACGAGACAATTTTTGTTATTTTTCAAAATTTTCAAATTTGACCTACATTTTTGGATACCTGAAGTCCATCCGATTCCAGTAATATAAGTTTCATTCAGAGTTATCGCCCTTTATTTTTCGATTTTTTTCGAATTTTCTTCCCATTTTGTGAGCTCGGGTTTCGTTTTATGGCAGAATTGACGTTTCTGAAACTTCTGGAACATGAAGTTAAAGTCCAATATCAACAGGTAAAGCAATTTCGACAAGACTCCTTAAACCGGAAGTGGTCGAAATAATGTGCAAAATTTGCAAAAAAACGAAAAAAATGGGTGGTTTTGGGAAAAACGTGATTTCTTCGCCCGATATCAACGGATTAAAGGGATTAAGGTATCGTTGGGTTGCATGAAGAATGGACTATCGTATGATACCCAAATCATACAGATACTATGAAAAGGTAGCAAAATATGGCACGCTGAAAATCAAGTATTTTCTGATTTGGAGCGTTTTTGGATGCCTGTATCTCGAAAACTTAACCTACAATTTTTTTTATTTTTTTTCTATCGAGAGTCCTTTTGGAGGTATTTGGCATGAAGCCATCCAATAGGACTTTGAAATGTCTGGAATAGGATAAAAAAGGGACTGAAAATCGAAAAAAGTCGAAAAATCGTGAAATTTTGGAAAATGCTCTACTATTTTTTTATTTTAAGAGATTTTTAAAAAAAGGTTGTATATTCAGATAGCTGACCTAATTACGATTCTAACGATGTATAATATGTATGTAATTATTAAAATTTAATTTTCGATATTTTAAATTTTTTGCATTTTTGGCACTTTTGAACACAGGATTTCTCAGGGGCATTTTATCTGATCAGATAATGTAATATATCATTACAGAGCCCTGTGGCTATTTTAGTGCCCAAACCGGCTATTAGAACTATTCCGACAATAATAACCATACCGGAAGTATTCAAAAAATGAAAAAAAAGAGTAAAAACATTGTCGCACTTGCGAAAAACTTGATTTCTCCCTTAGGTAATAGCGGACCAAAAGAACTAAAGTGTCGCTGGATAGCCCTATTAATGGACCATCATATGGTATCTAAATAATACGATTTCGATGGTAAGGAAATAAATTATTGTATGCCAAAAATCTAGTATTTTCCAATTTTTTAACATTCTGAGACGCCCTTTTCTCGAAAACGACGCCTACGATTTTTCTTAAACTTTTCTTACTCAAAGTCCTGTTAGTTGTCTATATAGGGAATCCAAAATGAAAAGCATTGAAATAATATAAGTGGTCGAAAAATGGCCTCAAACTTTGAAAAAAATTGAAAAATCGTTAAATTTTTTGAAACGCTCTTTAATTTATCTTTTTTTCTAAAACTACTCAATGGATGTTTCTGACACTTTTGGTACAGAAAGTTAAGTATCCAAAGGACTTCGTAAAGCTATCACAACAACGATCGTAAAACCGGAAGTAGTCGTAAAAATGTCCGATATTTCGAAAAAAAATAATTTTTTTACGAAAACCTTTTTTATTTATGAATATTTTTTGATGATATTTTACACAGGGTTAAAATATCATCGTACTTGAGCAGAAATGAGAAAAAAAATTGTCTCGGTAATTTGCGTTAGCCGCCATCGGCTAATTTAGTTTTTCGTACCCAGAAAAATTATTTATTGTTCGATTTGTATAAAACAAAGTTCATATGCACCATGGTCCCAATTGTAATTTTTTTTGTTACGGTGAAATTTTTCTGTCGGCAACGGAAGTGACGTAATATTAACAAAAACTACAATTTTGACAGTTCGGTACCACTTTTTGAAAGCAAATATTATTTTTTTTCAAAACTGATATAACTAAAAGGATGCACCCTGCAAAGGTGCACAAAAACCTTAGCTCATATTTTTTAATTTCAACTTCATTTTCGGGCAATTTCGAATAAAATGTAAAATAAAGTGTAAAATTCAGTTATTTACAATTCATTCAGCGTCTTCATATTTTGAAATATTTATTTGTAATTTTCATAAACTCGTAGCAATAATCCAGACGAAGAGAATGTATGCGAAAATTAGTTTGTAATATGAGCAGTTGCCGAGAAATATGCAATTTTGCATGCATCACTTTTCACGTTATTTTGCCTATAAAAGAGTTAATTATTATTCGATTTGCAATATTTTTTTTCCATTTGATGCCTAATGCCAATTTGGACTAGGTCAAGCCAATTTTACATTTTCACTGTGACCGGAAATGACGTCATTTGGGCAAAAACTGTATTTTTAACCTAAAAAACAAATATTTTATTCAAATGAGTCTGCCTTATAATATTTTTAAAATTATGATATTTGATTCCCATCAACGAATAAAATGAAGCCATACGACCATACAGATACCACAAAATGGTTTCTAACTTGTACGGTTACAGAGAAATAGGCGATCTTCTATAAGTCACTTTTCAAGGTTTTTGGTCTGTAAAACTGTCAATTATTATTCGATTTTTACAATTTATTTACCATTTCATGCCTTATGCTATTTATGACTTCTATGAACCAAGTTAAAATTTTCAATATCACCGGAAGTAATGTAATTTTTGCAAAAAACGTATTTTTAGCCTTTAAAACAAACATTTTTTTGAAGGGATTTATATTTATTATTCGTATAACTTTATAACGTCTGACTCTAATGGGCAGTAAGACTGAATCAATACCATCATATTGATATCAAGAAAAATCTTCTAGCATGTTCCCTTGCCGAATAATAACCAATTTTCCGAGGGTCACTTTTCAGTTTTTTACCTTCTTAATTTCAGTTTATGGGTTATAGGTTAATTATTTATTGTCCGATATTTATAAAAAAAAGTTTGTATTTTGTATGTTGCGAATTTTCGACTTATTTTTCATCTATAAAAATTTCTTTCGGCACCGGAAGTGACATACTTTTGCCATAATTTACAATTTTGACCGGTCTTTTAGCCAGCAAATATTACTTTTACATATGATAGAGGGTGTCACTGAAGCAAAACAACTAAAGTATAGTTTGGTAGCTCAATGGATCGGCTATGGTATAATAAACTTCCTGTATGATTCCTGAAAGCCGGTTCAGTGCTGCTTGCAGGTCTAGTTAGGCTTTCAGACTTTCGTCTGAAAGCCTATTGTGATTACTAAAATTATTATTTATTATTATTATTTTTTTTTTCGCCGGAGCCTATTTCTCAGTGCCTGTAACAGATACCGATCTGGGACCTAATTCTCTATCAAGAAACCATGTGTTGGCTACTTGATAAACTATATTTGAAACTTCTGCGCAGACCGGAAGTGGTCGAATTTCGTGCGGTGTCAAAAAATCAAAAAACGGCCGTAGATTCGTCAATTCTGTACCTATTTTCATACAAATGACATTTTCGGAAACCCTGAGTCTTTTCTCGGACGATAGCAGTTGAAAATTTCGATATTTCGAAACTTCATCGCTGACTTCTTGCGATCGAAAAATGAAAAATGTTGTTTGAGAGACAATTTTTGTTATTTTTCAAAATTTTGAAATTTGACCTACATTTTTGGATACCTGAAGTCCATCCGATTCCAGTAATATAAGTTTCATTCAGAGTTATCGCCCTTTATTTTTCGATTTTTTTCGAATTTTCTACCCATTTTGCGAGCTCGGGTTTCGTTTTATGGCCGAATTGACGTTTCTGAAATTTCTGAGGCATGAAGCCAAATGACCATTGCAAGGAATAAAGCAATTTCAACAATAATCTGTACACCGGAAGTGGTCGAAATAATGTCCGATATTTTGAAAAAAATGCAAAAAATGGGTATTTTGGGGAAATACGCGACTTCTCCGTCCGATATCAATGGATTAAACAAATTAGGGTACCATTGGACTGCACTAGTATTGTGCTATCGTATGATACCCAATTTGTACGGATACGACGAGCAGGAAGCAAAATATGGCACGCTGAAAATCAAGTATTTTCTGATTTGGAGCGTTTTTGGACGCCTGTATCTCGAAAACTTAACCGCAACTTTTTTTTTAACTTTCTCTATCGAGAGTCCATTCGATAGTCTTGTGAATTATGCCATCCAATAAGACTTTGAAATGTCTGGAATATGATAAAAAAGGGACTGAAAATCAAAAAAAGTCGAAAAATCGTGAAATTTTGGAAAATGCTCTACTATTTTTTTATTTTAAGAGATTTTCAAAAAAAGGTTGTATATTCAGATAGCTGACCTAATTACGATTCTAATGATGTATAATATGTATGTAGTTATTGAAATTTAATTTTCGATATTTTAATTTTTTTGCATTTTTGGCACTTTTGAACATAGGATTTCTCAGAGGCATTTTATCTGATCAGATAATGTAATATATCATTACAGAGCCCCGTGGCTATTTTAGTGCCCAAACCGGCTATTAAAACTATTCCGACAATAATAACCATACCGGAAGTATTCAAAAAATGAAAAAAAAAGGTTAAAACCATTGTCGCAGTTGCGAGAAACTTGATTTCTCCCTTAGGTAATAGCGGACCAAAAGAACTAAAGTGTCGCTGGATAGCCCTATTAATGGACCATCATATGGTATCTAAATAATACGATTTCGATGGTAAGGAAATAAATTATTGTATGCCAAAAATATATTATTTTCCGATTTTTTAACATTCTGGGACGCCCTTTTCTCGAAAACGACGCCGCAGATTTTTCTCAAACTTTTCTTACTCAAAGTTCTATCGGTTGTCTATATAGTGAATCCAAAATGAAATGCATTGAAATAATATAAATGGTCCAAAAATGGCCTCAAACTTTGAAAAAAATTGAAAAATCGTTAAATTTTTGGAAACGCTCTTTAATTTATCTTTTTTTCCAAAACTACTCAATGGATGTTTCTGACACTTCTGGTACAGAAAGTTAATTATCCAAAGAACTTCGTAAAGCTATCACTACAACGATCGTAAAACCGGAAGTAGTCGAAAAAATGTCCGATATTTTGAAAAAAAATTAATTTTTTTACGAAAACCTTTTTTATTTATGAATATGTTTTGATGATATTTTACACAGGGTTAAAAATATCATCCTACTTGAGCAGAAATGAGAAAAAAAATTGTCTCGGTAATTTGCGTTAGCCGCCATCGGCTAATTTAGTTTTTCGTACCCAGAAAAATTATTTATTATTCGATTTGTATAAAACAAAGTTCATACGCTCCGTGGTCCCAATTGTAATTTTTTTTGTTACGGTGAAATTTTTCTGTCGGCAACGGAAGTGACGTAATATTAACAAAAACTACAATTTTAATCGTTCAGTACCACTTTTTAAAAGCAAATATTATTTTTTTTCAAAACTGATATAACTAAAAGGATGCACCCTGCAAAGGTGCACAAAATCCTTAGCTCAGATTTTTTAATTTCAATTTCATTTTCGGGCAATTTCGAATAAAATGTAAAATAAAGTGTAAAATTCAGTTATTTACAATTCATTCAGCGTCTTCATATTTTGAAATATTTATTTGTAATTTTCATAAACTCGTAGCAATAATCCAGACGAAGAGAATGTATGCGCAAATTAGTTTGTAATATGAGCAGTTGCCGAGAAATATGCAATTTTGCATGCATCACTTTTCACGTTATTTTGCCTATAAAAGAGTGAATTATTATTCGATTTGCAATATTTTTTTTCCATTTGATGCTTAATGCCAATTTGGACTAGGTCAAGCCAATTTTACATTTACACTGTGACCGGAAATGACGTCATTTGGGCAAAAACTGTATTTTTTATTTTATTCAAATGAGTCTGCCTTATAATATTTTTAAAATTATGATATTTGATTCCCATCAACGAATAGAATTAAGCCATACGACCATACGGATACCACAAAATGGTTTCTAACTTGTACGGTTACAGAGAAATAGGCGATCTTTTATAAGTCACTTTTCAAGGTTTTTGGTCTATAAAAGTGTCAATTATTATTCGATTTTTATAATCTTTTTACCATTTGATGCCTTATGCCATTTATGACTTCTATGAACCAAGTTAACATTTTCAATATCACCGGAAGTAATGTAATTTTTGCAAAAAAACGTATTTTTAGCCTTCAAAACAAACATTTTTTTGAAGTGATTTATATTCATTATTCGTTTAACTTTATAACTTCTGACTCTAATGGGCAGTAAGATTGAATCAATACCATCATATTGATATCAAGAAAAGGCTTCTAGCATGTTCCCTTGTCGAATAATAGCCAATTTTCCCAGGGTCACTTTTAAGTTTTATACCTTCTTAATTTCAGTTTATGGGTTATAGGTTGATTATTTATTGCCCGATATGTATAAAACAAAGTTTGTATTTTGTATGTTGCGAATTTTCGACTTATTTTTCACCTATAAAAATTTCTTTCGGCACCGGAAGTGACGTAATTTTGCCATAATTTACAATTTTGACCGGTCTTTTCGCCAGCAAATATTACTTTTACATATGATAGAAGGTGTCACTGAAGCAAAACAATTAAAGTATAGTTTGGTAGCTCAGTGGATCGACTATGGTATAATGAACTTCCTGTATGATTCCTGAAAGCCGGTTCAGTGCTGCTTGCAGGTCTAGTTCTTATTATTATTATTTTTTTTTTTCCAATTTGCTTATATCTCAGGAACTACTTGTCGGATCGATGCAATGTCTTGAGTTTTACTGCGAAAGTGGGTGTGACTTAGAGATTAAAGCTATTTCCGGCATTCTGCGACAATGCGAAATGTCCGAAATCACCGAAGTTGTCATTTTTTGAAATATTGCCGTAATATTAACAAAAATTGTTGGAATTTATCGTTTGATAGTTTTTGAAATAGCCAGAGACATGGCACATAGCTACGGGTCTTTAGATTTTTAAATTTCGCCGAATCTTCGGAAAAATAAGGCGGCAAATTTTGAAAATTTAAATTTTGACAATAAACTTTTTTATTAATGAATATTTTTTAATGACCTTTTACCAAGGGTTAAAGGGTCGTCGGATTTGGGCAAAAATGTGAACATTTTTTTTCTGGATAATTTTCCTTGGTCGCTATTGGCTAATTCAGTTTATCGGTTCTGTATAAATTATTTATCGTCCGATTTGTATAAAACAAAGTTCATATGCTCCATGGTCCAAAATGTCATTTTTTTTGTTACCGGCAAAGTTTCCCATCGGCACCGTAAGTGACGTAAATTTAGCAAAAACTACAATTTTAACAGTTCGGTACCACTTTTCGAAAGCAAAAATTATTTTTTTCAAATCTAATATGACTGAAAAGATGTGCCATATAAAGGCGCACAAAACATCGGGCTCAGTTTTTTTAATTTCGATTTCGTTTTCGGGCAATTTGGATTAAAGGGTGAAAAAAGGTGTCAAAATAAGCTATTTATAACCCATCCAGCGTCTTCATATAAAAAAATATATCTTCGTAACATTCATAATCTCGTAGCAATAACCCATACGAAAAGAATGTATGTGAAAATTAATTTGTAATATGCGCAGTTGCCGGGAAAAAGTCGATTTTGCATGAGTCACTTTTCACGTTATTTTGGCTGTAAAAGAGTCAATTATTATGTGATTTTCAATTTTCTTTCACCATTGGATGCCTAATGTCATAGTGGTCAAGGTCAAACCATTCTACCTCATACGCTGCCACCGGAAATGACGTCATTTGCTAAAAACTTAATTTTTGCATTAAAAAACAATATTTTATTCAAATGGGTCGTACTTGTTATTTTTTTCAAATTATGATATTTGATTCTATTCATCAAATAGAATGAACCCATACGATCATACAGATATCACAAAACGGTTTCTAACTTGCACGGTTGCAGAGAAATGGGCGATTTTCCACAGGTCACTTTTCGAGGATTTTGGTCTATGAAAGTGTCAGTTATTATTCGATTTTCATAAAATTTTCACCATATGATATCTTATGTCATTTATGATTTCATAGAACTAATTTAACATTTTCAGTATCACCGGAAGTAATTATATTTTGGCAAAAACTGTATTTTTAGCCTTCAAAACAGATATTTTTTTTTCAAATGAGTCTGATTTGTAATATATTTAAAATTATGATATTTAGTTCGCATGCGATCCTTCAGATACCACAAAATGGTTTCCCACTTGTATGGTTGCAGAGAAATAGACGATTTCCTACAAGTCACTTTTCAAGGTTTGGGGTCTATAAAAGTGGCAAGTCTTATTCGATTTACATAAAATTTTCACCATGTGATTATTATTTCTGATTTTAAGAAACTAATTTAATATTTTCATTTTCGCTGGAAGTACTGTGATATGGTCAGGATCACTTACATGTTACAAATGTATAAAATGAATTGACATTGCTGGATTTTTGTTGATTCTGTTTCCCTTTTATTTGATGGGCGCAATGTTTATGTGGAAGTCTGTTTATCGGTGCCATTGGTTCAAGGGCAACATGGGAGCGAAAGTGACATAAGTTTAAAGTTAACTTGGCACCGCAGTGAAACCCGAAATTCCTGCATGCAGGTCTAGTTAGGCTTTCAGACTTTCGTCTGAAAGCCTATTGAGATTACTAAAATTATTAGGCTTTCAGACTTTCGTCTGAAAGCCTATTGAGATTACTAAAATTATTATTATTATTAGGGTTTCACACTGCGAAGCTTGTGTGAAACACTATTGTTTTTGTTAAAATTATTATTCTTATTATTATTATTATTATTCTTCTTTTGTTTTGAGTAGATCTCAGCAACTACGTGTCGCATCGTTACGATTTCTTCGGTTTTACTGGGAAAGTGGGTGTGACTTAGAGGATAAAGCTATTTTGAACGTTCTGCGACAATGCGAAATGTCCGAAATCACCGAAGTTATCGTTTTTACAAATATTGCGGTAATTTTAACAATAATCATGGGATTTTAACTTTCGATACATTTTGGCATAGCTGGAGACAGGGCACATAGCTGCGCTACTTTCGATTTTTGATTTTCGGCAAATCTTCGAAGATATTAGGCGCCAAATTTCGGAAATTTAAAATTTTACAAAAAACTTTTTTATTTATGAATATTTTTTAGTCGTGTTGTGCACAGAATTAAAGAGTCATCTGACTTGCGCAAAAATGTTAAAAAATTTTGTCTCAGTAGTTTTCCTTGGCCTCCATTGGCTAATTCAGTTTTTCAGTCCTAGATTAATTTTTTATTGTTCGATTTGTATAAAACAAAGTTCATATGCTTCGTTGTCTCAATTGTCATTTTTTTTATTACCAAAAGTATTATCTGTCGGCACCGGAAGTGGCATAATTTTACCAAAAACTACAATTTTGACAGTTAGGTACATTTTTTGAAAACAAATATTATTTTTTTGAAAAATTATATGACTCAAAGAGTGTGTCCTTTAAAGGCGCAAAAAATGTCGGAAGCAGTTTTTTTAATTTCTTTTTCATTTTCTAGCAAATTGGATTAAGAGGTGAAAAAAGGCGTAAAATTGACCCATTTACAACTCATTCAGGCTTTTCAGATTTTAAAATATTTTTACGTAACTTTTATAAACTTGTAGCTATAATCCATACGAAGAGAATGTATGTGAAAATTAGTTTGTAATATAAGCAGTTGCCGAGAAATAGGCAATTTTGCATGAGTCACTTTTCACGTAATTTTGGCTGTAAAAGAATCAATTATTATTCGATTTTCAATTTTCTTTCGCCATTGGATGCCTAATACCATAGTGGACTATGTCAAACCATTTTACCCCTTGCGCTGCCACCGGAAATGACGTCATTTGCTCAAAACTTAAATTTTAGCCTTCAAAAAACAATATTTTATTCAAATGAGTCGTATTTGTTATTTTTTTCAAATTGTGATATTTGATTCTATTGATCAAATAGATTGAACCCATACGATCATACAGATACCACAAAATGGTTTCTAACTTGTACGGTTGCAGAGAAATGGGCGATTTTCCTTAAGTCACTTTTCAAGGTTTTTGGTCTATAAAAGTGTCAGTTATTATTCGATTTTCATAAAATTTTCACCATATGATATCTTGTGTCATTTATGATTTCATAGAACTAATTTAACATTTTCAGTATCACCGGAAGTAATGTCATTTTGGCAAAAACTGTATTTTTAGCCTTCAAAACAGACATTTTTTTCAAATGAGTCTGATTTGTAATATATTTCAAATTATGATATTTGATTCCAATCAACAAATGGATTGAACCCATACGATCATATAGATACCAAAAGATAGTTTTTATCGTGTACGGTTGCCGAGAAATAGACGATTTTCTACAAGTCACTTTTCAAGGTTTTTGGTCTATAAAAGTGGCAATTCTCATTCGATTTACATACAATTTTCGCCATTATGATGCCTTATGCCATTTCTGATTTCATAAAACTAATTGAACATTTTCATTATCACCGGAAGTAATGAAATTTTGCCAGGATCACTTACAAGTAACATATATATAAAATGAATTGATATTGCTGGATTTGGTTGATTCTTCGTCCATTTTATTTGATGTTTACAATGCTTATGTGGAAACCTGTTTGATGGTTTCATTGGTATCGGAAGTGACATATGTTTAAGGGTAACGTGGCACCGAAAGTGACGTGGCACCAGTGAAACCCGCCATTCCTGCATGCAGGTCTAGTTATTATTATTATTATTTACCGCGAGGGCCTAGATCTCCATGATCGAAAACAGATATCGATCTGGAATTAGCTTTTCTATCGGGAAACCATGTGGTGGCTACTTGATAAAATATTTTTGAAATTTCTGCGCATACCGGAAGTGACCGAACTTTGTACTTTCTCTAAAAATTGAAAATCGGCCATAGTTTCGTCAATTCTTTATCCATTTTCAAACAAATTACATTTTTGGAATCCCTGAATCTTTTCTGAGACAATGGCTATCTCACATTTTTCAATTTCGAACATTCGTCTATGACTTTTATCGTTCGAAAATTGAAAACATGTTGTTTACGAGACAATTTTTGTTATTTTTCAAAATTTTCAAATTTGACCTACATTTTTGGATACCTGAAGTCCATCCGATTCCAGTAATATAAGTTTCATTCAGAGTTATCGCCCTTTATTTTCCGATTTTTTTCGAATTTTCTTCCCATTTTGCGAGCTCGGGTTTCGTTTTATGGTAGAATTGACGTTTATGAAACTTCTGGAACATGAAGTTATAGTCCAATACCAACTGATAAAGCAATTTCGACACGGATCTTCAAACCGGAAGTGGTCGAAATAATGTTCAATATTTTGAAAAAAATGCAAAAAATGGATATTTTGGGGGAAAACGCTATTTCTCTGTCCGATATCAATGGATTAAACGAATGAAGGTACCGTTTGATGGCACGATTGTTGGACTATCATATGATACCCCATTCATACGGATACTATGAACAGACAGCAAAATATGGCACGCTGAAAATCAAGTATTTTCTGATTTGGAGCGTTTTTGGACGCCTGTATCTCGAAAACTTAACCTGCAATATTTTTTAAATTTTTTCTATCGAGAGTCCTTTGGGAGGTATTTGACATGAAGCCATCCAATAGGACTTTGAAATGTCTGGAATAGGATAAAAAAGGGACTGAAAATCGAAAAAAGTCGAAAAATCGTGAAATTTTGGAAAATGCTCTACTATTTTTTTATTTTAAGAGATTTTTAAAAAAAGGTTGTATATTCAGATAGCTGACCTAATTACGATTCTAACGATGTATAATATGTATGTAATTATTAAAATTTAATTTTCTATATTTTAAATTTTTTGCATTTTTGGCACTTTTGAACATATGATTTCTCAGACGCATTTTATCTGATCAGATAATGTAATATATCATTACAGAGCCCTGTGGCTATTTTAGTGCCCAAACCGGCTATTAGAACTATTCCGACAATAATAACCATACCGGAAGTATTCAAAAAATGAAAAAAAAGAGTAAAAACATTGTCGCACTTGCGAAAAACTTGATTTCTCCCTTAGGTAATAGCGGACCAAAAGAACTAAAGTGTCGCTGGATAGCCCTATTAATGGACCATCATATGGTATCTAAATAATACGATTTCGATGGTAAGGAAATAAATTATTGTATGCCAAAAATCTAGTATTTTCCAATTTTTTAACATTCTGAGACGCCCTTTTCTCGAAAACGACGCCTACGATTTTTCTTAAACGTTTCTCACTCAAAGTCCTGTCAGTTGTCTATATAGGGAATCCAAAATGAAAAGCATTGAAATAATATAAATGGTCGAAAAATGGCCTCAAACTTTGAAAAAAATTGAAAAATCGTTAAATTTTTTGAAACGCTCTTTAATTTATCTTTTTTTCCAAAACTACTCAATGGATGTTTCTGACACTTCTGGTACGTACAGTTAAGTATCCAAAGGACTTCGTAAAGCTATCACAACAACGATCGTAAAACCGGAAGTAGTCGAAAAAATGTCCGATATTTCGAAAAAAATTAATTTTTTTACGAAAACCTTTTTTATTTATGAATATTTTTTGATGATATTTTACACAGGGTTAAAATATCATCGTACTTGAGCAGAAATGAGAAAAAAAATTGTCTCGGTAATTTGCGTTAGCCACCATCGGCTAATTTAGTTTTTCGTACCCAGAAAAATTATTTATTGTTCGATTTGTATAAAACAAAGTTCATATGCACCATGGTCCCAATTGTAATTTTTTTTGTTACGGTGAAATTTTTCTGTCGGCAACGGAAGTGACGTAATATTAACAAAAACTACAATTTTGACAGTTCGGTACCACTTTTTGAAAGCAAATATTATTTTTTTTCAAAACTGATATGACTAAAAGGATGCACCCTGCAAAGGTGCACAAAAACCTTAGCTCATATTTTTTAATTTCAACTTCATTTTCGGGCAATTTCGAATAAAATGTAAAATAAAGTGTAAAATTCAGTTATTTACAATTCATTCAGCGTCTTCATATTTTGAAATATTTATTTGTAATTTTCATAAACTCGTAGCAATAATCCAGACGAAGAGAATGTATGCGAAAATTAGTTTGTAATATGAGCAGTTGCCGAGAAATATGCAATTTTGCATGCATCACTTTTCACGTTATTTTGCCTATAAAAGAGTTAATTATTATTCGATTTGCAATATTTTTTTTCCATTTGATGCCTAATGCCAATTTGGACTAGGTCAAGCCAATTTTACATTTTCACTGTGACCGGAAATGACGTCATTTGGGCAAAAACTGTATTTTTAACCTAAAAAATAAATATTTTATTCAAATGAGTCTGCCTTATAATATTTTTAAAATTATGATATTTGATTCCCATCAACGAATAAAATGAAGCCATACGACCATACAGATACCACAAAATGGTTTCTAACTTGTACGGTTACAGAGAAATAGGCGATCTTCTATAAGTCACTTTTCAAGGTTTTTGGTCTGTAAAACTGTCAATTATTATTCGATTTTTACAATTTATTTACCATTTCATGCCTTATGCTATTTATGACTTCTATGAACCAAGTTAAAATTTTCAATATCACCGGAAGTAATGTAATTTTTGCAAAAAACGTATTTTTAGCCTTTAAAACAAACATTTTTTTGAAGGGATTTATATTTATTATTCGTTTAACTTTATAACGTCTGACTCTAATGGGCAGTAAGACTGGATCAATACCATCATATTGATATCAAGAAAAATCTTCTAGCATGTTCCCTTGTCGAATAATAACCAATTTTCCGAGGGTCACTTTTCAGTTTTTTACCTTCTTAATTTCAGTTTATGGGTTATAGGTTAATTATTTATTGTCCGATATTTATAAAAAAAAAGTTTGTATTTTGTATGTTGCGAATTTTCGACTTATTTTTCATCTATAAAAATTTCTTTCGGCACCGGAAGTGACATACTTTTGCCATAATTTACAATTTTGACCGGTCTTTTAGCCAGCAAATATTACTTTTAGATATGATAGAGGGTGTCACTGAAGCAAAACAACTAAAGTATAGTTTGGTAGCTCAATGGATAGGCTATGGTATAATAAACTTCCTGTATGATTCCTGAAAGCCGGTTCAGTGCTGCTTGCAGGTCTAGTTATTATTATTATTATTTACCGCGGGGGCCTAGATCTCCATGATCGAAAACAGATATCGATCTGGAATTAGATTTTCTATTGGGAAACCATGTGGTGGCTACTTGATAAAATATTTTTGAAATTTCTGCGCATACCGGAAGTGACCGAACTTTGCACGTTGTCTAAAAATTGAAAATCGGCCATAGTTTCGTCAATTCGTTATCCATTTTCAAACAAATTACATTTTTGGAATCCCTGAATCTTTTCTGAGACAATGGCTATCTCACATTTTTCAATTTCGAACATTCGTCTATGACTTTTATCGTTCGAAAATTGAAAACATGTTGTTTGCGAGACAATTTTTGTTATTTTTCAAAATTTTCAAATTTGACCTACATTTTTGGATACCTGAAGTCCATCCGATTCCAGTAATATAAGTTTCATTCAGAGTTATCGCCTTTTATTTTTCGATTTTTTTCGAATTTTCTTCCCATTTTGCGAGCTCGGGTTTCGTTTTATGGTAGAATTGACGTTTCTGAAACTTCTAGAACATGAAGTTATAGTCCAATACCAACGTATAAAGCAATTTCGACAAGAATCCTTAAACCGGAAGTGGTCGAAATAATGTGCAATATTTTGAAAAAAATGCAAAAAATGGATATTTTGGGGAAAAACGCGAATTCTCCGCCCGATATCAATGGATTAAAGAAATTAGGGTACCATTGGACTGCACTAGGATTGTGCTATCGTATGATACCCAACTCGTACGGATACGATGAGCAGGCAGCAAAATATGGCACGCTGAAAATCAAGTATTTTCTGATTTGGAGCGTTTTTGGACGCCTGTATCTCGAAAACTTAACCGCAACTTTTTTTGTAATTTTTTCTATCGAGAGACCTTTCGGAGGTATTTTGCATGAAGCCATCCAATAAGACTTTGAAATATCTGGAATAGGTGAAATAACGGACTGAAAATCGAAAAAAGTCGAAAAATCGTGAAATTTTGGAAAATGGTCTGCTATTTTTTTATTTTCAAAGATTTCCAAAAAACGATTGTATATTCAGATAGCTGACCTAATTACGATTCTAACGATGTATAATATGTATGTAGTTATTGAAATTTAATTTTCGATATTTTAAATTTTTTGCATTTTTGGCACTTTTGAAACTAGGATTTCTCAGGGGCATTTTATCTGATCAGATAATGTAATATATCATTACAGAGCACTGTGGCTATTTTAGTGCCCAAGCCGGTTATTAAAACTATACCGACAATAATAACCATACCGGAAGTATTCAAAAAATGAAAAAAAAGGTTAAAAACATTGTCGCACTTGCGAAAAACTTGATTTCTCCCTTAGGTAATAGCGGACCAAAAGAACTAAAGTGTCGTTGGATAGCCCTATTAATGGACCATCATATGGTATCTAAATAATACGATATCGATGGTAAGGAAATAAATTATTGTATGCCAAAAATCTAGTATTTTCCGATTTTTTAACATTCTGAGACGCCCTTTTCTCGAAAACGACGCCGCAGATTTTTCTTAAACTTTTCTAACTCAAAGTCCCATCGGTTGTCTATATAGTGAATCCAAAATGAAAAGCATTGAAATAATATAGGTGGTCCAAAAATGGCATCAAACTTTGAAAAAAATTGAAAAATCGTTAAATTTTTGTAAACGCTCTTTTATTTATCTTTTTTTCAAAAACTGCTCAATGGATGTTTCTGACACTTCTGGTACAGAAAGTTAAGTATCCAAAGAACTTCGTAAAGCTATCACAACAACGATCGTAAAACTGGAAGTAGTCGAAAAAATGTCCGATATTTTGAAAAAAATTATTTTTTTTACGAAAATCTTTTTTATTTATGAATATTTTTTGGTGATATTTTACACTGGGTTAAAATATCATCGTACTTGAGCAGAAATGAGAAAAAAAATTGTCTGGGTAATTTGCGTTAGCCGCCATCGGCGAATTTAGTTTTTCGTACCCAGAAAAATTATTTATTGTTCGATTTGTATAAAACAAAGTTCATATGCTCCGTGGTCCCAATTGTTATTTTTTATGTTACGGTGAAATTTTTCTGTCGCCAACGGAAGTGACGTAATATTAACAAAAACTACAATTTTGACAGTTCGGTACCACTTTTTGAAAGAAAATATTATTTTTTTTCAAAACTGATATAACTAAAAGGATGCACCCTGCGAAGGTGCACAAAATCCTTAGCTCATATTTTTAAATTTCAATTTCATTTTCGGGCAATTTCGAATAAAATGTAAAATAAAGTGTAAAATTCAGCTATTTACAATTCATTCAGCGTCTTCATATTTTTAAATATTTATTTGTAATTTTCATAAACTCGTAGCAATAATCCAGACGAAGAGAATGTATGCGAAAATTAGTTTGTAATATGAGCAGTTGTCGAGAAATATGCAATTTTGCATGCATCACTTTTCACGTTATTTTGCCTATACAAGAGTGAATTATTATTCGATTTGCAATATTTTTTTTCCATTTGATGTCTAATGCCAATTTGGACTAGGTCAAGCCAATTTTACATTTTCACTGTGACCGGAAATGACGTCATTTGGGCAAAAACTGTATTTTTAACCTAAAAAACTAATATTTTATTCAAATCAGTCTCCCTTATAATATTTTTAAAATTATGATATTTTATTCCCATCAACGAATAGAATGAAGCCATACGACCATACAGATACCACAAAATGGTTTCTAACTTGTACGGTTACAGAGAAATAGGCGATCTTCTATAAGTCACTTTTCAAGGTTTTTGGTCTATAAAAGTGTCAATTATTATTCGATTTTTATAATTTTTTTACCATTTGATGCCTTATGCCATTTATGACTTCTATGAACCAAGTTAACATTTTCAATATCACCGGAAGTAATGTAATTTTTGCAAAAAACGTATTTTTAGCCTTCAAAACAAACATTTTTTTGAAGTGATTTATATTCATTATTCGTTTAACTTTATAACGTCTGGCTCTAATGGGCAGTAAGATTGAATCAATACCATCATATTGATATCAAGAAAAGGCTTCTAGCATGTTCCCTTGTCGAATAATAACCAATTTTCCCAGGGTCACTTTTAAGTTTTTTACCTTCTTAATTTCAGTTTATGGGTTATAGGTTAATTATTTATTGCCCGATATGTATAAAACAAAGTTTGTATTTTGTGTGTTGCGAATTTTCGACTTATTTTTCACCTATAAAAATTTCTTTCGGTACCGGAAGTGACGTAATTTTGCCATAATTTACAATTTTGACCTGTCTTTTCGCCAGCAAATATTACTTTTACATATGATAGAGGGTGTCACTGAAGCAAAACAACTAAAGTATACTTTGGTAGCTCAATGGATCGGCTATGGTATAATAAACTTCCTGTATGATTCCTGAAAGCCGGTTCAGTGCTGCTTGCAGGTCTAGTTCTTATTATTATTATTTTTTTTTTTCCAATTTGCTTATATCTCAGGAACTACTTGTCGGATCGATGCAATGTTTTGAGTTTTACTGCGAAAGTGGGTGTGACTTAGAGATTAAAGCTATTTCCGGCATTCTGCGACAATGCGAAATGTCCGAAATCACCGAAGTTGTCGTTTTTTGAAATATTGCCGTAATATTAACGACAATTGTTGGATTTTATCGTTTGATAGTTTTTGACATAGCCAGAGACATGGCACATAGCTACGGGTCTTTAGATTTTTAAATTTCGCCGAATCTTCGGAAAAATAAGGCGCCAAATTTTGAAAATTTAAATTTTGACAAAAAACTTTTTTATTAATGAATATTTTTTAATGACCTTTTACCAAGGGTTAAAGGGTCGTCTGATTTGGACGAAAATGTGAACATTTTTTTTCTGAATAATTTTCCTTGGTCGCTATTGGCTAATTCAGTTTATCGGTTCTATATAAATTATTTATTGTTCGATTTGTATAAAACAAAGTTTATATGCTCTATGGTCCAAAATGTCATTTTTTTTGTTACCGGCAAAGTTTCCTGTCGGTGACGTAAGTGACGTAAATTTAGCAAAAACTACAATTTTAACAGTTCGGTACCACTTTTTGAAAGCAAAAATTATTTTTTTCAAATCTAATATGACTGAAAAGATGTGCCATATAAAGGCGCACAAAACATCGCGCTCAGTTTTTTTAATTTCGATTTCGTTTTCGGGCAATTTGGATTAAAGGGTGAAAAAAGGTGTCAAAATAAGCTATTTACAACCCATCCAGCGTCTTCATATTAAAAAATATATCTTCGTAACATTGATAATCTCGTAGCAATAACCCATACGAAGAGAATGTATGTGAAAATTAATTTGTAATATGCGCAGTTGCCGAGAAAAAGTCAATTTTGCATGAGTCACTTTTCACGTTATTTTGGCTGTAAAAGAATCAATTATTATGTGATTTTCAATTTTCTTTCACCATTGGATACCTAATGCCATAGTGGACACGGTCAAACCATTCTACCTCATACGCTGCCACCGGAAATGACGTCATGTGCTCAAAACTTAATTTTTAGCATTAAAAAACAATATTTTATTCAAATGGGTCGTACTTATTATTTTTTTCAAATTATGATATTTGATTCTATTCATCGAATAGAATGAACCCATACGATCATACAGATATCACAAAACGGTTTCTAACTTGTACGGTTGCAGAGAAATGGGCGATTTTCCACAAGTCACTTTTCGAGGATTTTGGTCTATAAAAGTGTCGGTTATCATTCGATTTTTATAAAATTTTCACCATATGATATCTTATGTCATTTATGATTTCATAGAACTAATTTAACAGTTTCAGTATCACCGGAAGTAATTATATTTTGGCAAAAACTGTATTTTTAGCCCTCAAAACAGATATTTTTTTTCAAATGAGTCTGATTTGTAATAAATTTAAAATCATGATATTTAATTCACATCAACTAATAGAATGAACCCATGCGATCATTCAGATACCACAAAATGGTTTCTCACTTGTATGGTTGCAGAGAAATAGACGATTTCCTACAAGTCACTTTCCAAGGTTTGGGGTCTATAAAAGTGGCAATTCCTATTCGATTTACATAAAATTTTCACCATGTGATTATTATTTCTGATTTTAATATTGACTTGAGCAAAAATGAAATTTTTTTTGTCTCGGTTATTTTCCTTGGCCGCCATTGGCTAATTCAGTTTTTTAGCCCAAGATTAATTATTTATTGTTCGATTTGTATAAAACAAAGTTCATAAGCTCCGTTGTCTCAATCGTGATCTTTTTTGTTACCAACAGTGTTATCTGTCGGCAACGGAAGTGGCGTAAATTTATTAAAAACTACAATTTTGACAGTTAGGTACCATTTTTCAAAAGAAAACATTATTTTATTTAAAAACTGATATAACTAAAAATGTGTGCCCTTTAAAAGCGCAAAAAAGTGTAAGCTCAGTTTTTTTTAATTTCGGTTTCATTTTCGAGCAAATTGGATCAAGAGGTGAGAAAAGGTGTAAAACTGACCTATTTACAACCCGTCCAGGCTTTTCAGATTTTAAAATATTTCTATGTAACTTTTATAAAATTGTAGCTATAATCCATACGAAGAGAATGTATGTGAAAATTAGTTTGTAATATAAGCAGTTGCCGAGAAATGGGCATTTTTGCGTAAGTCACTGTTTTCGTAATTTGCCTGTAAAAAAGTTAATTATTAATGGATATTCACAAAGGTGACACCACTTGATTCACAAAGCAAGTCTGCGTCATATCAAGTCGATTACAATTTAAAATTGACACAGGAAGTGACACCATTTGGTCAAAAACTGCATTTTAACTTTTAAAATCAATATTTTTTTTCAACCAATAATTATTTAATATGTAATAATAAAATTAACTTTTGGATTAAATTCACATATTAACAAAACTCATACGGTCATATAGATATCACTACAAGTCACTTTTCAAGGTTTTTGTTTATAAATGTGGCAATTATTATTCGATTTACATAAAATTCTCACCATATGATATGTTATGCCATTTCCGATTTCATAAAACTAATTGAACATTTTCATTATCACTGGAAGTAATGTAATTTTGCCAGGATCACTTACAAGTAACATATATATAAAATGAATTGATATTGCTGGATTTGGTTGATTCTGCGTACATTTTATATGATGTGTGCAATGCTTATGTGGAAACCTGTTTATTGGTTTCTTTGGTACCGTAAGTGACATATGTTCAAGGGTAACGTGTCACCGACAGTAACACAAGTTCAAAAGTAACATGGCACCAGTGAAACCCGTCATAGCTGCATGCAGGTCTAGTTATTTATGAATCGACCATAGTCTTAGCCAAGCAAACGTTTAGAAACACTTCAGTTCAGTATTAAAGAAGCTTCAGGAATAATGCTTGTAAAGATTTTGAGTAACTTGGATTGAGAATATATATACACATATATATATATATATTAAAGTAGATAAAGTACAAGTACTTCTTTGTTTACGGTAGATAATGCATAAAGAATAGAAAAATACGATTGGGTAGGGCTAACTAACCTAATACTGTAAATACAAAAATGTTAGCTCCGTGTAAAAGTCCTCAAAAGAGAGATCATATTATACGAGTTTCGAAGAGTCGTTTAACCCATGGGTATCCTAGGTAGTTGCCCTGGGCCCCGCGAGCAAAGGAGTATCATGCTATTCTATTTATGCTGTCAAATAAATAAATAATATACCATAAATATTTGTTGAAATTAAATAAATGAAAGTCCGATTTTAAGCTCCGAAATGGGCTAATGAAGACAGGATTTCGCCACACGAGAAAATTTTACCCGGACAGCGGCACTATATAACCTACTCTTATATCGAATTCCAACTGTCAAAGGATCTTTTACGTGCCCGCCAATTTGTACACAGGACCTCGGTTTTTGTGCAATCCGAAGGACTAGACAGATTTTCAGCTCTGAAATGGGTTAATGAAGACAGGATTTCGCCACACGAGAAAATTTTACCCGGACAGCGGCACTACTATCCCCCCAAAGAATCTTTTACGTGCCCGCCAATTTGTACACATGACCTCGGTTTTTGTGCCATCCGAAGGACTAGACAGATCCTCCCTCGTACATCACGGACAAGGGGGAATCACACCGGAAAATCTGTATGAACTTTCTCAATGCACGGATCGAACACCCGACCTCCAAGCTAGCGAGCCAGTGTCTTACCCACTTATTAGCCACCGTGACCCATAAATATTTGTTATTGTGTTACAAGTAGACATTGGCCCTGATTGCTAGCCTGGAGGTCGGGTGTTCGATCACTGCATTGGCCGAGAAAGTTCATCTCGATTTTCCGGCGTGGTTTCTCCTTGTCAGTGATGCAGATCTGGGAGCCTGACAAAGACAGTTGACGAAAAACCGATGTCCCGTGTACACATTGGCG
This sequence comes from Patella depressa, assembly GCA_948474765.1. Taxonomy (NCBI): domain Eukaryota; kingdom Metazoa; phylum Mollusca; class Gastropoda; family Patellidae; genus Patella; species Patella depressa. Next base: position 52,698,148 of record OX419719.1, on the reverse strand, counting down.
TGCACGTAAAGAATCCCTTGGCAGTTGGAATTCTATATAAGAGTAGACCGTAGCACACTGTATGACGTATTACCGTCTTCCATTAGCCCGGGTTAGTTGCAGAAGAAGAGTAGGACGTTAAACCCGATTTCATTTCATTTTTGATTGTGGTTGTGTTGATCGATGCACTGCTATCTTTTGTGAGTGACACCATTGTGATTTTAGATCCTGTACGTCTGAATTCTGGAGATCTTAACACAAAGTTCCTAACATACCATGAGATAACACAAGAATAGCAGCTGTCCTTTTCATGCCCTCCATTCTGCAACTCTGACAATGGGAAACTACGCCGAAAAAACCCAGATAAACTCCCATAGCTAACGCAGGCATAGAACACGCGACCTCGCAATATCCCTTTAATTCCCCCCCCCCCCCAAAAAAAAATACTTTATTCTGGCATATTGCGGCTTTCGTTGAATGGGTAATTTAAACGCGAACAAGTTTAACATCTTGTACATAAACTAATTCACAATATAAACTCTTTCAAGCATGCAATTTATATCGTTATTGGAAACTAGTTGTTTTTAAAAGACTAAATCACATCGAGTTGTGATACTTGAGATGACATTAAGTAGCCTTAAGTCAATATTCTAAAACAAAAGTGCGTCAAAAAATGTTGCAGATTATGTTTAGAACAGCATTTGTTTTTAATATCAACCGTATACTGAAAAAGGGAAATGATGATAAAATTATTTGTTCTAAAAACTATAAGTGATTACACGTACATGTATGTCATGGATTAGGTTGAAAACATTGGCTTATCGCTTATGTAAAATATTCTCATTACAAAAAAACACCCTCCCCCCCCCCCAAAAAAAAAGAAATAACAATCGGCCAGGGTAAATGAAACCTTTTAATGATTTGAATGGATTTTACCAATAACAAATGAAGTATATTGTAGTGTATATGAGAGAAACCTGCCCAAAAACAACTGCATTTTACTTTTAAAAGATACAATCCATATTCTTCAGAATAATGAAGGCCGCGGTGTCTCCGTCAGTGAGACCCTGACATGCTAGCCTGGAAGTCGTGGGGTCGTTCCCATTGTTTATCGCGGAAGGTCCTCGGGATTATCCGACGTAGTGTTCCTTGCTTATGCACCGCCATGTTATATACGGATGGACCTAGGTTTTCCCTCCCTTCAGACGGCAGTCCCAACGTCACTCGACAAATCTCGACAGATTTCGGAACCTACATCTAGTCTCGGCTGTATGACAGTAAGTGATATGTACCTACGCCCATACATTTGTGATGCGGCTGCCGGTTTACTTCAACGGGAAAACTTGACGCTATTACAAACAAACAAGACACCATGGGCACAGCCATATCCGGGACCTTTAAAGTAGTTCCAAGACACCATGGGCGCAGCCATGTTTCATCCGGAACCTTTAAAGTAGTTCCAATATGGCGGAATTCGCCATACAGCCGAGGTTAGATGTAGGTTCCGAAATCTGTCGAGATTTGCCGAGTGTCCCAACATTTGGCTGGATGACTGTTTGAAGTTGACTAAAATGATTATAACATTTTTAAGCGTTCTTCTGTTTGTAATTTAGGTAATGGATTTGGTCGTTAAATGGCGAATAACGTGACTGTTGTTTTATTTTCCATTTTAAAGATTATTATTACGATAAAGTACATAAGAAAATCGGAAGTAAGATTTATATAGAAATTGATTATTAATCCTTAATTTCATGGGTAAATTTCCGTGTTGTTTTTCTTGGTATCTAGTCAATGTTGCTGGCGATAATGTGGTATGCTTGTGTAGAAAAAGATAATTCGAATCAATAACAAAGATCCTAACAATGGGATTATTTATCAAGAACAAAGGGTCTTTTAGACATAATATCGGGCCTTTTAAGATAATTTCCGGACCTTCAAAATACATTTCAGTGTGAAGGAAATTTTAAAATGTATATAAACAGTTGGCTTTAAAGATTTATAAAACACAAAGAACTCAAAGCAGATATTTTAAGATTAAAGGAATATTGTCGAACTCCTGTATATCCACCCACCTTCTTTACCCTGTTGTGCCGAACAAGTAGGCCGAGAAACCCCATTTCATTCCAGTCCCCCGCCCCCCCCTCCGTCCAGAATATGTTGTGAACACTCTATAAACTTTTAGAATTCTTTGAACGCTCTATCGACCGGGGGTTGAATGACCAAATGGTTAGCACGTGCGCACTGTATCAAGGACGCAGGGCCCCCTGTCTAACCTCTTGGGTTTTCTTGGGTCGTCCGGTTTCCTCCAATTGTTACGATACTAAACAAAGTCTCGATTATCCACTTTACCGTTAAACAGATCTGAATTGCAGATCGGATTCAGATCTGTTTAAAATCGTGCCCATTGGATGGCATCAAGAGTTGAATATGGCCTAGCCATGCTAATGAATGTCTAATAAATATAGTTAATATAACATTCAAGGCCTAAAGAGAGGCCTGCAATTGGTAGATTTAGCTCTTGTGCATAATGTATGTTTAATGTTGCAATACGAGTAAATGAACACACACTAGAGTACGATAACAACAGAACAATGATTAACATCTGGTTGAATAATCATCATTACAAATATCAAAATATAAATATATCCTATTTGGAAGTAAGACATACGCTTGTCTAAGGCGTGCAGGCTAGCAACGTAGTTTCGATTCCACATTTCTACCTGGGTTTCTCCGAGTCCTCTGGTTTCCTCCCACTTAAAAAGACCACAAATTAGTGACATATATTTATACCACATGTATCCCGAATGACCTAGTTTGTATTGAGCGGGTGTTAAACACCACGCCTTTCCCCTCTGCCTCAGGGTATCATAAAGATGTTCGCTGACTGTTCTGGTAACGGTCATCAAAAATAATGCATGTAACACTTTTGGAAAGCTGGGGACTGCAACTGTGAGTCGCTCATTCTCCAATCAATGAAAGTGGTAGAATCGTACAAGACCACCTAAATTTAGTAATATCACACCTTTCTCTCACCTGCGACGTTATAACCAAACCAAGCTAGGCCTATACGTTACTAAACGGCTAGAATGTATTTTTATTATCGGTAACTTCAATACCTTCGTTAAGACTATACCCAGCCAAACGTGTATTTCTACAATAAACATATTGCTGGGTCATAAATTACTCGAATTGATAATGTCTGACGAAAGATGTATGCCCGTTTAAAGTTTGCATTGGTTTCTATTGATTGTACACTGTTATCAGTATGTCTCTTGAATAAAGATTGTAGTTCAATCGCGTTGTGCGTAATTGCAAATAAGAAAAAGTCTTTACAATAAAATAATACCTTGATGTTTAGATATATTTTGTGCTTTAAGGTGTTAAGAAAAATATTTATCTTTTGCGTACACTGCTTTAAGCACATACTTGAGCCACATAAACAGCTTGTTCTCTTGTCCACTATATATGAAGGGTGTTAAAGAAAATTCCAAGATTTCAATAGATATTGTTGTTTTAATTGTCTTAATATACACCACTTTGCTGCTGATACATCTGAATCAATATGCACAACGTGGAGAAATAAACACTCAATTTTAGTCGAATCATGCTACTCTGGAACTTGTATTTTGTAAAACGGTGTTTGATCTTAAATTTTCTTATATACTGACGCGGTTGCGTATACGACTTTTCTTTGCTTGGCCACTAAGGGTAAGAGGGCTAAAATGCTTAGAGCATTTTAAATGTACATTATTATTATTTATTTCGAACAGGCGCAGGTATGTCTTGTGACCTCGTACTCTTGTTGGCTAATGAAAATCTTTAATTTTCAAAACTTCGTCCAGAAGGAAATCTTCACGGTTTCCGCACGAGCTAAAATTCGTTGTGATTTAAGATTTACAAACACATTAAACAGATTGTCATGTTATGAATGTGTCTATAATCGCTTTCATGCAAGAGCTTGTAGGTTAATGTGTCTGAATTTCAGTCAATAAACCTGTTTTTAAAAATCGAAAGCAACAATATAAATTCGTCCAATTTTGTAAACTGAATACTATGGAATAAACATGATTTAAAAATCATCTCATGTTAATTAGATTACCTACCCAAGTCGTGCGCCAAGGAAAGAAAAGTATATTTCTCGAAGGTCTCAAATACCTAATCAAATTTTGAGTTTTTAGTTTCATTTCCTCATCATCATTACCTTCTTATTTGTCTAACTCTGATATTTAGACGTGTTTTTTTTATAATTTAATGCAGACCTAGTTTACGTAAGTTATTTTTAATAATATCAAGTTAAAGCACCCATGTTTGAAGACATCGTAAACTAATTACAAGGAATACAATGTCATCCTTAACAGTTTGGTTGGCACAGCCGTTACAGCAAACGTCGAGATGGAGCTTAATGTATCTTTATGAAAGCGTGGGATTACTTCAAAATGCCGTGGCACAAACAAAGGTGGATATTATATATTACATTTAGCTCTGTTTTATTTGTTGGTTGTAAAATGCCTAATATTCTGCACCGAGTAAGCTAATAAAACCGGACATACCCCCAGGCAGTCTGATATGAGGGGCACAGTGACCAGACAGCGGCTCTAGAGCCTACACTTATTTCCAACTCCAGCTGTTAAGGTTTCATTTACCTGCACATCGATGTGTATCTACAGTAAGTCTTATTCCCAATGGCCAATCTGATTAAAACACAGGTCCTATTTCATTTCATTTTTTATACTTCAAAATTTCGTTTTATATGTCTGTACTACACTAGGATCTGGGAGGAGTTGTTATATAACAGGGGCCTATTTCACGAAATTTTAACTAAGATAAGATCCCAATTTTAGTAATTTGATTGGATAATATTAGATTGATTTTAGTGCTTAGCCAATCAAAATTGAAGTATCTACTAAAATTGGATTTTATCTTAAGTTAAAATTTCGTGAAACAGGGCCCTTGCATGAGGGATGGCGTGATTGATTAGTAAATGAAACCATCTGTTACGACGACTTCTTGGCGTGCGATGCATGGAACGTCAACGCTGATTGATTAATCAATGCCTGACGCCATAGAGTCAAGGCCGCTCATACGACCCCTGAAGCGACTTTCCACTACAACTGGTCAGATCTTCACGCAGTTTTAAAACGAAACGAAAGTATTAAAAACGAAACGAAATATAGATCTGTATTTTAATCTGATTGCACCAATATCCAGCCGCAACACACCGGCATATAACATAGATTTCTGAACGGTTTGTTTGAAAATCAAAATTCTTTATCCGGGTTTTATGAATGTACAGAAACACATAGGGTTTAGTATCTTTTCAATCACCAAAACAGGAAGTACACCCTTTAATATACAAAAATTCAGACCGTGAGAAAATATTGATTTGAAGAAATGTAATACTGAAAATTTGTAACATGGTGTTTAGTTGTCTAGAAGCGTGGAACTTGGATATTTGTTCTGTTACACAAGTGGAAACAAAATAAACCCCGATCAAATACAGACTATCATCAAAGCTTTCTTAATGATCAAAAAGACGCCCTTCATGTTATCCACTTTAAGCAAGAAACTTCATAAAGTTAAATCAACACAAATTGAATAAAGGGCTCTGGTCAGATCCATTATAAACTTTGTGAAACTACTTGATTTAAATTCTTTAATAATGTATCGAAATACAATAATTCGGGCTAAATTTAGTTTCATTCAATTTTGATAATGGTTAAAAGTTCCCAAACAATCAGATTAAAATACGGATCTATATTGGTTTTGTTTTTTTATACTTCCGATGGCCCACACATGGTGTAGTGAAGAAAAATATACTACGAAATTTTAAAGTATTAAAAACGAAACGAAATGGGTTCTGTTTTTAATCGCATTAAATTCCCCATTGAAAAGGGGGTTGGTTCTGTGTTGTGTGATTTGGGGCTTAAAGATGGGCCAAGACTAGCAAGAGGTTAGTCCATTTTTGTGTTTCCAGGTTTTGGATGGGGGAGAGTAAGAAAAGGACCGAATGCCGTGGTGGGGGGGGGGATAATAAGAGAAACAAAGTGCGGTTCCTCAGTAAAGCATGAAATGAAATCGGTTTTAACGTCCTACTGTTCTGCCCAGAGGGTTCAATGAAGATGGGAGTATTCCATGCAGTTTGCTATGCGAGACCTTTTGAAAATTTTGACAAGGGATCTTTAACGAACACGCCAATGTTTACATGGGACGTCGGCTTTTCGTCCTATCCGAACGACTAGACAGTTCTTGTCCGTCCCTCCACACTGCATCACTTACAAGAGGAAACCACGTCAGAAAATCCCGATGAACTTACAGTAAAGCAACGCTTATATCACATCAGTATTTTTTTTATCTTTTTAATAATAGAAATAAAACAAGGTGTTTTAAAACATAATATGTTTGCAGACCAACTAATGTACGATCGACATTTCAAGATGGTGGCGATGGCATCAGACCCAGTTTTAGTAAACCCGTGCGTAATTCTTATGCGTCACTTGCGTGTGTTCGCCACCGCAGAAGATCGTATACTGGTCTTAAAGACAGTTGGTCCTGCGCGTACAGAATTTTGAACCGGTCTCTTGGGACTGATCTGAGAGCTACCAAACTGTACGACATGCTGCATGTAAAAACACTCACTGCAGGTTGTGAGCTATCTAGTGATCATTTCGTATAGTATCTTTTAGTGTAGACTGGATAATAATTCGCTTGTGCGTAGGGGTGTTCAGTAGTGGGAGGAAACCGGAGAAAACCAACGAGGTTGGACAGGCGACCTTACTCCTTGCCATGTACAACCCGGGAATCGAAACCGCGCCAGTTGACTTAATGCCAGATCTATGATACAACGAACACGCGCTAACCATTCGGTCATCCAACCGCTTAAACCGGACAAATAAGTAACACTTCCTGCTATTTTGTAACCAACAAAACACCTGTAGATGAATTATCAGATCGATCCTGTTTGACGGATACGATATACTCGCTAGAATTATAATTTATCTAGTGATACTACTCACTACACGACTCAATTCGAGACTGATAAAGTACACGACAATACATATTTATATATAGTAAATTATTCATCATTTAGCTAAAAATGGCAACTATAACAAAAGACGCAAATTAATATACAAGACTTTGTTATAGATATGTGTTATAAATAGATAAGTCCATAATTGGATGTCTGGAACAATAACAATTTAATCCATAAAATCTTGTCGATGTACGCCTGATTATGTTTGGCAAACAATGACCTTTTGATCAAATCTTGTTTTGCCCCTAACGAATCTAAGGAGTTTTGTATATCCGTTCAGATGTGCTCGAACCTAAAATCCACTAAAACTGAACTTTTCCGAACACTAGTTTTAGTACCCAGTTTCAATTATTTATGATATTTCTCCTAGACAAAACGATAGCTAATACTTAAATGATTTAAGTAGCATCATCAGCTCTTTGTCTTAAATTCAAGACTCGAGATTAAACCAATTTGACTTTAAGTATCGCCTTCGCAACTATGAATTATTTATCGTGTCTATGCATGCAAGAACTGAATTATGATGTCAGTCAATATTTAAATCGAGATGAAATATTAAAGGCATCTTTACCCTCAGCACTGTCCTCATTGTGTTTATGGTTAACACATCCTGCATATGACAGGGTGAGACACTGTGCACATGATATGCTTGACATGACACATTTATGGTTAACATATGACAGGGTAAGACACAGACTGGATATCGGGTTTAAGGTCCGCTTCGGCCTAAGGCAAACCGACATGTGCCCGCTCAACACTCTTTAAGGCTGAACCCCGCGCCTGTGTTTACTTGATTGGTCACCTGCCAATATACCACCATGGGTTCATATATCATGCCCTAATATCGGAACCGGGTAGGAAGGGACGGAATGACGATTGTCAAGATTTCGTGACTAATATCAAGGATTACTACATTTGGATTACCAGACTATGGCGTCATTGAACTAATTCAAATTTTAATAATGTCGACCCTTGCAAAATATAATACGCAGAATACAAACTGAATGAAAACGAAACACATTTGATATTAATCAATTTAATTGATATACAAACTAATATGTAAATGCAGTTTAATGCCCTTTCCATGTAATACGAACCCTAGCACTGCCTTACCAAATCCAATACACTCTTAAGTGTAGTAAAATATTATCGTTTTGAATTATTGTAAATGATAAAAGCTAATTCTATCTCCAGACACTATTATACGCCAGTGTAAGAATATTATTTACACAATTAAGCATCTCGGAAGAATAAACATAGCAGACCGCAGACCAATGCCATGTATCCAGTACAATTATGTTAACTACAGACTTTCAATCATCTGAATGTGGAAGCAGAGACTGGACTCTGGACGCTATTGTATTTTTAACAATAGTGGAAATAAGGTTTCTGTAATAGGATTAACCCGTCTAATTAATTAGTGGAAATAAGTTTTCACTTATAAGATTTACAGGGAGACGTGTTGACGTTTTGGTGCTAAATGCTTTAATCAATCTTGATTGAAAAATAAATGAAATGAGGTTTAAAATCCCATTTTTTTCTGCGCCGGATTGTTAATGTAAATGGGCACAGGCAATGAAGTGTGCTATGAGGAAAATTGTCACGGACAGCGGCCTACTCCTATATGTCTTATTGCAAATTCCAACTGTCATGGGTTCATCCACGTGTACACTAACGTCTACGGTAGACCCCCCCCCCTACCAGTCGGGGGATCACATTGGCTAAGTAGGTAAGACGCTGGCCCGTTAGCCAGGAGGTCGGATGTTCGCCGTAACGCCGCTGCCCGGGCTAAATTGCCCTCATAGCACACTAAGGCGTATGCCCGTCTTCATTAGTCCAGTTTAGCAACAGTAGGACGTTAAACCCCATTTCATTTCTCTACCAGCCCCCACCCCTGTCCAACATTACCGACAAGGGGAAACCACCTATACAATAAAAAGAAGTTTTACCAAGGATTATAAAAGATCGAGCTATGCCTAAAAATACTTTTCAGCCAGTAAAATCTAAATTCTTGGTCAGACTTATAATTATATTCTTTTATTTGTAACCTGAATGAGAAGATCTACTTTATACTAAATCAGTTACCTCGATTGCTTCAAGGTTACGCCAACCTCAGATGAACTCAATTAAATTGATTGATTGTAAAATCTCTTTAAAAATCGCCAAAGATTTGAAACACGTCCATCTTTTAGCGTTTCTGATTACCTTAAAACACGAAATGTTATAAAATCTTATTGACGTGTTAAACAGACATAACAGTCTCTCTGGATTTTGTTACAACTAGGCAAATATATGTCTTGTTTGAAAAAAAAATCGTTTACCTAAACCATCCTGCATTTTAGTATTGGTCTAAATTAAAATGAAATGAAACGAGGCACAGAGAGCAGATGTCTGGGATTGCAACTCAAAGTATTAGACGAGAAGAATGGACGACTAACAGGAAGAAATTGAATGTAAAGGATTGCGGTTTAACGCCCTACCGTTTTACTCTGACTGAGCTAATAAAGAGTGTGCTATGATGGAAATTTTGTCCGGTTCGCTGTAGTATGGCCCACTCCTTCCGAATTCCAACTGTCAAGGGTACATTTATACGTGCTTGCCAACGACTAAACGTTGTCCCTTGCAAGGCCCACCGGCTTGCACCAGACAAGTAATAACCACGCGATAAAATCCGAAGGAACTTTTAAACCTGATTGACTTATCAGGCTAACACCGGCATGGTCGACGAAGAAAGCGTGGCTAGACGTTCGAGGGGGATTAAAAATCAAGAACCATGCGTGTAAATATTCATGCACATTAAATAAAATCCCCCCCAGGTACTAATGTTAAACTCAAAATGACAAGATGTTAAAGATGCATTAGAGTTTAATAAGAAAAAAAATAGGTCATTCTTGCTATAATTATTAAAAAATAGATGGTTAAAAGAGGGAATATTTAAAATGTCATTCAAATTACTTCATTCGGAGCCAAATTATCACTGTAGTTTAGCCTTAAGATTCGTTCATAGTGATAAACAGGACACTGGTATATTTGCAACTTTTTAAATGGCGAAACGTTTTAATCTAGTTGAAATCTTGAGTATCTGATGCCATCGAGTTGATTATGGCCTTGTTTAGTTAGTAAATGTCTAATTAATAGGTAGATTAAGCTCTTGTATAATGTATGTTTAAAGAGACGTTAAACCCCATTCCATTCCATGACTAGATCTCGACTTTTCGTACCATCCAAACGATTTGGCTCCCTTTTCATGTGTGCTTACCCGAATATATAAAAATACAAGTATAACCTGGGAAACATAATACATCGACATGCCGTAAAGGAAATCCCCGGTTGACAATAGATTCCAATGCTGTCTGCAATAATAATGAAAATCTTGTCTGAATGGCAATTGCTCGATTTAAAAACAATAATTCCTAGCGATTCGTGGTGTGTAAGTAAACATAGAAAATCAGATCGCCAGACACAAAATAACAAATTGATTTAAATTATTGCCAATCTGAACAAATCTTGCATAAACAGGTTCAGCCATATGTAGGACTGTTTTAAAGAATGGCCCATTTTAACCCGAACACAGATTAATGACACGCGCCTGTTTCGGATAGCAAGAACGCTTATAGAATGTGTTTTAAGATAAACTTCACTCTGTTACACGAGTTAAAGTTATTTTAATTTCACAACAAGACTTCTGTAGCGTTTTATTGTTTGAAATCATGGTGGTCTTTAAATAATTTATTTCAAATTAATTTGTTTATATGAATCGGTTTAAATCATCTATCGAGTCCGGTCAAAAACTTACAATGAAAATCACTTAATTTCAATTCACACGCAATACCAGATTAGGATGCATGTCCATAATTATGTATTGTGGTTTTTTTTAAAACTTTTAGGTTAACTTCTCAATAATATCATCTTCACGGTATAATTGTATATTATAGAAAGCTAATGTCATTTATTACTATATTTAGGCTTTTCGCGGAAATATTGAAAACTAATTAGTTTTAACAGGTTCTGCTGGATATATTAAAACCATTCGAGATCTTGCATTACGTTTATATGAGTTTTTACGTCATATTCTTCTGCTCCAACTGAGTAAATGAAGGTGGTGCATTGGGAAGCGAATGAAATGAAATGGTGTTAAACGTCCTACTGTTCTGATAATGAAAACGCGCATACGCTATGGCAGAAATTTTTCCCCGACACGGCACTACACTATTGAATTCCAACTGTCAAGGGATCATTTATGTGCATGCCAATTTATACACTGGACTTCGGGCTTTCTTCCCATCTGCATCACTGACAAGTTGGAATCACTTATCGGTTCGGGCACTATGTGTCAATAATGTACACTACTGAAATTAGGGAAACAAAACAAGCTCCCTTGTCATAGAAATCTTGTACAGTAAACCATCAAATATATTGTATAAACTTGACTTCCTTCGCGCATAAAATAGACATAAAACATCTATAGCTGATTTTGATTCGCTGAAAAGAATCGAAAGCCGAAATGAGAGAAAATATGGCTTTTCTAAACAATTAAATTTTTTTAGACGGGACATGATTTATATCCAGTGATGCCAGATCGTTGAGTCGTTTTTCCTACTGTTTACCTCTGTTTCGACATTCGGTTTTTGGTGAACTTTTCTCTCCTGACAAGGCTATCTTTAAGACCACCAGTCCTTTAACGGTTTTATTATAATCATTTGAACCAACAACTCATAAGATTTCTCTTCCTATTAATCTGTAATTACTAGACAATATTAGAATTATCAGCTAATCTTTCTTTCCCAAAACATGTGATGCCCTAGAGCTAATTTCGGCGAGTAGAATCACTTTGAAGACTATTTACAAAATCTACTTAGACCCATAATTCCTGGAAGAGATTAAGACTAGTCTACAATTATAACATTCATCTTATTTTCGCCCATCGTAAGAAAAACAGCCTGACACAGCCACTTGGAATTCATTTTCAAAGTCATCAACTAACGTAGATCGTGGCAATCCGACTAGTCGTAGCCAAAGGCTATTGGGCGGGTTGACATATAGTGCTCCAGGTCCTCAAGCTTTGGACTTATACCTAACGACAGTTCATTTGCAGATTATAATTATGTGAAAATAAGTATGGTGGCCGATCCCAACCAACCGATAAATACCAGAGTTTAAAGATTTAACATGTTTGTCCATATCGGGTTAAATGGTAATTAGACAGAAAAGTTCCAAAATCTTGTAAACGATTGCTGCCGTCAAAGTATTATTTTATCCATAACGTAATGAATTGAAGGTATAACGTTTTAGTCGATCACACTAAGGCGATGGAGAGAGAACCATAATGTCAATCGATCTAGATATCTTTGTTCTAAAACAACCAAAATAAAAACATCCGCGTCATCAGCTGCTTTCACACTTTTAAGTCGTCGTCTCTAATCTATAGAACTTTGGGACAACAATATGGCCAACCATGGCCGCTGCGTAAGTATACAAGTCCCAATACATCAATAATGAAATAAATGATTCGCCGTACAAGAGGTTTTCATGGTCTGATTCTATATATTTCCGTCGGCTGTGCGTTCAATGGAAACCTGTTCCGGATACAGGAAATGAAAAAGACCACCATCAATAGAATAGTCTCTGTATCTTTGGCACTTCTAATTATACTGCCTTTCGAGTGATTTAGTTAAATTAGTAATTAGTATAGCTTTACCATTTAATATCCAAGAAGAACTTCGACCTTCAGTACACAAAACATAATAGAGTAATGTTATTACAGGGTTGCTAGAATTATACTCAGGTCAAGGAAACTGAACAATACTAATAAAACTACACATTTTAATACTGGTCCTATTTCGTTACGTTCTTTATAGTTAAAAGTTTCCTTTTACTTTCCTTACCCACAGGGATCTGAAAGAATTGTTATATAATAGGCGTTTTGGTTGAAATAGGGGATTTGCCAATGAAACGGTCTGCGCAGAACTGTGTGTAAACCCCTAGAAACGTCAACGCTGGTTGATTAATCAATGTCCGGCGTTACAGGGTCAAATGTAGCTCGTTTGACCCCTGACATGAACTAAAACTGTAACCGGGCAGATGTAATCAGATTGTCTATGATTTACACCACATTTTTTTAAAATTCACTATTTATTATGTGGCATTAACGAAAGAAAGGCTAACACGTTCTCGTGTGCCTAACCCATGACAACAGTCTGCATGCTACATGTACGACAAATCTTTTCACGTGATTGTACTGGATACAACTGTTTTAATTGTGAATTCCAGCGTGTAAATGGTTGTTGTAACCCTGACTGTGAAATTTTGGTACATAATTGTCAGCGTCTGATAGTGTAGTGTTCTTATAAGTGTACTTGTCAATTCCAGATGGTTGTGGATTCTTGCAATATATAAATATCAGTTTCGATGGGTTTTTTTACTTACATTTGGATAACAAATGTATGCAATGACATATCAATGTACAGTTAGTGTCGGATTTACCTCATGTCCCGGTCCCAAATTATGATTGGTTAACAACCGAGCCAACACATTATAGCGTAACAAAATCAATCGGGATTAACAAGAGCTCTATGTCATCGTATAAAAGTAACCAGAGCTCTATGTCATCGTATAAAAGTAATGACAATCGCGCAAAAAATTAATTGTGATAAACGAAGCTACCAAAACTAGCTACAAACATGCGTATTGTTTGATCACAACATGTAAAATCGTTTTATTAACTGTACGCAGTAGACGTAAAATAGTGTCACCGGCCGAAGTTTTAGGGGAGATCCTATATTAAAAAGACTTTTGTTTCAACAAACTAATGTAGTAAGATTGGTAGAATTGGAGCTCTTTAAATTAATAAAACCATTATATATTGCAGGGAAGTCATATCTCATTATAATTAATTGCGTAATATTTGTCTAATTACGTAATTGACATAGTTGTCCCAAGACACTATATTAACGTTATAAGACTGGTTAAGATCCTATAGACTCTTCACAGTCGCTAGATTCGTAGGGAGTAGGATAATTTAGATTCGTTGGAAAGACCACCGAGGGTCAAGAGACACCATCTGAAATGAGTAGTCCCGATTGGTTTGTAGATGAGCCATGTGATGTAGCATGTTCTGTCAGTTAACTCGAACTGTGAGTTGGGGTAGGGGGAAAGACATGTAAATTTTAAGTATGGTAATATAACGTATTCTTGTAACTTATATATCCAATGTTCGACATAAAATTGAAGAAACAAACTGTTGCATTGTTGTTCTCAAACGCCTTAACTACTGAGACAGTAAGCTGTAAATTCACAACTTAAATGAAGTCATGCGAAAGAAGACAATACTAGACGATCATATGGCTAATAAATTGTATAGAGCAGAAGGTATGGGTCAAATCTGACCAGCGACGCATAGCACTACATAGTGCTACACTGGATAGAAAAACGACTTTCAATAAAGGTGCACAGGCGTGATTTGATTGGTGAATAAATGCATATACACTCCGTCTAAACCCGACGTTTTACCATTCAATGCAGAAATGGGTAGACTTGGATGTCTCGGGTCATTGAATTGTTCAGGAATACGCATTCACAAACTGTAGCCTAGGGATCCAAGATGTAAGGGGCAACCGTTATCATCCTCGACTTTGCTCCAACGTGTTTAAAACACACACTTCATCTTCCTCTAGTCGTGAATGGAGTCTCTTCATATAAACTCGGCACTGGGTACATTATGCCCAAGCTGTCACCGTATACTTAAATAGATGAATGATTATAGGCACAAGTGAAATAAATTCAATCGAGTATCACGGACTTTTCATTCTGTTTTTGACAATTGATTGACATTATTGATAAATTTGCACTAACGTGGCAGCTTTGTTTTTAAACTTACCCCTATTCACTAGACAAACCATTCGTGTGAAGACACAACACAAACGGGTGGTCACATTGAAATAAATAACTAGTATTACCTTTCTGGAAATGGCAAAAACACGCACATGCATCAAGAGAGAAAACAACTATGCCATAAGAATTTCTGACAACTAAAGAATAATGGCATGTGGGGTTTGTTTTAATTAGACCTCAACGCCCACTTCTTAAAATTTTATTTCATGAATGGTCCGGGAATCTTATTGAGATTCGGTCATCTATCAACGTGTGGGCATATTAACCGCGTAAATGTTATTAACAACTCGATCGTAGAATAGCGAAAAGTTTCGTTGATACCCAAATACGACTGTCCGACTAGAATCATAATAGATTCTACTAGATCCCCAAAGTCTGGTCATCAGAATACACATTTATCCTGCTTATTGACTTATTTCCAGCAGATAGGTTCCTCGCAGTTTCCAGACATCGGTGACCATCCACGACTACAATTATTTATAATGGATTTTTACTTGTGCCTTAACCCCTTATCCATGAATGACGTTAATTTTGTTACAGCTTCTAGGGATTAATATCTGGAGATGATAACGTAATTAGTGGAAGCGACACCATACCATCAGTTAAAGAGTTTGCCATTCTTGCTATAACAATTAAGAAATAGGCGATAAACAAAGAAGAGAGTGAAAATTTCAGTCAAATTACATTATTCTGAACAGAGTTGTCACTGTTTGAAGTTTGGACTAGAAATAGGCATAAAATGGCTTCGAGAATTGCCAATCGTTTGATTAATAGACAATAACTCCTAACACATATTCTTGATTATCAAATAACGTTCTCGGTATTTTAGCCCCGGACGTAGGTCTCATTACACTCGCCCTGTACGTTCAGGGACTGTACTATTGAATCCTTGTCGAAAGTAGAGTCGCAGCGAAAACTTGCCGCGTAACACTGACTGGGAATCGATTCTACTTTCGACAATTTTTGGGTAGCTACGATACCCTCGATTGACAGGCCTTGCATTGACAGTCTCTGGTAGTGATGTCAATGACTAACAGTAAACGTTATTGGTTTAATTATTAAATGGACGACTGTTTAAATCCAAGCCAACACAGAGCTGATTTTGAGCTTGTCGTGTAAATAAAGGTCTAATTAATAATTTCTAACTTGTAACAGGCAGACTTAGCTCTTAACGAATGTGTCTTTAATTCACGTGCCAAATGCTGACTCTAGCATAGTTTCAACAATCAAGTAGTAGCGGGGTTTTTTTAACAGAAACACGAAAAAAATGGAAAGCTATATTTACCAAAATATTTAAGAATATTTATTTGTCTTAGATAAGATATACTTTAGCATTGGCGGGTTTCGAAGGCAAGGTCATTTATTTAGGAATTTCACACAACCGACAATTACTGCTGTAGTTTTGTATTCATAAATAAAATGATACATTTGGTTTCCTCACTGCAACTTCACTTATACGACTGACAAAATGTTCACTTGAAGTTACGCAAGGCCCCTTTTTACAATACGATATCTTGGTAAGGGTACGCTAATAGGTATGAAATTCATTTAATTATGTCTTAACATGAGTGGTGATTACTTAATAAATATAGAAATTACATTACTCTTTTTCTTTACGAGATTGAAGGGAAATCATTATGGATCGCCCTATGAACGTTTTGTCAAGACTGATTAATTACTTGATGAGTTAGATGACCAAGTAGGAAGACCTTATTGATTCTCTTGTTTTCTATGTAAGCAAGATTTTATTTATGACGGTAACGGAAGAATCCGAGACGACTTCTTCCGTAGAACCTATTTTCGATGCAGTAACGTGACTGTGCTTGCTAATGAATAGATTTGACATCTGCCAGTAACACAGTAATGCACAGGAAAATATCTAGTACATTTTAATTGAATATATTATCTTATGCTTCGTGTTAAAATATGTGTTTGTCGGGTAGGAAGTCTGATTGATGTCCTGTAGGTGTAGTTTAACTTATCACTTCTGATCTGATGTAGTCACGCTGGTCTTAAGGAAGTTTTGTACTATGGCCTCAACATTTACTCATCGTGTTGCTCTTATTGTTCTTGAAGGCGATGCTCTGCGAAAAACGCTTACTTATTTATTGGTTAATTGCGCACATATCAACGCACCTATTTCGAAATGATTTCACAATTCCAAGATAGTTGCAGAGAGAGATAAAAAAAAAATGGGGTTTAACCATCCCCCCCACCCCAAGATGGCTACAGTGACGTAATAACCAATACCTGGTCCATGGAGAGGGGGGGGGGCATCTAAATGCAATTAAATCTCAATTTTACCGTAATATCCGATAGTTTCCTTTCTCTTGGTAAAATCGTCAGATCTATATTACCAGCCCAAACTAGTTTACCCGAAATCCAATATGTTATACCATAATTCAAACACCATTATAACTGATTTGATGATGGAATTTACCAGGCTTTATGACAGACATTCTATTCTACCACCTGCTTTATCTGTGTTTCAGGTTGACAATTCCCGATGGTGTCATTAAATGGACGGATAACGGATAAGAGTTTATAAATCATTTGTGCCTTTTTGCATCACGGTGATAAATCTAGGACCACGTTTTTCTAAACTAGTTTGTTTTACACAATATTTTATTGAGTATTTAAACAAACGCCTACAAAATTTTAAACTATATATCAATCATTCATTTTCTTTGTTAGTAAATCAACTTGTAGATTTAAATTAGATATTAGCATGAGCTAAATCTGCCAATTACGCGCATTTATTTGACAAAAATTTAGATAGATTAGAACGTGAACGAGATTTAAAAATTAAAGATGTAATAAATAATCGAGACAATGTCTCGTTTATCAAGTACCGTTGCTACGATAATAATAACAATTAGTAACTCGATATTTTCTTTTTTCGTTGGCTATTATTGAACTAAATGTAATATAACAAGAACGACTAGCTCCTTACCATTTACATGATTTAAATATTCTATTGCTAATATTCAATTAATAATGTGTAAGGATATTCATTTTTTAAAATTTTTAATATGATAGCCGTTTTGTACTTTTGTTTGTTTTTTTTTATTTTTTTGTTTTATTTTTTTTAAACAATATTTCTTGGATTGTCTTTGAAATAAATTAATGCAACACTCAAGTTCCACTACTGACAAATAAACATTTCTTGGTTTATTAAATGATTAGTTGAGATGGATCATAATGTAATGATTCACATATACTATTCAAAAAAAGTAGGGGATATTTGATTTTGGGGGCATAAAATATGCAAATAACTACGAAAAAAGTCACTATAGAACCTAACAGAAGAAACATTTCCAGTTACATGTGATATTGTGACGCCCAAACGCACCAATAGCTACCGCATGGAATGCAGGTGATGCTTGGGATCATCATGGGGGTCCAACCCAAGATTTGCACGACTCTGACTTTGAATGTTACAGTCATTGTGGCATTGAACTCCAGGGTGGAAACATCAGTTTAAGTGTTTTAGTGACCAGAAAACAAATTTTGATATGCGTCGGCTTACCCAAAATGAAAGGTTACGTGCCCTTGGCATGCTACAGATCGGCACAACACAGGCGGTTGTGGCGCGGACGATGAATGTTTCTCAGTCTGTCATAAGCAGGCTATGGTCCAGATACCGTGATACACAATCTGTACAGGACACGCTCAGGTCGACAACTCAAGCCCAGGATCGATTTATCCGTACCTTGGCCTTGAGAAATCGTGTCATCACAGCAAATCAGATCAGCGCTCGTCTTCAAACAGACACTGGTGTGAGAGTGAGTGGCCAGACGATTCGGAATCGACTGCATAGGGGTCACCTTCGCGCCCGACGTCCTCGCGTGATCCCTTGTTTGAGAGATCATCACATTCAGGCAAGACCTCGTTGGTGTAGGGATCGTCAACACTGGAGCAATGTGATATTTTCAGATGAGTCAAGGTTCACTGTTGATTTTTTGGACAGACGTAGGAGGGTGTGGCGTCGTCGAAACGAGCGCTTCCATGACGTTAACGTCATCAGACATGATCGATTTGGGGGTGGTTCTGTTGCTGGAAGAACGGCTTTACATGTTGCAGGGCGTGTTACAGGCCAGTACTACCGGGGCAACATCTTGGCAGTCCATGTTGTGCCGTTCGCACGACGTCATGGCCGCCGTTTCATCTTCCAGGATGACAACACAAGATGTCACAGGGCCAGGATCGTTACAGGTTACCTCCAACAACAGAACATCACCTTGGTCAGCACTGAGTCCCGACCTCTCCCCCATCGAGCATGTCTGGGACATGCTTGGACAGAGGTTACGTCAACGTCAACAACGTCCTGCCAATGTCCAAGAACTTGCTGCTGCGTTGCAACAGGAATGGGACAATCTGGACCAAAATGACCTTAGACGTCTCATTAGGAGTATGCCACGTCGGGTCAATGCTTGTTTGGCAAACAGAGGAGGATTTACCCGTTACTGACTTTGTTGTGATGCTGTGGTAACTTTGCTGTTTGACCCCCGGGTATCATTTTACCTTTATAATGGTCAGTCTGTGCCTTACTTAGTCTAACGATCATTTGGAATAAATCGTTGAATGTGAACTTCATTTCATTTTGTCGTGTGTTTCTTCGTCAGTTTCATTAGGTGACTTTAATAACACTTAAAAATCAAATATCCCCTACTTTTTTTGAATAGTATATATTAACGCCGCGGAGTACGCAAATTCTCAAATACAAAAGGAAAATTAACCTTTCTTCTCCTGAATAACCCATAAAACATTTCCACAATAAAAGTGACAAATTATTAACTTATAAACTTCAAAGCTGGATAATGACAATTCGGGAAAATGGACGGTTTTATTTGGAGAGCATTACATTGTGTTTGATAATTCCCATAGAAACACTTTCAATGTGGATTACCTACAGCGATTCGGATGTAATATGATATAATGACAACAAGTAATTTTCTATTTAATGATTATTTGTTAGATCCGTGGCAGTATTCCCTACTTTATTTTCTATATATCTTTTAAAGTGTAGTTTTAAACCAATATTAGCGCCTTTAAAGCGTTGGCTTTATGGGGCTACCTTACCCTTCGCAACCAAAATCAAAGGGAACATAGGCAATCTTTGTAATGAACAAGATTAATTATAGGGTTTGGTTCTTTTCATCTTATGTTTGAAATTGTTATCTGGAGATCCAGCTGGATTAAACCCATGCGTCTCATGAGGTGCATACCCTCGATAAATGCTAAAGTCGGAAATCCTTCCATAAATATTGCGGATAAAACCTGCTGTCGAAAGGACTTTGAAAACATTCAGGTTTATTGGCTCTTTTCGCTATTGTTGTTCACGTTTAGATTCGATATGGCTACCAAATGAAGATCCAGGCGACCGTTGCGAACATATGTACAATGATACCATTCTGGGATTTGGAATCCGTTGAAGCTGAGTAAAATTAGTTCAAATTTGCTAATTTATTCTCAGTTCATAAGGGGTCGTTAGAACAAGTTGCAGCAATCATTATATATGCAGAATATAATACTCTACAAATTGGTCAAATGAAAGACGTATTATTTTGTTCCTTATTTTACACGATTCCTGTCATCCGTGACAAATCAACAGTGAATGAATCATTTTTTGTTTTTTTTCTGTTACATTTGACGTTAATCTGCACCATTCTGTGGCTTAGATGTTATTGATTTTTACAATCCTTCTTATGAATAAGGAATAGCATCTGTTCACCTTTTTGTAAATTCGATAGTCCAAACGAGAAAAATGAATGTGATTTTAAATGATGTGGAATAACCTTGTCATCCTATATTTGAATAAATATCAGCAGGCTAACGGGCTACAAAAAGGGGATATGTAATTTTTCTAAAGCTGCTTCTTATAATATGCCAAAAGCAATAAATCAAATGGAATCCATGACTCCTAAACGTCTTCATAAATACGTATACAATTTCGTGTTATTATGATATAGGATTTTAAGTCATGCTGCTCATTTATGAGATGATGCGTTTGTTTCGGGTTTTCTTATTAATGGTGATACAGTTTACGGTCGACTGCTTCACAAATCAGAGCGTGACATATTATGCCAATCGATGTCTGAGACTCTGGGGCTCGTTCATCATAATTTGTTTGGCAATCTCAAGAGCGTTCTTGGTGCCAACCAGATCAAATAGAAATCCTGGTTTCTTGGTCAAAGGGGATAGACAAATTCAAACAGAGAATCCATTCCGTCATATGCGTTTCAGATGTAGTATTGAAAGTACATTCGCTATAAGCAAGGGATAACTAGCCGGTCTCTTTAATCGCTAGAATACTATTTTGTGAATAATATATCTTTTCTTGCAGTGTTGAACCAGCAGGAAGGATTTTACTTGGGTGTGGTGTGTGCGTCTGTCCCTTATGCGGACTGATGATTATGCACTATGCCCGTGAAAATATTTAGCAAGGATTCATTAGTAAATGGGTGTCGATGTAATTGAACATAACGTTTGCCCTTGTCAGTGATACAGAATGACTAAATGGCCAGGAAAACGGTCTTGCGTGTAAACCATCGACAGCATGCTAAAGATCCCTTAATAGCTGGAAAGCGAAATGAGAGGTGCCACTTCATAGCACACAAAATTACATATGTCGGTCTTCATTAGCTCTATTGGCGAAGAAAAGTCTGCCGATAAATTCATTTTTTATATATATATCGCGTCACACGTTAACGATCGTAAACACTTAAATGTATTCCCACAGCAAATAGAACTGTAATTACACTCATTAGAGAATATATCTAAATCAAAAACAAACTATATTTCTGTTTATTAACTAAATTTGATAGGTGTTGTATAGTATTTTTTCATATTAAATGTCGAAGCTATTAATGTTTTCCAGCGTAAGATAATTGTTATAACAGACATGATCCCTGGGGCATCATTAAGTTATCCATTCGACTTATTTCCCTTGACGTATGTCGCAAGATATGAAATGAAATGTATCTCAAACGGCACCATTGCGTCTTAACCAAGGTGATGAACTTAACGAATGTCTAGATCGTATACTGGGCATGCCTCTCAAACACGACTGGCTCTGCTGAAACGCTTCTTGGGGAAACATTTGACTGTCTCGGTAGAAGTGGGCGATTAGCCTTGGGATGAACAATGAGGTTACTGAAGACAAGCAGCGTGTCTACTCTTCATTGGATTCCCACCGTCACGGGTTATTATACATGCTCGCTTGGGTTTTTGTCCAATCTGATGGATTAGACATCACCCCAAGGAGAATGAAAGATCTGCAGTTGATGCTTTATATTCATTCAACTCGATTCTCCCAAAAAAATCAAGGAAGTGTGCATCTACGGAAATAGTCTTGAGCTCTTAGAATTGCTATTTGAATAGTCTACGCTTTTTTTATTAAAGGGACAATAACATTCTTGCTGGCTTGGTAGCTCCAGAAAATAAATAATACCCTTATTCTAAGTACTAGATGTTTAAGTGTCCTACCTATTGTGTAAATTATCCATTACAACCTATTTTACTTGTACAGAGGGTTCGAAAATATTTTAAAATCCAAGTCACATTTGAAAAGGTTTACGTTAGACTTTTCAAATCAATTGGTTGAATTTTTCCAATTTTTCAAAATAGGTGTGTTAAGATGAAATTTATATCATCATTTAATTGGAATATTCTAAAATAATACGATTTGTTGACCAGAATGAAGATTGGGACATATTTTTCAGTTACAACAAGAGTGTTATTGGGGCTTTAAAGGAAGTGATTCAGGTCAACAAAACAAGAGAAAAATGAGTCTAAATACCAACCACCGGTCTTACATCTGCCAATAGCAAAATCACATTTTAAGATAAGAACAAATTTGACAGGCTGGTCCAACCTTAGAATAATCTTAATTGAATATGATGTGTCGTTAAAATGCATTGAAATTGAAGGCACATATTGAATTCTATTTTACAACGCTAAGATGATCTTGGGCGATATCAAACAGACGGCCGGATGTTAACCTTTCCGTCCAATTACGAATTTGTGGTCTCTGGAGTTTCTTTTCCGGATCATAGGAGGTGGTGCCTTTCCAAGTGGTAAAGCTTCATTAATTACGTTCGTTTAAGCAGACGCATTTCGATTAACACACTTTGATCAGAATAACGGGCCTAAAAACATTAGGGGTTCATCTACATTAAAGGAAATTTTTTAAAATTTTTAACCTTACAAAGAAGGTTTGATAATGAAGTCAAATGAGAGGATAATAATCACGCTGTAATTTACTTAATGCATGTGGCGACCGTTGATCTTTGACGATGATCAAGCAAAAGTACACGAATGTCATGGGATCTGACTGTGTGGAGAGGACTAAATTGTATTATTATTATTATATTATTCTGGTGGTGACATTATTATAGCTAACTGACTTCCTGAACAGATCGTTAGCCCAATGGCACTCTGTCATAACTTATTAGTATCGAAGATTATTATGATAACGCACAATACTGCGGAAGTTCCATAATACATATGAAGTAATAAGGCATAGATGCTATCCAATTTTGCTTTGGCTTGTGTAATCTCATACTGCCTATGCATGCAGTAATAAGTAATTTGCTACATAATATAAGGTAACAGTGCCATTTTTATGGTAAAAGTATGTGAGATTTGATTGTTGTTTGCCACATGCTAACTAGTCGACTTTATGAAGATAATCTACAAACTTTTTCAATACTTGTAATTTAAGCGCAGTCAGTGTATTGGTCGATCACTTTGACATATTCACATAGACTCGGTTATCATTATTAAAATCATTAATATAAACAGCATAGTCTCGATTATCAACTTGATTGATTTAATTTCAATGGCCGTTAAGCGGCATATAGGAATTTAATTCGCCAACATCGAAGGCTAGCTTTGACACCAAGAGTTTATTATGGTCTGGATAAGTTAATTAATGTCTAATTGATTATTTAGATAACGTTTCAGGCCTAAAGAAAAACATGTAATAAGCAGATTTTGCTCTTGCATAATGCTATTTTAACTTACTAAACTTTAGTAATTTGAACCAAACCAGTTCCTTTGAGGTGACGCGAATTACATGACATGTAGCTAGTTCATGGGCTGGTGTGCCATTGAGAACTCTGTAACGTGTTCAATAATAGTAATGTGAACAGATAAATATCGTTTCGGTCGCATTTGCCAATATACAGGTTACAGTTATGTCCAATACAATCACTGATTATTATATTACAATGTTGTGAAATGTCGTTTCCAAAAATGACCCCCTTGGAGTAGATATGGAAGCATTTAGAGATCCCATTACTGTTCCGGCATAGAGTTGTTCTCTGTTAAAAGACATTATGCCGAGGTGGGTCAGTGACAAGAAACGGTGCCCGGTTGTACATACATTACCTCAAAGTAGACTGTATGGTGTATGCCGTCTTTATTTCAATTCATTTTGGTCCTTTAGGTGGACTTACTAATTACTTTTAGTCTTATGGGGTTTTTTTTCCCGGTTGTAATAACTATTTTTTTAAAATTAAGTTGCTTGGTTACACACATTGTCAATGGTATATGCTTAATGATAGTCAATAAATCGATATAAGAAGTCCTGCTGATATATACGTAATATTGTTATATAGTTATCGATTAGTATATGGGTAATATATTTTGAAATGTCAATTTTTCCGATATCTGAATAATTTATTTATCATAGAAGATTCATGTACGTAACTTTGATTTGACATTTTAGAGAACTATGCCTTAAATGGACATGGTATGATCGGAAGGTCGGAGTTTTCAGTAGTATAATTAGAAGATGTAGTCAGATCACCAAACCCTGATTCAGTAATGAACATTCTTATGCAACAGTATAGCAAATGTCAGGCGCTCGCGTTTCCTAATAGTTTACCAAATAGTTGACGTAATTTTCAATATACTTAACTTTGTTGTATCCAGGGCATTGTGTTCATCTCCCATAAGAAACTAGCATATTTAATGATCATATAGCTCTCACCATATTATATACGATGTCTTTGGTGTGTCTTACTGTTTTAAAACTCCGATGGGTTCAACATAGCACATGGGTGAATGCTCCCACATACCTTGGCGAACAGGGGTCATTAATAATTATTTTGTGGGCGGTGTGCCATCAAACTGGCATGGCTATGTTTAACAACGAAACGGTGGCAGAGTTTATAATACAATGTGTTTTAAATGGGTACCTTTGTCAACTCGCCCAAGAAGAATTGTACGGGTAAAATAGTCACAATTCGTAACACAATGAAAACGTCTAGTACCCAATTAAATTTATTATAATTATTCCACTTTACTGCTGTCCTATTAATGTTGCCGAGATGACTCAAGGAGTAACATACTGGATCACCAACCACGGGGTACAGTGTTCGATCCCGGTGTTGGCCTACACAGTGCACGCCCTACACTCGTCTCATAACTTACACGCAATGGAGTCATAAACAATTTCAATTAAATCCATTTGTCGTTATTTATTTCAATAAACAGAAAAAATTGTAACTAATTACTATAAGTTGTCGTCTCACTGTTATCGATATAATTGTTAGGTTGAAATTAATTTCCGTTTATTGTCACACGATAAATCATAACACCTCTGTCTTGGCATTTAGGAATGTGCCATTGTTGATTTATAAAGCAGGAACGCAATGTATAAGTCTGTAAACTCGTGCATATAAAAATAGTATTTTTGATCAAAACAAATTACGAGGAAATTAATCTCATTGAAGTCATCCGGGAGCATCTATATTAATATAATATGGGCGGTTATACTAGATAACTTATTACTTTTCTTTACGCAATGGATGATGAATTGTTATAACTGCAATGACTGACTAACCTGATTGTCTTCCATACATAGTCACGGAGTCGGTGTGGGTAAGTGGGTATGGCGATGGACAACTAACAAGGATGCCCCGTTTTCGATGCCGGTACTGCCCGAGAATGTTTCTCAGTATTTTTCAGTGTGTTTTCACTTACCAATGGTAACTGTTTGGGTGAATGGAGAATCAAAAACTGTATAACCATTGCAAAAAATAAATTATGACTTAGGTGGGTTAAAACTGACAAAGTTAATGTGGTAACAATCCGCTGATATAAACAAAGACAAATTAGTCAATGGTGACTAAAATTAAAGATGCATTATGCAAGAGCTAAATATGTCCCGTTTCTAGCTTCAAATAACAAACCCATTATCAACACTCTGTCGAGATATTAACTGGTTTAGAACATCAACGCAAATTAATAACTTTAACATCAAAGTGGATAACCGAGACTTTGTTTATTTTTGTAGCAATGATACTTGATGATCGGGGCTATTTACGTCAAAACTGGAAGCACTCATAACTTCGCTCGGAATAACGTTATGTAGCTGCAAGTTTCAATACATTGATTTTGCATTACCTATTTTTGAACAATTATAGCAAGAACGACCAGCTCTTTATCTAAACACGTCTAGATAATGCAACATCAAGATAAATCTAAAATAAAAGCGCATGTGACGAGTACACTGGGATACACAAACTGAGATTCATCTTGAGAATTCGCTAAAATTATAAGGCATACTTCAGTTCAAAATCCTAATTTTTCTCATTTCTATAATCTGTGCCTGTTTTATTACCATGATGCGACAGTGTCCAAAATTGTGAGTTTAAGTTAAGAATACGTAAGCAATTAGGTAATATTCAAATTAGTAAACGACATTCGCCAGACGGTGTTTGCCTAATTGGCCATTTTCTAAAACAGGTCACATATCTGACATCGTCACGTTACAAACAAGCATACATTTATAAAATAATGAAACGTGCTAAACATATTAAACAAAACATGAAATAAAGCTTATATGAAAATGCAAGATATCTATAAATTCTTAAAGACGATTTTTGTAGAGCGAAGTATAAATCCTACTTTTCTGAACCAACCTGCTAAGGAACCCGGACATGTCATGCAGTGTTTTGTGATTAACAGTTATTGCCTACTCTTCATAGAATTACAACTGCCAAGGGTTCTTTTACGTGCAAGTGAACGAGTACATTGGTGGACCTCGGTTTTCTACTACCCGAACAACTAGACGATATCATTGGAAGAACCTCATCCGTTTACCTCGGCAGGGTAAACGGGCAGGAAATTCCCAAATGAACTATCTCATCCATAACTGAGTTCGATCACGGGATCTCTTGATTAATGGGTCCTTTCTTCTCCATTTTCGCCCGGAAATAACTTGTAGCCCCCACACCATCCCTCTCTCTCTGTCTCTCTCTCTCCATCTCGTATGTAGAGCTCTTATGTTACTTATATACTTTTATACGAAGATGTTGGCTTCTTTAATCAAGTTATTATCACGATTATTAAGTAGGGGTAATGGATGCTTCTATATTATGTCGGACTTTATATGGGATTTTAATTGTGTTGAATGTCACGATTTCACAATAGCTTAGACCTTTGAGATATATATGTACATGGATAGGTCAAGAACGGAAACAGAAGACTCTTAAATCACTCCATTGTGTCTGGAAATAATAAGAACTGTGAATGTTAAAGTGGTACTAAACTTGCGCCCTCCGGAAGACCTTGATCTCAATAATCGGGCTATAATAATACTGATTGCAAAATGAACATAGTACAGTCTCGGCTATAAAAAAGCATTTTCAAATAGCATTCTTGATTCACTTCTCGATAACGTCGTTTTATTTTCCCGGCATCAAATTTAACGGCATTAACTGTCTTCATTCGACCAGTCGCTGTAGAAAAAAAGAAGGACGTGAAACCCAATTTCATTTCATTTCGTTACAAAATGTGAACACTATGAAAGGATTGGATATGATTTGGGAATCAAATGAAATGAGGTTTAACGTCCTACTGTTCTTTAACGTCCTACTGTTCTGCTCCTAAACTGAGCTAATGAAGGTGGGCATACGTCATGCTATGAGGGAAGATTTGCCCGGTTAGCGGCGCTACCGCCTACTCTTATATCGAATTCCGTCCTGCATCACTGACAAGGGAAACCACGCGGGAAAATCTGGATGAACTTTCTTGGCCAATGCAGGCATCGAACACCCGACATCCAGGCTAGCAAGTCGGTGTCTTAGCCACCGTGATCCACCTCCTTGGAGGGTATATGATTTGAGTTGTGTGGATTGATAATGATACTGAAACAATGGATATCAGAATCCGAAGCTGCTTGCAATTGCTTTGTATAATAAATCACCATCTCCGCAGTAAACAGTCACATGTTTGAACATGAAAATACATCAAAATTAATATACTATGGAGGTTTCGCCATTGAGAGAGCGAGAGAGAGAATATGGGTTTAACGTCCACTCGACACAAACTAGATCATTACGGGACTAACAAATGGTTTAATTTTATTTCAATAATTCGCTTGGGCGTAGGGTCTTCGCAGTAGGGGGAAACCAGAAGTCCCTGAGAAAACCCATGAGGTTGGACAGGCGACCCTACTCCTTGTCACGTACAACCGAGGAATCGAAATCACGTGCTAACTATTCGGACATCCACCCCACCCCACCCCCTCCCCACTGCGAAATGGTGTCAGGTTTTGTTGCGATTGTATACATCACCTTCTCGTGTACAACACTCGTCACTACTTTAAGCAAAGTGTAGCACTAGCAGTAGTTTGCAGGTGGATTGTCAGTTTGGATATTTTATTGTTTTAGACGAAGTGTGCTAATTATATACGCAGTCGCTAATGTTCGTTAGATTCATCGCCCGGTTATACAAATACGCCTGCAAGCAATCTACAGATTCCACAATCACCTGGCATCACATAATCTCTGATAAAATCGTGTAATAATCTGGTAGATTAGTGTTAGAATACAAGCTTAAAGATATCACTTTAGGGATCACATCATTGGGTATAGAAAAGATTTTGTTTATCAGATTTCAATAAGTTTGTTAGCAAAATGCCTGGCAAATCTGTTGGTTATATATAGACTGTATGTGAATATGTACGAGAAGTAAAACATAATGTTTTAAAGAAATAAAAAAAAATCAGGTAATTTTCTATGACATCGAAAATTATTCTCAATGTGATGCGATTTAGTTCAAAACATAAAAATGTATGTGTAAGGTCTTTATGATAGCTAAAGCATGAAAAATATTTCTTGTTTCCTTGTTTTGAGGACATAATAATATACTCATTTTTTTAGACATAATGATAACCCGAGAGAATCAGTTACAAAATTTAATACTCTTTCTAAGCTTATAATCTTGCAAATATTCGAAATGTCAGAGGGTTTTTCATAGAGATTTATGTCAACCTTATGATTGCACTGCCTTTTACCATTGTAAACACTGCACAGAGCCTATTTTGAAAACATAATCCATACTTGCAGGAATAGTTTGGTTAGTCACCAATAGAAGTCCTATCGATTAATAGTCGGAATTCCCCCTCGGAATGTCACTTAAACCTTGTGAGCGCTATACAGATCAGAAATATTTTTAAACTTGTTTACGTAGTAATATGGAGGAACCCTGTCAAAATTTGGAGAGGACAATTTTATACCGTTTATTGCCCATTGTCCAAAACTTAGAGCCCCCCCCCCCTCAATCACCCTTACATTATAGGGCTGATTCTTTGGTGGTTGTTTATAATGAATACAATAATAAGATTTTGACTTTGTTATTCGAAGTTGTTTTCTACATCTGCTATAAAAAAAAATAATAGTAGTGCACAATGCCAATGCCTCCTTACATCATAACTGTATTTTAAGAAAAAAACTTTTTTCAAAAAGAAGATATGGATTTATCTCATTCTTATATTTTCATAAAAGGAAGCAAATATTATTTGATTTCGTATTCAACGGAACATGCCGAATAAACACCAACTGTGTATTATGAATAAATTTAATCAATAGTTTAATCAATACACCACCCTTTATTAGTCTATATAACAATAAACATAACTTATATAATAACTTTATATATAGATAGAACCAAGATCTAAAACTCTGGTAGATAAATATCATACTGTTAAAAACCTATAAATTGTTTAAAATCAGTAATCTATAATGCAAGCGTGAGAATATAAACATCCGCCTTTTCCTTATTTTGATAATCAGCGTATCCACTTACAAAAAATATTTATTCATAGATGTAAATCTATTCATAGTATGTGACAGATAGTCAAAAGTAATGGGCGCTAATTAATTATAACGGACTATGGTCCTACACCCACAGTTCAGTAACCTTCTGATCCCTCATCCAAACAATCAGATGTCGCTGTGGGGATATTTAGGTTAAAAGCATCGTGATTTTTCGACATGGTTTCCCCTTGTTATTTGTGTGAGGAGGATATCCTGGCAATGACAGCTGTCTAGTCGTTCGGATGAGACGAAAAACCAATGTCCCGTGTATACATCGGCGTACCCGTAAAAGGTCCCTTGGCATTTGGAATACGATGTAAGAGTAGATGATAGTGCCACTGCCCGAGCAAAATTTCCCCATAGAACACCGTATGGCGTATGCTCGTCTTCAATAGCCCAGTCGGAGCGGAACACTGGGACGTTAACCCACTTTTTATTTCTATATGACGGTGTGGCTTGTCTAGCGGTTTTGTCCTGTATGTATCGTTTTGCGTGTAGTCTGACCCCCCTGCACTTACTCCATAATATTATATCTATAGTGTATATTTGAGATCAAGGTGGGTCAAAACAAATACAATATTATCTTTAAAAACTAGTAGCATATTCGTCCGCGCTACTCACTAAACACATTTCTCACGTATAGTTTTAAACATATACGGAACAGGTTAAATCCTTAAAGGGGCGTTATCAGTTTCAACAAGAAAATGCAAATTAATATCATGTGGATTCGGAAATCCTTGAAATGTCAGAGATAATGCAAAATAATGTACACGAGGAGAGTCTGAGAGAGAGAGAGGGAAGGGGGGGGGGGGTAACGTCCACTCGACACAAACTAGGTCTATTAGGGACTCACATTTCCCTCGTCTATAGCACATTGTATGGCGTATTCCCCTAGTGCAGTCGGGACATTTTATTTCACAAAAGATTATGACATTTACCACATACGGATAGAGATTTGGTTAAAAAAAACCATTGTAGTGACCAGAAAGGCCTGAGTAAAAGAACATTTCATTTTCTTTGATAGATGCGTGATCTGCTGCTATGAAGGTGCGCGCTATTATTCATCTATATAGTTATCTGTGGCTTTTTCCTCGTTAAATCTATAAACATATTAATACACATTATTACAGGTGACTTTTATTGTAGAGGGAAAATCCGATACAACATGAACACATGTGTCCGCTGAAAAGACATAGTGAACTCAAAGTACTGACATTGATATACGTTTCGCGATCCATAACGTTAATTGCAAAAGAGGTTCAAATAAATTTTTCTTATAGAAACATTATGTAAGAGCAAGATCTGTCAAACTAATGTCTTATTTGGGCTTCAAATGTTACATAAACTATTATTTGGAAATGGAATGAAATGGGTTTTAACGTCCTACTGTTCTGCTTTGACTGGTATCTATGATTAAGACATTTATTCAGATGAACTCTCTAGAACATCCGATAATCGAGATTTAAATGGATTGAAACACGTTGCTCCGATAATAAACAATCTATAGTACTTCTTGTTAACACTTCAAACACTGATAACTTCACTCAGCATAAAGTAATTTGAATGAAATTTTCATTTTCTATTTTTGAACTATTACAGTAAGAACAACCAGCCCTTATTATCTTACATAATCTTTCTTTTGGTTAAAGACTACTAAAAGAGAATCGGAAATCAGCACTCACGTGACACAAACAGGTTATTTCGGATACGGTCTTAAATGAAATGGGGTTTAACGTCCTACTGTTCTACTCCGACTTAACTGACAATTTCGGGTCTGTCGTAATGTTGACGGCATTTTTTGTTTAGTGACGGGTGGAATACGCGCCCTAAATGTATTCAATATACCTCGATTCCATTGAATACTGAAACGTTTCTTGATTGATATAGAGTATTTAGACTCCTTCTTTAATACATTTCACCGATGCAGACAGATACTTGTAGGCCTATAGCTGAATTTTACTGCAGTAGCATATAGCAGATCATGACTCATGCTAGCATTTACACAATTATTTTGGGGGGCTGATCGCGAAAGTCGGAGTCGTGCATCAATGATTTGCATTATTTAGGGTCTACTATTGAAACCTATTATCCTTCGCCAGGGCGGTGATTTTTTTTAGTGATATTATTTATAGATGAACTATATTAAAAGACAAATTATAATCGTACACCTACCCTTGTCATTGAAACCTTGTAACAGCGTGCATTAATTGCTTAATTACCATGTGCATTAATTGTTTAATTACCATGTACCCTACCGAAATAAAGTGTCGTTGATCATTTACTTGCAGACCATTACTATTACAGAGTCATTGCCTCCAAAGTTATCACAAGATATACACCTCGTTGCCTGGCAATACTTCTCGAATATTGTTCATATAAGCAAAATTAAAACCAGTTTTACCTTTGTGATTTTGAAGGGTGTAGCAGGTCATTATAAGGTACCTGCCTTTTAAGATAGTAATCCAAACCTACCTAGGGCGATTTTTCGTACCATCCGAGTGACTAGACCTCGTTCCTTGCCACACCGGAAACCACCCGAGGAGCATTCCTGGCCGACAATCTGGTTATTAACCAGCGTCTTACTCACTGAACCAACAATCAAAAAGGAACGAAAAAAACAACAATCATATTGATCGAAGATATATCCTATGTCCGGTATAGTGTGATTTAATAATAGATACTGTGATAGATAGCAACCTACTTTTATTTTCTCTTTATATACCGTACGTGCAGTTTACTTTTTCTCATTCTCGCGTATAAATAATTTAGACAAATAACCCCAGCCACTTGGATCTACGACCAAGATAAATCGTGGAGAGATTTAATAGACATTACTGCCAGAAGTAATACTAGGGAGACTTGGAGAAGACTTAAGAGGTGCCACGCATGTCAATCATCGCGTATATAGTACTCTATTCGACTCGTGTAATCCTCTTGTAATTGTCCCAACAAGATGTGATGTTACTTACTAAGATATGGAACACATCAGACGAGGGGTTAATTTGAATCGCTGCTCGACATCCATTATCTGATCGTCAGCAGAAAATGAAATGACTGTTAATCATTCGCCGGTAACGGATGCAGCTGTTTGGCTGTATTGTCGTGACGTCAGATATATGGTTGTATTAGGCGTATTAATTTAAACTGATTAATGAGAGTGTTATAATCTGCTATATTTAGTAATTAATGATTTGACACACATATTTAGCGGGGGTTCAGTGTTATCTAATTACAATGTCGAAATAGGTCGCCATTAGAACTCATCCCAGAATTTCTGAGAGTAAAACTCCTAATCAAATGGATTTCACCCCAAGAAACGTCGCCCCCATGTAAGCCGCTCGTTGTAAGATTGGAGTTCTTGTAAATCAACGAGAGTGCTCCATACAGGAACGTGGCCTGGTCCTCTTTTTGTTTCGGACACCACCTTAGCCTTTCCCCCCTGGATTTATGGTGGCGATATTTGAGCAATCGTATGTTTATATAGTCTTCTGGCAGAAGAACCAAAATAATAAACTATGTGGCGTCAACTTATGTAAATTACCATAGGCTAATGTTTTAAGTGTTGATTTGAGTTATTCATCCCGAAGGCGAATATGATTTTATGGTTAGGTTACTGTGTTTAGAGTAAAACGTCTCAGATTTGAATCTTGGTCGAGTCTATCAGGACGTCGCTATCAGGGAAAAGTCAAAGAACGCTATAAACTCGAAGACAGTCTAGTATAAATAACGTCATATTTGGATTGTGGGTTAGGTTTAATAAACTTAACTGTCCCTGTTTACATCTCGAGACTTTGAAGGAATCTGCAGCACTAACCCTTACCCTTCCAATAATATAATACATATTCCATTAATTGCCACCTATTACAGACAAAAGACTTATCGTCATTCGAAAATGCATATTATTGTCATTCGAAAATGCATATTATTGTGAAAATTTTTATCTCACGCTGATAATTTCATCTCAAGCCAGATGACCATTGCACATTTCAGTGATGCGTGTGTTCAATTCTTAACGGCTATAATTAATATCGACCTATGTTATATATTCAATAAGAGAATTGGATGAACTAATCAAATCAATTATTGAGCCATCGACATTATAAGTCCTCCTCACTACTATCTATGTCAATTACAGATGTCAATATCAAGCTTAATTCGCCGTACTCTTCTATAGAATATTAATTACCATCAATATTAGGGATCACGTTCACCCAAATAAAAAACCCTTTGTAGGGCAATTTATACATTTCCGAGTCTAAAAGACTGGTTTGGTGGCAAATAGAAACCTTTCAAATTTAGTGCTAGCATCGCTCTGATTTTTTTTTAGATTTCAGTTTCGACAGTCACAATAAAAAACAACCCATTTACTCGTTTGTAATAGGTTTGTTTAGTGGCTCAAAATGAATTCAGATTAAAGGTCATGTTCTGCTCCGACTGAGCTAATGAAGACGGACATAAGCCATACAGTGTGCTACGACCTACTCGAATTCCAACTGATAAGGTGGCTGAGCGAAGCTCTTTAGTGTTTACTCCATGTTACCACCATCCCTCTCATGGATTTTTGTCTGTGTTGACAGCAAGAAACAATATAATTATACTGGTTTTTGAACAGCCTATATGTACGTGGCATTTTATGGCGGTTTTTACCAACGCTCACCAAAGATAAGAATACTCTCGTAGAGGCACTTTAAAGGGGGTGATTCTTTTAATTCATATGTATGCCGTTTTTTTGGTATTTATGACAGACTTATGACCACTTCTTTTTCTCCAAATTCTTTATTCTTCGACGTATTGTCCGTGGTTATGAGCCCAGTGCAGAAAAGAAGGTGTAAGGACGTCAAACCGCATTTTATCCTTCACTTGTCCATCTAGCCAGAAGACAGAAGAGTGAAAACGCAGAGTAGAGTTTAAGTTCCCGTCAACAAAAACTACGGCCTTTTTTAAAAAATATATTTCTATTTCAACAAATCGCTTGCACGCAATGTTGCTTATGGTAGAATAATTTTTTATTACAAAGATTTAGATTGAACTAATAACACACCATTGATCGAAACGTCTGTAACCATTCATTGAGGTAAAACTTGTAATCAATTCATTGAAAATTTATTTCTGACTTGTCTTAAAGGAGCTATACCTCTCACCCAATATTCTACATAAGTATCGAACTTAAAAACACGAACTAGAATTCAATATTGCAATCGTGAAAATATGGGATGCTAATTTTTATTTAAGACGGAATAAACATTTTATAATCTGTACACGAGTCGTGTATTATATTGTTTCGGATGTCATTTGTAATGAACAAAGAAAACCATGCCCTACAGGACATTGCCGAAGTAATTAATAATGACTGATTCGTGAATAGTCATACACCATTTGGGGTCAAATCAGCCCCGAAACATGTTCTTCTAAAGCCTAGCTCACAAGCAGTCGCACGAGACTTATGTGTTGCTCGCGTGTGTCCGACACCGTAGAAGAT
This sequence comes from Patella depressa, assembly GCA_948474765.1. NCBI lineage: Eukaryota > Metazoa > Mollusca > Gastropoda > Patellidae > Patella > Patella depressa. Next base: position 52,662,657 of record OX419719.1, on the reverse strand, counting down.
TGCAAACTGGCACATACCAAATCTTCACCCGGTTTCTTGCGGCTGGTATGTGAGCTACCAAACCCTTGCCAAGCCATCCAATGGGGAACCACCCCTGCAAAATCCCGATGAACTTAACCACCACCATGATCGAACACAGTAGAAACTAAGCTGGTACCCGCCTCACGCTACAACGATCATTTCAGATTTATGTGTTGCTCGCGTGTGTCCGACACCGTAGAAGATTGCAAACTGGCACATACCAAATCTTCACCCGGTTTCTTGCGGCTGGTATGTGAGCTACCAAACCCTTGCCAAGCCATCCAATGGGGAACCACCCCTGCAAAATCCCGATGAACTTAACCACCACCATGATCGAACACAGTAGAAACTAAGCTGGTACCCGCCTCACGCTACAACGATCATTTCAGATTTATGTGTTGCTCGCGTGTGTCCGACACCGTAGAAGATTGCAAACTGGCACATACCAAATCTTCACCCGGTTTCTTGCGGCTGGTATGTGAGCTACCAAACCCTTGCCAAGCCATCCAATGGGGAACCACCCCTGCAAAATCCCGATGAACTTAACCACCACCATGATCGAACACAGTAGAAACTAAGCTGGTACCCGCCTCACGCTACAACGATCATTTCAGATTTATGTTATGTGCCGTTTGTTACAAGGAAAATACTAAACCTGTATCACCTACACGTGTATATTTTAACATGAAAAATTTCAGCTTCAAACTCGTACCTATACACGTAACTGTGGAGTTTACAAATGTTACTGGCATTTCTTGGGGTTAAGTTTTAAGATGGACTGGCACATGGCGCTATTTTATGTCCTTTCATACGAAGGACGTAGATTTAAATGGGCGTTATGTAAGACTTAGATAAAGAAGTGGTCGCGTTTGCTATAACAATTTTTTAAAAAAAAGATAATACAAAATGAATATTTTGAAAATTGAACTCGAATTAATTTATTTTGAGTGAAGTTATTAATGTTAGTAGCTTTTGACAAGATGTGTATACTGACCGTAACCACTGTACTGGTCATTAGAGTCTCATCCTCGCTTGTCCAGTTTAAATTAAATAATTAAATGGCCCAACCACTCTAATCTACTTAAAATCGGAGCCATCCGATTACACCGAGGGTTGATTATGTTTTTTTGATGTTAATAAATGTCTAATTAAAAATTTATATAACATTTAAGTCCCAAAGAAAGACCCACAATGCCTGTTTAAGTAGATACGTTTACTTCAAGGCTTTTCCTTGAAATACGAATGAACTGTTAACACAACTTTATTATTTACAAAGGGATCTGGAATACGAGATTCGACTTAAAATTAAAACACAGGGGATGTCTCGTGTCGGAAGTAGGAATCTCATAGCGGAAGTAAGAATTGAGAACCTATCCACTTACACTAGACACCCGCATCCGCCTTGCTTGTACCAAAGTATGTCAGAACAAAAGAAAAACAATCCTCAAGAACAACTTTAAAAAAAAATCCATTTAATTAAAATGATAATCAATCTAATTCGCACCATTTTTTTCATTTTTCTACGCCCACGTTTAAGTTTTATCGTATTATGTCATGACCAATAACTCTATTAACGTTGACATGCAGACACTACGAATGCTAAATATATAAAACAAAAATTTTATTATGCCATCTAGAACACAATTAAAATTAAGTAGATTAGTTTCGTATTTCACTTGAATAAAAAAGAGTTTAATTTATTGCTCTTTGCAAATATAAGGTGGTATAATCATTCTTTTGAATGCAATAATTCAAAAGTTTTTTGTTACTGTCATAATGTCATTAGAATCGGTTTACGCAAAAATACAAACGTTATTAAATTATATTGTTGTTCTATGGAATATTTAGTTGGCTAGGCTATGAGTACTTAATAAAGTACAAGTGTACTATAGGTTACTCTAAAGTTGGCTCGGTGGGTAGGGCGCAGGCTTGCTAACCAGGAGACCCGGGGTAGATCTTAGTGTTGACAGAGAAAGTTCATCGCGGTTTTAACTGCGTTCTTCGGGTGGACGAAAAACTGAAACGTTGATGTGCACTTAAAAGACCCTTTGCCAGTCAGAAATGGAGTATGCTTGATATCATTAGCCCGGTTGGTGCAGAAAAGTGTGACCTTTAACCCATTTCATTTCACTTTGCTATAACTTTAACGTTAATATATATTTATCGTAGCTAACTTGCCCCTCTTCTTTATGTTTCACTTTTATATTAAAGGGACCATCCCTTTAACAGGGTCTCCGAAATAATTATCCGCGTACGTATGAAATTTAATGACTAAAATGTCGACGAATGGTGCATTTATCTTGTCTGCAAATTTCAGCTCGAAGTATTGAGTCGTTTGGGCGTGAACTTCAAAACCGTTTATCCGGATACGTAAAACCTTTTAAGGTTCCAGGTCAATTTATTTCATTGCGTGACTTGATAATCTATTACCGTTCCCTTAGAGGTCAAAATACTTGATAAGGAACTGTAAGTTTCACCTACACATTATTTTATCTCTTCTTCCAGATGAGTTAGTTGCTCAACCCTAAGGAAAGGGTTTTTAATCGCACAAAATTAAGCAGGTTTATTATTCAAAATATATTCGAGATTGGCCCCAAAAGTAAAAGCCTCGATCCACATCGCAATTAGTTAAATTTTTGAATAATTTTCTTCTCAATGATGGAAAATCATCACGAAAATCAAATTAAATCTGGGCATGAATGGAGTTGGTTTGTTTTGAGGCAAACAATTAATGTGGATAAATACTGGAATAATATTTTGAAGGACGAAAGAAAGCCAGGAATTGTCGGAACCAGGTCGTACATGAGCCCTGCAGGAACACAATCAATTGGTAGTAAAGACCCAAATAACTTTAAACCCGGGCTGAACTTCATACGTTTTACACATTTAAATAATTTCCAATACTCTCACTTATTTATTTAGTGATACATTTGAAGTTAGTTATGGCGTCAAATTCTGTTTTACCCTGAAAATATAATTACCATTATGGCACCAATAATGTAATGAAGATCTAATTGTATATTCCTTTTAGAGAAACCGTCGACTATAATTCCACCCACTCGTATAATAATAAATTCGCTTGTCCACATGTTAATTGCGACGATAAAGATAGCCATGGCATTTTCTTTTAAATACCCAATATGTGTATTAGATTTAGGTAATTTTGCACTTTACTTTAATACGGAAGCCCATAAGGGTCAATCAAATGAAAAAAAAATCTGACTATCTTGTAATTACAAGATAGCTATTGTAACCTATCTTGTAATTACAAGATAATAAGCCAAAGCCCATAAGGGTCAATCTTGTAATTACAAGATAGCCAAATTAGTTTTCTTGTATTACAAGATACGGAGAAGCCCCTTATTACAAGATAGTCAGAATTCTTTTTTTCATTTGATTGACCCTTATGGGTTTCTGTACTTTAAGGATTGATTGGAGTAAAGATGATTAATGGAAAAATGTTGGCGTTGATTCCAAATATAATTTAGCATGGAGATCTTTACATCGTTGAAAGAATCGTGATGTGGCGCAAATACAAGAATGCAGAAATTGTTACTCACCGAAGTAGAGAGGGTGAAATAGCTTTATTTTACGTCAGCTTCCACCGACGATATCGCAGACAAGGAAGTGGAGAGCGGTAAAGGTCCGTTTATACGTTAACACCGACCCCGCGCTAATCATCGTTCGTACTGAAAACGACGATACACACAGGTTTTTTTTTCAACCAACACCGGGTTCGAACCCCATACCTCACAGTATATAAGCTGGTCAGCTCATCAGGGCTCCATGATATTCGTAAGTGAAATGGTATAAATTCCCGATTACCGTAGTAAAGTTGATTTCCCACTGATGTATTTGTGAATAACTTACTGACTAAAGTCTTAAGTTTTTACACGCCGAGTTGATTAATTGTGCCTGAAGGTGGCCGATTGCTATCTTTCAGTAAGTTCCGATTAGGGTAAACATAAAAATATATTGATAATATCAAAACAAACTGTTGACCGAAGGGCTGGACTATGCTCCATGAAACGCATTATCCTTCACAGCAAAGTCCAGCTGACAATGGGGCACTTGTTTTAAATCCCTTACGTGTTAAAATTATACACCATTCTTACATTGTTGTACCGTATGTTGAAAACCTGTGAAAAATGTGAAAAATATTGGATTAATTGTAAGCTCTATGTTGTTGTTAAAACAACAACAACAACATAGAGCTTACAATTAATAACTTATTTTAGTCGGAAACACACTTAAATTATTTCAATCTGTATGGGTGGTCTACTCGTACCAGATTTAATTGGACAAGTTCGTGCTCCTTCCGGTTTTTCCAGTCTAACTTTTATTGTGATAACATTCTTGTGAACACCATGATTGATTATTTTGATCACGATCTAATTCAAATAGATTATTCTCTCCTTTCATTCACACCAATTTGAAATATATAAGATTAAGGTCACTCGATCAATCTCAAGGGTTCTTTGCTAATCGTCTCACAGTTTCGTAAAACAATCAAATATGAGTCTGTACATAGGCCATATTTACGTCCAATATGCCTTGTTTCTCTCGATATAGTTTACACAGTTTGTTTGGATCATGATCTGGCATAAGCCCACTGTTTGTGGTTTAAATATTGTATCGTGTCTGTTAGACTCAGTCCCAATTATTTATATTATTTGTTCCATAGAATAGTATAATATCACATGTGTTATGGGTTATCTTTTACTAACTTCTGTTGTCATTAACTCAGATTAGTAGACCGGTAAATCTTTATCATTGACAGAATGAATCCAAATTATTTATATTATTTGTTCCATGGTATAGTAAAATATCACATGTATTACGGGTTGTCTTTTACTAACTTCTGTCGTCATTAACTCGGTCGGTACAGAGTAGTGGGACAATAACCTGTACCGACATGGCTAAATTGATAGCTTAGGATTTAAATTGTAGTTTTTCCTTTTTTTACGTTTATAATATGGTATATATTTAACCCCGCTAAGCACCGGATAATAGCAGTCTCTTAATACCAGGGTCGTTACCTGTCATCTCCACCATATTTAGCAGTGATAAACTCGAGATATTTCACAAACTTCATTCTTTAATAATAATAATAAAAGCCATATACAACAGATTAAAAATAATGGATAGATAAGTATACAATGAAAAACGTGTTAATGTCACTGCATTTGTCGATAAATGGCGGACAGTAGCAGATTAATAAGATGTTGTCCAGTTTAACTTACACTCGGTCATGTTTGAAAAATATAATTTTTAAAAAAATCACTCTTCAATAAGGTTCGCATCACGTTTAAAATCACGTCTTTTCGTTCATAAACGAAATCCATTAATATTCCGTGCTATTCTCTGGTGTACAAGATGTGTTCAAATTGTGATAAAGAATATTATTATTCTACTTGGAACTCAGTTCCAATATACATGTATCTATTTAAGTGCAGTTGCAAATCTTAGAACCTATCCTACTTGCCATTAACAGAGAGTTTATACTTTAAAATTTGTTACTCAAGTTTGAAGGATTCTTAAGGGAAAAACGCAGTTAAATGGTCTGAACCTTGTTTCTCGAAATCTAAACTAACGATGAAATCCAAATTTTAGTAGATACTTCAATTTCGATATTGGTTAAGCACTAAAATCAATTTAATATTATCCAGTTAAATTGCTGAAATTGGGATTTTATCTCAGTTTAAATTACGTGAAACAGGCCCGGGATTTTTAAGTGCCACTCTGAATGAAGAAGTAAACAGTAGGAGTACAAATATTTGAAACTGATGCCGAGCTACCGGTATTGTGTTATTTCAGATTGGCGTACTTTCTGAAGAACACATCCACCCCTTTAACATAGCCAGGAACTTGTTGACGGACAACGGACACGTGTAGTAACATAATACGTGCACATGAAAACTGGGTAGGGCAGCAAAAATAATTATGTTTGAAAAGAAAACTAAGGATGCCAATAGCTCACTGATTTTAAAAATGGTTATAGAATCCCCCACCTGTTGCACACGTGGGAATTTGTTTTATATACCGTTAATGTTAAGTGACTGACATCCGCTCATTTGCATAATATCTATTTATTCATGTATGTATTCCAATATTTGTCCCGGTCAGTACGTGTAACTTAATATGCGAGTATTTACACAAAATAATTTACTGTTGATGGATCAATCGAAAGAGAATAAATTTACTATGTCCACGTGAAAATTATTAGTTTCTGTTGCTATTAAATGATTTGTTTGACAAAGTTGGATTGGGTTTGTGGAATTAAACGGGATTTAAATCCTAGCTCACATCCCGCAGTACTCGGGAAATTTGAGTAAACCCGTGCTTGAGACTTACGCGTGACTTGCTTGTGTTCGGCACCGTAGACGATCGCAGATTGGCCGTAGAGATTTTTCGTTTTTCACATAATACTTTTTACTCCGTTTCTTGTGGATGGTCTGCGTCGCTACCAAACCCCACGATCCGTGCGTGTCAAACCTCGTACCGGTGGTCGTACAGGGGATATACTATCATATAGGTGGAAATTAAATTATATTGGGTTTAGCGTCCTACTTTTCTGAGGAAGGACGAATGTCCTTCTACATTAGTCCCAAAGTTAAAATTCACTTCATTGCCATTTCATTGTAGTTCTTGCATTTATTTATCGGTAGGAAATTCAGATATGCTAACGAACACAAACAGTATTCATTAAGAAATTTGCCTGCGATGCATATTAACTTCAGAGGTGGATGTATAAGTTATTTCACCAAAAAATCAATTCACTTTATTATACTATAATAAAATCTTCTAGGATTTTATTTGTAGTGCAATGTACAGCTGTGGGCTACCGTGAGTTAACGTGTGTTTTCATCTTTTTTTTAAAAAAAAAAAATTTCTATTCTATTAAACGCCGTCCTGGATTACACGACTTCGGGGCTTGGGGCAAGGTTAGGCAGCTGTTTTAAGCTAAATAGGTTACTAAAAGTACCACTTTAAGTTACTTTGATTTATTCCACTTCAAAGATTTACAAAGGTTTAGAAAACTCAATATTTAAGGCACGATTGTCGTTGTCCTATTTTCTACCAATTTAATTGCATTTTTAAGCGTCCGAATTTTCATATGGAGGTATACTATTATGCCGTCGCCCTGACTATCCGGCCGTATGTCGGTCGTTCCGTCCGTTCGTTCACATTTATACAAGGACACTCTACAGGTCATAATTCTCATCTTATATTGACGATACTTCACATAAAGATGTATACATCCCAAAGATCTCGAGTCAAAATGACCACTCTGCTTTACGCATATAGTGTAAAAGCAAGTAATACCAGGTTGTGCCCCCCCTTCCCCCGCATTTAGATAACAATTAGATAACTTATAGCATCTGGTTTGCAAAATGTGATATATGTATGAAGTTTGTAGGCAGTGCTCACTCTGGGTTCCATTTTTTCCGCCAATATTTCATTTTAATTTATTAGCCAGATATTTTTTCCGCCAAAATGAAATAACTCTTAAATTTTTTCAGTAATTTTATTTACATAAAAACATACAATATACAATTTGTACAAGTAACAAATTCACATAATCCTCAATGTTATTAACACATTTTACATCTATTTTACTATTTACATCAAATATTTTACAAAAATTACTTAATACAACAGCATCTCCCTTATCTTCAAAACGAGCGTTCAAATTATCTATAACATTTACAACAAATTTATTACAACAATTTTGGTTGTTTTTTTCTGATTGACCGTTGACCCCGCCCCTCAAAACTTTCCCAAAACGATCATGTTAGCCCAACAATCAACTTGTTTCTGTAGTATTTACGGATCCCACTTTTCATTTGTGACCAAGTTTGATTTGATAGGACTTTTTTTCGGGGAAAACACATAAATCTGTGTTTATCCGACAGACTATAAAACCTAAATCTGCCTATTGCATTATTAATTAGACATTTATTTAACATAAAAGAAAGTACTACGTAATGCTAAATCATCTCGTGATTTGTTTTTTCTTTTATTTGTTTGATCCTAATGGTTCCATTAATTACCAGTTAATTATCTCGATATTACGGGGCATTTATCTCGTAATTACGACACAATGAGAATATTTTAGTTTCATTTGATTGGCCCTAATGGTGTTCCGTACATGTTTACATATCCAGCCAACTCAAAATTAGGAATATGTTATTTTTGTTTCAAATTCATTAAATGGTTTAATTAGCTTACGAACGATGTTTCCGTTTTCCAAGATAAGCTGTGAATGGCTGGTTCTTCTGTCTGGAAACAGATATGAAACTTCCGGAAGTGACATAAAAACAGAAAATCAGTTGTTACGGGCTAAAACAGAAAGCAGTAAGCAGCTACGTCGAAGGTTTTTCAGATCTCTAATAATTCGTCTGAAGACAAAGTGTTTTCATTTAAGACTGTCGATACCTATCAGTTCAAAAACAGTTTAGTAACAACGTGTGACTTGGAATTTATTTCATCAAGTTTATCACTTGTGTATAATCGGCTAACACTGCCATTGCGCCCCTAGTGACTTTAAATAGTTTGAAGTATTGGGTATATAATATAAAACAAATATATACGTCTTTGAGGGGTGGGGATGGGTGGTTACCGGTTGTACATAACAAGGCGTAAGGTCGCCTGTCCAACGCCGTGGGTTTTCTCCGGGTCTTCCGGTTTCCTCCTACTACTAACGGCCCCTACGCGCAAGCGAATTACTGAAATATAATTCAACCATATGTTAGTCAGAAAAATGGTATTTTAAGGGTGACAAGTTAGAATGTGTACCTTATTATTGTTATCTTGACCTCTTTTTTGTCATCTCGACTAAATTGGAGAGAGAGAGGGAGAGAGAGGAATGGGGTTTAACGTCCACTCAACACAAACTAGGTCATTTCAGGACTAACATATGGATTAATTTTATTTCAGTAATTCGCTTGCGCGTAGGGGTTTTTAGCAGAGGGAGTAAACCGGAGGACCCGGAGGAAACCCACGAAGTTGTGAAGGCGCCACTATCTCCATGCCACATATGCTTACACCAAGGCTCGAAACCACAGCCGCAAGCCAGAGGTGACCGGCCAGCTAGAGGTCGAAGCGCGGCACTCTAGTCCACTAGGCCATCCCAACCCCCCGGCTAAATTGGAGCAAATGCATTTCAAATCTGGCGTTAAAAGCTGCTGCAAAGGCGCTGCTTCCAATTAAAGGTCTGGTCAGAAATGTAGGTCGACCTATCTTTTAAGATATTTGACTATAGTGTATAATTAGACCGATATTATTGTACGGGTCTGAAATATTGGGATTCGAATACAGACCCGATATTGAACGTGTCCAAACTAATTTCTGTAAATTTCTCCTGGGGGTATACAAAAATACTTCAAATGTGGACGTCAAAATCTATCTGTCGTGTATATGACAAACAGTATAAAATAGTAGTGCAAGGTCGTCAGAATGCCGACAATAGGATTCGCCTTTGCATGGGAGTCACAAATTATAGTGGATATTAATTTATTCAATTGTGATATTAAACAAAGACTGTCCGATAGCAATACCCAGGAATGGTCTTCTAAGCTACATTCTAGTGAATCATTAAACGAATATAAATTATATAAGATAAACATTTGTCAAGAACAATATCTGGATTATAGTCTTGATATACACTTTACACGAAACATTACTCGACTCAGGTTAAATATGTTACCATTGAACTTAATTCTATGTAGAATGAATCCTCATATTTATCCGGCTTGTCCTCTGTGTAAATCAGATATTGAAACCCTTTATCACTTTCTGTTCATATGTCCAAAATTGAACAATTTACGATATCTATACATTCCGAATATTTTATAGAAACACTCTTTGTGTTCAGCGGCACTAATCAAAATCTGCACGTCAATTGACATTGGGTTATTAAAATCTGTATCCCAGTATATCGATGTCGCATTATCACATCGAAAATTGGAAATATAAAGAAATGTATTGTTATACTGTTATCATAAATTGTAATATCTATCTACACTTGCTGTCGCCCACCTTTTTAAAGTGTTTGTTAAATTGTACTTTAGGTCTATGACGTTATTACTGAAATAAACATATTATTATATTATGTTAGTCCCGAAATTACCTAGTGTGATTCGATCACTCATACAGCGCTTTATCCACCATTGTGCTTTAATGCGTTGCACGTACCCCCCCCCCCCCATAAAAACGCTCAAAATTAAGCAACCAGATCCTTAACTCATGGCCTATGTGTTTATACTTCAACAAAGCATCCGTATCGAAACTGTATGCACAACAGCCACTCACTCAACTTAACGTCGCGTCACCACCTATACTGAGTCGCACATGGGTGCGCCACTTGTCTGCGGAAAAAAAAAACGGTGGAAGCGGACGTTAAACAAAAGAAGAAGACGGTGCGCCATTCTTCGTAACCTTTGCGCCACCTAGCGTAGCTATTTGCGTTGGTCAATGTGCGTGTTTGGTGTTTCAGTTTTTTGGCACATTCCGTATATTTTGCCGTAGGAATACATTAATATTCATAATTCTGTGAGTAAAATTCACTGTTGTGAGACGTTACGTATGCACTACAGCAGCAATTGTCTTGGGTTTGCGCAGCCGTTTGTGGTCACATCTATGTGGTGTCACTACGGAGTCACTCGGCAAGGAATGAAATTAAGAGAAATGGGTTTAACTTACTGGTTTTCGGCACCGCCTGGGATTGTGAAGACGATCACTCGTTGCCAGGGCAATCGGCACCCGTGTGAGGTTCTAGTTCTTCATCCATTTGGGGGGTTGAGATGGCCTAGTGGTCTAGAGTGCCGCGCTTCGACTCTAGCTGGCCGGTCACCTCTGGCTTGCGGCTGTGGTTTCGAGTCATGGTGTGAGCTATTTGGCATGGAGATAGGGGCGCCTTCTCAACCTCGTGGGTTTCCTCCGGGAACTCCGGTTTCCTCCCACTGCTAAAGACCACTACGCGCAAGCGAATTATTGAAATAAAATGAAACCTTATGTTAGTCCCAAAATGACCTAGTTTGTGTCGAGTGGACGTTAAACCCCATTTCTCTCTCTCTCTCTCTCTCTCTTCATCCATTTAATGTAATTTCGAGATTTAATAAAAAAAAATATTTTTATATTAAAGTACAACATTTAAATCAAAAGGTCTTTAGGTAAGATTAGAAAAAGTGCTGACAGTTCTCGTTATAATAGTTAAAAAATCGACAATGAAAATATCTAATTGCTTCAGTATGGACTTAAATATCTGCGATTCAATTTTAGGCTAGCCTTGACCGTCATTACTACCGCTGTTACGATAATAAACAAAGTCTCGATTATCCATTATTTCGAACGCCACAAAATATTTCCAAGTCCACTAAATATCGGAGTTATCCGATGACGTAGAGAGATAATAAAGGTCTTGATAAGTTAATTAATAGCTGCAATAGACAAATTTAGCTCTGACATAATGCAAGTTTATACAAAAATACAATCTGATAAGACAAATATCTGATTTGGAAAACAAATATTAATTTTCACACGTCATGTCAAAACACGAAAGCAAATGTCGAAATAAGAATAAAAGACTATAATTTAAGAATGAACTGAAAAAAGAGCTGTTTGGTTTTCCATATTCGAATAGGTGCGTTTTTCAATGACTTCTGTATCTAAAACCAAACTTGTTAGTAATGCGGGGGTGCAATACATTTATCCTTGAATTTGTTAAACGATTATCGTCAGGGCATCAGTCGTTCTCCTTTTTGAAAGCAACTAATAAGATCATTGCATCTTTAAAGAGGTACGATCTAAACAGAGCCGCTGGCCACTACCTATTATTATTCAAGGCTTGTGAATTAAAGATGCATTCCCACGAAAGTATTTATGGGGTATTTATTTCCGTTTAACGTGTGACATATTTTGTATATATGGCAAACTGAGACACTCAATCATATTAGAAAAATATTAGATTTACACGCGAAACGCCCACAGGACTGTGACCATGTTTGCTTATTACGGGCTCGAAAGATGTATGAAGCGATTGGGTTTAGTCCAAATAGCTAACGGTTGTGAGAATATTGCTAGACTACAGACAGCTATTCAACGGCGGACAGATAAGTTAGCAGAACATAATCCAAGAATATACTTAAGCTTAGATAATTTTGCGAAAATGGACAGGAAGTAAAGACCAATACAATCTGAAAAAAACAATACATTCGTATAAAAGGTATTTACAGCCTGAGTAGTTTATTGCCATTTCAAGCTGGATTTGAAGAAATCATTTTATAGAAAAAAATTAGTTTTAATATGTGTTTAGTCCAAATGTATCATCATACAATTACACAGTTTGTATGTGGGAAGGCATCTTTAACTATTACATTTATCCGAGAAAAACATCGACCGGTGATTTATATTACTTAACCCCATTCCATCAGCGTTCGACTAAAAACATAAATAATCAAATGTAGGCCTTTAATTAAGCTACTTTTGTCGCATTCCTCCCAGCGGCAACCCCCACGCTGTTATTATATACCATAGTCAATGCTGTTCTGCCAATATTGCCAATGCATGTGGTGTGGACATTTTAATTGAAGCATCCATGATATAAACGAGTGAATAAAACTTGTTAATTTAGGTGAAATACAACAGGAACACTTTATTCTATTCTCAAGTAGGCTAACGAGCTAAACCTGTTCGATAAGTTGTCAAGAATGCACCAAGGTCTAGTTGCACAAGCTTATTAACTAACAATTGTCTTCCCGCTTGATAAACATGTCCACAAATCAGACCCGCACACCGGAACAACTTCCCACAATACCTGTATTATACTGATGTTTCCAGGCGAACAATTGCAATATAATTAACAATTTCTTGTTGCTTTTTAATTATGTCTTGGCTAATATAACAAATGAAATGAAATGAGGTTTAACGTCCTACTCTTCTGCACCTGACCTGGGCTAATGGAAGACGGGCATACGCCATACAGCGTACTATGAGGGGAAATTTTGCCCGGGCAGCGGCACTACGGTCTAATCTTATATCGAATTCCAACTGCCAAGGGATCTTTTACTTGAACGATAATGTGTACACGGGACCTCGGTTTTTCGTCCCAACGACTAGACAGGCCCTCACTGACAAGGGGAAACCACGCCAGAAAATCGAGATGAACTTTCTCGGCCAATGCAGGGAAGGAACACCCGACCTCAAGGCTAGCGAGCCAGCGCCTTACCCACTTACCCACCGTGATTCCCGGTTAATATAACAAACCACAAGGTTAAAAAGCCATGCTGTCGTATTTTAGTGATTGATATACCAAATTGTTTACTTACAATTATCTATGAAGGGATGATTTGTCGTATTGATTTTGTCCTATTAATAATCCCAATAACATAAACCTAGATCAAAGACGTTTATCCTGGGGCTTTATTAAACATAATAAAGATTGTAAAACTTTTTCCCATTAAAACTATCTCTTTCCCGGCACTGATATTTTAATTATAACGTAATGACATTCTTTCAAGTCATTTTTTTTTTTAATTTTAGAATATAAACTTCCCCCATTTTATGACTCTAGACTGATACGTAAAAGGACATCGCTGCCAATATTAAATGCTATGCTAAAATGTCTTTTCCGTTGATTATATGTAAAAAGTACAATGTACAAAGTCACTATACCGGTAATGATAAAGTCAAAATACCTCTAAAGCCAAAGTTAAATGTGAAACGACAAATGTAATGTGTCAAATGACAAATGTTTTAATGCAAAATGCTGTTCTTAGACATTTCTACATTTTACATTTCTCTCATTACAAATCACATTTGCGCTCTGCCACATCTCATTTGTCATTCACGCTTTCTTTTTATCAACTTGCGCATAGCATCTTCTTAAATATCCAAATATGGTATGCCACGTGACTTATTAACATAAATACGGAAAAGACCGATCTTTCTTTAAATAAAAATATGAATAATTGTTCCAAAGGAAAGATAACTCAGTTAACGCGCCATTAGTTGTTTTTCTTTTTAAATTATTTATATATGTTTGTGCTGGTAAAAGGAAAATATAACTTTTTGTTGAATCTAAAAATATGAGCATCCTGACCAATTTCCTCCCCGAATTAGTAAACATTTATTGATGTTTGTGAAAGGTTTAAAGTAGCTAAGTCTCTAACTCAATGTCATCCAAAATCTTCAACATTGAAAACACGAATTATTTGTCAATTTAAATCAACAATTCATGCTGTGATCTTACCGGAAAAAGATGGACTTCTGATATCCAATATTTAAAGCTCCAATAGCATTTTTTTAAGTTATATTTTTAAAATGTATTAAAATAAAGCCCAAAAATAGATTGAACCTATAAACAGTCCTACCTTGTTAAAGAATAATCCTATTAATCCTATAATTCAGTACTGCCAGTTGAGAAATTGGCAAAAATATCATTTTCAACTTCAAATTCAAACGTTTGAAGATGGCCGTCCATGGAGAGGAATGGGAAAACAAGGGAGGTAATTGAGTAACTATTTCCTCAATCACCCCGTGTCACCCTTTATAATGCCCAAAAAATTTTGCCCAGGACCGTATAATAGTGAGTTGACAACCCTTTGAGCAAAAGACATAGAAATAATTATGTTTTGACTTTCTTAGAAAATGTGAAATTGGAACTTTAAGACACAATACAAATTTTACCATTGGTACACGAATCGTGTACAATAAAGCGTTTCAAACCAAGTTCGAGGAAAGAGGCTAGAAACAAATCAAACGGCGTGTGTAGACTGGAATAACCAGACGCGAGAAATTTGCATTCGATTGAGACTACTGAATTATTTCGCTGAACATAACTTTGAAATAAGAGTAAAAACGGAAACCATTGAATTTAAATCAGTTTATATACATTCATGTTACATTATTATATGCGTTGCGACTCTCTTATGTCAATTTCTAGGTCCCAAATCAAATGTTAGCGATTTAGCTCCTTTAAACTAATCGCAATTTTGAAAAATAATTAATGACACTTAACAGGAACAGGATAATGAAAGGACGGAGAAGCCAGGGAATTTTTTCATCCGTTGTGATTGTCATAATATAGACCTCGACAATATTTACTTATTAGGCCTATACATGTATTAATTTTTCACTTACCTGTGTTATGTATAATACGGTATCAATAATTATATTATAAATGTGTGAGAGAGAGAGAGAAATGTGGTTTAACGTCCACTCGACACAAACTAGGTCATTTCGGGACTAACATGGTTTATTTTTATTTCAATAATTCGCATTTAGCAGTGGAAGGAAACCGGAGTGCCCGGAGGAGACCCACGAGGTTGAGGAGGCGCCCCTATCTCCATGCCACATACGCTCACAACAGGGATCGAAACCACAGCCGCAAGCCAGAGGTGACCGGCAAGCTAGAGGTCGAAGCGCGGCACTCTAGACCACTAGGCCATTCCAACCCCCCATTATAAATGTATGAATATATATGATCTGTATGTCCATAGTGGCACAGCCGCAGTACTATATTTTGTCTTTGACCTCCTTCATTTTATATAATCTTACGAAAACAAAAAAATTAGAAAGTGGAATAATGATAAGAGATTCTACGCGCATGAAACCACTTGGGCTTACGGCTCGACCTGTATTGGCCGAGAAGGTTTCTCCTAGTACGGGACAAACAACTGAGGTCAACTTAATTGTTAGCTAAAGAACCCATGAATGGCATGAAGTCAACTGAAGAATGGCAGCACGTTAACTGGGAGAAATAATTCATATTCTTATTTCAAGAAAGATCGGATGTTTCCGTATATATGTTAATAAGTCACGTGGCATACTATATTTGGATATTTAAGAAGATGCTATGCGCAAGTTGATGAAAAGAAAGAGTGAATGACAAATGAGATGTTGCAGAGCGCAAATGTGATTTGTAATGAGAGAAATGTAAAATGTAGATATGTCAAAGAACAGCATTCTGCATTAAAACATTTGTCGTTTTACATTTAACTTTGTCCTTAGAGGTATTTTGACTTTATCATTACCGGTATAGTGACTTTGTACATTGTACTTTTTACATATAATCAATGGAAAAGACATTTTAGCAGAGCATTTAATATTGGCAGCGACACCCTTCCATAAGACTGAGCCCCCATGGTTCCTTTAGGTATATTTTTCTGATTAAATTTAAAATGTTAACAACCTAACTGTATTTTCCTGTATTTCGCATTACCAAAGGATGATACGCAATATGGAAATATTGTTTACCGACATGTCAACGCGGAAGTATTCAGCTTTCGTGGTTTCTTGATGTATTTGTTCTTTTTTGTTATAAAGTCATTAGTGGATAACAGGAAGCGTATCTTCCTTCTTGTTCAAGTATTCAGACGATACCTATATTATACTGTTGGACATGGAATCATACGATTTTGCCTAATGGTATGGAACAAACCATAACCTAATTAACTCATGTCTTCTTGCTTGTTTTCCGGTTGGAACACGGAATGCCGATGAGGCTCTATTCAAGTGCAACAAAGAGCACATTAAAAATCCTCGAAAAGGGAAATGAAGAATACAGCGATAACCCCCTTGCCCTGCTATGCTACCGGCATTAGACGTCATTTTTAATGTACTAATGCCCCACCCATCTATACGGCGCTATATCAATAAACTAGGTTTGTATTCGGCTATAACAGTTCAAAAATAGATGACGAAATATGATTTTTTTTTACAACAACTTTCATTGGATTTATTTTATTCTGAGAAATGTTAACATAGGCGTACGGGCTCGATGACATTTAGGGAGGCAGAACCCGAAATGCCCGCCGGTCTTCCTCGAAAGGCTAAGGATCGGAGCTTACCATGTATGGTTTTGTAACCGAAATCCGACTCTGAATTCCAACCATCCAGACTGTTGCAGCTGCATTCACAAATAATAATCGATGCCCGAAAAAATGTACAGTGGATCTAGACAAAATGTTGTAATCCTTAGTCAACTCAGTACAAATTCGTGGTATTCAATTAAAAGAAAAGTAAAATTAGTGTTTTATTAGGGCTCGGTGACAGTTAAGGAAGCAAAACTAGAAATGCCCGGAAAATTTTCATGTTTACAGACAGCGGCGCCGATTTTCTTCGAGAGGGGAAGAAGCGGGGCAGACTTTGAATGGACCCAAAGAAAATTTTGGATCATTTGACGACCGCAAACGCGTTTTACTGCTATTCCAGCCCGTAAAATTTGTTTTTTATTAGATTTCGGGCACTTAAATTTGCTAAATAGATGAAATAATTTTTTTTCCAGCTGCCCCCCCCAGCCCGCCTGGCTCGTACGCCTATGAATGTTAAAGTGCTCAAAGATGCAGCGTAGATTGTTTATTATACGTAACATCTGAACTGTACCAACACGACTATCATAAATTTTATCCTCAATTGATTGTAGACTTGTCAGGTTAATAAATGTCTAAATAATAGTATATATATATATATATAACATTTGAAGCCAAAACACGAAGTTAGCCGACATTTTAACTTCTATATCGACAAGTTTAGTCGAATCACTATGTTGAAACTAAACTTAATCGCACTGTGTGTATGAAAGATATAAACCGGATTAGAGGCACATAACAAAATAGTACATTAATATGGCGACTTTTCAGGACATAGATCGATTTTCCAAGTTGATAGTTGTCAGTGTGCAGGTGTATCGTTTGTGTATCCTAAACAAAAACAAGATAAATAAATAATGTTTGACACAACTCATTTTAATAGACTTTCGTTATATTTTCAGGTACTATGCCATTGTTCACCCTTTGTCTGCCATGAAGATAAACAGTAAATCTAGAACCAGAAAGATTATAGCTGTAACATGGATAATACCTATAATACTGGCTTCACCGTATACATATTGTAGCAGTTATGGTTTTGTAATTGAAAGTGAACTGGGTCGAATTTCGCGGCAAATCTGTAATGACAGATTCGATGAGATAGACATTGCTATGTACGGACCGGAAGCCTGGGGATCTGGGCGGTTCAGACGTGGATTTTTTATATTCTTATTTTTGGCAGTGTACCTCATTCCGGCGTTTCTTATTCTAACAACTTGTGTTAAAATAGCCATTTGTCTCCTACAACCAATAAGTATCAAACGACTACCATCATTGGGCCGTAAAGAACATAGTCGGCGACATGAGGAAAATAAACGCAAGGTAAGCCAAACCCCTTCTTTTTGTGGTGGAACCATTGAGGTGCCAAGCATTGGGTGTTTACAGATACTGTGGGGTATTTAAACATGGCTGATCGACAAAATGGACGCCTTTTTAGTCCAGGCATTTTACGTAATTAGAAACATCATCCTGGACAGTTCCTGCAATAGAAATGTCGGTCACGCTTTATTGTCGGTTTAGGTGTATATTATCCCGAAGTCCGTGTCCAAATGTATCAAACTAGCCAAAATCCAAAATAGCCACCAGTTTTTGCTGGAAAATGCCATTTGTTATCCAATTATCATAGTATGATCGCGTTTGGTATAAAGAAAATATACCCTTTCATACCAATTTTGGTGATTACTTATACAGCGCAATCATTACTGGGGAATAAGTCAAGATGGCCAGCATGGGCGGGAAAATTCGAATTGTAGAAAATGACCATATTTGAGACAGGTGATTCCATATTCGACACATTTTGGTGATTAATCGGTTCCCCTGCGTCAATACGGGAGGAAATTTAGTATAAACTGCGACAACTGGCAGAAAGGTTCTAAAGTTTCTGCAAGGTGGGTGTCAAAGCTCTTGACTGAGGATCAGAAACATGTCAGATTTGTAACCACGTATGAGACATGGGTTCATCACCTTCAGCCAGAATCCCAAATCCAGTCTAAACGTCGCCAGTCTCCATATGGCCGAGTCGGTTCTTTCAGCAGGAAATCCGAGAATTTAATTAGGATTCGATATTTGTAATAAAAAGTCAGCGTCTTGTGTATGCAATGAATTCTCACCCGTCTCCGCCCGCGGTGGCTATAGGGACGGAAAGGGGTAATCCCCTGGCGCAAACATGGCCTCTTTTGATCGATTTTCATAGCAGGGTATACTTGGCAATTAGCAGTGTTTTGAAAAGGATTTGAAGCAAAATTATGATAAATTAATTAGTTTGGATATGTTTTTAGTCCTAATATATCATCAAACCACCCAGTTTGTACCCGGGAAACCAACTTTAAATAACCATATCGAGCGAAAAAATCAGAAAACATAATCGAAATTAATTTGTAATTAGATCTAAATTTTATTTCTGTTTTTGTACTTGTAATTACATGGCTGCATTTTTCTTTTTCCTTATTCAAATGTAAATTTTTCCAAGAGAATGTACTTATGATAAAAAATTTATTAAATTTTAAAAAAAGCGAGCAAAAAAAGAAAACCCGGAAAACATAAACGAAAGGAAACTGTAATTAGATTTTAATTTTATTTCTATTCATGTTACTTTAATCTTTTGTCATTAAAATCAAGGTCATGTTAATTGCGTAAAACGGACCAAAAATATTGTCTAGTTTTAGTTCATGATCTTTAAAGGGCAAATAACTTAATATCATTTGTCATATTCGATATGAAAAAAAAACCACAAATTAGAATTCGATATTCGTCCATTTTAATTAATAGTAATATTGTTATTTTATCGCAAATATATGTGCTGCCTTAATCCAATATTTGAAAAGTGGTAAAACAATCTCGATCTCAGATATAAGTTTTCCAATTTTTTTTTTTTTATTATTATAAAACTTGCTTGTCATTTCGTGAATGTCACGTGATGTATCTTTTCGTCTTCACAAAGATCAAAAGGCTCAACCTCGGGTTTCTTTAGATTTTTTTTGTATTTAGCCGAATTACTCACATTGTGCGCTAAAAATAGTTCCCGATAAATCATCAAATCGACTTTTTTCGAAAGAACTTTTGATGTCAAGATGTGAAAATGTTCCAAGAATCATTAATATGTAATGAATCCATGTCTAATTGTCAGGAAATCGGTAGCATTCCATTCTAACAAATTATCTCTAGGATCGAAATTGCATTTTAAAATCAGTTCCCGACACCGGACCAGCGCTCACGCTGTCGATCGCCAAATTCGCCAATTGCGATTTAAATATAATTTTGGCTAAAGAATATTCAATTTGGCGAAATTTTTGGCGATATTTTTTTCCTGTATGGCGATTCTTTTTTTACCTGGAAATAAAAAAATTATCGGCACAAACTCACAAAGCTTTGATTTCCGCGCGTACATACTAATATAAACAGTGTACCGTCGATCGCGCTTCGTTGAGTCAATCAACAATCAATTAGGTATCAATAATAGCCCTATCTTTTGTCTCTTGATCAATCTGGGATTAGTGTTGATAAGTATTTACAGTCAGAGTAGTAATAAACTAATTAAGAGACAAAAGATTTAATTGTGTGTTTTCAAATACGAATCGGTTGCTTTGTTGATGGTTTCGATATATTCAAAATGGCGGACACTGTAAACAATACTCACTCGATTTGTTCGGGATTATTGGATTATGACTGCTGTTTGATCTATTTCAAACCGAAATTGACGATATCGTTAATAAATGAAGCCAGGTATGTTGTCACAGTTTATAAATGCGTATATAAACTTGGGACTGTCCAATCATATGCCATGGGTCGTAAGCGAAAAATTGAACAGCCTTCTTCAACGTCTGACAGAAGAATGTCAGATTTTTTTTAATATTCCACCACCAAAATGGACGAAGACTACAGATGATACTGACATGATGATACCCTAAAAGACCACCGCAGAGAAATATTTCGAAAAACGTAAAATAATAAGTGCATTTGGAAAAGGTAGATCTTTCACTTTCAAATTCTTGGTTAAGGTATGATGCAGCTAACAAAACAATGTGAATCAGTCTTCAAAAAATGGGAGTCTGCAAAGCAGAGAAGAATTTTTTTAAATTTTAAGATATATAGTGTATGTATTTATGTAAATAAAATTCCCGAAAAAATTTTTTAATAGTTATTTTATTTTGGCGGAAAAAATATCTGGCTGATAAATTGAAATGAAAAATTGGCGGAAAAAAAATGGAACCCAGAGTGAGCACTGCACCGGACTCTCGAGGGTGTCGAACGCCATGTGTAATGAACATAGCAAAGATCCCAAAAATCAATGGATACGTTTATAAAACAGTAAAGTAGCTAAGTCTCGAAATCAAAATCCTCTTCTACACTGAAAACACGATTTTTTTTGTCAATAATTTATTAAATCAACATTGATGTTATTATCTTACCGCGAAAAGATGGACTTCTGATATCCAATATTTAAGACAAAATAAACTTTTTACCATTGATATACGAAACGTGTACTATAATGCGTTTCAGTGCCATTTGTAACAAGGGACTGGAAGAACGAAGCTAGACATATTCCATAAGTCATGTCAAACGGTGAATATAGTCTTATTTGGAGAGTATGCGCTATAATTAATTTCGGTGTAGACTGTAATAACCAGACATTAAAAATAGCCATTCGATTGACATTTTTGGCGTATTTCACCAAACATAACTGATTAGAAATTACAGTAGAAACAGAAACGATTGAAGGTAAATCAGTTTATATAGGCTCATATTACATTGTTATATGCGTTGTTAACCATATGTGTATTTTTTACCGAACATAACTGAATGTAAACCGTTTTATGTACATTCATATTACATAAAATTAACATTTGCTTTTGACAAATTCTCGTGTATTATATTATAAGGTCCAAAAACATAGAGCTGTATGCCCATGGAATTTAATAATAACGTAACAAAACAGAATTTCGTGGAGAAACAAACATTTATGCGAAGACTAATCATAGGTAAGAAAAAACTAAGATAATCAGTAATAATCAGTACTATCTTATTTATTTTATATCTTAAATTGACATTTCCTTAAACGCTTGAAAAATAGCAAGCATGTTGTCGTAGACTGCTAGCTTTAAATCTTATTTGTCAAGGACGCTATAAGGTCAAGATTGCACTTTCTCAGGTTTGTTCAAATGAAGTATTCTACTTTTTGTGCTTTTTTTAAAATTTCTCCAACACCACTTAATTGGGTACACGCGAATTACCCTAGCATTGCTCAATTTGGTAAAGTACAATACTTTTGATCGTGCATAATTTTGGGCTCTAAACTTGATATTTATTCTGGTTATAATTCTTTTAAAAGAATAACAATCGCCAGCGTTTAAGATATAACAGCGAATGTGCATGTGTTTTTCTTTGCTTTATTTTGAATAAGCTTTCTAACGTGACTCCTGGGGTTAATTTTGTGAAAATTAAGACACGTCTTTATGGTCGTCTGATCTGCTATTTACAGATCAAAGTAGAAAGATTTCAATCAAGTCTTCAGTCTAAAAATCTTTTTAATTCCAAATAAATGGAATATTAATCTTAAATTGTCTAGCACAAACGGCTTGGGTGGTTATTGATTTGAGTATTAACAATATTGTTAATTAAGTATGGGAATTAGACACGAAATCAAAAAGATTCAGATCGCATTTGTCAAAGTTTAGATTGCCGTAATAAATATGTTGTTATATTAATTAATGTTTTAGCGTGATTGTTTGGCATAATACCACCTTTGGAAAGAGATCATATATAGGCTATGCTTATGTTTCATCATAATAAGAAAATGGGTTACTTGGGTTACTTTTTCATCGCGAGTGGGTTTGCTGCAAGAAACCGAACGGTTGAACATATCCAATTTAAAATTACTTTAAAATACCAATTTATTACAATTGTGCTATTTATTTTTTTTTTGGAGAGGGGGGGGTATTTGGTACAGCTTTTAATGATAAAACGGACAATTATTGACACACCACGATTCCTAGGATATCCAACGGAGAAAACTTGCAATATTGGCCCACCTTGCATACGAATGGATAAACTCTAGGAACTTTGCAGACTTTTCATCCCTGACCTATTTAATATAACATCTTTCCCCAGTACAAAAATATCTTTAATGGTTCTATTTATTTTGCAATTGGTGCAGTTTTTAATGGAGAAATTGACAGCGCGTCCAAGACAAAAAAACCTTTATCAATATTTGGCCATGGGAGTTATTTAATGGTGCTATTTATTTTCTATTTGGGGCGGGTAATTAATGACCAAACTCACAATTTAAATGGAGATAAACTCTACCCGTGCAACGCCGAATAAAACAGCTAGTAATCTACATTACATTGAATTTTAGAATTGATAATGGCTATTTTTCTAGATGAACCACATCCTTGTGGGCGTACACTAATTTGGCAATTGGTAATTCTCTAAGTTGGGAAATCTTTCGCCTGATTACTTACTTAATCACATGACACATACTATAAATCTCAGTCGGTATATTTATTTAAGATTGGTCTGAACCTAAAGGGGGGTTCGAAACCACGCCAGTTGACTCAATAACCCCCCCCCCCCCGGCATTTAAGATATATATATATAATTATCAGGCGATGTTATGACGTCATCAATGCTATAAAGTGTTTCAAGCTGGCGCCACCAGGCTTAAAAATAGCGCGGAGGCCACGGTGGCTAAGGGGGTAAGACACTGGTTCGCTAGCCTGGGGATCGCGTGTTCGAAGTCTGAAGTGGTACTCCCCCCACGCACCACAAAAACCTAAAAGATAGATAAAAAAATAATGAAATTAACCTTTTGAACAGTCCAGTATAATTATCGTATGTGTAGAATCCGAAAAAAATATACTCTTATACAGTGTCAGCATAGATTATATTTAGGCAAAAACTCAAAGACACGGCTAGATAATTGGGCGTTTATGTTGAAGTTTTTTATTTTAATGTTTCTATCTTTTATGACAGGCATATTAGTAATTTAACTTGTCTGTTATCTTTAACGAAAACACAGCATTTTTTCAAATTTGTAAATTACATTCGCTTTTTATTGAGTTTCGACTGGTATGGGATTCCATGTTACTGAAAAAATCTTAGATATTAAAAACATTAATTTTGCGTAATGTTCAACCGAGAATATAAGAACATTAATAATTTGAAACAATGGAAAAAACAGTGGTCTCATAGCGGATCTGACGTGCCGAGTTGATGGAAATTGGGCACAGCTTGATGCCACTACTTCTGGTTTGTGATAATTAAGGAAAAATATTTAGTTGACTTTTTGTTTGCTAAGAATTGTAGGACGGTTTAAATATGACCTTGCCAGTGGCTTTTTTGGCGTGATTAACTTTGTATGAATTTGTAATTGACATCATATTTTTTAACCATCATCATTCTGGTCGCCCTCATATACATACACTATTCATTGACAACCTTGTTATTTTAGTCATCAAGGGCAATGGCTATTTTACTGCAACACTTGCCATTAAAGGACAATATTGGTGTCAGTTATTATTACATATGGGATAGAACTGGCTAAACACGTTCCAACTATAATTTAAACACAAGAGATCATTGCGACGATAGATGCGTAATGAAGATTTCAAGAAAGGGAAGTGATGAACGTAAAAGGAACACACGAGTTATCCTTCCATATAACTGACTGAAGTGACGAGTGATACAGGAGCGAATTTCTGCTCACTAATAGTAATTCCTTCAAGACCAAAAGTTAATATGTGAGGCCCTTAGAGGATATCTGAACATTCAAAGAAGTAATTGAATGTCACCAAATAAGGGAAGACTAGAAAAAAAAAGAAATAATCCGTACATCCCCTTGTTTTTGTTCATTCTATACTTAATAAAAAAACATGATAATATGAGGATTTTTTTCTATTTTTCTCGCTTTCTCTTATCTAGTGATGATTTTTTGAATTGTCAGATGTCCTCCCACAGTCTCGTCTAAACCCACGTATCCAATTTTCACATCTCTGCCCTCTAAATATACTCGTATTCATTAATTAATGTAAAGATACATTTTGTAGTATGTAGATAAAGAACTGGTCGTTTTTTCTATACTCGTATTAATTAATTAAAGATATATTTTGCAATATTTAGATAAAGAAGTAACGTTTTTGCTATAAAATAGTTCAAAAATAGATAATGTAAAATGAATTGAAAATTTCTTTCAAATTACTCTATTCTGAGTGCAGTTATCAATGTTTGTAGTTTTATCAAGATGTGTGCATTGATTCCTTAGTATCGTAACCACAGTGCCGGTTATTCGAGCCTTGGCCTCCATTTTTAATTTAATCATTCAACGATCGAACCGTTCTAATCTATGGCATCGAAAGATATGGTCTAGTCATTTTAGTAAATTTTTATTTAATAATTTACATAGCGTTTACGGCCCAGAGAAATACATGCAACATGCCTCGTTAACATTTAATTAGAATTAATACGCAGTAACAGGACTAATGAAGGCGGATTTAATTAGAAAAGGGTATCAAAGCATCAACGGTATATAATCTCGCGGATTGGATTCAATTAGAGATCGATCTAAAGATATTATAGGTGATACTGACTTGTTTATTAGGATGTCGATGATACATACTTGGTAAATACTGGGCTGGTCGAGATTCAACTGTCACAATATTGTGGTTGGCAAGGGTTAAAAGAACCTTATATGGCAACCAGAAACTTTAAACTAGCTCACTGTCAAACTAATTAGATACATGGCTTTGATATAGAATATAATTAAAAGGTCACCGCACACGTTAATTAGCTGAGAATGGATCATGGACATCCCTTCGTGTTGTAAAATATGACCAACACCTGGGTGTCTTTGTTGGGGATACAGTGATAGTCCGCGTAAAATATCAATACTATTTCAGATACTGGAGGCGTAATTTGCCACTCTGTAGTCTAAGATAACCTTTGTGGCTTCGATCTTCGCTTCTGTGTACACTCATTGTGCTGTGTTCATCTGATGTATGTCATTTGGTACTGCAGTCAAGTGAAATCGAACAGAAAAAATGATGACAAACGTTTGGTATAATTTCCTTTAATGCCAAAAATAACTATCTGTTAATATTAATGGTGTATATTTACCATCACGTACGACGTGTGTTCAATTAACTGTCGTCAATAGGAGTTTCGTCAAATAGATTTTGGGCGCCATTAAATCCAGCTTAAAGAATTCCGCCGAGAAAATATGACATCCATTGGCCTGATGTGTCAATTTAAGTGTTCAACTGAAATAAGTCCACAATTGACTAAATGAAGAAGATATTTCTGTTAAGTAATGACATGATAGCTATCTATTTTCGGTCAGGTCGGAATTATTTACATCACCATTAATGCCTCTGCTCTGATTGCCCATTGCTCTCCGATGGCGACGAAAAATTGTTCGGTTTTGTCATTGGAGTCAGTATTAAATATACATTTCTAGCAAGAATGAAACTTCTAAGTCGCCTGAACTCGATATCCCCAAGAAAGTTGATCTGCAATATTGAACCACTATCTGTATTTTGTTGTTCTGCTATTGAGGAAATGTTCATCGTTACAAGGACTATTTTACCTATTATTTCTGTAAGTGATCGTGATGAGTTTTTTCTTCTATTGGTCGTCATGTTCTGTTATTCCTGTGTGATTTTGCCTCCTATCGTAATTGACTTTCATTATGTTTCCATTTATCGCAATCGTTGTTTTTAAGAATTAAAACTGTTTTATATATCAATTGTAAAGCGCCCCGGAGCAGCTTATTCAAAAATCCACGAAAACCACTATAACGTTCGGTACGGAATCCACAAAATTTCGATATACACTTGGTTGATCTTTCTAGAAAGCTATGAGAAAGCGTCCTTTTACAATTTTGTAATTTTGGGGACATTTTCTCGCATTGTGTTCACGTTTGCCGGCGATTTTATGCATTTTCTGATCGCCGTACGGTCGCAGCAGCGCAGTAAGGACGCTACCCCGGCCTGACGGGGGCCTAAAGACCTATATTAATCTGTCCTCGTGTGGTAAAACGTCACATTTTTATCACCAGAGAATCATTCATGCTATAACAGACCTTTGATAATTAGCTAAACTTTTTCTCGAAACGCTCATTAGACTGACGTCAACAATTTTTGTGGTCCTATAGATTGATATGTGATTTCCGGATTGTGCTTCTGTTCCTTGGGGATATTTTTAGTTTTAGCGCCACAAATTTCCGCTATGGGGAATAAAATTGATCACAATTTAAGATTAAACAAATAACGGCTAACCATGGTTTATTTTTAGATTTTAAAAAAAACAGTGTTTTCTAACTAGTCATCGTTTTACGTGTTCACTTGTTGTTTCGAATAGAATATATGCGTGCGTAATTAATTGTAACTTCTGACAGTCGCTTTCATACCAGTCTAATATATAGTTTGGCTTCAGTCTATTAGGTTAAGACATACCTGTATTTATATATTTATACATTATGGCCCAATTTATAACAGTAGACTTTGACATGAGAATGTCAATTCAAATCAATCATATATACATGTATTTTAATTGCTTAATATAATCAGTAAAAGAGAACAGTGTCTAGGCGATTGGATGGGACAAAAATCCGAGATCCCGTGTACACGTTGACGTGCACGTAACAGAATTCATGGTTTCCCTAAAAGCACACAAAATGGCATATGACCATTCTCCTTATCCCAATTGAAAAGTTGGAAAGAAAGACTAAATTTGAGCGCGGATGCAAAAAACATTGAAAACCACGAATTTACAGGGGGAAAACTTGAGTGCGGAAACAAATTTCAGTTTATTTTGCAGATACACTTATGTCTTCTTTTGATTTGCGTCTGGTTTTGCTTATCCTACAATCTCCATTCTTGCTGGAAGAGTGGTTGTAGGGCCATGTAGAATCCGGTCGTCTGAATTTCTCTAGCAGAAGCATTTCTGTAAACTATCTAGTCTTAACGTAGATAGTTAACACGTTTATCAGACGTAAAATTGTCAGTTAATAAGTCAATGTCTAATAGCAAAAAAAAGGAAGCAGATGTTTTAACTGTGTCGATACAAAAATATATCCCAGAGACACCAATTGTAACAAGATTTTGATGAAGCCGTCGAGTTTTCAAGTATAATTTAGAACATGTCAGACATACAAATAATCATGTAAATTCAACAGCTCCAAATCTTCAGGTTTTTTTTTATCAATTTGATTCTCAGTCAATACTGTATCACTTAATAAAACTAGGTTCCACTGAGATTCATGAACAGATACATGAAACCAAACCTGCAGGGAACGTCGAGAGTCTCAAATCTATAGATTAAATCTACAGGACACCGACTCTTAACTTTCTTTTTCCCTTATTGTAGCATCTTTAGAACGTATTGCTGGTGCTTCTTACATGTAGTGCAAATGATCTGTCGGTTATATCTATGAAAAAAAGACAAAAACTGATGAGATTTGTACAGTGTCGTGACATTTTGTCCTCGCTATACCCCCATTCTACCATCGCCTCGTTGCTGTGGCCACACGCTGTGAGTCTGAATCCACAGAAGTCGGATTTGACGGTGTCGGCTAATTTCAAAACAGTAGCTCGACGTGTAAAATGTTATCTTTAGACTTTAAATATCTTTACGGATCTGCAATCAAGCAGAAATATAATCGAAACGGCTCAACTTGTCTTACAGCTCTAAGCCAGGGAAGAGGTCATGAACCCTAACACCCAAGATCTGAAGACCGCTAATTTGTATCACCTCGACAGTCGCGGATCCAGGAGCGGGGGTCATAGAGGCGCCCCTTCCTGCTCACTAAAAATTACAGTATACAAATCACTTTCTTTTCTGCTTCAGTGAAATGTGAACATTTGAACCTTTTGTTTGCTGGGTTGATGATCTTAAATGATATATTCTGGTCACAAGACGCCACTGACACCTTTACCAAATTTATCTCAGCAGCAAACCACACACACCTCTCCCCCTAAATAAAAATCCTACCTCCGCCACTTAATCCCGAACCACTAGTAAACCACATTCAGCCCTGTTCTTAATTGTTGCCGTCCTTTATTCATCAGACTGACGTCTAAAAAATGAATAGTTTAACGGCTTTGGCGTCTTTTCTAGCGCTCATTTAATCAAATCCAATTCTCCAGTGAAATAAATCCTTAAAATAATGACAGATCTATTTTTTTCTCGGGGTTGTCTTTTATGAACCTACAGATTTGAGGGTCAATTAGGGCGGGTAATCAGTCATGAGTGGTCGTTGAACAGAGACAAGAGCCATTTCGAGAAACCAATGACTTTCACTGACATGCAGCTAATTTTGTCTTTCCGATAGTCTTACAGATAACTCTCTGGACTCAAATAGGATTATGCCGATTCTATAGATCTCAGAGGGCTAATTTATTTTTAAACCTGTGAGCGGTAGACTCTACATCCCAGTAGGTAATCCCATTAAAATCTCGATTTATCTAATTCTAAAACAAAACTGTCTTTTTTGAAACTATACTGGCAATAATAGAGATAGTTGACAAGATCGGGTCGACCACAGGCTGTCAAACACGATGATTTGAAACACAAAGGAACTTTCATATTTTTGTTTATAAGGCAATTAGTGACAGGAATAACATTTAGAAAAAACACGAACACACCTTACAATCACTAGCAACTAAATAGTGCAACGTTTCAACAAGTGTCCGCTTGTCGTTTTCAAGCAGAGTGTACACGATAATATGATACAAAATTCTTGGAATAAGCATTTAAGGATAGTCTTTGAAACGTTGCACTATTAAAGTTGCTAGCGATTGTTATACATAAAGAGGTGTCAGGGCCGTTTGTAGGATTTTAAAAGTGGGGATGCAGCAGAGTGGGGGCGCCATAGCCCCCACGTAAGTGATATAACAAAGTTTGGATCGGAGCAAACGAACCCATTGGCGACGTGTGGGTGCCCTTAAACCGACTGACTGATCAGTGCCTTAAAAGAGCATCACTGGGGATGCAATGTAGCCCCTGCATCCCCGCCAGATACGGACCTGAGTTGCTTTCGTGCTTTTTGTTCATATTTTTGTCTTAAAAACTGGTTCTTTTAACGAAGGAGAATGCGAAATGATATAACCAAGCTATCTATTTAAATAATGATTAGTATTTGTCAGTCAAATGTTGGCAGTCATTTAATAGTCAAGGCCTGTTTAAAGTACGGAAACCAGTTTATGTCAAAATATTTTATTTCATTTGGTTGTTCTATTATTTTTCAAACGATGAAACGAGCGTCGACGTATTTGCCTGGTTACTTTATTGAAACATTACATGTTGTATAATATCAGGGGTCACGGTGGCTAAGTGGGTTAGACGCTATGTCGCTAGCCTGGAGGCCGGGTGCCCGATACCTGCATTGCCCGAGAAAGTTCGTCCAGATTTACTGTCGAGGTTCCCGCCTTGTTAGCGAAGCAGGTCGGAGAACCTAACAAGGACAGCTGTCTAGTCGATCGAATGGGACGAAAAACCGAGGTCCCGTGTACACATTGGCGTACACGTAAAAGATCCTCTGACAGTAGGTCGTAGTGGCGCTGACGGGGCAAACTTTCCCTCATAGCACAATGTATGGCGTATGTCCGTCTTCATTAGCCCAGTTCGGAGCAGAACAGTAGGACGTTAAACCCAAGTAAAATATGGTTTAATTTTATTTCAATAATTCGTTTGCGCGTAGGGGTCTTTAGCAGTGGGAGGAAACCGGGGTACCCGGATAAAACCCACGAGGTTGGGCAGGCGACCCTACTCCTTGCCACGTATATATATATATATATATATATATATATATATATATATATATATATATATATATATATATAGTGCCTCTTAAACATCAAGTTCTTCGATTTAAACTATCTTCTTATTAATGAATCTTTTAATATATTAATTGATTATTCCTATCATGTACTTATCTGAGATAAGCCCTGGGCCCTAATGGAAATTAAGAGAGAGTGAGAGAAAAAGAAAGCAAAAGACAGAGGGAACTGGGGTTTAACAAATCCTCGACACAAAATATGTCATTTCGGGACTAACATGATTCAGTTTTATTTCTATAATTCGCTTGCATGTAGGGTTCTTTATTAGTGGGAGGAAACCGGAGAACCTGGAGAAAAACCCACGAGGTTCGATAGACCCGACCCTACTCCTTGTCACGCACAACCGAAGAATCGAAACCACACCATCTGACTCAATAACAGACTTTATTATATTATGCGCTTGTGCTAACCATTCGGCCATCCAACAACCCCGTGGTTTAGTCAGGGAATTTATTAAATCGCGTGCCAACAACTCAAAACTGTATAACCTAAAATAGATATACTTTCACAAGTGAATAAATTTGTATTTTATCATTTATGCTTCAAAGATTTTATACACAAAGTTTCCATATTGAATGAGCATCCTTGTTTAGAATCGTACAGACTGAAATAGATTACCTAATTCCATCTGACAGATTAAAAAGTAGTACATGTTGATAAATGTCCACATTAGATAACCCGACAAGTCAAAGAATATATGGGCTGGTAAAACTAGACTAGGTCAGTAGTTTACGTTAGCAACGAGGTGCTTTGGGTGCCCATGAACAACCAATGTAGCCAATTGTATTAACGCCCGATCCTTGACAATAACACCCCACCCCCCTATTGTAATATAAAAGATAAAAGTCTCTACTGATCAATGAAATAATGGACCCGGTTAGAACTGGAACAGTCTGTATTTTTTTTTTTTTTTTTTTACAACGAGGTTTTGATTTTGATTTGTAACGATATTACTATGTACTGTATAATTTCATTTCAACCATCGTAACACGGAAAGTAGGTGCAACAGTGGTCGTATAACCCAACCTTATTTATTTCTCTTCTGTTTCTAAAACTGGTACACTCCCGACCACGGGTGTTTTTCTGTTACAATATTATAGTATAATAAACGACCATCACGCCCCTCACCTACCCTCTCCGACCGCTTCCAATAAATTGCATTTGTAAATCTAAAATCGGTCGAAATCTTTCCGACGGTAAAGGATCGATCAACTCTAGCTGGCGGTAGATTGGGCAATATTTAGATACTAAGTCCAGACGCCCCACATTACCAACCCAGAAAGTTATAAGATTTAAAGCGTCCAGCCTCAAGGACCCGGAACACTGTTCTGAAAAATAGTCTTGATAATAGAGGCCAAAGGGTACGAGTATTTTTCTTCTCGTTTGAATCTGTGTTGTTGATATTGTGAATCAAAAATCAAGTGAATGAAGGATGTGTCTGCAGAGAGTAGCAATTAAGATAAGGCATTTGATTGAACGCCTGGAATGAAGAGTTAAATCAATACTCAACGAACAAAACTTGCTTTAGTAAAGTGCTTCTTTTATGACTAGAAGAAATGCGTAATTTAGACTTTAGCCGACAGATTGAATTTTATGTTGCAATAGACTTGAAGGATGTTTGGATAGAATTACTATAGACCAGTTCACATCTTACAATAAACCTGCCAGTACCTAATACAATTACTCTCTTTAAATTAAAGCTTATATTTTACATGCTGAATTTACCTCAATTCAAAAATTCTGAAATGGAAAATGGTCACTATTCCGCGGGTTCACTAGTACATGGGTTCATTAGTTCACCGATATCTATTATTATGGTTAGGATTCGGTTAGTTTTAGGGTTCATTAGTCCACCGATATCTATCATTAAGGTTAGGATTCGGTTAGGTTTAGCGTTCATTAGTCCACCGATATCTATTATTAAGGTTAGGGTTGGGGTAGGTTTAGGGTTCATTAGTCCACCGATATCTATTATTACGGTTAGGGTTTGGTTAGGGTTTGCTTTAATGATACCCCTATTTATAGTATTTCTTACAGCGGCGGACTAGTGAACCCCCTCTCATTGAAATAGCTCGACTTGCAACCCAAGCCCGGATACAGGTTTCTTTCCACCACTGTTAAGCCCCACCTTCACGTTTTCTACGATCACTGGTTGTTTGTTTCAATTTAGGCAATAAAGTTCTAATTAAGGATATTCATATTAGTGATATTTGCGTCTTGATTAATTATGCCAGACGAGTGAAATACTATATAACTATTTAAAATACATTATGTAAAAACTTAAAGTCGCTTCAAATCTTAAAGGACAATATTAGTGTCAGTCATTATCACATGTGATAAAACTAGTTAAACGCATTCCAAATAAAATTTCAAGATAGAGATCATTGCTACGATAGATGTGTAATAAAGGTTTCATGAACCGGAAGTATCGAACGCGAAAGGAAAACACGAGTTATCCGGTGTATTCCCGCGAAGGCGCAGTTACAGAGCGTGACCAAAATTAATCCTTCCCGCGAAGGCGCAGATATCGACTTGTCGGCTTTCGTTTGAAGATCAACATGTTATTATTGGGATCCAATTAACGGTGTTAAAATTTTGTGAATTTAGGATTCTTGTTTTTGTTACCCCACCAATTTGAGATATCTTTGCCAGTCAGATACAATTTTTGGAGACGGTAACTTCTACGTAACTCCCAGGATATTTTCTCTACTCTATACAATACACGGCAGCATTAATGGCCAACTTTTTCCCATGGCATTTTTTTTCCTGCCAGATAAACGCCAATGTATTCACATACAGACGAATGTTCCGCCTTATGTTTTTATTTCTATTAATTTTTGTTATAGTATATGTTTTTAGTTCTTATTTGGCGAAATTTGTTATAGTATTGTTATGTTTTTAGTTCTTATTTGGCGAAATTAAATTCATTTTAGTTCTAGTATATTTCGTATGCCAAAAATGAAACTAAAATGTTGGTTAATTAGTTACATTGGAGATTGTGAACGTGTAAATTCTTATCATAACAATCTATAACACCATTGTTACCTTTTTAATCCATTTTAATACCTAGGAGCTGGATTCCCGCGAAGTCGTCGAAAACTACCACTTTTAATCCGATACGGTCAATAACTGCGCCTTCGTGGGAATAAACCAGTTATCCTACTATATAACTGACTGAAGCGACGAGCGAGAACAAGCACACCGACGAATTTCATTTCACTGATAATTCCTTCGAAGACCAAAAGTTGTTATATGGGACTGCAAGAGAATATCTGACAATTCAATAAAGTAATTGAGTGTCATTAGATAAGATAACGCGAGAAAAATAGAAATAGTCCGTACATTTCCTTGTTTTTATTCCCTCTATACCTTATAAAAAATATGGTTATGCACAGATTTTTTTCTGCTTTTATTTCGTGTTCTCTTATTTAGTGACAGTCAATTCTTTTTATGAATTATCAAATATCCTCTCACAGGCTCACACAACAAGTTTTTATCTCCGAAGGAGTTATTAGTGAGCAACAAATCGCCCATGTGTCTGTTATCACTCGTCACTTCAGTCAGTTATATAGAGGGATAACTCGTGTTTCCCTTTCGCGTTCGTCACTTCCGATTGTTGAAACCTGTATTACTCATATATCGTAGCAATGATCTCTGTGTTAAAATTATATTTGGAAAGTGTTTAACTAGTTCTATCACATTTATGATAATGACTGACACCAATATTGTCCTTTAAATAAATTATTATGAAACGTGTATTACATGACAAGCCCATAATCATCAAGCTAGACTATCTAATGGTCGTAATGTTTAATGGATTGAAACGCGATCGCCATTCAATTAATAATTTAATTTGAAAATGGATATTGGGGATGCTTATTATCGTAAGAATGGTAACAATGGAAATCGAGATTTATATGAGGTCAAAAAAAAATCTGCAATATTGGCAGACTTATCTCTTACAAAATGAACTTTTATTTTTGACTGAACTGATGGGCTACTCTATACCAAGTGAGATGGGGTTTTAACGTCCTATACTGATGGGCTTGCGTCATACAGTGTGCTATGGGGAAATTTTTATTCGGCAGCGCCACTTTGCCTACTCTTATATCGAATTCCAACTGCCAAGGGATCTTTTATTTGCACGCCAATGTATACAACGGACCTCTGTTTTTTGTGGCATTCGAACGTCGAGACAGCTTTCCTTGAAATGTGGTTTAACGCCCTACTGTTGTGCTCCGAACTGGGCTAAAGTTGACGATCATACGCCATACACTGTGTTATATGCGAAATATGGCTCGGGCTTTCTTATATCGAATTTCACGTGCACGCCAATGTTTACACGGGATCCCGGTTTTTCATACCATCCGTAGGACTAGACAAAAAGACTAAGCGAAAATTGGTTGTGTGTTACGTGTTCACAGCGGGACCCAATGGGTTACATCACAACACTGACTTTATCTATTAATTTTGGCCTGCAAAGACAGATTGTCTAGCTACAAAACAAATCATATATTAATCAAAGAAAAGTGTAGTTTTATATTTGACACAAATTATATATTTCCAGGGAATTCATGTTCTAGAATTAATGGTTCTATATTCACGTTGGTAAAGTGTCGTTTCTGATTAGTTATCTTCTCATGGGTCCTGTTATGAATTATACTTAAGCCGAAATGAAATGAAATCATTTTTATCAGTTTCAGTCCGCTGTCTGGTATGTTTTAAATGGAGAGAGAGGGAGAGAAAGAGAGACAGAGAGCGAGAGAGAGAGGTTAACTAGGTCATTTCGGGACTAACACATGGTTTAATTTCATTTTATTAATTCGCTTGTGCGTAGGGGTCTTTAGCCGTGGGAGGTAACCGGAGGACGTGGAGAAAACCCACGAGGTTGGACAGGAGAACCTAATCCTTCTCACGTACAACTGGAGATTCGAAACCACGTCAGGTTTTAAATGGAACAAACAAAATAAGCAAACCAATAATTCTGTCTGAGGGTTCAGTTTTTGTTCTTGTCTTTCTCGTTGTTTGTGCAATATAACCCGGTTCATGCTGATGTGCCACTAAACTCCCAGCCTATTCATTCTTCCTCGTTTGATTCGCAACGAGAAAAAAAAGAGAAATTTTGCAGTTGAGAAATTTTTGAGGTTTCAAAAAACAACTTTTTAAGCAGACACATGTTCGTTGAAAATACTGAACATGGCTGATCAAAAATGTAACTGTTGATTTCATGGCTTGGGTTGTTTTGTGTAGAATATATGTTTAATGAAAGTGATTTTGTGAAATAGGGTTGATACAGTAGGCGAAAATTTAAAATTAGAATATTGGTCGACTTTCGCTTAATCTTTGTTAATAGAAATCCTACAGGGCTTTTCCTATCGAAATAACACACAAGAAAATATAATTCATTAGTTTATTTTGACCTAAATCAAAACGCTTTAACTCCATTTGGTTTTCTTTTTCAAATGTAGGAACCGCGGTGCCGTGGATTCGTAGTTAAGACGCTGGCTCTTTTAACCTGTATGACGGATGCCCACCCGCAGTCATTAGCCCAGTCGGTCCTGAAAAGCAGAACTTGGAACCGGTTTGATTTCATGGCATTTCTTCTACTGCAGTACGTTACACGGTAGAATTTGTTACAGCTAATGTGCCAAAACTTCAATTATTAAACAACATAAACCTTTATGAATAGAGCTGCAACCCTGGATTGCAAATGGCAAACTTCGTCGTTTCACTTTAATGTCCCGATGTACCATTTTTAGTCATTTTTGCCCGATTTAGATCCGGTTGAAACCATGCTGGGGCATTATTTAGCCTTGGAATATTGTTTTTGTTTTCTTAGTTAAATATTATATAATCAATCTGAGTATTAGCATTGATGATGCCGAGATAAATTTATATAATATTTTAGCGACAAATGCAAATGGCACATCGTTTCTTTAAGTTAAAAATGTAGGCCTATCAAGCTATCACAGTTCTCGCCTCATTGTTTGGTTAATGTCCCATAAAAATGTTAGCAGACATAACATCTGTTCACGGTAATAATAATTGTACCACAAGAATTTCTTGTGTTCCAGACAGTGTTGGAAGCATTTCAACAACACCAGCCTACTTTCATATACAAAGTACTGTTTCTCTATGATTGATAAAATATCAAGAAACCTTTCTCATTTTAAAGATTATCCCTTTTTTTATTCTTATCTCGTGACATTGTGATTAATGAATGACGCGGGCAGATAAAACAAATAGAAGGTATACTTCAAATGAATATAAAATAAAGGAGCTAAACCTCTAACATAAAGGAGCTAAACCTACTCCATTGGTTCTGGTGCCAGTTGTCATGAACAAAGGAAATCATATTCTACAAGACAATGAGGAATAAATTAGTAATGGTCGATTAACAATCGACAATTAATTATAATAAATTACGCGTAGAATGAACCAAGCAGGCGTAAACGACTGTCGTTCAATTTGGTCAGTTATTTCTCATATTTAATCAAACATAATTGATTAGAAACTACAATACTTTTTAAGAAAAAAACCCAAACAAATATAAAGCACTTTATATACATGATATGTGCGCTTAGACCCAATTCCGTCTATTATAAGACTCCAAATATTAAAGTGATACACCCTCTGGTTACAATCGATCGATGTGAATCATCTACATTCTCGTATATTTTAGGGTTCCAAATATTAAAGTAGTGCGTCCTTAAAGTAAAATTCGACCGATGTGAATCGTTTGTTGATTTAACGACGCTTTGGTTTACGTGTACACTTCTTTTTTTATAATCTTGGTGGACCCTCAATCAAACAGCTACACGCTGATTGGATTTCGGCTTACTGTTGAATCATGATCCATCGTATATGCCTGATCCGTCAGGGCTACTGCAGATACTTGAGGTGCAAGCCGACCAAATCCGGCATTCTGACTGAGATAGGAGCTATACTAATTTAGTTTAGCTTATTAAACAATCGTATCCATTTACTCGTTAGAGGTCAACTAATGTTATTTGCCGAATGCAATCAGGGTTTAAGCTGTTTCACCTTGTTAATGTGAAAATGGGTTATTTTGTAGAACTTCCAATCTCCTTCAACACTGTCGTTACGAGTCACGATTTCATGAAGATGAATATAAAATGGTTTGGTTCTTCTGTATTTGATAGAATGCATTGAGATACCAACAGCGAGGTGCCAATGTATGTAAAAAATAACTTAACGAATTCGAAATATGAATAGACCATTTGCCTGAAAATGTCCCCCACAGCACATTACATGGAGTATGTTCATCTTCATTGGCCGAGGGTATTTTAAGACAAACGTTTTCTATTTACTATGGAAAAGAAATGCTGGTTTATTCTTCTGCGAAATATGTTGACCAATGGACATAAGACGAAAGTTCTCGGGCGCCCGAGTTATTTTGGGGGGGGGGGGGGGTTGTTTTTTTTTTGGGGGGGGGGGGGTGCGTGTCCTAAATCAGCCACCGTATCTTGTCTACACCTAAGAAATGGATAGAGACAGGGCTTCAAAAATCTTGATGAATTCTCTTTTAGGTGCACATCGGGATACTATAACCCGGGACATCCTAGTCTACTTTCACTAACTGACATTTTCACTAACTTTCCACAATCTTAACCCAGCATCCCCCTACATAAGTCAATGTGGTCAATTATTAGTATCTCTACCTATACTATTTATAGTGAGAGGTTAATAGCTCCCATGGTGTTGGCAATAAAGGGTGGAGCAGATGTTTTAAAGGGCAATTATCTGTCATATATCATTATCTATCTGTTTCAATGTCCCATAATAAATATTTGTTTAAAGTACATACGTGTACAATATAGTTCGCGTCGATAGCCAGAAATGTCCCTTGCGTGTTTACTTTGTATTGCATTTTGTACCTTTTGATGGTAATTATGTGTTGGTATCTGTTCGTGATAGGAGGGAGGTTGGGATGGCCAAATGATTAGAACGTGCGCGCTGTATCATAAGGTCTGTCATTGAGTCTTTCGATTCACCGGTTGTACGTGACAAGGAGTAGGGTCGCCATCCAATCTCGTGGGTTTTCTCCGGATCCTCCGGTTTAATCGCACTTCTAAAGACCCCTACGCGAAAGCGAATCGGTGTAATAAAATAGAACAATATGTTAGTTCCGAGATGACCTAGTTTGTGTCGATCGGATGTTAAACCTCGCATCTCTCTCTCTCTCTCTCTCTCTCTCTCTCTCTTTCTCTCTGATAGCAATAGGTTCAAGCTACAAGATGATAAAAGCTGAATCTCTAATGTAAACATCAGTCTAAACTGATTCAATTCCGTCCAGTATTTACAACGATATGATAAACTGAAATTCCATCTAAATATAGTTTTTTCCATATGTAAATATCCCATCTTTAAATTTCGTGAAATTTAATTGATAGGTCTGTTTTCAATCCAAGTCGGAAGATTACATACCTTTGATATTTTGATATGTGTTCTTGACGAAATGTTAATTATTCAATCTGGGTAAGTATAGCCACGAGAAATGAAATATTTGCATGTGACATGCAATTAGTTTTACAAATTAAAATGAACAGTTTTAGTGACAAATGAATAGTTTTAGTGACAAATATGCCAGTCCGGTATCCGCATCGGAATCTAGAGTATAAAAATAGTTCAAAATTGGAATCTCAGCTTGTTGAAGTTGTTGAACTTCATTCACTGCAAATAAAGGTATAGATTAACCAGGATAAGTTGACTTAAGGGCTGTTAATACTACATGCGTATCCGTATCTGTAAATACTTGCGTGAATACGTACTGGCACTACCGGTATACTTTAGTCATTTTTAGAGAAAGGGTTCAAATAGAATCCGGCACGTATTGCGCACACAACTGCGTCCGTTTAGCCGGATTGATTGCTCCCGGCATTTCGGCTAGTGAGCCGAGCTTTAGCCAATCAACGAGTACTTTCCCCTTATTACATCATCACCCCCCCCCCCCAATAAAAACTCAATCTATTCCAAGAAAAGCCCGGCCCTGTGTGCTGTAGATGTCAGGTGCGGATCCCGGAATTTTTGCAGGAGGGGGTGTGCCAGCTTTCAGTTAGGGAAATCTGCCATCATCGTCTCTAAATTACATAGACATACATACAAATTGAGCTTTTTAAACAGAGAAATCGTGTTATACTGATGTAGGGTCACTTTGTGATGTAATTTCATTGATGCAAGGCATTATATTTTGTAGCTGAGCAGGGGGGGGACCCCCCAAACCCCCCCCTCTGGATCCGCCCCTGAGATGTGTGTAGAACACAACATGGTCAAGACAGGAAATAATCATCCTTTTGGAGAGAAATCTCATACTATATGACAAAACAGAAAACAATTACAAAACATAACCAAGAAACATGGTGTTTGGAAAGAACTTGGGCAAAATGTTGTAACAGTTCATGGACCCCTACTCTCTTTATTCTCTTCCATCTTTGGGTCCACTAGTAAAAGAAAGACTTCCTCTGTGTCACTGTCAGACTCCATGATTGTAAATGACAAATGTTATCTTTGACAGACAATTCAGCCTTGAAAGCCAGACGTTTTCGCGTTTTCTATTTGAACGGCAAAACGCGGATACGGATGCGGGTACGAATACGGATGTGGATACGTTTATGGATACGGATGTAGTATGAACCGAGCTTTAGAGAAGTCAAGTTGTTACAATTTTACGTTCAATGACCTTGCTGTCTGTAATAATGAAAGCAACTTTTCACATTTATTATCGCTTGGTTAGTATTAAGTAAGCGGGTATTAAACAATTAGTAGATATCATCTTCCTTTGGTGTTTTATTTTATTTTCCATTATTTTAGACGTTATCACAAACGGAAACCCGCATTCTGATCCAGTGTGAATTTCATTGCAAAATTTGTTAGTTTGTAGTGATCGATATGAAGAAGAGTGATGTGCCTTTTCCTCCCAAAGACTTTTGCTCATATCAGCCGGAAAAGTGACGTCTCTTGATTTTTGGTTTCAAATGGTTTGCTCACGTCAGTCGGAAATTAATGGTTTTTTTAGGACATTAACTTCTATCTTTACACTGGAGCAGGTCAATGATGTGTTTTGACTTTTATTTCTAAAATGTTATAGTTAACTTGAGAAATATGTTGGCCATGTCCTTTAGACACTGCTGGTGTGTTTGTTGTTTGGTTTTTAAAATGTTTCAAGGGTTACCGAAACCAGACAATGACTTGTATAGAATCGGTTCCCGAAAGCAAAATATAAAAATAAACATATGTATGTAGAGTGTTGAATTAAATATATAATACGTTTACAGAAAAAAAAGCATAATTAATAATCGAATACTAGGTTTAAATTCTTTCCACAAAACTCCTTCCTAAACGTAAAGCAAACAGATGGAATTAAATATTTCGTTTGCTTTGACATTTTAAAACTGAGCATTACTCTTCAAATATCTAAAAACTAAACTTCGACTTTTAGATTGTTTATAAGGTTTGGTGACGGGCAATAACTCTGAGATGAATCTTATAATTCTACCCTAAATTTTGTTTTTATCTTTGAGTACAATAATTAATTCAGCGTACATATTAAGCCATGGAAATTTAGATGTACTCAGAAAATTGAAAGATTGAAATCGGCGACTTTTATGTTTTTGTCATTCCAGGGACGACGTAATAATTCTTTGTGATGTGTATTAAATCATGATGAACACTGGAAGCACGTAGTTTCATCTATAGCTGTTTTTGTAGTTTGTTTCTTGATTTAAATTTGTCATGGTTTCCTCATTTAATCTCTCTTATCTTATTGTTTGGCACAATATAGACCCCAATTAGAGGTGACGTTCTTTCCAATTACAACATTCAGCTGTGAAGACTTAAATTGAAAGAATATGCCACATTCCAAATCAATGTCTTTAAAGCGGTCATTAAGTCGTCTGGGTCATAATTTTGTTTTTGCAATTGATCCCAACTGGAACTGGGGTGTCATAAAAGATTATGTCGCTTCATTTCATCTTTTTCCAATCACAGATTTTTATTTTAGTTTTAAAAGGAAGGGGTGCGACAGATTCGTATATCAGTGTCATTAAAGC
Organism: Patella depressa; assembly: GCA_948474765.1. Lineage (NCBI taxonomy): Eukaryota > Metazoa > Mollusca > Gastropoda > Patellidae > Patella > Patella depressa. The sequence continues at coordinate 52,620,867 of OX419719.1, read as the reverse complement.
AAATATTAAATAGTCTGGGTTATCATAATCTACAATTGTTTAATAAGCCAGTGGTTTCTTCAAATAGCTTAACTATTATCTCTTCTAAATAATATAGTTAAAGGAGCTAAATCGCTAATACATTTGGGAACTAGAAATTGACACAAATGGGTTGAAACGCATAATAAAATCTAATATGAATTCATTTACATTCCATCTTTTCCATTTTACTCCGTTATTCCAAATCAGTTATGTTCAGCGAAATACGCCAGAAGCCACAGTCGAATGCCAATCTCTAGCGTCTGGCTATTACAGACTACACCGATAGTATTTATAGAGATTTGGCTATTTAATATAAAGCAAAATGAATTTATACTAAAGTGATACTTTTGCGACAGCGAAATTCGTCGATACTATACTTCTTCAAGATCTATTTGGGTTATAAAAGTACCCATGGTGGCTGTTGATTAGAACAACAAATGGCGAAGAGTTTTGTGAACGGAATTCGCTCTTGGGTAATATTGAACATTGCGGGAGGAGATTAAGACTATGGGCAGCGCCCAAAATCGACCATTGGGGATCCGGTATTTCTGGGGAGTTAACCGGACAGGCTCAGTAACTGACTGAATGTATTTCATTAATCAAAAACATTTTCACAGGCGACGCACACCGCATACACCCGTTCAGTATCCATTTCAGTGCAATTTTATATGCCTATCTAATCCATTTATAAAGATCCCTGATCTTCAAGGAATTCGGCCAGTAGTGTCATCTGCCAATTTTAACTTCATTAGCACACCGTTTGAAAACAGATTTTTATTATGTACCACAATTTATTAATTTGTCTTTTATTACTTAACTTAACTTCCTCTTATTTTTCAGGTGGCACGGATGGTCATTGTTATCGCTATAGCCTTTATTGTTGCCTGGTCACCACAATATATAGTTAGTATTGTCAGCCAACTTCAATCTCTTCATGGCGGAATCAATTTTCTACAGAAAGGACAGTTTCTCTTTACCATGCTGATGACTCACTTATGTGGCTTCCTCAACAGTTGCATTAACCCGTTCATCTACACTATCATGAGTCGCAAGTTCCGCAAGAGTTTTAGATACATCTTTACGCGGGTATTCTTCTGCTGTCAGAAGAAAAGGACATATCGGTATCAGACAAGCCTTACTCGTAACCAATCGGCTGGTCTCTCTTCGGTTGGAAAGCAGTCTTTGACCGAGTTTCGCGATGGGAACGAGTATCGGCTGAGCGAAGCTCCATCATCTGGTGGAGATAGTAGTGGCGGTAGTCAACAAGGGCGTGGATTTCAAGTGCGCTACAAGGACAGTTCCCAGTCGCTGATAGAGTCTCGTGGGACTAACAAAAAGTGGGCGACATCCAGTGGCAAACACCACTCTGGTGGTTCTCTTATTGTATTGAAATGTTTCAAATATAAGGAAAGGGCTTTTAAAGATACGGACGGGGAAGTTTTTGAGAACACAAATGTTCCAGATAACAACACTTTAAATAAAAGGGACAATAGGTGCCAGGGATATTTGAATGACAAAGCGCCTAAAATAGAAATAACGGTTGAAGATCAGGACTCTATTTTGAAAGATCCGAAACTTTTGGAAATAGATTGTTTAGAAACTAAATTGGGTCATTCTAATGGGAAGATTAATGGTTTTGCTTTGAATGGTGAATGTGAGACACTTTCATAAATACCAAAACATTGGTTCGTGGAGATCCGATGTCTGTTCTTAACGAAAACATGTTGGGGTTTATTTTTGGTTGTCAACTTACGTATTTATCATCAAATATAAATCATTGTTAAACTCATAGTATAGTACATCCCGGTTATTCTGAACGAGCGGTATAATTATGTTTTTTTAGGGTTGTGGGGTGTAATTGATTGGGGTCTGAAGATATATGATGTCTTTATCAAAGACCAAAGTAGTAATTTGTATACTTATTGGAATTTGTATGAGCATGGAACTGTGGTCTATATTCCGAACATTTCAAGATATTAATGTTCAGAGATCAGACAGGGTTTGATTAAGAACACAATATGGATTATCAAGGACTTTGGCTGTATAAATATGTTTTTGCTTAATATCCTATATGATGGCATTTTAATTATAAGAAGGGTTTTAATGTCAGGGGCAAGATGGATTCGCGTTGCCTGTAAACAAAAAACGCGATCATATAGAGACCTATCATCGAGTTGTGGCGTATTTAGGGAGAGTCCACTATTCGGCTGAAAAATTTAATCCAATTATTACCCCGGTTTATTTTTGGGTTGTTTAACCCCACTCAATCTTGTTTTAAAGACATTTCTGTACCGATTACAATTGCTAAATTGATTAAAACGCCAATTAAAACATATGAGATACATAAAATTCCGGAAAAAAAATGTAAAAAGTTTTCGATTGCCTGAGTAAACAAGGTCAAAGATGTTATTATGTTGTCATCAGATGCCTAGACTAGAACATTTCCTGCATTAGCGCTGTTGGTCCGGAAGCGTAGGAAATGAAATGTGGTTTGGCTTTGGCGCCCTTCTGTTTGGTACCAAGCAGGCCAATGAAAATATTATATTATATGCCTAGAATGCGCTATCCATAAACGTTTATTTAGATTAACAGCAAGTGTAGTGATCGAAAGAATACGAAGATAAAAATAAGACGAAGGAAGGGCTATTTTGATTTTAAGTCTCCTTCTTGCAGTTCTAAATGTAACAACATCAAATCGTGGCGCGTAAACTCATCATATTTCAATTCTGGGCGCTGACGTGGAAAATAAAATGTGTTAAAAGTTTAGAATAACAATAACGTCAATAACCATGACTTATAAAGTTTAAAATAACACCCATGTGTAGATTTAGATAAGATTTCAGATATACAATTTAATCTCAAGATCCATAATTATTCAAGTGAATCCCGAAATCAAATGAAACTGGCGTCATGAAACTGATGCCTTGTCGAATAAGCCGACAATAACGCCATGCGTTAAACACTGGTGCAGTAATGTCGTCGACAAAACAAATAATTATTCGTGTGCACTGTATTCTGTTGGCTGAAGGCTTGGAAAGTCTATATGCCCATATTGCCATTTTTGTTTTCTTGTTTCGTGTTGATGTTATGGCTAGTGGATCCCCTGAATATAAATACCATTCTGACATGTTATGTAAATAAATAAAATTATTTCAGATAATAAAATAAAGATTGGTTTTTGATTTTATGTTTCAAGCGGTTTCGGACGAAAACTGGAGTGTATCTGCCAAGTCACCCATTTGACGTTTTATAGTACATGCGATCTGTTTTTTCTATTCGAAGTAAGGAATTGAGAACTATGGAAAATTTAGGGAAATATGGATAATCGACTATTCAAGGCATTGTTAAGGAATCTCAAGCTCTAGGGTATTGGGGGTTCAAGATGTTTGTTTGCCCCCCCCCCCCCCCCCCCCCCCCGCCTGCATTCACTATATAAACATTTTGAATTTTGGCAATCCTTAATGCGTTTTATGTTATTTACCTAAGTGTGATATTAACCTAATTATGCCACTTTCCAAATAGTACCAAAAGCTCTTCATTCCCAATTAATGCCATTCGGTTTGGCCCACTGCTTCCGAATACAATGGGTCAGTTTTTGTTCAGCAGCGAGAAGGGGAGTTATTGTGATGGACAAACGGACCCATTTTAATAGTCTCAATAGTGACAAAAAAAAACCCAACAGTAATGAATTACTAAAACTTCATTTATGTCTTAAATATCAAGCACTGCTTCATTTATACTCTTACATACATTTCACTTTTTCACGCAGACAAAACTACATAATATATTATTATTATATACAAATAACTTTTTCACAATAATGTACATAGTATATAGGTATAGTACTGTATTTACATATTTATAAAAGCCTTACTTACATCCGTACTTATCTATTTAATTAATTTCAACAAAGAATCATACAACACACAATAAGCTAAAACTATGAAAGGGTTGACACCATTTTAAAACTATTATCTATCTTATATAAATGCATAATGTTGAATTACAGTTGAGCCCTTCCATGAGACCAGAAGTTATATTAAGCTATTTTTTTTATAAACAATATTTATTCAGAAACTGAGGGGATTGGCAGTGTGCCTATATGTGGGAAAGTTTACCAAAACAGCTGCTTTTCCATATGTTCTTCATAGAATTCCAACAGCCTCTGATGTCTACACAGCACCTTAGAGTTTTGTACCTTCTGAACCATTAGACATTTTTCCTTCCCATGCCTTCCTTTTTACTCCACTGCCAACATTGGGCATTGGACCTTTGAATTAGTGAGCCAGTGTATTACTCACTGAGCGATCATACCTCACAAAACAAAAAGGTGGTGCCATTTTAATAAATAATTACTCTATAACAATCTCCAGCATTGGCCAGTAACAACTATCACTTTCACATTTCCTTGAAAATTCTATTAAAGCCCCAATAACACTCTTGTTGTAACTGAATAATATGTCCCAATCTTCATTCTAGTCAACAAATCGTATTATTTTAGAATATTCCAATTAAATGATGATATAAATTTCATCTTAACACACCTATTTTAAAAAATTGGAAAAATTCAACCAATTGATTTGAAAAGTCTAACGTAAACCTTTTCAAATGTGACTTGGATTTTAAGATAATTTCGAACCCTCTGGACAAGTAAAATAGGTTGTAATGGATAATTTACATAACAGGTAGGACACTTAAACATCTAGTACTTAGAATAAGGGTATTATTTATGTTCTGGAGCTACCAAGCCAGCAAGAATGTTATTGTCCCTTTAAATATCTGTTAACAAATGAATTCATAAAATGTATCTAAGCTTAGTGTCTTAAAGATAAATATAAAAATTAAGACATCAATTTAATTTGTCAACTAGGTTTAGATTTAATGGAAAAAATAGTCCAGCAAAACAATGAAAAATACCACATGCATACAACACAAGCAAAACAAATAAAAAAAACAAAACAAAACAACTGCCAATTTTTGGCAAATAAAACATATTTTGGATATATTTCAAAATCTATGTTTTCATAATTTTACATCAAGATAGAAAAGCAATGCCGCAATTAGTGTTAATCAATCGTTCTTATATTGTTTCCAAAAAATAATCATGATGCTAACCTCTAAATGTAACACAGTTGAGGGTATAATATGTTTCTTTCATTCTGTTTTTTCTCCCCAAAAATTTAGAAAACCTGAACGTCATAAACTAATAATTATCTAAAAATAAAAGACACTTATATGGATATACTAATTCTGAATTTATTAACATGCTACGTTTCGATACACATACAGATATCGTTTTCAAGCAAATATATAAATAGATAAATATATTTGCTTGAAAACGATATCTGTATGTGTATCGAAACGTAGCATGTTAATAAATTCAGAAGTAGTATATCCATATAAGTGTGTTTTATTTTTAGTGAAATCTATTTCTATATGTCTTATAAGGATTATAATAATTATCTATTCTGTAAATTTAAAAAAGTCTATTTACAAATTTATTTATTTGACAAGAATTTTTTAGTGTGTGTTATTATATACATTATATTAAAATCATCACATCATAAACAACGAATCTTGGGTTTTTCTTTCAAAATTTTGTACGTTCGATTATTCTTTGCATATTTTATTTATTGCAGATTGGCAAGATATCTTTTGATAAAAAATATGACATTTTTTTCGATCAGCTCAATTTTTTGAATCAATATGTATGTTTTTATAATATTAGTTTTGCTATGACTTTTGACATAATAATAGTTGACACAAATTTAGAAATAATAGATTTCAAATGACTTTGAAGGAAAAACCACATCAATGATCTTATATAATTTTAAAGAATAAGTATGGAGAAATGGAAGCAACCTTCAAAAGTAGACATTGTGTATTTTGCATTTTTTCGGAAGTTTATAATAATCCATGGAGATCTGTCAATAATAATTTGCCAACATATCTATTACCAGTATTACCAATTTACTTTTAGACAGGATTTTATGCATGCATACTAGAAGTTGAGGTACATTATAGGTAATCTCTTTCAGTATGAACTATTTTATTTTATTAGTTTAAAAAATACCCCCACCAACATACAATGTTATGTACAAATTTTGATAATCGCTGTTTTTAACAGTTCATGTATTGAAATACTTTGTCCTATAACCTCAAATATTTTACTGAACCAAATATATGTATAATCTATACTAATTAATTGTATTGCTGATTAAATCAACTAATTTGCTGATAACTAAACAGTGTCTCTTTGAATTTTATTATAAAGTAATATAGTACTTATTACTATACCAATAAATAATATAGTACTTCTTGCTGTAGCATTCAAAAATAATATAGTACTTCTAAATAATATAGTACTTTTTACTAGGCCATTAAATAATATAGTGCATTACACTAATACCATTAAATAATATAGTACATTACACTATACCATTAAAAAATATAGTGCATTACTCTATATCATTAAATAATGTAGTGCATTTACATTAAATAATATATATAGTATTTTATACAATTCAATCAAATAATATATAGTATTTTGCACATTACTAAATTAGATAATACTTTAGGATTTAAAAACTACAGTCGTCATTTATATTATACTATTAATTAATGCAAAGGTAATTTCTACAGGTAACTTTTTAATAATATAGTACATGTAATTAATTCTCTACTACCCGGTATTCAAAAACATAATTAAATTATATAATACGTGTACCTGGTACTTAATAATATATATGTTATTAATTCTTTATAACCTGGTATTTAATAACATTTAGTACCTGTACAATCCACAATCAAATAATAAAAAATTCAGCAAAACATTTTTCGTTATAGAATAAATTTGTCCTTTGGTGTAATGATCAAAGAAGATTATTGTATTCAATGGATTTCTGATAAGAAAGAAGATAGAGTACTGATGTAGCACCATGTTATACAGGGGTAAGGTAAAATGGTGAGATTTAACCTGCTCTTCGTAACATTAATACCATGACTAGTATTGATGCTAGCAATGCCAGTAGATAGAGTTCCCAATCAGGTCCTAAAAATAACCTTGGATCAATACTTTCCATAAAACCATTCCAACCTTCAAACTGCAGGATAAAAACAATAATTACATAATAGATTTACTTATACCGGTGTGTAATTTGATATGAACATAATTTGAAGACTACCTACTTAAAAAACAAAAAAGCAATATCACTGGAAACACATAAAAAACAGGATGAAATGAGCTATCTTTAAAACGCAAAAAAATCATTGAAGAATCCAATCTCATTAACAAATTCTATAGAGTGAAAAATGTTTTGTTATATGAAAGTATTGCCAACAGTGTACACAGACATAATAAAACCAAGTGAAATGGAACTTCCAGGATAAAGCTCTATTTTTGTTGAGGAATAACCAAGCCTTTCTCAATAACGTTAAAGATAAGTTTCCTCTAAATTAATTTGGCTATCTTGTGCAACCCAAACAATTATTTTTAACTTAAGTAAAGTAATAGAATGAAAGTGATTAACCATGCAGTAGACAATAACTGAAAGAAGAAAGAAACCCTTAAATGTCAACCTCAAATTTTTCAGACATCGGCTCCTGTTTACAAAGTGAAGCAATGTAGCGAATAACTATAAATACTTGCTTCACCTTTGCCAGATGCCAGGTATCAGATTACCCACGGCACACAAGATAAGAAAGAAAAAAATACTTTACCTCTTTATTAAAGACATCAAGGCCATAAAGGAGTCCAAGTTTAACTAAAGCCATTGTTACTGGTACCTGTGCATCTGCACTCGTTTCTGCAGCCATATCATAAAATCTTTTAGCAAGATGTACATCCTGGAAAAACATCACAAACAATGACAATATTTTGGGAAATAATAATCTGGTTTCCCTTTAACAGCTATTATCTCAATATATAATTCAAGTTAACAGATTTTGGTTATTCTTTTACCTAATAAACATAATTTAACAGGCCAAAAAAAAGCATAAGCCTACAAGCAGCAAAGTATTCCGAGCTGTTTTGAGCTAGAGAACATATAAGATAGGTTGCCAGGCAACGAAACATACGCCCACAGCAGCTAAATCGTCCGGGCAGTCAACAAGGGTTGTCGCATATTTTTATTTTTTTTGGATAATGAAACATTTGTAATACACTAAAATCTGATTAAGAGTAACAACTCATTATGTAATTATCTGAAAATCATTAGAATTTGTTTGCTTTTTATAAAAGTTTTGCCCCACGCTAACAATTAGTATAGGAAACATTTAATATCATGGATTTAGCAGTTCAGTTATCAAAATTCATTGAAAATCAAAATACTTGTTCATTTCAACACCTTAAACTCTGTGTATCAATCTGAAGTCAATCGGATGATAAGTTTGGCCTCTATAGCATCACAAGGTTTTTTGAAGTGATCATGGGAGACAACTCTGGAAGTAATTATTTGAAATCGCTCAAAATCAATAGGCTTGTGTGTATATAAAGTCAATCGGGTATTAACTTTGGCCTCTAGAGCGTCCACAGGATTTTTTGATGTGATCAAGGGCCATAACTCTGGCAGTAATTGTCAGAAATCGCTGAAAATGAATAGGCCTTTTCGTCTCATGACCTTAAACAATGTGTACAAATTTAAAGTCAATCAAATATTAACTTTGGCCGCTAGAGCATCCACAAGATTTTTTGAAGTAATCAAGGGCCAAAACTCTGGCACTAATTATTAGAAATCGCTGAAAATCAATAGGCTTCTTTGTCCTATGGCCTTAAACACTGTGTATAAATTTAAAGTCAATCTGTTATTAACTTTAGCCTTTAGAGCGTCCACAAGAGTTTTTTTGAAGTGATCAAGGGCCATAACTCTGGCACTAATTATTGGAAATCACTGAAAATCAAATGGCTTCTTCGTCTTATGACCTTAAACACTGTGTATAAATTTAAAGTCAATCGGATATTAACTTTGGCCTTTAGAGCGTCCACAAGATTTTTTGAAGTGATCAAGGGCCATAACTCTGGCACTAATTATTGCAAATCGCTGAAAATCAATAGGCTTCTTCGTCTCATGACCTTAAACATTGTGTATAAATGTAAAGCCAATCGGATATTAACTTTGGCCTCTAGAGTGCCCACAAGATTTTTTGAAGTGATCAAGGGCCATAACTCTGGTAGTTATAATCGGAAATCGCTTCTTCGTCCCATGACCTTAAACACTGTGTATAAATTTAAAGTCAATCGGATATTAACTTTAGCCTCTAGAGCGTCCACAAGCAATTGTGGAAGCCGGACGGACGGACGGGGGCAACGACAATAAACGACCACATTTCAATGTGGGCGTATAAAAATGATCCTAATTAAAACAACTAAAGAGCTAATAAGTTTTAGAAACCTTTTGGAACATAGGCGTACGAGGTAGAGGGTGCAGGGTGGAAGGTGCCCCACTAAATTTCAAACAATCTGGCTTTTCGAGTAGACGGGTAAAGTGGACAAAAAAATTATTCTTTCATCCCATTCGCAAAATAAAGTACCCAAAATCTAATAAAACACTAAATTTGCACTTTTTTTTAAAATCAATACCACAAATTTGTAATCGAGTTGACTATTGTTTAAAACATTTTGTCTAGACCCACTCGCGCTGACATTTCATAACAAAGGAGAATTCTGGAAGTACTCAAATTTAATAGGGTTCGGATAATACTTGAAGCCTTATTATTCCAAACCAAAGTGACAAATTATATACATTGTAATGATATCAAGGTCTTATTAACTACAATTACCTGTTTTAATCCAAGTCCATTTTCGTGCATATAACCCAAATTAAACATGGCTTGAGCATTATGTTGTTGTTCTGTTGCTAAGCGATAATAAATGGCTGCACTCTCGTAATCAATCTCTGTGCCATATCCATAATAATGGTAGTCACCCATTTTGACTCGAGCCACGGTGGAACCTTATAAAATAAGAAAAAAATATATGTTTATGGGCATCACTTTACATTGAGCACAATAAAACTAAATAAAATTGACACTCTTAAAACTCTTAATGGATTCTTCCATTAAGCAATTAACTTTAACAAAACTGTATCATGTACGGGTACACATATTTTGAATTAAGACTTCATCTAGACACAATTTGTCATTTAATACTTTGAAAAGCTTCCTGAAAGATAACGAGCAGAAATTCTATTCTTTTAGACCATCATTACGCAATGGATGAGGGTGACTGCACTTTGTTCTTTCCATTCAAGCAATATATTCACCTAATACATTTAATGACACTATCTCAGAAAACAAACGGAAATCCTATTTATCCATTCACAGAAGCAAGTACATATAAACGAACACACAATACCGTACTGTTCTTGATTATGGACTAATAGAGAAAAGTTAAAGATCGGCTTATGGACAGGGGAGAGAACAATAGAGGCCATGTTTCAATGTAGGCTTATAAAAATGATAAAAAGAGAATGTGGAATTTAAACTGATGTATTATTTACCTTGTGAAGCAGCTCTAGTATATTGTAATAAAGCTCTCTGATATGTTTCCTGGTCTGAAAATATCCTTGATTCACCTGCAAAAAATGTCAACACATTATCATATATCAACTGGATATATTCAGAGGGCCATTATGGGAGATTAGAAAAAGAGTTTATAGTTCTCGCTATAATAGTTAAAATATAGATAATGTAAATGGAACAGTTGCAAATTTCAGTCTAAATGTTCCACTCTGAATCGAGATATCAGCTTTTGATTTTTAAGCTAGCCTTGATATTCAGATTAGATAAAGAGTTGACAGTTGCTATAATATTTTAAAAATACATAATGTAAATAGAATGTGCTGCAAATTTCAGCCAAATTGCCACACTATGAATTGGGATATCAGCTTTTGATTTTTAGGCTAGCCTCAATCATTATTACTATAGTCGTTACGATAGAAAAACAGTATCGATTATCCATTTTTACATTTAGTTGTTTTTCAAGAAATGTATTCCAATCTGCTAAATATCACAGCCTAGCGATGGCATCAAAAGTTGATTATGATCTGGATAACTTATCTCTAATTAATAAGTTGGAACATTTCTGCCTAAAGAAAGACCTGTAATAGGCAGTTTTAGCTCTTGCATTATGTATTTTACTCTAAAAAAAAACCCAGTTAATTCTCAAGAAAGGATTTTAGAACTTTTATTCTAGTTCCAGGCAACTTTTAAACAAATACTAAAACTTAGTTCTCAGTCAGGTGGATCTGACGACGCTCTCGTCACTAGCAGACATTGTTCTTTGATAAACCCATTAGAATTTGTTTGTTTTTTAGTTACTAATATTATCAAATGCTTATTAGGAAAGAAAAATCGATGAAAATTAGAGGCAATCACTTCCAAACAGCTCAATATCATTACTTGAAACTTTTAGACAAGGTAAATAGGCTAATTTAATACGCCACTGGGAAATTGGGTATCATCAAATTGATCAAATAATTATTGGCTATAGTTCAATGGAGAGCAGGATATATGAATTTACACACAGGAATAAGATTATTTAAGATGTATCCTCAGGCTTTATGAAGAAAAATTACAAACTTCCAATGAGAAATTTGAAATAAATATTCATCTTATCCCTGAAATTTTCTATAAACTTTATCAGGGATATTTCAAGATAAGGTGGGTTGTTATATAGTATCGCTGACCAGGGATTTCATTTCTGACCTGAATGAAATGTCTTAGATTAGCGACCTTCATTTATTAATTTTCTGATAGAAAATAAATGTTCTTCTTATAAGAACATATTTTTTATCAGATAAGCAAAAATTTACTGTCACTTCAAAATGAACGGTTTCTAGTGTATTTGTACTCTCACTTCAAACTTGATTAGTTATCCTATACATACAAACTCAATGAATGTTGGTGGGGGAACAGATTTTTTGGCAGTGTCGGTGAAGGGGTGGGGGTAACTGTGTAGCAGTCCCTCAAGAGAGAGAGAGAGAGAGAGAAATTCAGCACAGCCATTAGAGATTAATTTGTCATATTAAAACTAGTTTTAAAGATTGAAGTTAAATACAGTAGCCTTCGTACTGTATGTGTCATTTGAGTAATAGAGAGAAATGCAGTTTAACTCCACTCGACACAAACTTCGTCATTTCAGGACTAACATGTATGGTTAAATTTCAGGACTAACATGTATGGTATAACATCAATAATAAATATATGGTTGGTGTAATTCATTATTTAAACATTTGGATAATGAAGTGTCTTTTAAACCTGTGTTCCCTTATTAAATTTCAGGCACTTTATCTTGCTAACTAGATGAAATAATTTTTGTTTTTACTTTACCTGTCTGCCCGAAAAGTTAAAATCGCCCGAAATTTTAATCTAATTTTAATGGTGATTAACATTTATAAGGTTAATCAGAAGAGATATTGTCTATGTACAAGTGGTTGCCATGCAACAAATGCCCATATTTTGCATAAGATAGAGCTCATGCTCTCATTTTCCAAATGCTTTACATGGAATATCATGTTCACAAGGTCTATGGACAAGGGAGATAGCTCCAGAAAGGGAGGCCACTGAAAGCTGAATATCAATAACATGACACCAATGCTTAACACAAAATTTGAAATAAATCTCGTACGGAAGATCCTGTAACACTGAATATCGACAGTGATTGTCCTCGGATGAGCCCAATGCTTAATGACACAAAATTTGAAAAAAAAAATATGTTAAAATAATATGCTCTATTCTATTGCGTTAATATTAGGTTTTCAGCAAGGGAGCAGGGCTTTAATATAACCACCAACTGCTAATAACAAGACTAGGTTCTGATTTACATTCAATTTCAATATCTAAAAATGAGTTACTACATAAATTATCTAAATGAACACAATGACATGCATTGAAAATTTTCTAAATAAACAAAAAATCAATATGAAAAAAGCGTGGTCTTCCTAAGCAATGGGATTCACCTTCATGAAGTTATAACTTAAGAGCCATTACCCGTTAATAAGCTAATTGTTGCATATTTGATAAAGTAAACAATACATTCATTTGGTCAATGCAAACGTTTAATTATTTAAACAATGCAAAAATTAGTACTCGCATTCCATTCTTTGTATTTTGGGCGATTTGGGCCCGGCATGTAGAAGCTGACATTTTGATAAAGAGAAGTAACTCTTCGGGACTTAATTTGCCTTGAATTTATCAAGGACATCTAGGCACATTCTTATGATTGATAAATCCTTATTATATTGCTATATTTAAGGTGGGCTGGATGGTTGAATGGTTAGCGTGCATGCACTTATCATACAGCCTGCCATTGAGTCAACTGCCTTGGTTTCGAATCCCCTGTTGTATGTGGCAAGGATTAGGGTTGTATGTCCAACCTTGTGCCTTTTCTCCAGGTACTCCGGTTTCCTCCCACTGCTAAAGACCCCTACGCGCAAGCGAATTATTGAAATAAAATTAAACCATGTGTTAGTCGTGAAATGAGTGGGCGTTAGTTTGTGTAGAGTGGGCGTTAAATCCCAATTCTATCTCTCTGCTATATTTAATTCATACAGTAACTTAGGTTTGGGAATTAACTAGGTCCCAATAATGGGACACTGCCCTTTAATATCAATGGTTTCTAGAGTACTTATACTCATACTTCAAACTTGATTTGATCTCATAATGTCACATTCAATACTTCAAATTCTCTCACTTCAAATTGATTTGTTCTCTTAATGTCAAAATGCACATGAAGTAATAATATGTAGATAGATTACTTACCTTGATCAAGTAAATATGCTACGTTGGATTGTGCTACTTCATATCCTAACTCAGCTAAAAATGTATATTTAAACAGAGCATTGTCTATATGACCTTCTTTATATAACTTGTGAGCCTCCATTAATTTCTCAGCCCATTTACCTCTCTCTGCCACATTTTTATATAGCTAGAAAATGTCAACAAAAAAAGAACATCTATAATTATTGAGTGTCATTTAGTGATTGTGAAACAGATTAACAGAATACCAATTTTCTGGGAATCAGTCACTGGTTCATTACAGAAACATGCCGTTTCAACAAGTGTTCTCTTATTGTTATCATTATCAAGCACATATTATAAACGAGTGATTGATTCCGATAAAATTTGTTTTCTGTCAGTAATAATTCAATTTACATTATGAACCTGACTAATAGTAAGCTAGTTGGGATTTCAATTCTCACACATTAGAACAACTTGCTTTCAAAATCATGGAAATAAATCAAATTGAAAACACGTATTCTGGGTGTGTTCAAGCAAGCCATTGTTTCTTAATCTTCTGTTTCTTGGAGAGAACATGCAAGACCATTTGCAATGGGAAGGGAAAAAAAAATGGTTTCCTGTCCTCTCTTCCAATGAGCAAAACAGCTAATGGTTTTTAATGAAATATTTTGTAAATGATGAATAAGAAAATGGATATTATTTCTGATGGTTGTATTTAATTATCTAAAGGATATCATCCATCAATTTTTATATTCTAACAATAGATAGATACAATTGACTAACAGCTACTGGAATTCACACTGTTTTTTGTATTCTCGGCCTAATTCTCTTTACAGACAGGTTGCCAGGCAACGAGAAGCTATGTCCTCTGAATGGTCGACAAAGGTTGTCGAAAATTTATTCTTTTGTAGTTGATGGGGGGCATTTACAAGACAATTTTGTACAGATCACATTATAATTTTTGTTGCTTAAGGGTTCACTAAGCACCCCCCCCCCCCCCCCGCAACCGCCCATTTGCCAGATAAAGCGACTGCAGTGATTTATATCTTAATCCTTGTCTTAAAATCAATTTAACATAAAAGCAATATGGATGCAATTTTATAATTTACCTCAACAGCTGTATGACAATTTCTTAATACACCAGTTCCAGTAGCATGCATCTGTGCTAGATTATAAAACGCTAGAACATGGCCACCTTGTGAAGCTAAATTAAAATATTTTACTGCTAATTTATAATCTCTTCTTACTCCTAAACCACCTGCAAATATAAAATCTTGAATTACAAAACTCGATCTTCTTTGAGCAACATTTAGCAATTGACACATGTAATAAAAACAAAACCATAATATAGAACACAATTACTATTCTAATTAAAGCAACATTGTCTTGAGGGATTAAAAACGTTGAGAACTTTACCTAAATGTAGAATATGAAAACATGATAACTCACATATTCTACCTAAATGTAGAATATGAAAACATGATATCTCTCATATTCTACCTAAAATTATAATATGAAAACATATCCTCATATTCTACTGTAACATTATCTACCTATATTTAGAATACTATAAAATGATACTTTTCATATTCTATTGTAAAATGTCTCCCTAAATTCAAAATATAATAACATGATATATTTTTCATATTCAACAATAAACTATCTATCTAATCTTAGTGATTGTATCAACCTACCAACTTTTATTTACTCATTACATACACATAATATTTCTATTAAATACATTTACTTACTAAAATACATGATACCAAGTTGTAATTGTCCATCAACCCAACCTTGGTCTGCTGCCAGAGAAAAATATCGGAATGCTTTTGAATGATCCTATAATGTACAAAAATATTTCTTTTAAAGTCTGGTCTGATTACATATATATTGCTGACTGTCAATATCACTGAAAATTCTGTAAGTCAACTTAGACAGTATTTATTCAATTACGAAGAAATCTATTGATGTTCAATTACCTTCGTAGATAGAAAGGCTTAATGTGTGTGCTTTAAATCATCAGGTCAGCCATTGAGTCAAGTGGCATGGTTTCAAATCCCACCTTGTATGTGACAAGGAGTAGAGAGTTGCCCGTCAAAACTCATGGTTTCACATCCCACCTTGTATGTGACAAGCAGTAGATAGTTACCTGTCCAAACTCATGACTTTGTTTTGGGTCCACCCACTGCTAAGTGAATTTCATTTTAAAAATTGAACCATACATTGGGCCCAAAACAAAATTAGTTTGCCTTATGTGAACTGTAAAGCTCATTATCCGTCTGCTTTAGTTAATAACAGGAGAAGAGACTTACTCTATCTACTCCACGACCCACTAAATGCATCATACCGAGACCACTTTGTCCTACTGGATTTCCCTGTAATACAAAATAATCATGATTTCACAGTATGAATCACTACCAATGAAATGTATGTTCATCAATTAAACAGTCATAAACATCCATATTAATTAGGAAAAAACCTAGAATATATTATTATGCTCTATACTTTATAACCATCTACGTTAAAATAATGTACAGCTGTTTTATCATTTTATTCAACTTACTATATCAGAAGATAATTTAAAATGTCATACAGTTGTTTACTTACTTTATCAGCAGCTAATTTAAAATAATGTAAAGCTGTTTTATTATTCTGTTCTACAGCTGGACTATCTTCCACGTACATCTATAAATAATAGATATTATATAGTAAAATCATTCTACAACGTTTTGTAGACTGTATCTAATGTTGATGTAGAGTGTCATCATTCTGTCCGTCATTCATCCACAATTTATACATTGTCAGAGTTTTCATCAGATCTTTTCAAATTTTGAGGAAATGCTTAATTTGATTATAATGAAGCCCTCATCAATGTTTAACATATACTAAATATTTTACACATTTTAAATTGTGAAGATTTTGTGCTATCTGAGCACAAGTTTCCAACTCAGTAATATATGCCAGTCATGACCGCTCAAGTTAAATACTGACCAAAATGTCTCAGTGTCCACTGGTCAATTAATGTGAAGAAATACTGACAAGAAACTTTTTATGTCCTTTAAATAACTTTTAGAAATTCCATTGCTCATTTTTTTTTAAACAATAAAATGGTAGGCCTACCAACCTTTCCTAAAAATGCCATAGCATTGGCATTACCAGATTCTGCTGCCATCAGAAAATAATGTAGTGCTTGCTACAAAATAAAAGATCAAGTTATTACACCATATCTGAAAATTGACAGTAGTTTAAAATTATCTTGGCAAAATCAAACTTTATCGCTGCAATACAGGGGAAGTAACTCTTTAATAAATGTGATTTGTAAAATAATTGATGATCAACCCAAGGAGACCTCCGGATCTAGACTATGGTTCGATCACCCTCGCTAAATACTATGCCGAGATTCTCAATATTCTGCAGTGAATCTCACTCTATTACTAATATCACTAGGAAGGTTTGACAACAGAGAAGCTTGTGTTATCAGGATAGGGTATGCATATGGTCATAGCTTCTTTAAGGTTGTCTCTTATGACTACACTCAAGTTCTGGTACATGAAACGAGTTTGGGTACTAATCCTTATAATCTATATAAAATAGATCATAAGGATGTAAAAGTGTTCTCAGTATAGAAATATCTGCATCAATATCCCTTCCATATGTTATCCAGAAGGTTAAGTAACTGAATATAAATGTATTAGTAGATATCAAGTTAAACTGCATGTCATATTTGACTTACTTCATGATTTATTTCTACACCTCTTCCTCCTTGATAATACAACTGACCTAAAACAACCTAGAAAACAAAATTATGCAATACATATATAAGCATGATTATCACAATTCAGATCAATAACAGGAGAGCGAAAGTGGCTCGGTGAGTAAGACATTGGTTCAGCAACTTGGAGGTCCTATGTTTGATCCATGAGCTTGCCGAGAAAGTTCAGCGTGATTTTACGGCATGGTTCCCCCTTCTCAGTGGTGCTGAATGGAGAATATGGCAAGGGACAATGTATAGTCGTTTGGATGGGATGAGAAACTTAAATGTAAAAGATCCCTTGACAGTTGGAATTCCAAATCAAAGTAGGTCGTAGCCGTGCTGTGCTGCAAAGTTTCAAAATTTCCCTCATAGCATGCTGTCTTTATTAGCAGAGTCTGAGCAGAAACAGTGGGACGTTTAACTCGTTTCATTTCAGATCACACTATAAACCGTAGATTGCCTCGTTCGGCATTTCTGTCCAAACGAGGTAAAACAAATGCCTCGTTGTCTGGAGTTCCAAAACAAGGTTTTTTAAATTGCCCTGTTTTTGGAACGAGGTATTTTGTTCAGAACGAGGCTTGGTAAAAATGCCTCGTTTACTAAACGTGGTTTTTTCAAGATAGTTATTAGCAGTATTTCCTATCAGCGAATTTGTAAAAATTAAAATTTATGTTATTTAATACGAAAATAAAACCAGTCCAAACTATGATATTATAATCAGAGAAATAGACAAGACAAGAATACACGCCATAGATGTAGGTGTAAAGCAACATCAGCTACCTTGATTGATTTATTGGCCCAATCAGTTATAAGTGTTAAGAAACAACTGTGGTGTTGTGACAATTTATTGGGGCCAATAAATTAATCAGGGTAGCTATGTGTCTGCAATAGTTTTACACCTAACTGATATCGCAGACAACAAATTAGTGTTTATCTGGTCTAAATACAACAAATAATCCATTCTTATTAATCAAAAAAGCATATAATTTCATTTCTTATTTCCAATACGCCAGTTTATTATAACTATCTTGAAAAAAACACGTTTAGTAAACGAGGCATTTTTACCAAGCCTCGTTCTGAACAAAATACCTCGTTCCAAAAACAGGGCAATTTAAAAAACCTCGTTTTGGAACTCCAGACAACGAGGCATTTGTTTTACCTCGTTTGGACAGAAATGCCGAACGAGGCAATCTGCGGTTTATAGTGTCATGCAGAATAACAGATACTTGCAGGATAATTTTTCAGAACATACTGAAATAATTCTGATTCATTTGTATGGAACATAGCCTAACACAAGATTGTCAAATTATTTGTATCTGCGCAAAAACTTCCTAACATTGGGTTAGATTAATAATTAGGTATCTCCATTAATGAATTGAAGTAGTGAAGTTTTTGTATTTTCTATCATTTTTAAAAAACGGGAGATAAGCGCGAGACTTGGTATTCGCAAGGTCAAGGAATCTGATAGGCTCACACACTGGGTGAATACCCAATAGAAAGTAGTGCCGAAATATGCAGGGGTTTTACATAAAGGCCTTTAATGGATGTAAGATGTGGGTGGCACAAGATGACAATCTATAGTTTTCTTTGAAGTCTATATATACCTGAGCTTGAACATCTCCTTTATCAGCTAAGAAATGATAATACTGTAATAAATCATCATCTAATAATGGTGAATTCTGTCCTTGATTTTCTAATTCATCTTGTAATCTGATACGCTGTATTATCGGACCTCCCGTCTCCTTTACTGAATTGGCAACTACAATATATTTACAATAAAAGTTTACATATACTGGGGGAATACTTTCTTTGGGATCGAATTGCAATTGAAGTTCTATTTATTATTTGGAAATGGTTTGCTTGTATAATCAATCAGGGCGGTGGTTTTAGAATTTAATTTAAGAATTCTTGTTCACTTGTTATCCTCTTAGATCATACCCAAGTTAGATCAAAGTCTTACTGTACCTGTAGTTGCGACTTTTTTATAATATGGAAGAGCTGTTTCACATTTCATTTCAACACCAATACCAGCCGAATATCTGTATCCCTTCAAATATTAAATATAAATCAGAAATATCAATACAATTATTAGGTAGAGCAAAAAATAAAATATCAATTTTACAATGCTCTTGACATTCATCAAGTTGTTCATCTTTAATGGTTTCCATTCTCTTTTTTTATTTCTAGTCAATTCTAAAGTGTTAATCTTTTAAGATGAATCAAGGCCATTTTACCCTGAAAAATACAATTCTAGACAGGGATACTCTATAGCTATTTATAGTTGAGCTGTTAGACATTTGAATCACTCCAACATCACTCATAAACTCTGACTTGAAGATACTTGCAACTGTTTGTAATTTCTTAGTTCAGTGGCTTATATATCCCTTGTTATTTATTTTGCAGACAAATAGACAATTCTTTTTCAAATACAGATGTGACGTCATCCTTTGATGTTAGTATATCATTATTTCAAATAATGGTGCGGGCAATGTGCTTAGCGTACATTAGTTATACTGGTTAAAATTTTGGATCTGTTTGACTTATTTCAGTGCATAGCATGTCGAGTGTCCGTATTTAAAGTTGTTTAATGGTCTTGAGCTTAAGACAGAACAACAACTCGCAATCGTCACTCTCGACCGTTAAACTACACTTAATGACAGTAATATTGACTAAAGTGAAAACCCAATATAATTAGGTTTATCACTTTGGACAATCACCTTCTTTTCAGCGCCCCCATCTGAGACTACAGTAGACCGAGGAATTTAACATTGCCTTTACAAAGCTCCTTTGTAGTATGGACATTACAAGACACATACATTTGTCTCATTCAAATAAATATTCAAAATATAATGTTGTTTTATTATTCACTTTTATATAAATTGGATTAGTCAATCAGCTGGGTCAACTCAAAATGCTTGATTAAGCTAGAAATGTAACTTGACTTACCAATGCCATTTGAGCTAATGGATCTCCACCTAAAGCAGCGAAGGTAAAGTATATAAGGGCCTATAAATATAAAAGTACATAGAAAGTTTTATCATTTAATAAGAGATCATATGAATTGTTTCTCATGTCATCAAAAAGAACTCTTTATGATATTTTAATCTTAAAATGGTTTTGTGCTAAACCGTATTTGCTACTTTCATTTTATTCTAAAATGCTAGACTATATTTGGATTCAAGGGATATAACTCTCAATTAATTGTATTAACCCATTAATTGGCACCGATGGAACCAAAAAAGTGTGTAGAAAACACTCACACCTCTCTCCCATATTGATCATGGTACGAGCAATACAACACTTTTTATGGTTATTATATACATGTACATAATATATATTTTCATGATTTTTGCCTCACTTTTTCAAACATACATAATATTTGGACAAATAATTGAGGGCAGGCAGACATTCTGGAAGGACAACAATTTATAATCACATTGACACAGGTTTATGAAAATTGGCTTCTCTATAAAAATGTTCAACATCAATGTATAAACAATTACTCACAATATAAAACATAATTTTTGAATCTCATATAATTTTGATACTTTTACTTATTTCCATACTTACTTTTGCTTGACTTGAATTGTGAACCAATCCACTACTGTAGAGAAAACCAAGACCCTGAAAAAGAGTAACAATTAGTCAATTTTACCAGAAGGTGGTACAGGACAAAGATTCTGGTAGGAAACATTGTCTAGTCATTTGGATGGGATGGAAAAATGGGGTGCCATGTCCATATTGGCATATGTTTGTAAAAGAACCCTTGACAACTGGAATTTGAAGAAAATTAGGAGAGAAAGTCAATGTCCAGGTAAAATTTCCCTCATAAGTGCACTGCATGGTGTATCCCCATCTTCATTAGCCCCAGTTGGTGCAGAGAAAACGTTAAACCCCATTTTATTTCATTACATGTACTTAAATTTAACAATATAGTTTGAAAAGTATTCTTTAGATAGTACATGTAACTCAGACAACAATTACAGACAGTAATAATATTGACAGATGATTACAGATGATAATAGAAAGTAATAGCATCCATATAAGATTGATAGTGTTTTATAATGTTTACACCAATATGTTTTTTGCATAGATTACTTTATTGTTTAATATAATATTAATATGTTGTGTATTTGCTTTCATTATGGTATATATATGGTATCATTGATACAATAATAAACTTACCAACTGGCCTTTTGGTGAACCTCTTTTAGCCAAGTTTTCGAAAATTTCATTAGCTCGTGTAACATTATAGGGTAAGTAATCTCCAAACAAATGAGCAAAAGCCACATAATTTAAGGCCTCGCTGTGGTTTAAATTAGCTGCTTGCAGGAAGTATAAATAAGCTCTAAAATAAAGACAACATGATTTTATTTAAAGCCCCAATAACACTCTTGTTGTAACTGAATAATATGTCCCAATCTTCATTCTGGTCAACAAATCGTATTATTTTACAATATTCCAATTAACTGATGATATAAATTTCATCTTAACACACCTATTTTAAAAAAAATTGGAAAAATTCAACCAATTGATTTGAAAAGTCTAACGTAAACCTTTTCAAATGTGACTTGGATTTTAAAATATTTTCGAACCCTCTGGACAAGTAAAATAGGTTGTAATGGATAATTTACACAACAGGTAGGACACTTAAACATCTAGTACTTAGAATAAGGGTATTATTTATTTTCTGGAGCTTCCAAGCCATCAAGAATGTTATTGTCCCTTTAACATTATCGGTAACTGTTTTTACATTTATTGTAGACAGTAAGTAATATTAATTCATAAAATATTTGTTTTATTTTTACATTAATTGTGACAGTGGCATAATATTCATGCCATGATCTCTTCCAGTTCTAAAAAACATCACAGAGTGCATTTAATTAATTCAAATCAAACTGCAATGTGCAATCAAAGAAAAATAATATAGACAACTTGAGATATAAACAGACAGTTTACATTTATATTAAGCAATTCAATTACACTTACTGTGAATGGTCCTTTTCATAAGATTTATGTATTAGACTTTCACCTTTATCAAACAAATCCTTAGCTGAAATATAGTAATAAAACAAAATGTGCTTTAAAAGATGGGTTGCCATTGAACAAACCATACACCTACCAGTAGCTTAGCAATCTAGTTGTAAATGAAGAATCACCATTTTAACATTTCGAAAATAATTTCTCCAGAATTCCAGCAATTTTAAACAAAACATTTCAAAACAGACACTTTGATCACAAGGTTTTGCTGACAAGGATTTGACGAAGAGAGCAATTCCTACAAAATTTTGATTTTTATTAATTTTTTTAACAAAATTTGTAAACACTTCTGTCCACATCTATTTCATCATATTCACCTTCTTTTTCTTCTGGAGTTAGTTCACGTTCTTCTACTTTCGTTTCTTCCTCATCAACAGCGCCACGATCATCACTGTCTCTTCTATTCTCTTCATCTCTCCTTTCATTATCATCGTTGTCTCTATATTCTTCATCTTTATCATATCTCCTATCTTCATCATCCATTCTTTCCTCATCTTCTTTTCTCCTTTCTTCTTCATCTCTTCTGTCATCTTCTTCTCTTCTCCTATCTTCTTCATCATCATCCCTGCGCCTGTCCTCATCTCTCTGCCTGTCCTCATCATCCCTTCTATCCTCATCATCCCTTCTATCCTCATCATCCCTTCGTCTATCTTCATCCCTTCTATCCTCTTCATCCCTTCGTCTGTCTTCATCCCTTCGTCTGTCTTCATCCCTTCTGTCTTCATCATCCCTCTGTCTGTCTTCATCTGTTTTATCTTCATAATCCCTTCTATCTTCATCATCCCTTCTGTCTTCATCATCCCTTCGTCTGTCTTCATCTTCTCTTCTATCTCCATTATCATCTCCTTCTACAAAGATTTAATATGAACTACATACATGTGAGAATTTACACAACCAAAGTAAACTATTATGTAGTGGTGCTCTACAATACAAGCTGCAGTAGCTAAAATAAAATATTATTCAACTTGACTCAGAATTAAAGTGGCACATTTTTGTAACCTTCTTCAGATTGTGCTAATTAAAGACCCTGTCAACTTCAATTTAGAAAATTGGGGTCAAATAATTTGATCTTTGACCACTATAAATCACTGTATGTTAAGTGCTGTGATAGTGTAATAGAATAGTCATAAAATTATGACATGATACATGTACACCTATAAGACCAATATTACATATTTTGGAGATGTAGAAATCCAAATTCTTAACTAAAACAGACTCATTCTTTTTCTTGTCTCATTGGGAATAATGACATTTACATCTTCAATAATGCAGATACATTATGTACATGTACCAGAAGAAGTCATAGCTACTATTTTGAGGAAATAAATTGGAATTAGTTGCTTTATACGTGTGCATGCATTTTTTATTAATGATTATTTACAGGAATTATAAATGTAGATGTATTCTTAAAGTTGACCAGGGCCCTTGTTGTAATTCTTTTATTTCAAACTAGATTGATCAAGTCAACTTCTGATAAAACAACTCACCTTTTCTGTATCCTACTACACATGTATCAAAGATATACATGTAATAATATATATATGTACACAGATATGTAAGTTTGTTAAAAGGAATAAGAATTAAAAGAGCATGAAATTGTGTATTACATTTAGTTATCCTTTGATTAATCATTGTGCATGTTGCAATACAAAAATTTAACTTTTATGCTACAAAAATCACCTAATGATTTGTCTATTGGATCTAAATCTGATGAAAACCATATCCTAAACCTACACTAAGAAGGATGGGCAGCTATACATAGTTTTCTAATCATAATATTACAATACATGCATAGATATTGATTATAAATAGGAGGATCTATCTATACATATATACATGTACGTCAAAAGAATTTGGATCAAAATGTAAGAGAACACATCACCTAGTATTAAGAATATTGTACGCAGAATTGAGAAATATTAGGATGTCAGTATTTCGAAGGATAAGCTTACAATTCCTAAATATTAATGTCCCTCCCTCACCTTTTTTAACGGCCTGTTGTAACTGTTCTTTGTGGGTAACAAGCTCTGGTAAGGCTTGTAGAAAATGTTCCTCTTCAGTGTTGAAAGTACCATCTCCATTCAATGTTTGGGTATATTTAACTGATTTAATATAACCAAACTCATCAACGTCATACAAGATAACAGTCTCCTTCAAGGTACCTTTACTGGTCTTGTAAATACCTTTAACTTTGTCTAATGCCAGAGAGAAACGATCAAAAGGCTCCGGTAGACTATCCAAATCAAAAATATTACTGTTTTTAGTCTTAGACCACGAACCTGATTTCTTATCATTGGCAACAATTTGTTTGAATTCATTTAAATCAACGGATTCAAATCTAACACCATCTTCTTCAAAGGTCTGTGTCTTCTTTTTTTCAGATTTTATGCTGTGAATTGGTTTTGCTTCTCCAACAGGAGGACTAGTCGATAAACTGGGATTGTTTGAATTTGTAGTTCGATCACTGTGTTTGGCTTCATTGACACTGCTGCTGGGTCTATCGCCTTTTGGAATTTCAACTATTACATCCTTCTGTACAACTTGCTCGTTTAAGACATTTACTTGAATAACTTTACGTTCTTTTCTATCACCAGGAGGTTCAGCTCTTTGAAAATGACCTGGCTTTGGTGATAACGTAAACTCTCCCTTCTCTTTTTCTGGACTGGGAGTATTCCTGAAATTCTCTTTCATTTGGGCAGAGTCTTTATTTTGATTAGAATTTATTTCTGGACCAGGTTTATTATTGAAGTGATGTTGACTTTTTCTTTGATACTGACTTTGGGCCCTTTCAGAATACTTAATTGAGTCATCTATAATATTATTTACATGCACTTGTTCTGTGGGGTTTTCCACAATATCCTCTTTAAAAGTTTCTTTCTTATTTGAAGAAGCAACATTATCTAATGTCCCTTTTTTGTCAGATTTTATATTTTGATTTGAGTTTGCAGCATCTTGACCCTCAGAATCCAACACGTCATTGGGTTTATTAAGATGGGGTGGGGGAATGGGAGGTGACTCAGGGGCCATGTGAGGTGAAGAAGAAGAATGAGGAGGTGAAGAGGTTTTACCTGAGCCATCATCTTCATTAGTCACAGAGTCTCTGTTTTCATGCTCTGTGGCTCTTGTGTTCTCATCATGACTCCTATCCGCACATATAAATGAACTGTACAAATACACAAGACTAACCAGTACCACTACAATATATTTCATGATGAGAAACTTAATGTAGAGATTAAGAATACCAGTCACTGATATAGTTATATATAATATGCTAATTCCATTTAATCTGAAAAACATAAAACATACTGGTATATAGTTCCTATCATCAATTTAACAATTCAAATTTTTTTTTATTTTTTGCCTTAGTTGATCAGAATGCAGCTCCACTTGGCAGTTGATATATCTCCTCTATCTTTAGTCAATAGATTATACATCATATTTTGTCGGTAAATAGGTGTGACATGGAGAATGTCATTCGGTGTGACATGGTTTCATTGATCTCGGTTCTCCCATATGTTGTGCCAATACTGTTTATTATGCCAGGCAATGATCACGTAAATACAATAACTGAAGCTTTTGATGTCTAGGGGTGTACGGATTAGACTAGACATACTAAAAAAACGTGTCACAAATGTCTGAATATAATTTAAATCTGTTTGTTGTTTTTTTTTTTACGTATCTGTTTGTGAAGACGGTATAGAATACAACATTACGTAGTGGCGACTTGCACTGACACACATTGTAGCTGTTGCGAAGGTCGATTATTTATTCATTCGTGACCTGAGCCTGAAGGACTTAAGTTGCTAAGCCTCCTGGTGCTACAGTCCTCAGAACAAAAAATCCGGGTCGAGAGAGAGACTACCCAGATAGTAAAGTGGCTATATAATCAGTTTAACAATGCTTTATTAGTAAAATTGAAAGCAATTGCAAGTGCATTGTATTAAATTCATACTCACGGTGATAGATAGGGAAATAAAATGCATTTACACACCGAAATAAAGCTTATAAATTGTCGATTGATATAATAATGCCACGTAAGTCTTCCATATTGGATAACAGCGTCCTCAAGTGTCAAAATATGACATATATATCAAGAGGACGTGGATCTTCACACAAATATCTTAATTATTCGCCACTATCCTCGTTATAACTTAGTGTTGTTGTGGCAAGCTAATACCTGTCATAATATTGAATACGTTATCTCATAATAGAAGCCTTGTGGTGTCGACAAATGTCTTCTGGCAATGATGTGTGTTTCAGCATATTTACGTAGATAGTTTAAAAATTGGAGTTGGACTTGTTGCATTCTTCACTATTATACCGGTAAGCTAAGAGAAACCTGAGACTTTTCATTGTTGACTTATGTCCATTGAAAGATACTTTTTCATAATATAATTAAAACATAGATTTTATATATCGTTTCGTTTTTGTAGTTCAAACTTTCGTTTTACTTGTCTATATACACTATGATCTGGAAAAGTTGTTATTATTGACGTGTTCTGGCTAATGTGATAGAATAGCCTGTGAAACGGTCTGTTACGGCGAACATTCGACCGCTTTGATGCACGGAACTGTGTGTAAACCACTAGAAACGTCAACGCTGATTGGTTAATCAATGCCTGACGTTATAGTGTCAAAAGTCGCTTTGACCTCAGATGTGAACTCCCAAAATAACTTAATTGTCTGATCTCGATGTAGTGTAGGTCATTTCAATGCTTATAAATGTTGGTCATATTGACGAAGTCATATCTAACTATTTACAATGCTTGATGTAAACTTATAAAAAAGATTATTCCATACTCTTCTGAATGGCACACAATTTCATGTCAGTTACTGATGGCTTACAATGCGCCGAAATCTGGACTAATGAGGGAAATTTTGCCTAGACAGCGGCACTACGGCCTACTCTTATATCTAATTACAACTGTCAAGGGATCTTTAGGTTTTACGTCCCATCCGAACGACTAGACAGCTGTATCACTGACAAGCAGGAATCACGCCGGAAAATTTGGATGAACTCTTTTGTCCAATATAGGGATCGAACACCCGACCTCTAGGCTAGCGAGTCAGCGCCTTAGCCACCGTGATCCTGGCTAAGCCCATGCTTAAACTGGGCCCTGACTGATTTACATGCAATCGTTTCTGCTGTTACCGAAATTTCTAATCAGTTATGCTCGGTGAAATGTGCGTAGCCAATTGAATGGCGACCTTTAAGACGTCAATATATTTCAGTCTAGACCGGTAGTATTCTCCTGTGGGGTATATTTAGCTTCATTCATTACAAATGGCGCTCGAATGCATACTGGCACGCGATTCGAGTTCCAGTTAATAAATTTTCATTTTGTCTTGAATATTGAATATCAGAAGCCCATTCTTTCACCTTAAGATAACAACATCATTGTTGATTTAAATTGACGAATAAGCCGTGTTTGCAATGTCAAAGATTGTGGATATAGTGACTTGACTCAGAGCCTTATTATGTAAGGCTCTGACTTGACTCCTTTAACGGGCAGACGACGAATAAAGCATATAGCGACTACAACAACAAAAATTAGATTAATAAAAAATAAAGACATATAGATTGTTTAATAACTTAACTTTATAATACTGACTACAAGCGATCCACACACGGAGTACGTGAACAGTCAGTATTACTACGTCATATTCTATGAGAACGTACGAGAACTAAAGGTTACAGTCTTTATTACAGCCCACTGTACAATAAAGATATCATCGACGTCATATCAAAGCCAAGTAAAGAGATTTCGTAATTAAATCTGGAGAAAAAAATGTGTGAAAGTATAGAATGATTTAGAATCCGGATTCTACGTGATGTGGGTCATCCGTATGTTTTCAGGTTTTGGGAAATTTATTATTGTTACCCATAGTATAAAACCCTGTACTTGTACTGTGTGTATCTTTAGAAGAAAAGAAACTTAGAAAAGCCAAAACTGTTGATGATGAGCTATAGTTAGACCTGTAAGTTCTTAATAAGCATTATACGACGACCGGGCTACGGCGGTGATACCTTTCAAGGTGCAATGCCAGTTGACGCCCATCTCCATTGCGATCTATTATAATAATATATATTTACAAAAGAAAAAGAACAGCGTTAAGTTGTTTAAGCTCTTATTCATTATAAATATTAAGACGACAAGCCTACAATGGTGGTGGTACTGTCAGCAATGCCAGTCGGTGTTCATCTTCATCGCAATCTATTAATTTCGAAGACGAAAATTTGAACCAGTAAGTCTTAATCAAACCAAGGAGTGCCCTGATGATAAATAAAGCTATATCATGTGTGGATATTACTTTATTATAATAACATCCATAATATCAAAGATTGCGTCCTCCCTTTAAAGAAATCACACAATGATAAAAAGGGTCAAAAATAATTTTAATTGTTTACTTAGGGACAAATATATCCATAAACCAAAATAACCGCCAATATAGATGTCATTCGACTTTCTTATCTGCTAATCACTTTAAAAATGAACTAATAAATAACTTGAATATACGCCTTCTCATACTTTCGTTACTGTATACAATCAGCATTTGAATCACAAACTCGCATCCTGTGGTTTCTTACATAGAGAGGGAGAAGATATTTATTTTTGTTTGACGATTCGGATTTGATAAAACAATAAGATGAAGAAGCTGATAAAAGTAATGGGTATTCTCCTCATTGTTATATTGTCACAAAATATTTTAGTAGCTGGTAAAAGCTTTATTGACTGTAGACAAGTATGTGAGATGGACTACGAATTATCGGAAATGCTATACATCAAATGTTCACATCTTTGTGGCGGTAAATATATGTTATGTTTTAATTCTATATATTTTAGTTTTCTATCTTGTATTTTAAAGATAAGATAATATGTGACGAGAGTTCATAAGCTTACACAAGTTTGGTAGGGGTGTTCCCACTTTGCCGGCGGGCTTTGATGTAAAATTTGGCCGCTAAATCCAGAGTTAAAACTAGAACAATGGGGTTATAAACTACAGTCCATATCTTTTTAAAGAATAAAATTGTATTGATTTTAACAAATTTAACTTTTATTGAATAACATTAAATAATTTACACATATAAAAATGTATTGATTTTAACAAACGAAACATGCACCCTTTCACATCAGGATTAAATACAATCTTTGCGGCAATTTGTGCTGCTGTCTCGAAATCGGTAAATATCGTAGATTTTCATCTGCTGTTAATATGCACATACATGTATTTCTGTTTGAAAAAAGCAGAATCCGGTGACCATTAGCTGTAAGAACATCATTCTTGGTATATTAAATTTCGGCCACTTCGATTATATTATTGGAGAGTGAAGATACCGGCGAATATTAACCGGAACATTTGTCATTTTAAAATAAATATAATTTCGACACAGATCGACTATCTAATTATATTAATATAGTGAATTGAATTCATGTTTATAGGCATAACGCTGGCATGAACTCTGTTCAAAATATCATTTATTAGATGGTTAATAAAGTTTATTAAGAGGGATTAAGAGCTCATTAACGCTGAACACTAGTGAACAGGACTTCGGTGACTAATTTCAAACAGAGTATACTGTAGTTTTAAGATCAATTAAAAGATTAACAGTCTGCCGGCAAAGTGGGAACACGCCGTTTGGTATTAGATTTAATTATTTTGTTATGCAAAGTGGCCAAAGTAATTTAAGTAGATTTGTTTTTTAAGTTTTAATTGGACTGAATAACGATTTAGAAGGACTCAATGATCAGTTTATAAATGAATAATGCCAGTTATTTCAAAATAAAATCGTGCCAAGTAGTTAGGCTCGATTGTACTTCACCGAAGCTATACAAATCAAATTTGAAGCGCAGGTGAATCTACTCAAAAGTTCTTTGTGACTTATTTTTTTTTAAAACTTTTTGTTGGCAGTATGGAAATTATTAAACTACTATAGCAGTGTTGAGATTTAAACATGGCCTCTCAGGTTGGCTTGATTATACGTACAAGAGGTTTTACTTGCTCCCCGAATTCACCAATATGGTTTGATTTAAGTTCACTTGTGTAGCCACTGTATAATTGATTATTATGCGTAAATCATTGATTGTATTTTTTTATCATTTTGTACATTCCTCGGTTTCCTGGGATGAAATAAATAAAAATGTTTTCTACTCTATTCAAATGTGCGTTTGCCGCTGTTGATGTAAGGCTGTTTTGTTCTGATTTTAGCATTTCTTTTTATTATTTCAGGTTATAAAAAAAGTCAACATGACCATCAACCAATAGAAACAACTGCAAAACCGGACACAACAACGCCTGTTTGTGATTTCTTGTGTTCAGTACAACTCGGGGGCCATGCCTGTGACTGTAGTAAACCAGGACTACCCGGATAACAGTGAAACTTTAGAAATGTTATCTAGAACTCCATTATAATATACCACATCCTTACTGTGCTTTCAGAACTTTCCGGACCTTTAAAATGGCATTTGTTATATCATATTACGTGTTGTGTGTAAAATATAAATTGTTTTCAAATTTTGTAACTGTTAAAACTTAAGAAGCATTATGTATAAGGACTCAATCTGCCTATTATATGTCTTTTTTCTGGCTTCAAATTTTATATAAACCATTATTTTAGCATTTACTAACGTGGCAAATCCATACTCAACATCGGATGGACATAATTTAAATGGATTAGAATGATAAAATGGATAATCGAGACTTGATCTTGTTTTGTTCAGTAAAGTTGCTGCGATAATAAACAATTCACGCTACATGATAGAAAACACCACAACCAAATGAAACAATGTTTTCTTAAAACAACATCCCTCTGAATAATATAAGTAGTTAGAATATTTCAACCATATCTTTGTAACGACTCCCTCCTAAAAATGCATTAATTAATTCAATGGAAAATTATGATCTATAGTGATAGTAATATAAATATAGTATTGATTAAAAAGTTGAGTTAATACTTCTATGCTTATTATGGGAATATTTCCATAATCTTAAAATATAGAAATATTTGTTGTTCATTTTTTTCGGATTTTTGTTTTCATTTATCGCGCAAAAGCAACGATTTTATATAGTATACACAATTAAAAAAATAGCAATACAGTGTAATTTAAATTTGATCAAACTTAATATGTAGTCTGAGTAATTAAATTGCTGTGTCACTTATTAAATTATAATCTGTAGCATTATAATGTTAATTTTTGGGATGTAATTTGGTTGGTTCTTTACCACACGGAAAGTCCGGGGATCGTTACCGGTGTTGACAAAGAATGTACCTTAGGCTAATGGATCATTGGCAGTTGCTCACATCCTCACCCCTTATATATATATATATATGCCCATCTTCATTGGCCCGGTCGGTGCAGAAACCGGGTCGTTATTTCATTTCTGTCTCCATATTGAGCAGAGGGGAATAGAAACTATTCCATGTTAGCACAACCCAAAAATTGTTTCCTCTGCTTTCTGTTCTCATTTGGTTGGCCACCGTTTCAAAATCAGCCAGTTTTTTGGGGTTAAAATCACATGCACTTGAAGCGATTAAAATAAAACTTCCTATACTGTTGCTTGGCTAAATTATATTATGACAGTATATCGAGCAGTAGTATGTAAAATATAGTCAAGCTGCAGTAGTAAGAAGTTTTATATTTTAATCCCTTCAAGTGCGTATGATTAAAATCTGTTCCAATCTGAAGTTTTCTCGTAGGATGAGGTACTCACCATGACTTGTATAGCGCTTACTATACACGAAGGAAAATTAAATGGCGTATAACGTCCTACTTTTCCGATCCAGTCGGGATGATGAAGGCTGACTGTCAAGTTTGCGTCGACTTTTGAGGTGTGAATTTTCATCGGATATAATTTCAACCATATTCCTGAAGCAATGGCCCGAGAAATCCCTCTCTGGCCATTGCTGGAATAGCGTCCGTTTCTTGAACTTATGCGGGAGTGTCTGTTCTTCCGTTCAATGAAAGCTATCAGTAAGTACAGCAACATGACAGTCCTTCGTTTAATCTGGGTCTTCCCTAAAATTTTGGACAGTGATTTAAGGTATTAAAAACGGTGAAAGAACGTTCGTATCCAAACAGTATTGTTTACATTTCATTCGACTTGATAGCCTCGTTTGTCACTTAATTAGTTTTACTGCAGTATTCTGCTATGCACGGGTTATTTGGGCATAATGATATCGTGAGCCATGACGTAACGTTATGTAAACATATTATTTGGTCCAATATTGGCACTCGTTTTAAATGTAAAGCTTTTGTAGGGCAGCTAGTGATTGGTTGGTAGACGGACTACTGACCAATCAAAATTTAAAACAACAATATCCACTCATAATAGCAGTGTGTAGTAGGATTACCTCTAATCAAACGCAACACTGCGCCTCTACGTTGTGACTAGATAAACTGATTTGCTCAAAACTCCCTTTTTAACGATTCGTTAAGCTGTTACAGATCGTTATCTTACTAAGGTTACTACCAATTTTGAATTATAATCTTTGAACTCCGAACAATCCAAAACAGTTTGAAACATAAAGAAATTACCCACATATTGTTTATAAGGTATCAGTGTCAGGGACAATAATATTTTCTGCACCACTGACAAGCGGAAACCACGACGGAACTTTCTGGACCAATTCAGGGATCGAGTATCCGATCCCCAGACTAGTAGCCAGCCTTCTTCTTTACCACTTATATAGCCAACGTGGCCCCAATCAGTCACGACATGAATTATTGACACTGAATTTGTCCTTGTCCATAACAAATGTGGTGGGGATTTTTTTGGTTTTTTCTTTGGGGGTGTTTTGTTTTTCTTCTTGTATTAAAACTGGTTGTGGCATCAAAGAAAAAAACCAAAGTGAACTTATGTTAGGCTACATAATATGAACAGTTCGTGTCATTTTTATTTCCGTTTCATAGGTTCGCATAATGTTGTCCGTAGCGCATCAGTTTCTCATCGATATGTTGAAACATCATAAATTCTCGGCCAAGTTCTATTAAGCGGACCCAGCCGAATAAATTTTTTCTATAGCTCTTTGAATCTTGATATAAATATAGATCTAATGAACGGACATACATATATACTCTCTACATCGTGCTGTGAGGGAAATTTTGCTGAGACAGCAGTGTTACGACCTACTCTTATTTCGAATTCCAACTGTAAAGGGTCCTTTTACATGCACGCCAAAGTGTTCACGCGGAACGGTGGTTATTCGTCTCAAACTTTAATCCCTTCAAGTCCCTGTGTCTCAAACGAATAAACATATGTTCCTGCCAGGCAAGGGGGGACCCAACGGGAAATCCCAATGAAATATATCTCGGACAACAGTAACGGGTTAAAAAGCAAACCTTCAGATTAGTTAGCCAGCGTTTTACCCACCGAACCACAGCGGCTCTCCATTAAGTTAGTATCTAAAAGCACATTGTATGTTTATATTGTATGTTTACCAGTCGAGTCAAGCAGAACGTTTCACCGCAGTTCAATTTTAATTTTCGAAGTGATTGGTCCACGCCTCAAGCCGTTTTTGAATCGTACCTAAAATCACCCAAACCCGAAAATAAAATACTGTTCTGGCAGTCCATATTACATGTAGGTAAGCGTAGTATTACGAGAACGCTAAATATTTATAAGGATACATACAATATAAATGTTATTTATAAGTTCTTAAAGCGGGAATTTCATATTTTATAAGAAAGTCAAAACTTAATTATTTCTATTTCTTTTGCTCAAAAGGTCGTCAACTCACTATTATACGATCATGGGCAATATTTTACAGGCATTAAAATCACTGACACAGAAATTAATAATACGATTACCTCCCTTGTTTTCCCATTCCCCTCCATACAATGACAATCTTCAGAGGTTTGAAGTTGAAAATGATATTTTTGACAATTTCTCAACTGGCAATAGTGAATTATAGGATAAATAGAATAAAGTAGGATTATTTATAGCTACAATCTATTTTGGGGCTTTAATTTAATACATTTCAAAAATATAACTTAAAAATATGAAATGGTCGCTTTAACTTACAGATGTGAAGTCATCCTTTGATCATTATTTGAAATAATGGTACGGGCTCCTTTACTGACCGCGGACCCCGGACAGGAAATCCGGGGGCTCTCCCCCTGGAAAATTTTGAAAAATGAACCCCAAATATACAATTTCGCACCCATATTCAGCCACCATACCAGCTATCATCAAATTTTGCTGAGGCCTTAAAATTGAATAATTTTTTTTTTTTTTTTTTTTTTTTAACGTGGCGTATCCCCACAAACATGGTACAAGTGACTTAATTGAGACTTTTGGCAAGCGTAAATTGCTAGTGCGTAGCAGGTATCCGTATGAATTTAGTGTGTGACGTCATCAATGTGTGTGTGTGTATTTCTCATACGTGATACGGCACACGGATACGGCAGCCCGTATCAAACAGCTTTTATACGGAGATGGTCCGTATAACATTGTCGTCTTTTTAGACTCTGAAATGTTGTATCATAGCGTTTTTATGAATCTATGTGTATCTTAGAACACGGAATTTAATCATTATGTTTTTTTCTCGAAATTTTCATACTTTTCCTGGCTGATCTACGCGCTATAGCGACATGAATTTTTTTAAATAGCTCAGCGCAAACTGATCCCGCAGTGAATATTCGCTTTGCCGCTACAATGACTGAGGGCACGTGAAGTCAATGCACATGTTGTAGACAGTCATGTGTGACAGAGATAATTCGTAAGTAATTCTCTGTGAAACAGATTGAGCTCAGCGACTGTCGAATGACTTCACACACTCCGAGATTAAATTGTAGGCAAGGCACTTGACTCATACTGATGGCGATCTTGGTAAATAACTGCCATCATGGTGTACAGAACTAAGCTCAGCTCAGTGACGCATACGTCCACGCGACGCTAGAATCTGCCAAAACTCTAAAACCACTCTGGCGCAATGTGTCACGTATACGATACGGATACGTGATACGGATAGGGTAAATGCCACTTGCCAAAAGTCTCTAATAATTAGTAAATTTGCGGGCGACAGTGAAATTTTCGGATGAAATTCGGAATTCCTATTATACCAGCGCATTCCGGACTCCAGTGATGGCGTGGCGGCTTGTTTTATGCCACCGGCCACATGCAAGATGATCAGCAACGCTCCATGACCGGTCCAATATCCTCCCACCCACACTAATGTTCAGCAGAAAAAGATTTTTTTAGATTAAGGGGACAAAAAAAATGTTTTATCCGACCGGCCCTGATTTCATTGAAATGCACTTGCTGGATAGTGTCCAGAGATGCCCCCCCCCCCCCCAATTTTCGACAATGCCATTTTTTACTGCTGAAATTCACACTAAATACCAGAAAACACCGTAAATAGGTAACCTAGAGCCGATCTGTACTATATACCGCAAACTAACCCTAACCTTTACTATGGTTTATGGTGTTTCCGGTATTTAATTTTTTTTCCGGTTTTCAGTATAAAATGGTGTTTTACGGGAGTTTACTGTATTTTTCGGTGCATAGGCTTAGTAGACCTATTGTCGCGCCCCTCTACTAAAGAAAACAAAAGAAGACAACACACAAGACCAACCCAAACAAATGTTTTCTAGCCTTTTGAAATTCAATACAAATATAGATGTTTATACGCTTATTATATTTTATATTAATAAAGGAATGCCGATTTTATTTTGGTCAGGTCCAGGTCCAGGGTCTTTTTTGAGTCTTAATTAAAATACTCCAAACCCGAAAAACATCCCTGTAGTCCTACGTACAACTAAGAATAGTTTTTGGGAGGTGGATAATGATATTACATTATTAATATTATTACGGTACCCAATAATAATAAAAAAAAATCTGGACTGAGGCGTACGTTTCTGTGTGTTTGCTTTATGAAACCGTGTCGGGCAACTTCGGAATACCACTGATATTGCTAATTAAACAAAGCAAAGACGGCGAGATTCAATTTTTTATGACATAAAGTTTGACGTAATTTGAAAAACCCTGTGAATGCTCTAAAGGCTAAAGTTAATATCCGATTGACTTTAAATTTGTACACAGTGTTTAGGGTCATGATAAGAAGAATCCTATTTGATTTTCAGTGATATCTGATAATTTCTGGCAGTTTTAATGTCTATGAAAAATTATTATGTGCGTAGACTCGATTGTTAAGACTACATGATTGTGTGCCTACATTCGGTTTACACAAGAACATATCCGTGATTTCCGGAGAACGCTAGATCGGCGACGGTCCTACGCATTTTAGCACATATGACGTCATATATAGATCGTGGGTTAGGGTTAGGGTAAGGGCTAGGACCTGTAGATTTGATCAAAGTCCCAAGATATAAACAGGGCTAGCCCTAACCCTAACCCATGATCAAGCCTAACCCTTACCCTAACCCACAATTCACATATGACGTCACAATTTTCTTAGGACCGTCTCCGATCTAGCGTTCTCCGTGATTTCCACATTACAATATCTATATCTCAGAACACAAGAGCATAATTTACGCATGCGTACTAATCAATTTTAAGAAAATCATATGACTACGCATGCTCCGTGAACAGACTAGCTTGATTCGAACACATCCCTTGACGATTGCCCAAAATGGTGGGCTATTCAACAGTTTGTAAATCAAAACAGAAATTTAAAATCATTTGTTAGCGAATTCAGAAGTTTGACTCACTGGTGACGCTGTAATACATATAAGCACGTACTGATGTAGGTCCTGAAATAATATTTAGATTGTAATAAGTAGCCCATTTCTCGAATTATACGGTGTTTTTATTTTCAGATGTGGTCGTTATTAAAACTTGCTTAGACTTGCTAAAAATTTATTTATAATTCATGAATTTGAAGATCTGGGTTAGGTATAACATTATATGTCTACAATAACAGCATTTACAGATAATAATACTACTGCCCTAACTACAGGATCGGAAATGTGGCCTGTTGATTTTGTTCTAATTTTCATGCCATGACACATGACATTTAAAATTATAAAAAGCTGTCAAAATTATCATATACTGTATAATCTATATTATTAAATTATTATACTCATAGTTAATAAGTAAAGTTGAATATCATCATGTATTCCTGATCTAGCCTTAGGGTGCACTCAATTGTTATTCAAGAACATTTGGAATTGAATATTGATGGAATTACAATCGAGTGAAACATTCCATATTGTTTGTACTTGTAGTGTGAATCGTGACAAAATAAAGTAAACTTTCCCAGTAGGCTATTTCAGATTTGGCATGTCGCACAAAATTCCTGTGTTTACTCATTATTTGACACATTTCAAGATTTGAGATAATTCAATTGTGGAACATTCAACTGTTTACAAGTACAGATACTGATAGTGATAGCGTCAGTAGTCGACACTAGCTTTGATAGCTTATCATAAATAACATAATTAATAGGTAGCGTGAACTTGCACATTAAACATGTAAAACATGGTTAACCTATTTCTAATCACCAAGAAAACTTATTATAATTACCGCAATTGTTTACAAAGTGAAACTTTTCCCCAGTAGACTACCTGAAAAGGAGGCTTCTGCATAATTCAATAATATTTTAGCAGTTGAAGTCGATTTCCAAAGATCATTGTAATCTAACTAACCTTATGGGTATTCTGGTATGTACAGTGCTATCAATTACTGTGCGCAACTATGTTATAAACTCGGTTCTATTTTAGTTTCAGAACAATGGAAGAGTTCAGCCTTACAGACTTTGACTTTAGTGAAGAAGAAATATTAGGTGAACTCAACAGACTTGGTTACCACAATGTACCTAAAGCAAAGCTAAAGGAATTTCAAAGAGGTTGGTTCCATATTCTTATGGCTCACTGGACCCCAAATATAGACAATGTAGGATATCTGCACAATACAACACAGAATAAATTCTTTGAGAATCTAAACATAACAAGGGAAAAAGTTAAAAACATCAATATATTTGATTGTTTTCAGTAACATGATATGGACTAAACATTGCGTCCATGGGAGCTGTGGTAGCTGGTTCACCCAAATTTTCCAGAATTGGACAAAAACTGAGCTCTGTTTGGTCATTTGCGTGCAGATAAAAGAACCCTTGACTGAATTTGAAATAATTTTCCCTCACAGTACGTCCATCTTGATTACCCCAGTCGATGCAAAAAAGTAGGATGTTAAACCCCTTCTACTTCTAGGCCATTTATTATTTGTAAAATAGTAACCAATTATGTAGGAACTGGGATATCTTGTGGTGGTCTTTAAAAGCTATGATTATTTGAAGCAATACATCACCACAAAGTTCCTCGTTCATGGGTAATGAGTTGAATGTTAAATATACTGTTCTCTTTTTTTTTTTTCAGATTTAAAATTGTTAATACAGAATGATAAAAGTAATTCTATAAATACTAGTCTATCATCTAATTATCATGATAAAACTACAGATGATGAATTTAGTAAGTAATGTGTCTTTATGTAGATTTAATTATTGCGTTTATGAATTAATTAACTCCATATTCTTTAATATGAATGTGGCTTTTATGTAATATGAAATAAACTCCGAAATATTAGATGATTACAGAGTGAAATAAACTTCAAAAAATTAGATGATAACAGACGATGAAATAAGCTTCAAAATATTAGATGATAACCGAGGATGAAATAAACTTCAAAATAATCAAATTGTAATGATTACAGATGATGAATTGAAATTAAGATTGTAATGATTACAAATGATGAAATAAACTTTAAAATTATTATATTGTAATGCTTACAGATGACGAATTAAAATCCAAAATAATCAAATTATGTTAAATCTACAGAAATACCTCACCAGAGTTCATAATGGCTTCCAACAGTGTAGTTCTATAAATATGATTTGATAAAATAAATATTTTGGATGAACTGAATGATTCTGAGGCTTTTATTTTCTTCAGCCTACACTCACTTTTTATTGGTATGATTTACTATGAATATACATGTATATATGTGATATCTCTGAAAAGTTCTTTTCGTTTGTAATAGTATGGCGTGTTTATGATCAAACATTTTTTAATTTTATCCTCTTGTACATCATTTTGTAATTAAATTTCTTCACATATTGTTACCTTTATTATTATTGGTTTGTAGGTCCACCTCTCAAGATAGATATAAGTAATACTAATGCAAATGCAGGAAGTCGAGACAAGACAGTAAAAATCGGCAGAGATCTTGAAAAGGGGCAAAGTTCTGGATATGAAAAGCCTGTATTTGTAACAGGTCAACCATCTAGAGGTCACAGTTTGTATAGTAAACCACATATACGAGATGATGTATCTGAAACGGATTCAGAATGTAGGCGCTTGGTCAAACGCAAAACAGTCAGGTAATATCAATTACAGTACAATCCAAGTGTATTGAGCAAAAATCTGACTGTCACACTTTCTACCCAGGATTTGTTGAGTCATTGATTAGGATATCTGCAGGAATATTTTAGGCTATTCTTAGCACTAAATCTATAACACAGAAATGCTGTAATGAGACATTTATTGAACCTGATAAACGAAATGAAAAGGGGTTTGACATCCTGCAGTTCTGATATGCAACTGAGCTAATGAAGAATGGCATACGCCATACAGTACTTTGAGGGAAATTTTGCGCAGATAGAGTTGATACAGCTTACTCTTTCATCAAATTCCAACTGCCAAGGGATCTTTTATGTGCACTCAAACATAACTACAATAGTGATCATGAGAATTTTTGCTTGAACTGTACTTGTTTAACTGTTCAAAGAACAAAATGTTTCATAACAATTGATTGAACTACACCCAGCCTTTACTAGTCTTGATGTTTTTCAAGCTATGAACAAATCTACCAATCTTTAAGCACAAGTATTTTGAAAATGACATGAGTATTGCTTTTGTAAATTACAATATTTTATTTATTTGTTATTTTTTGTTACAGAAAGAATGAGAAAGGAACCAAATTTATTGATGAATCTATGACAGAGAGTGATGCAGGTTGGTTTAATTGTTATTTTCTTTTGAGTGCATTAGGACTGTTAATTTAAACATACATTATGGAAGAGCAAAAAATGACTTTTGTCGATCTTCCTTTGAGCCTCAGATGTCATAGAATTTATAAATTCGATCTTTATTTAAACAACAAGCCCAAAATGAACTCTGTAGACCCACGGATGGCTTGGATTGGGCTCGGATTAAAACAGGATTTCGTCGACTGATTTAATCACTATGGCGTCGTGGGTGGGGTTTCTCCGTGACGTTGACGTCATCATACTTCCGGAAATTATTCATAAAAGACAGTGATGACCGAGGCTATACACAAGCTTCACTAGATACCGTTTAAACATTACTTGATGATCGAGACTATGTAGGTGGAGTTAACGCCTGTCAATCAACAATTGGCCATAGTGGAAAAAGGGTGTCGATGAAGTTTCTAGTAAAAAATTATAGTGGTAACAACTTTGTTCAGGATAAAGTAATTTGACTGAAATTTTCAATATATTCTTGTTTCAACATCTATTTTTGAACTTTTATAGCAAGAATGGCTAACTTCTTGTCAAAATCTCCCATAATGTATCTTTAACTGCACACACTATGCATTACTGCCCACTGGTGTCTTTGTTTTACAGGTCTGATCTAGTAATATCTTTGATCAACTGGACAATACATTCTATCTAACATGCTAAATCTGACACATCATTACAAAATTAGCTAACAAGAGACAATATTTTATATCAATCATTCTAAAGTGCATCAAAAAAAATTCTGGGGAGGGTTATATTTTGCAAAATTTCAGGTTCCCACATAATTGTGTAAAAATCCTCAAGATAGAACACAAGATGATAGCATTGTTTAAATCCCTATAATTCAAGATAAATTATTTTTTTCAGGTAGTGTTATTGAAGCACATGAAAGATTAGAGCAAATGAGATTAAGAGATTTTGATGATACATCAACAGGTAGAAGATCCAGATTATCACGTAGTGATGATGAAGAGGTAGTCTATGAAAGTTTTTGATTTTATCATTTGGGAGATTTTGCAAGTTGGTTCTCTGAAAAAGAAATGTTTCAGTTCCAGTTAGCATATTTACATCAATGTCTTAATTGAAAATTGTCAACATTCGCCTGACTTTGCACTGCAGATGACATAAATAAGGGTTAAATCTTACCATGGATTCAGGTGTGAAAAATTAAGTATTTTCGGAACAGTAATAATATGGGTTCTTGTATAGAGAACTAGACTCCAAACAGTGTTGTTTGCTTAAAGTGCTTAAAAATGTAGTTATAAATAGGAACACTTAAACAGGAAGGATTTGTGTAATGGGGCTGGCTGTAGATAGTGGTATAGGCAAATGATCGGTAACCAAAAGTCTTCCAGTTATACCTTGGAACAGTTAATAATCACAGGGAACCAGACTGCAAGTGACGACCAATGACAGTTCCCTTAACCTCGCCCCCACGTACAAAATATAAAAAATATTTTAAAGCCCCAATAACACTCTTGTTGTATTTGAATAATATGTCCCAATCTTTATTCTGGTCAACAAATTGTATTATTTTACAATTTTCAAATTAATTGATGATACAAATTTAATCTTAACACACCTAATTTAAAAAATTGTAAAAATTCAACTACATGATTTGAAAAGGTTAACGTAAACCTTTTCAAATGTGACTTGAATTTTAAGATATTTTCGAACCCTCTGAACAAGTAAAATATGATGTAATGGATAATTTACACAACAGGTAGAACACATAAACATCTAGTACTTAGAATAAGACTATTATTTATTTTCTAGAGCTGCCAAGCCAGCAAGAGTGTTATTGTCCCTTTAAGGTATAATATTATTGCGTATTTTTTTAAATATTGTAGCCACCATATCGATTGGCTGATGATGATCCTCGTCCTGCATCTGTCATTCTACGTCGTTCAGAACATCCTCATACCAAAAACCTTCGCAAATCAGACCCTGTTGCAAAATATCAACAGTTTAAACAAGTGTGGCAGTCTTACCGAGCTCCAGGAGAACGAGATCATAAAAATTTACGCTGGAATATCAGAGAACGGATGTTAGCCCAGGAGGTACCAGATAAGGTAATTCATCTTATTGACAATTTGTGTTTAATTGTAATAATGTAAAATACGGCACATTTTTAGTTTGCCCCACTAAACTTTCAGTCTCCCTAGAACAGCAACATTTGCCATTATAGTGGACGTTTTTTTATAAATCCACATGGATTATTGTAAATGGACTGTTCCAATGTTTTTGATGCAGTAATTAGAATTTATGTTGTCTTGCAACGTATCTTTTAAAAAATATGTTTAGTTACTGTATTTCAGATATCAGTTTCCGAAAGATTCTGATTATTATAGGATTTATTTCCAAAATGACATCTACAGAATGTTTTGATTTTTTTTTATCAAAATTTTCCAATGTTACATTGTACTCCAATTAATAATTTTTGTAAATTTACAGAAAAATCACAGAGTATTTGTACAGAATAAATATGTGGTACCAACAGAAAAACAGCGGAAAAATCTACGATGGCAAGTTAGGACGGATATGGCTCAAGGTGTACAACCAACAAGTGGATTCTATCATGAATACTGATGAACTCATCTCATTAACAAATTATCATTAATTGTTTGTCAACAGGAATAATATTAAGTGTAACTAATTGTTGAAAGGCTTTAAATATGGATACTGATCATTATACAATAATATAGTGGGATAGTTTTCTGTGAATAAGCTAGTCACTGGTAACATTTATATACAGCTTTAAGTAAATATAATATAATATTCAGTTGTGTGAAATTTGATAAGAAAGTTCATATGTCCTTTCATATAACCCATCAATATTAAGCCTACACGGTCTTTGGACATTTGTGGTATGTGGTAATATGTTCATAAATAAACTTTGAAATTAACGGCTGTTTTTCAATCATCACTGAACTGCATGACATTATGTACATATTAGAGACAGTATATAAATATAACATGTAGATTTATTGTGTATATTTTTAATTTATTGTATAATAATAAAAGCAATTTTTCTTTGTATAATATCCAGGTCAGTGTTCTCTTCCTATCAGTCCACATTGAATCAAAGTTGTTGTGTCATT
Organism: Patella depressa; assembly: GCA_948474765.1. Lineage (NCBI taxonomy): Eukaryota > Metazoa > Mollusca > Gastropoda > Patellidae > Patella > Patella depressa. The sequence goes on along the minus strand of OX419719.1, from coordinate 52,577,219 downwards.
TAGGATTGACCAATAAAATTGTTTATCTCAGCTCAGCCTAAACAGACAATTCTCATAGAATTGAGTCAAGGCATTTATCTGCACCAGTAGAGTATTTTGTGCCCAAAAAGCGTGATGAAGAGAGGAAAGAAAGGACAAAAGAGTCCTGTGCTTTCTTCGAAATGGGTGAAAAAATGATTTCAAGAGTAGAGTAATTTTTATATGATCATCCTAGAATTATTTTCTGCAGAGCTATTGCCCGTCATAAAAACTTTGGGAATGTGTGCTCTAGATCAACATTTAATTCAAATTTCAGCCAGACATAAAGGGTTAAAGTGCTGACTAATATCAAAGTAAGACACTTGATATATCAAATGAATATGCATTGCTACAGTGAGTGAAATTAAAAGTTCAAAAGCACTTTGTGTATAAAATTAAAACATCACTTTGTTCTGGTTCAAAAACTGTAATTTAGAATTTCTATGTTACTTTAGTTTGTTTATTCTGTTGGTCACTCAATTAGCATTTCAAGCCATATTAAAAAGTGTGCATTCTGGGCACCTTCAATTGGAGGTCGCAGTGGATCAATTTTGAGTTGCATAAAAATATGCAGACAATCCAAAATTTCGCATTTTTGCCCTCTACATCTGCGTGACTTAGAGACTCTAAAAATACACTATAGAAGCAAGTAAAGTCATTTTGTGAACAACCTTATTTCATTGATAGGCCTACTGTATTTAGTCTTATGACGACTGGAGGTTAACGGCATATCTATATGGTCGACGGCACAGTCATTTCAACCTTTCAATTCGACAGGAAGTAAAGAGAAAACTATTGCTAAGAAAGACAACTTTTGATTGACTGAATGTAAACAGTGTATCATGTTCTAACCAATCCAAAGTCTTGAATGAAATGCACTTTATTGCTTTCAATGCAGCAAAATAATGAGTGTCTCAGGAAGGCTTACTGCCATGAATTTATGAATGAAATAAGAGAAAATATAAAAACATGGAAACTATGTGCAGACAGTAGAGGTGTGTAAATTTCGCATGAAGCACATAAATTGTACAAACTACGACATAGAATAATCTAATTATTCTCACGTCAGAGAAATTGCATATAAATTACACAGCATCAGTCAATATATGTGTTTATTTTGAAAAATATGTGTGAAATACGCTGATTTTTGTGTGACTGCGCCCTCATTGATTATAAACAGCCAAGCTATTATCTTTATTAGGAAAGCTGTTCATAATATTTTGTCGTTTTTTCTGCATTATGGGTTGTGATCTGTGCTTCCTGGAGGCATTTTATGAATTGAATATTCATAATCACACTTTAGTCATTGGCAGCACCTGCTAACACAAACAAAGAATTGCCAAAATTCATTAAAAATAATGATTTTAATCAAATTTATGATGTACAGAGATATCTCACAAATATTATTAATTACATGTACACAGCATCTCTTATACAGGTGTTGAAAGCTATTTCTACACTCACTATGTCCGTGTTTTAACTATGTATGACTTTACTGATATAAACGAAACTTTGCTTGTCTCTCTGTTCTATGTAATTGATATAAAAGTTTTTCTTCTAATTTTTCTACGGCTGCTAATGTCAACACTAGTGTTTCATGTTTTAACATACTGTACACATTTAAACCTGCAAACACACATAAAATAAATTAAAAACACTTAAGAATAATTAGAAACAAATCACAATCCTTGTTTACGTCAAGGAAATAATTGCTTATCTCCACTTGTTCTATGCAGAAAAGGCACTCACCTAATGAACACCTACTGGTATACCAATAGTGTGAAAGATTAATAGTTCCCTGCGTTCTTCAAAATGCATTATGGTACACCATTCGTGTGCTAATGGTAATATGTTAATTTAATCTTAAATATTGGATATCAGAAGCCCATCTTTTCCCAGTAAGATCACAATGTCAATGTTGATTTAAATTGACAAATAATTTGTGATTTCCATGTTGAAGATATTAGATGATATTAAGTTAGAGACTTGGCTATGTTAAACATATATATACTTATGATTATTGTGAGTAAAAAAACTCACCATATGTTGGCATAAGATTAAAACTAGGTAAATCTTGTACAGCTAGGGAAATATTTCTAGGCATCATATCAGTACTGCAATAAAAATGATAGTTAATGCAAAATAACAGTCAGTGTAATAAAGATCTAAAGATATTCTTGCATATTTTAATCTAACCAGATTGTACTTTATATTTCAAGGAATTTTTCCAAATTGGCATTCCATAATTATTCATAGCAGAACAAGAACATGTATAAGAATCAGTGATGTTTTATCTATAGCCTGTATGTAGTTCACAGTTACACTTCATTTTAAATAAGACTATTCCTGTCATCTGTGTTTTTCAATGAGCTTGGGTTTATTAGCAAGGTTAAAATGCCACAAATAGTAAAGCATATATGTGATTGTGGGGAAACTACACTGAAATTGATCAGAATATTTAATTGTGAAAAAATTAGACATGAACTAGAAAAACATGTCTGACACAGTTAAGCTTAAAATCAAAACATACTCATCTACAAATAATACAGAAAATCCCCAAAATCTTGTATCAATTAAATCTTCCATGTACTGAAAAAAAAAACAATAGAAGTGAGCATTTTAAAGTGAATGGACAGTACAATATACATGTCACTCATTGTAATAATGCAAACTTATACTTCTATTCATGTTGCGATTCCATGCCAGGAATAAAGAACATTGTGGATTGTGGAACCTACACCCAGATATGATATAATTTATTAATGTAATAATGAACAAGCAAACAGTGAGACAGATGTCCCAGGCCGAAATCCAAAAATAAATAGATGACACATATTAATTAATCGCACATTATCTTTATACATCCACATTTTCATGTGGACTTATATTGTTGTCGCCCCTGTCCGTTCACAATTGTTTGTGAACACTCTTACAGGTCACAATTTTTATCCAATTTCGATGAAACTTGAAATGTAGGTTTATCACCCTAAGTACTAAGATCTTGGTTCCTTTCGATATTGGCATGAATCGGACTGTAATTTCATGGATTATGGCCCCTCATTGTACGAAAAAACACCTTTTTAGCTTGTGAAAACGGTAGAGGTCAAAATTTTGAACCGATTTTGATGAAACTTGAAACGCATGTTTATTACTCAAAGATCTTGGTGCCTTTGGATATTTGCATATTTCGAATCGTAACTTCTTAAATTATGGTCCATGATTGTACGAAAAATCGCATTTTTAGCTTGTGGTCCCTTGGGAGTCCAAAATAATTATCTGATTAATAAAATGTCTGATTATATCACCATAATACCGTAAACAAGTTTGAGTTTGAATTTTGTGAAAATCTGACCAAAATTGCCAGACAACATGGCCCCCGCATGTACGCGAAAAGTGTAAAAATATGGTATATCAAGGTTGTGGACCCTGCAGAGGTCACAATTTGTGTCCCCTGCCTTTCGAAGAAAGTGGAGGACTATTAAAATGGGTTCGTCCGTCCGTATGTCTGTCTGTCACACTCTTCGAAAGGCGGGGGACAATAAAAATCTACTGTACCAGTAAGATACAAAATCTAAAATCTATTTCTATCTAACTTTACCTCTCGATCATCTGAAGGAATTTCTAGTGAATCTACAATATGAAGATTATTCTGAAAAAAAAAACAATGCTATGAGTAAAATCTTTCTTTTTGGTACAAGTATAACATCATATAGTACATGTACATCAACTTCAGTTAAATAAAATCCATTGTGTACAAATAAAAATATTCCGACGTTTTTTTTTTTATCTTGACCAAGGTACGTAGAACACAACATTTACTTTTTTCAGTGTTATTGGAGAAATAAAACTGTTTTACCTGAGCGAATTTTATTGATAACGTTGAACATAATCCAGCTACACGTAGATTATTAGACAACATATAAAAATAACTCTGTGGTCCTCTTGGTCCAAATGCTTTTCCGCCTTAAATAAATTGAGAAACACTGCATTTAAAGACAAGATATATATTTAAAAAAAACTGTAGTTAGACAAGCACATTGACAATATTTTGAGTAATCTTTTTATATAATTATAGTTTTAAGTACAGTTTCATATTTTACCTCCTTTCCATAACGGTGATCTTATACTACCATGTCTTGCTCTACCCATGCCTTTCTGAGGCCATGGTTTTTTACCACCACCCCTTTTTTCTGCACGTGTTTCGAGGGTCTCATAAGACTAAAAACAGAACATTGTTAACATTAGTTCTATACTTTCTGAATTTATATTTTATGTCCGGACATCAATTTACAAGGCTTTCACTTCAAAATCTTGGCAATCAAGACAGTTTCTGACATAGTTACAGGAATGGGCAACTTTAACATTAGCCCAATTATATTTATATATTTTAAGTCTTTTTACATAACTTTCAAGTTAATTTCTTGGAAATTCTAAATTTATGGCATGTAGATTGACTGGCAAGTAAGTTTTCTATTTGGTTAATTTCACAGCCAGTCAGTCTAGACTGAAAAGAGAGTCCTACTCCATGGCATCTAGACCAATTTTTACATGTACATACAGCTGACAGTCCACAGATTAAAGATCCCATGTACAGAATATATAAGGCATGTCACAATGTGTCATAGACTGTCTTTAAACACAAAAATATTCAGAAATGAAGTGGGGTTTAATGTCCTAGTGTTCTGCTCCGACTGGACTAATACGCCATACAGTGTGCTACGAGGGAAATTTTGTCCACGCCTACTTCTATATCGAATTCCAACTGCCAAGGGATCTTTTAAGTGCATGCCAACGTGTACATGGGACCTCGGTTTATTTTCCCATCAGCTGTCCTTTTCAGGCCCTCTGTCCTGCACCACTAACAAGGGGAAACCACATCAGAAAATCACGAAAAACTCTCGTAGCCAATGCAGGGATTAAAAACCCAACCTCCAGGCTATGGAGCCAGTGACTAACACACTTAGCAACCGTGGCTCCAAAATACAAAAGAATGTAAATGAAGAGACGTTATAGCTCTCTGAAGATGGCTAATTTACAACACTCTCCAAGCGTTTTGATCTAAAGATGTAGAGCCCAGTAAGTAAACACTATGAATTATGAATTAAAGACTGGGTCAAATGGCTTTCATAGGCGTGATTTGCATTAACCCTAATTTTTAATGTATCTATCAATGTGCAAAAAAATATTGTAAGTACCATAAGAAATATTTACTTACTATTTTCTTATACAACTTTTGCCACTGAATATTTTGGTGAATTAAATCTATCCTAAAATGTAATTTGTCAAAATATAAATAACCTATAATAATGTCATATATTTGATTATTGCTTTAGCAGTTCTCAAATATACATTTCTTGTTCCATTCATTAAAGCTCCAATAGCATTTTTTTAAGTTATATTTTTAAAATGTATTAAAATAAAGCCCAAAAATAGATTGAACCTATAAACAGTCCTACCTTGTTAAAGAATAATCCTATTAATCCTATAATTCAGTACTGCCAGTTGAGAAATTGGCAAAAATATCATTTTCAACTTCAAATTCAAACGTTTGAAGATGGCCGTCCATGGAGAGGAATGGGAAAACAAGGGAGGTAATTGAGTAACTATTTCCTCAATCACCCTGTGTCACCCTTCATAATGCCCAAAAAATTTTGCCCAGGACCGTATAATAGTGAGTTGACAACCTTTTGAGCAAAAGACATAGAAATAATTATGTTTTGACTTTCTTAGAAAATGTGAAATTGGAACTTTAAGTGTACCATACCAATCTCAAGCTGCCAATAAAGATTATTTATGCTGTCTGATGACATTTACTCAAAATCAGGGCCTGTTCTATGATGCTGCTGTATTTCACACCTCTAGAAATCACACTTAATAAAGCCCTTGATTCACTTCTGCAGTGGGTTCTAAAGTAGTTTTTGTAATTTTATCTGTCCCGCAGAATGAGAAAAAAAATATGTTCATACCTTGGGAAAGCTCCAAAGACATCTGGGTGAAGATCTATTAAGCCGATTTTATTTTCATCAACAGTTTCAAGTGATTCTAGCCAAGCTTGTTTTGGTTGTGAATACTGACTCACAAAGTCTAATTTTCGTGATGTAATAACGGGTAATGATCTTTGTTTTGGTAAATGTTTTGATCCTGAAATATACATATAATAATTCTGTTTCAGTGGGTTAGCAAGAACTTCATTTTTCCTGGACATAAAAAAACAACCTGTGAAAGGTTCTTTAAGTGCATGCTAACATATACACATGATCTTGATAACCTTACTCACTGAACAACCATGGCTTCCACTCCCACTTTGATTTGGATCAAAAATAAAAATTTTCGACTAAGATTAGTAAGCAAATAAAAAAACAACTTTGATTTGGATCAAAAATAAAAATTTTCGACTAAAATTAGTAAGCAAATAAATAAATCTACTTTCCATTCATCTTCTCAAAAATATTTAATTTTATTGAGATTGTCCCATCACTAATTAAAAACTTCTTACATTAGATTAAACCATTTCAATACTTTGTTTTGACCTAAATCAAACAAGTTTTTAATTCTGTTATAGTTTTTTTTAAACATACCATCAATATCTAAAGTATCTACACTACTTTGGGTAAGTTCTTGAAAACATCTACTTGTAGTTGATAAACTCTGAAATATAAAATTTAATAACAGTATATATTTTCATTATACAAACATGCATGCGTTTATATTCACGGATAATCATTTCTGTTAGACAGATAGAAATAAAAAAAATTGTCTAAAACACATTTGTGGTAGCTAGGCATGCCATATGCATGTTAGTTCTGTTCTGATGACTGATATTTGTATCAATGCAAGACTTTAGAAGAAGAGTAAGGTAAAAACTAGGGGACCATCCCGAAAGCAACAAAAGCGAATTATTGTCATTCAGTTCATTTTATCAAATACAAACGTTATTAGTATTCTTATTCATAATCATAATCTTTATTACAATATATTCTATTATAGAATGGTATGGAACATGATAGATGAGCTTCTCCATTTAGGAGATTAAGGCCTTTGCCAAAATAGGCCTAATACAGTCACTACGGTGTCAGTAAACACTACCGGTAGACATAATAAATAAATAACCTTGAAGTGGATGATACTAAAGTCGTTTCCAAAGCTTCCTTTCGCAAAACTGTTCTTTGAAATAGACAGGATACAGAATGCCCTTTTTAACATTTTACTGTTTATTCTATTTGGTGTGTGACATTTTAATCTGAGTAACTAATTCACGGAATTAATCTCCATCACTTCACAACATCAACACAAGGCAATGCCGTTTTTCTTAAAGTATACCAGAGTTATCTTTCCTTGATCTCATGAATTTCGTAATTTACTTTTACTGAAATGCATCTGACCAGATTCATTTCAAAATTGTTTCATTTTGCAAATATAGTGATATTTACTTATCTTCGGTACACTTACTTTACAAATGGAAATTATTATTGATTATTTCGCAGAAAATAAAACATGTTGAATTATTAAAATTAATTTCGATTCGTTTCTATTTTCAATATTGATATTGAAATTATCAATGGCGACTTCCATTGCTTTGTAAAGGAGCACATTATATTTTCTAAAATGTTTTATCACGTAAGAAATTTTATTTAGATATGTTCATCAGGAAGCAACAGTGGCTGGATTTTATACACGCCCAAGTTTCATTTATATTTTTCGGTTGCCGCTTTTAAGTCTTATACAACTAATTATTTGGAAAAGTAGACGAAGCCAGGCATTTTTGCCTTTGGTTCTTATTTTTAATTATTTTACTCAGTGAGTGACAGTAGGCCTACGCACGTCTACCTGTTCCAGTGATCGTAGAGACTTGAAATTTTTAGGGCAGGTTCAGGAGGACTAGCCATGACCTCACACCAAATTTAGAAGTACTCTAGCCCATACCCAGGTAGAGGTGCGTTACTGAAATAGTGCCAAATTTTTAACTCCTCTATCCTATCTATCTAATATATATAGAGTTCCTCTGGCCTAAGGCTAATTTGTTTTGAAACCTTACCGACTAGTAGTGATTCTTCTTTGGTTTGCCAAAGGAGCCATACGGTGTGCTGTGAGGGAAATTTTGCCCAGGCAATGGCGCTACAGCCTACTCTTATATCGAATCCAACTGCCAAGGGATCTTTTACAGGTATCACGTCATTTGGGACTCACGTCATTTGGGACTCAACACAAACGACATTTGGGACCCAGTTGACGACGTTTGGGACTTCATTGGCGTCATTTGGGATTCAACAAAAACGACATTTGGGACTCAATATAAACGACATTTGGGACCCGATATAAACGATATTTTGGACCAGAGTTCGACACAAACGTCGACAGATTTATCGGAGGATCCCTAGCTGCGTGCATATTTTGTGCATTTCGCTCGGGAATCGCGCTTCTTTGACGCTCCGTATGAATTCCAAGTACCGGTAGATATTAAAATAATAATTAGATCATGCATTTAATGGTTTAGCTAACCCTCTGACAGAACACCAAATACACTGAGAAACAGTCATTAATAATAATATATTTTTTCCGTCATTGCCAAATCCGCCGATGACACGTGACATTGATTGGAATTTCTAGGTCAAAAAGCCGGCGATGCTACGTTTAATTTTACGTAGCATGTGCCGTTATAATTTTTTTTATAGGCCTACACATGCTGACAGAGGCTTAGTTTTAAACATACATGTATTGTCGTTGTTATTATTGAAAGGTATCTGGCATAGTCGTACGGAATTTCATTTTGAAGCAATTAAATTATGGTTGTCACATGATCACTGTGCCGTACGCGTGTGTCTATCATGGACGAATGAATAAAAACATTTGAAAGTTATGTGACAGACAAAAACTACAAATTGAGCTATGAAAAAATTATTGAAAGGTATCTGGCATAGTCGTACGGAATTTTATTTTGAAGCAATTTCAATTATGGTTGTCACATGATCACTGTGCCGCACGTGTGTCTATCATGGACAAATGAATAAAAACATTTGAAAGTTATGAGACAGACAAAAACTACAAATTGTGCTATGAAAATGTTAAAATTAATAAATGTATTGTTAAAATAAATAAATGTATTGTTAAATTTTAATGAACAATGTCGTGTGGACGACTTTACCAACGTATTACTTATATCTTGATCGAGTCCCAAACGACGTACACCAAAGTCCCAAACGTCGTATATCAAAGTCCCAAACGTCGTATACCCGAGTCCCAAATGTCGCGGTCAAATTTTTTTGAGTCCCAAATGACGTGAGTCCCAAATGACGTGAGTCCCAAATGACATGTAATCCTTTTACATACACGCCAATGTGTACACAGGACCTCGGTTTTTTGTCCCATTTAAATGACTAGACCACTGTCCTTGTCAGGCCCTCCGTGCTGCATCACTGACAAGGAAAATCTGGATGATCTTTCTCGGCCAATGCTGGGATCAAACACCCAACCACCTGGCTATCGAGCTACCATCTGACCCACTTAGCCATGTGATCCCCCCCCCCCCCACATACAAAACAGCCTGGGACACAAAATTAAACAGTTTTATCCTCCAAAATGTTGTCAGGATTGACCCTCTAAGTTTATCAAGTGTTTTTCCAAATTGATTATGATTATTGGATGAATTATGGATTAACTTTGTTTTAAAAAAGAACAATAAAGTGTGAGATTTATTTTCATTGACATCATATACTGCATGGTGTGCACATCTTCATTAGATCATTAAACCCCATTCTTTTTCATTTAATATCCCACTGACACTGTAAATGTTTATGAATGGATGATTTGGTATGTGTATTAATAATTTTTTAATGCTAGTATTAGTATTACATCCTGAAGACAATCGGCAAGAATTTCAAATGGATACTCATCTTTTACTTTCAGGTTTCTCTTGAGCATGAAATTCTTCTCCATCCTAGATATTTTGGACCCAATCTCTTAAATACAGTGAAACAAAAATTATTTACAGAAGTAGAAGGAACATGTACAGGAAAGTAAGTAACACATTGAACCATAATGTATCACCCGAACTCTAATAATTATTTTCCTTAATTAAATTTAACAAAAATAAATGTTAGAAAGTGTTCTTTACATAGTAGTTTAGACGATTCATAGTCCAGGTCTGTAATGCCTTCTTGAACTCAATGTACATTGTAGTTATTCTTTAGTCATTGACTGACATGTCTAAGACAATAAAGATGGTGGCACCTGGCATGAAATCAGTAGAAAGCTATTTGAACTTTAAGACTACTTTTATACACTCACATTTGACATATACGTACATACATGTATACATGCATATTGTCATTACTATTATAAGCCTGTCTGTCCATTATGTCTTGTGAACTCTCTGCACATGACATTTTTTGTTGGATTTTTATCAAACATGCAGCAATTGTTCAGTTGTTCGTAATCTAAGGAAGAACTATATCGAAATTTGAAATTTCAGGGACAACTCTGACTTGTATTTATTCGATTCACAAATTTCATAGATATCCTTTATGTCCAGTTGAACAATTCCTGCAAATTGGAGAAACAGGCTTAAAGCGGGAATTTCATATTTTCTAAGAAAGTCAGAACATATTTATTTCTATGTCTTTTGCTCAATAGGTTGTCAACTAACTATTATACAATCATAGGCATTTTTTTCCACACTTACAAATCTTTCATATCGGAAATAATAACACAATTACGGTACTCCCTTTGTTTTTCCACTCCCCCAATGCAATACCTATCTTCAAATGTTTAAATGTGAAGTTGAAACGATATTTTTACCAATTTCTCAACTGGGAACAGTGAATTATAGGCTTTTTCTTTAACTAGGTAGGACTGTTTATAGATACCATCAATTTTAAGACTTTATTTTAATATATTTTAAAAATATAACATAAACATATGAAATTGCAGCGTTAAAGAACTCTGACCTGCAGAGTGGTCACTGGAAACAGGTAGGTCTACTAAGACAAATGATGACAATATAATATGTCCACATTTTTTTTTTCACAATAGGTATGGTTTTGTTATTGCTGTGACAACCATTGATAATATTGGTGCTGGTCTAATTCAGCCTAGTCGAGGTTTTGTACTATACCCAGTAAGATATAAAGCCATTGTATTTCGTCCTTTTAAAGGAGAAGTGTTAGATGCAGTGGTGACCCAAGTAAACAAGGTAATTATCAGCAAATATTGGCTGTATGAGAATGTGGCAGTAGAATTAGTAGTAAATTAGAATTTCTAGACCTAAAAAGCATACATTGCTTGCATCAACTAAGTTAAACTGTTTGAATGAGAAGTGTATCCCGGAATTCTAGACAACAAAAGCAAAACCTGCTTGCATCAGTAAAGTTTAGAAGAGTATTTTTTTAATTCTAAATAAAATACTAGAAATAGGCATACCCTGCTTGCTACTAGACAACTCCTATTAATGAAGCACAACAGCTTTTTGATAGGGTGAAATAAGAAGAATATAAATTTACGGACAAAGTTATCAGTTACTATTGACATATATTGCAAGCAGATTGTTCTTTAATTTTAAACATGCATTATGCAAGAGCCAAATCTGCCTATTGTAGGTCTTTCTTTAGGCCTGAAATGTTATAAAAACTATTAATTAGACATTAATTAACCTATTCAGACCATAATCAACTCTCGATGTAGAGGCTAGCAGGAGATTTTTGTTGGATTGTAGTTCGATTAGCTGAAATATTTTCCTTTGTAATTTACCAATAAAAATGAATAACCGAGACTACTGGTTATGTCTTACCGACTTTAGTAATGATTAACGAGGCTAAGCGGAAATTTCATTCGCTTAGTTGTAAGTTAATACATGTAGTGAGTCAATTTGACTGAAATTTTCAGCAAATTTCCTTTACATTAGCTAGTTTTTAACTATTGTAGTGAGCACTGCCAACTCGTTATCTAATCTCCCATAATATATCTTTAATTTAAGCTTATCTATAAAATATAATCAACTAGAATTATTGATATTCCAAGTTCCTTATTTAATCCGGGTTCCATTTCACTACACATGTAAGGCTGAATGTATGTAAATCAAACATTTTATTATATAATGTATGCGTAATTCCATGTTGTAATCTATAACTATCCAACTTTATCTACAGTAGCAATAATTTGACAATACCCAAGTTTATTTTTAAGCTTTCTAATCAGAAATCAATGCATTTGAGCAAATTGCCATTGCTCAATAGCTATTATTGGGAACAATATGATTTTCTAAGTTTCTCCAATAATTTTCTGATCCCCTATTTTAGGTTGGCCTATTTACAGAAGTTGGACCATTATCTTGTTTTATTTCTCGACACGTAAGTTATAACATTTTGAAATATTATTTACAAATCTTGTCATTTCATTTATACAAAATCCGACAACTGTACTTCAAAAATGTTAATGTTATCTATGTTCTGGCTGGAATGGGATGAGATCAGACTGGATAGTCAGGTCATTCCTTTGTGTACTTCTGGGTGATGTGTAACTAGGCGTGACGGAATTTCTTCTCCCCTTCCGGCTTGAAGATAGGCTCCCTAAAAATTGTACAGACTATCCCAGCACATGATCATCAACTTCAGTTTGTTAAATCCCATCATTAAATGAAATAGATGTATAATAGATGTATAATGATTCCAGCTACTAGAATCAACTTTTAAAAACATTAAAGACTCTGTCATGAAATTACATATTTAATTCAAGATTATGTTGTGATGTCACTGTTGGAATTGGCATTAGCTATTTGATGTCTTACAATATGTCAAAAAAAACCAAAACTTTCTGTTTAAAGGGCAAATGGCCCTATTCTTAAAAACCTTTGAATAGATGAAAATGGTTCAAAAAGCACACATAAATGTAAAATTAATGTATACAATATAACTGATTTACCGATATATTAAATTTTTGAAAAATTATTATAATTTCTAATCAATTATAATCAGTGAAATATGTGAATAGTCTAAATTATTTTAAAACTTATGTTATCGTTTGTGATTCAGACATTACTAATTACTTCCAGATTGTCTTGTGGGATTTGTATTTCTCTGTTCATTACATATGGCGCCCAAAACCATAGAGTACACGACTTGTGTACTGATTTTAAAATGTTTATTGTGTATTAATATATTGGATAATAAGACCCTGTATTATATTGAATTCTAATTTGTGTTTTTAATTTCTATATTATAGAACGTAACGAGTTTAGAGGTTTAGCTTCTTTAAAATATCATGTATACTTCTCTATTTTCAGTCTATACCAGCTGATATGGAATTTGATCCAAACTCAAATCCACCATGTTACAAAACAAAAGATGAAGTAAGTGATATTGTTTACTTGTTTTAATACATAATGGCCTGGTTGTATTTAGGTGTTCAAAAGGTGAACCATTTTCAGAGGTTCATCTGTTTGTCACAAAAAAAGATACAGAGTAGGCCTCATCTTATAAATTATTTGTTTCATCAAACATAACACCCCTTATAACAATATATTAATCAACAGTGATTAATTAGATGATGGAAGCATTTGTAATGTTAGAGGAATATCAGATATATTTTGGTCTATAACAGGTGAATATTGGGTGGAGAGGAGTCCCAGATATATACTTTGGTCCATAAACAGGTGAATTTTGGGGGGAAAATCACTTGCTGTGCAATTATCTTATGTTTTGTGATACTTTTTTGAAGAAATAAAAACTTTGAGTTTACATCTGCACTAATTATATGTGCAGTTTTAAATAATTCCTTTTATTCTATGACTACATACAAATTCAAAGCAAACATCATTGAATACAGCCATTGAATAACCTAGGGTTGTATTCAATGGCTTGAAAACGTACTACTTTTGCCCAGAATGACGTCACTTTCATGATTACGTCAAACCGTAATGACGTCACCACTAGCAACGACAATTTTTGTAAAAAGGAAAGAAAATAGGGCGGAACCTGTGATGAATTTTAACGTTATTGATGATGATTTTTTTTGATAATCTGGATAGTACAGTGTATTTTGAGATTTGCATGTAGTTATAGAATAAAAACAGAACTCAATGACCATTGAATACCGCTCGGGTTATTCAATGGTTCAAGAGAGTGTATCCTTGCCGCATTCCACTCGCTGTCGCTCGTGGAATACTTGCGCAGGGATACACTCTCTTGAACCATTGAATAACCCGAGCGGTATTCAATGGTCAATGAGTTCTATCTATATATTCAATGTAAGTGCCTGAATAACTAACTATGTATATATATGTACTTGTTACAGTGGTAGGTGTTTATTGTGATCAGGCCACTTATAAAATTAAAGAAAGAAATTCCTTAGAATTATCATACATTATTATAACAACATTGTCACATTCACATAAATGTTAAAGTCACTTTTATTAGTGTTGTGTTGTCCTATCTACCATGTGACAGTTTTCTCAATATCTGATAATGTCTCACTTCTTTAGTGTATTTAATCATTAGAAGCCACTTGGTTGTAACTTGAGAAAAGAACAGGGTATCACTGGTCACATTAATATCTGGTTTATAGAAAGTAACCTGATCATCTTTTCAGAAAGTTATTGTGATTATTTTTAGGATATTGTGGTACAACAAGATGACGAAATAAGAATCAAAATAGTGGGAACTAGAGTTGATGCCAAGGATATTGTAAGTTTTAATCTATTTATGATCATATGCGTTACTGTGAAGTTAACTGTAATTAAAGAGGTTTTACTATTAATCTATAGATGAACTATAGATGACATTGGACTCCACTGTGAGAAAGGTGCTGACTCTACATATCAAAGCGAGAATTGAATCACTTGCAGGATCATTTTCCTTCGAAAATTCATCTTTCTAATTATATTAATTTGCATGGGATGTAAAATCTCTCAAATGATGAGCAGTGACATTTAACTTTTTTATAAGCCCACATTTTCATGTGGGTGTATATTGTTGTCGCCCCTGTTCTTCCGTCTGTCAACAATGTGGACAGACTACAGGTCACAATTTTTTTTTTATTTCCCGATCACTACACTCTAAATATGTTCTTTATTTTTTTTGACAGTTTGCTATTGGTACATTGATGGATGATTATCTAGGTAGGTTTATATGTTTAATTACCTTTATGTCTGATGGAATTAGTTATTCTAGTTTCCATTGACAACAGGCAACACTGTAACATGCTATCATTTAATCTTGTGTATTTACACCTAATTTCTTTCACATTCATTCATTCAAAAATATTGGCCATGAATGTTCATCAGGACAGAAAGAAGGCCTTGCAAGGACAAGCTGTCAAGTCATGCGGATGGGATGAAAAACAGGCAATATATTATATAGAAATAGAGAAATGGGGTTTGACATTATGAGAGCAAATATGATCCGTGCTATTGATTTCCAATCGGACTAAAATACAGATCTATATTTCGTTTCCTTTTTTATATTTTCGATGGCCTACACTACATAAAGATTGACAAGTTATACTGGAAGGTCGTGTCCTATGACGTCATACATTGATTAATCAATCAGGGTTGACGTTTCTTGTGGTTTAGCCACAGTTCCGTACTGTAACAGACCGATTCATTGGTTTATTCTTCACTTCAACCAAAATGCTGGTAATATGACAACTCTTCCAGATCCTAGTGTAGTAAAGACAAGTATAACGAAACTGTACAAAAACGAAACAAAATAGGATCTGATTTTTAATTAGTTTGACTGAGCTCTTCATGTTTTTGACCCCTTGAGAAATATATCGGTACATGTATTATGGGTTAATTACGATAAAAGAAATTTTTGCTGGTCAACAAGAGAGGTTTTGAGGGAAATTTGTGTGAAGATCTGTAAATAAATTTTGATCTTGTTTGTTTATTGCAGGTTTGGTTAGCTAAGATCTGTTATTCCTGTATCATTACTTATCATCACTACCATTATGTAAATAAAACATGTGTATTATAAAACAATAAAATAACTGTATATATAAACAACATTTAGCTTTGTTTACTTTTATTTATATAATAGGTGTCACTGCTTTATTCCTTAGATAATATTTAAACATAATCTCAGACATTTCATGATAAAATAAAAAAAAGTTGATTTTTTTATGTTTATGGAGGTGTAGACTTCAGTTGGGTGTAGTTGAAAAGCAATTAGCATTTGCAATTACTGGAAATCTTACTTACAGCAAGTGTTTGGCTCCTGCATCTGAAGAACTAATTAAAAATCTCAAAATGGACTATATCTGCCCCCCCCCCATCCTTGCGACAAAATAAACATTTTACCATTGGTACACAAATTATGTACCATAATGTGTTTCAGCCCCAGTTTTAACAAGAGGTTGGAGGGGCGAGGCTAGACACACTGCACCAAATCAAATAGCGTATGTAGACTGGAATAACCAGACGCTAGAAACTTGCATTCAATTGAGACAACTGGTTTATTTCGATTTCAACGAAGATATCGTAATATGCCAATATCGCAACTTCAGCTTCAAAATTTTCTGTCATTTTCGGGTGCAAACCCTATTTTCCAAAATTTTCTGGGTGGGGGGGGGGGGAAGCACCAGACAGTCTGACTTTTTGGGCAGATGGGTAAAGTGAAAACAAAAAAAAATATCATTTCATCTGGTTGGCAAAATAAAGTGCCCGAAATCTAATAAAAACACTAATTTTGCTTTTCTTTTAATTGATTAACGCGAATTTGTACTAAATTAACTATGGGTTAAAACATTTAGTTTGGTGTCACAGGACTATGTGCCATCTGCAACAGTCCGAGCGGGTGGTTGGAATTCAGGTTGGCATGGAGTGGGATTTCGGTTACAAAACGATTCGAAAATTGAAAGTTGCTTTGCCCTTTGTTTAGAATAGCAGAAAAAAACGGATATTATGAGGCAATGGTCCAAGAAATCCCTCTCTGACCATTCCTGGCCAGCAACATGACAGCCCTTCTGTTTAATCTGGGGTCTTCCCTAAAACTTTAGACAGTGGTTTAAGGTATTGTATCCGTTTAGATAGCCTTGTGTGTCACACAATTACTTTTTCTGCAATGCACTGGTTAGTTGAGTATAATAAAATCCTGCGCGATGACGTGATTTTATATAAACATATTAATTGGTCCAATTTGGAGCTCTGTTTAAAGCGTAATGATATTGTTACACAGTTAGCTATTGGTTGTTAATCGGACTATTGACCAGTCATAATTTGGAACAAAAATTTGCTTCCATTACAGCAGTTTTATGTGGGATTTGCTCTGATCAAACGAAAGACTGTTTAGGAGTATGGTACGCCACCTAAAGTAGACTACATTGGACCACATTTAAGACTATATTGGATCACATTTAAGTTCCTGTATTCACCGGCAGAAATAGCAGGAAAACACGTTTGCGGCCGACAAAATTTGTTCCCGATGGCCCCGTCGCCGTGGAATATAAACGACTGATTGGAATTCGACTTAGCCACCTAACTTAGGCTATTTAGGGACTGGGATAGCAAGAAAACGCGTTTGGAGTCGTCAAAGCATACCCGGCCCAATGTAGTGACACAACTTATGTATATTTGCAAATAATTTCAATCAGTCAAGTTAATAAAGCGGTGTTTAGAACCAAATTGAATGACCATTCATACAGGTTCTCTAATTGCCAGTTCCGTTTGTTTAAGTCGTGCAGTTTGATTGACTGGTGATAACATACAATAATGCAATTCGGAACAAGACTTACCACCGGACTCTTGTTGTCCTTTTAGAAATTTAAAAAGACGCATTATTATCAAAAGATCATCATTGGTCATGAGTGTATCAATGTTAATGACAGTGACACCCGCTTCATGCATATGACGGATACAACCTTTCGACACTGTGCACGGGTTAGACTGTCTTATGTGTGATTCTTATATATCGCTATATAAAATCTATATTTCGTTTGGTTCATACACCAGAGCCTTATCTATATATAAGGCTCTGGCCTACACTTCATGAAGATTTGACAAGTTATAGTGTGAGTTCACGACAGGGGTTAAACGAGCGGCTTTTGGCCTATATGGCGACAGGCGTTTCTAGTGGTTTACCCACAGTTGCGTGCATCAAAAGGCCAAGAACTCGCCGTAACAACAGACCGTTTTATTGGCTAACCCCTCACAGTCACATCACCCAGAACATGTCAATGATAACAACTCTTCCAGATCCTAGTGTAGTAAAGACAAATAAAACAATTTTTTTAACTAACAAAGCGAAGCGAAATAGGATCTGTATTTTAACCAAATTGCCCATCATTTCCCCTCTAAGAGTTCAAAATTACATCACCCAGAACATGTCAATGATAACAACTCTTCCAGATCCTAGTGTAGTAAAGACAAATAAAACAAATTTTTTAACTAACAAAGCGAAGCGAAATAGGATCTGTATTTTAACCAAATTGCCCATCATTTCCCCTCTAAGAGTTCAAAATTACAGTTTTTCCACCTTAATAGGTATTGTGTGTTACTATATTTAAAAGTTCATCGTCTAACTTTTGATTGTTGACGTGACGAGGCTTGACATCATACCACGTGCCGAAACACGTATTATTTTTATCACACTACACACTGCATGTTTGGTTATTTGAAATAGTCATTGGTACGCCCCCAAAAGAAAATAAGAGACTGATAGATGTAAAAGATAGGAAATCACAAATAAGCCGATTAATCATATACACTGTTTATCAATTGATAGCCTTAACCTTTGTACATTTTTATACGTTTCACAATAGGTGGAAATCATGTGAGTTATTTTAGAGTATATAGGCCTAGCGAAATACTGTCTAGAGACTATTATAAATACCAAAACCACTTGCAAGCCTGTCCTATTTCTACGCGAAGAAAATGGTTGGGGCAATAAATTTGAACTGCTTTCTCATATTAATAGGATCTGTTGTTGTAGCAGGTTATGTTCCTACGTCATGTATGTATTTTTTTCCTTTTATTACACAATTATTATCCAATATAAAGATGCACGGAGAGGGTCCGTTAGTCCGCGGGTGCACTAGTCCATGGGTTCACTAATCCGCGGGTGTACTATATCCCGCGGTTTTATTGGTCGCCGCTATAAAATACTATAAATGATGGGTATAAAAAACAGCAGGTTGATTGGTATCATGACGTGACGTTGTGGTGTCGCCCTTCCTAAAGCCAGGTTGACACTTGCACGACTCTGTGGCACGCATATTGGCACGACTCGAGTCGGCACGACACCGTCCGATTTGCGCAAACTCGTCGTGCCTATGCGCAAACCATGCGCAAACTATGCGTGAACTCGTCGTGCAGTTTGTGTCAATGTAACACTGATGGGCACGACAAAATCGTGGCCAAAAGTCGTGCAAGTGTCAACCTGGCTTAACGCGACAATCCGACATCTTGACATTTTGAACCCGATACCACGACATTGACGTGATGTCGGGTGAAAATGTCGCAATGTCTGATTAAAATCTCGGGATTTTGTAATCTTGTCTCTCTGTGTCGGTAGTGTAGGACGAAGGCAAACAGTGTCGAGATGGGACATGTAGGCTATACATGTCATTCAGGGTGGGTGCGTTATGTCATTGTTAGGTTAGGTGTGTTGTGCCAGTATGGGTGCATTATTACAATTATATTGTCAGTGAGGGTGCATAATTACATTGTCAGTGTGGATGCGTTTCGTTTAATTGTTAGGGTGGGGAAGTTAGTGATCTTTGCGGATTTGCATTTACTTGTGGTCATCAATTGTAAAAATGACAATGATAGATACCGCGGACTAGTGAGCATTTGCAAGATGGCGGAAAGTTGCAGCTAGGTTTGGTTAGGAAACAAAAGACACTAATAATTGCTGCTACTTCGAGTAGCAGTAGAATTTGAGAAAATTATATTCTTGAACAATTTGTCTACTCTGAGAAATACCGACTACACTGTCAGAAATAAATGTTAATTTACCGTAAGAATATGGTAAAATATTTACGTAGTTGTATGTTATTTTACATATTATTATGTATGTTTTAATAGTTTTATCACTGCAAAATAAGAGTGATAGTACAAATACACGTAAAAATACCCACATTTTAAGGTTATTTTACCCTGAAATAGGTCATTTTACACACATAACGTCAAAACACAGTAAAGTACAGTGTATTCCAACTGTATTAAGATGTGATAATACAAATACACGTAAAATTCCCCACATTATGCAGGTGATTTTACCTGAAATTTTACACACGTAACGTCAAAATATCCCAAAATGGTTGTCGTAAAAATGACTAAAAAGTTGATATCAAACAAACGTTTTATTTAGCAGTAATGAGATATTTTTGTTAACATTTCTCAACACAAAACCAATTAACAGTGATCGTTGAAGTCCACAACCAAATAGTAGATTTTGCACCGCAATTGCCAGTATATTTTACAACATATACTACTTTTACCAAGTCGGATGTATTTTTACCAAGGCTGATGTATTTTTACCGTGTTTCGTGTATGTTTATCGAGTTTCATGTCTTTTTGTCAATAAGCAGCGATGAAATCAAAGACACTCAAAATCCGCTATTATGTAATAAAATTGAGCTAAAAGTAACGAAGCAGGCATGTAACTTTTATTCACATTATTATGTAATTTACTTTTAGGTAAGAAATATAGGTAAAATTACAGCCGCTAAAGTATTTTCTTTTACCTTAAAACGTTAGAAATATTTACAAATATTCACAAGGCACATTATTATGTAATATTTCAAAATTGAACGGAATATAACATAACCAGCATGTTGTTTTCAGTTTTAAGTCTAGAAACTTTAGTTTGTAAATTTACTTATTGGGAGTTCTCGTAATCGGTAAATTTACTATTATCTTATTCTATTTTATTTTTCATAGCAACAAAACATTCCTTGTGCGTTAATCAGTCTGTACGTTTTTTCTTAAAAATGTATAAGAAAATGTTTTGACTTAGTGGTCGTTGTATTATCTCGGTTTCAAGTTCGCTTGCAGACGTTTAATTAAACCGATTGGCCAGTGTAAGTTGGAACGGACGGTCTGTAAAGCAGGCTTTTAATGCCTGTAAATAGATACTACCGCGAACTTGCATCTGAAAGCCAGGAACAATGCACCCGTCTACCAAATGGGTTATGTCTATCAAATGGGTTATTGATATTCAACATATACTGAAGTAATGTTAATACTGGTTGATAATTCTCATCAAAAGTTGCCCGAATTCTGCATGTAAAATTACCAAAATTTAGTATTTTTAACGAAAGTGTAAATTAACAGTGTGATGTACTTATACAAGAAATGTAAATTAACATTGTGCTGTATTTTTACAAAAGAAATGTAAATTAACACTGTGATGTATTTTTACTAGAAATGTAAATTAACATATATGTAATTCTACAGTAAAATGTTAAATAACTAACGGGGGGGTTTGCTGACCGTAGTTTTAGGATAAAATAACCAGAATATTTCTAACAGTGTACTTTAGGAAATAAATGTAGAGTGTTAAAACAGTATTGCATTAATTGACTTTTTCAGATTATCTCACAGAAAAATGTGGTTATACAATAGTATTTTCTAATGATGCGAGGATTCGACTGTCAAGATATTCCTCAAGCTATTTACCAAGATCATTAAGTTGTCATGTAGCAGTAACTTCAATTAAAGCCAGTGATTACGTTATGATTAAATTTAGAGATCTAGACACACAACTTTCAACCCGTTGTACAACAAACAGTCTGAAAATAACTGATGGCGTTACAACACAAGCAATAGGTATAAATTATTACTCGCTTACTACTAAACTCTCTTTATTCATAAATTCTTTTTTTTTCGGTCAGTATTTATATCCCGCCTAGAGGCTCACTTTTTACGTTTACTTGTCAATTCCAGTCCACACACTTCCCCGACCAGATTTGTAATGTCCCGCTTTTGCCTAAAGCAAGGATGTCTAAGGGTCTAGTTTGTAATCAAATTCAATTGCAGATTAGGTCTTGAAATACCGGGCATGGTTTCATCTACTCATCCACAGATTTTACCCAACTAAATAACACAATACATTGTGAACTTTGTGATGTAGGCCTACATGTATTGAACATATCAATAGAACACAGAAGAAAAAAATACAAATATACGCCAAACAAAATGACGTGTCTGATTGGGGTCGTGCCGAACAAAACCCAAGTTTGTGTCTGACAATGTCGGTGGCACTGTGCCTTACATGAACCAAATTATTATTGCACTAATTAAATTGTAATTTTTTATTTGATCTTGACACTAAAATGTTTCAGGACCTCAGAGAGGGTTTTGTGGGTTTAGTACACCATATCAAGTTTACCAGTCTACGGGAGACTCTATATATTTAGATTTTAAAACAAATAGCCTTTTTCAAACTGGAAGTTTTGATATCCTTTTGACATCATTCAACTATGGTAGTGGAGCAAATAGTAAGTACATATATATTGTTAAAACTCAATCTGATTAAAACACAGATCCTTCTTCGTTTCGTTTCTATGGCGGATTCAACTAATTTTGAACAGTGTCCTTTCTTACTGCTGAAAGTGCCTTTTCTCAGATCCAAATATATCCGTTCCGAACATTTACTTAGACGAAAATATCAGCCAAATAGCTCTTGGAATGGTTGCAGATGCAAGGAAATGACGGATAATTTTCTTTGGGGGGACCCCCCCCCCCCTCCTCAGCGCCGTGCCCAAACTGATCCCGCAGTGAATATTCGCTTGGCCGCTATAATCACTGATAAGCATGACATCGACGAGGCTTAATGAGTACGGCATATTAACTTTTTTACTCCGACAAATTAAATTCTCAAACATTTTTTTGAGGTAAAAGAAAAATAAATAAAGACGTTTGAAGTATTTGTGTTAAAAAATATTTCCTATTTAGTGTAAATGGGTATTAAAATGAGTAAAATGCATCATTTTGCCCGAAGCAGTTAGGTGTTAAGTAAACATTGCACGAGCCGTTGAGCCAATGACTAACGCCGCCTGCGGTCAACGCACGTGTTGTGGACAGTCATCTGTTACAGAGATAATTCGTAAGTAATTCTCTGTGAAACAGATTGCGCCGTGCCCCGTCTCCGCGGACCGCGATCAGTGCCCTAATTTTGCGGCGCCCCCCCCCCCCCCTTTTCAAAATTCCTAGATCCGCCCCTGCATTTTATTTGTCTTTACTGCACTGGGATCTGGAAGTGTGGGTATCATTGATGTGAGGGATTAGCCAATGAAACGGTCTTGGCCTTTTGGTGCACGGAACTGTGGGTAAACCACCAAAAACGCCAACGCTGATTGATTAATTAATGTCTGACGCCATAGCGTCAAAGGGCCATCGTTTGACCCCTAACTGGAACTCCCACTATAACTTATCAGATCCTCGTGTAGTGTGTGCCATCGAAAGTATAAAGAACGAAACGAAATAGCCTATAGATCTGTTTTTTAATCAAATTGGTTAAAACTGAATATAAGACAAGTAGGAGTAGGGTAGTATTACATCGATCAGGAACCAACCGTGTCGTCATCACCATCATCTTCGAATATTTGCATATCAAATATTGAAGTCCGTCAACCGATGACAGTTGTCCAAGAAATGAAATTAAGCCTGCAAAGGTTTGTGTCGATCGTTCTTGAATTGATTCAATGATTGACACTTTATCATTTTTTTTTCGAAGAAGAAGAACTACAAGATGGGTAGCGCGTTGGGGTCAGTTTCTGGTCCACTGATCTGCAACATACTCAGTAAAAGAAACACACCATTTGAAACTCTCCCAACAGTGAGATATACAAGTACAATTTATTGCCAAGACTCCAAAAATAAATTTATAATCTTGAGCAAAGTTACAAAGGGAAATAACTTTGGTGGTAATTATCGGAAATTTTCTCCTCGTGTACATATATATATATATCGGGTGATAACTTGAGCCTCTAGACAGGCCCGTAGCCCCCCCAAAAATCGAATTAGCCCCCCCCCCCCCAATATTTCGCCAAAAAAAATGATTTCTTAGTAGTGTTCTTAGCCGGCCACATCCTCAGCCCCCCCGCCAAAACACTCTGTAGCCCCCCCCCCCCCCAACATCCCCCCCCGCCAAATTTTATGAGCTGGCTACGGGCCCGCCTCTATCAATCGGGTGGTTACTCAGGTCCCTTGTGCACTCATAAGCCGGACCGACGGAGTGACGACCACATACGACCACATTGGAGCCTCTATCGCTTTAATAAGGTTTTCGGCATAGGACAGGTGCTAACTATGGAATGAAAGGTCGCGGAGCCCGGAAATTCGACACGATACATTAATTCATCCAATTTCTAGAACATAATTTCAGACAAATTTCAACTTGGAAAATGTAAAGATTTTATACGCATAAGTATAAGATGTTTTTTAAGCTTATGAACACGGTAGATATCAAAGTCTTTGAATGCATAACTGATCAAATTTGATCTCAACTTCCAAGTAGGGTTTCAGAATGTAAAAGGGGATTATCTTTTAAACCACCAACTTATCTTATTGGATAATTCTTAAATTAGTTACTTGTCTTTCCACAGTCTTTCTGACTATGAACGTGATATTTTTGTTGCAGGCAGCTGTGCATCAAATGAATTTAAATGTAGTAATAATAAATGTATTTGGGGTGGACTAACATGTGATGGATATAATAATTGTGGTGATAATTCAGATGAAATATCAGGTTGTGGAACGACTAGTGTTGCAGTTATTGCAGGCTCTGTTGGTGCCGTTGTTTTTATCATCATTGTTCTAGTCATCATATTTGGTGCACGTAGAAGATACTATTATCATAGTCATGTAAGTATTGCTTTTATTTCATCCATCCTTTCTGAATACCGTGAAAGCACCACTAAATTAATTGCGTCAGCTATTGTTTGATTTGAAATTCGATAGGGCTTATTCTCTCATTGTTCGAACGGTTCTATTGCAATTTGAAAAAAAAAGTCTGTTAAAAACTGTAGCCTATGTCGCTAAATGTTTAGGGAAATGGGGGTCGAGGGGGGGGGGGGGGGGGGGCTCCTGAAAATTGTAAATACATCTGTTAAATACAGTAGCTTCGATTGCTGTCTGAAGGCTTTCGGCTAATTGGAATATTTCGGGGAGGAAAGGCTGTGAAATGCTGAATATCGATAGGGTTGGTCCTCTCACGAACACAATAATTTGATAATTTGTTGGAAAGAAAGCTCGCGCAACATTGATTATCGGTAGCATTCGTCCTCTCAAAACCCCAAATACCAAACTACAAATCTATCGCATTCACAAGTTTTTAAGGAAAGGACGGCACAACTCTGGAACGGAAAGTCCTCCGATAATACAACTTATCAAAGATCTGTAGATCCTTAACATACAATTAACATTGTAAGTTCCATTTAAATCAGAGGATCAACAGTCCAGGTATATATATTTAATGCCTTGAAACGGCAAGTTTGTGGTCAGAATTTCATGAAATTCTGATTATTGTCCAGCGAACACGACTGGTTTTGGGGTTGTTTTTTTTTTAATCAAGTAAAAAAAATATTGCTACCACACTAATTTCATGAAATTCTGATTATTGTCCAGCGAACACGACTGGTTTTGGGGTTGTTTTTTTTTAATCAAGTAAAAAGAATATTGCTACCACACTAACGTGATTTTCGGTACTTGCCAAATTCTTATTCAAACTGTGAGTTCCAGAGGGTCAAGAAGTCAAACTAAGAACGTGATTTTTCCAACAACCAGACTGAGTAATCCACGTAGTTATTGTCCGATACTTGTCATTATATTTTTAGGATGTAAACATATATTTGAAGTTATCAAACTAAATTAAAGAAAGACACCAAAATATTAATTTAATGACTATCACTTTCTGCTCGTAATGAACAACCCCAGGCCATTTTTATTTTTAAAAGATTACGTAATTAATTACATTTTCGGTGATTCAGTAGTATAATATCATTTTTTTTATATAATTTTTTACAAGACTAAATATGTTCTCTTTTTCTTTGCAGGGTGGTCACTGTTCGGAAAACACTTATAATACAATGTAGATCACTTTTATATTTTCACAATTTTGTTTTTATTTTCCGAAAACAAAATATACCCATTTGCATATATTCACTTTCACTATAAAAACATACATAATTATTTGGATAATAAATATATTTGAAATCTCCATATACTAAGGTGTGGAAATATGCCCATACAGCAGTTGTGTCTCAACAGCAGAAAGATCAATCCTCCTTTTAAGCCCGCCTCGAAGGTGTTCTGTGGGGTTTAATATCTGGACTCATTGGTGACCATGATAAGATATTGATGTTGTTCAATACCAAAAGGTCTTGTGTCGCCCTGGCAGCATGGGCTCTTGCATTATCCTGCTGCATTATCCATTGTTGCTGAATTCTAAAAATGGCAAATTGGGTTGAGTGACACCAGTAACACCATTTCCGCGTCCAAGGCCAATAGTAAACCGACATTTATCAGTGAATGATACTCTCGGCCTACCGCAACGTCGCCTGTCATCAGTTTAGTTCGTCAATTGGAATTGGTTCAGCAGACGGTGGATAGTGCTAATATGGACGTTAAAGTTTTCAGCAACCACCCGTGCATTCCCTAGTGGACTGAATAGTTGTGCGATACAAATATCATCATTTCCCTGCATTGGCCGAGTAAGTTCCAGATTTTACTGTCGTGTCAGTTATACAGGACGGAAGGTCTGACAGGTACACCTGTCTAATCGTTCAGATTGGATAAAAAAAACAAATCCCTTGAAAATTTGAATTTGATATAATAGTAGGCCTTAGTGCCGCTGTCCGGGCAAAATTGACCCCATAGCACACTGTATGACGTATTACCATCTTCGTTAGCCCAGTTCGAAGCAGAACAGGAGGGCGTTAAACCCCATTTCCCATTATAGTTTACTAGGCCTTCGCCTGTTGCAGACAAGGGTCAAATGTTTATAATATTGAATATTAGAAGCCTATCTTTTCCCGGTATGATCGCAAAATCAATGTTGATATAAATTGACAAATAATAGGTGTTTTCAATGTCGAAGACTTTTAGTAGGAGAGTCGGCTGAACGTTGTTCCTTAAATCCCGGCCAAAATTTGCACTAGACCTAATGGACGGCCTTTGATTCCTTTTTCAGCTCATAGGGTATGGTCCCAAAATAAATAAAACACAACAGGGGCGGATCCAGGAATTTTTGCAGGAGGGGGTTGTTACGGAAATCTGCCATCATCGTCTCTAAATTACATAGGCATACATACAAATTGAGCTTTTTAATCAGAGAAATCATTTTTATACTGATGTAGGATCACTTTGTGATGTAGTTTCATTGAAGCAAGGCATTATTTTTTTTTATGTAGCTGAGCAGGGGGGGGGGGTGTACAATATATTATCTTATAAAATATAAATAATGACGAAATTCACATATCTTGACCGAATCCATCCCCTTTTTGAGGATCCTCTCAACCCATATATTCGAA
This sequence comes from Patella depressa, assembly GCA_948474765.1. NCBI lineage: Eukaryota > Metazoa > Mollusca > Gastropoda > Patellidae > Patella > Patella depressa. Next base: position 52,549,742 of record OX419719.1, on the reverse strand, counting down.
CCCAGAACACTTTAGTCGACAATTCAGTGTACTTACTCTATATCTATCGCGGCCCCCGAATTACGATAAATGATTTCAACAAACGAACATGTTAATTCAACTCAGTCAGTATAAGGTTTTTTTTTATATAAAACATAAATCAACCATGGATACAAGATGTATCTGGATTTTAAACAAAGTTAATAAACCTTTGAGTCATATAAAAATCACTTGATGCAACTGTATATCCGAATTTTGAATACAAAGGGACTTTTTCTTCATCAGTCTCCAAAGAGGCTTCATAACACCCAAGTTTAGCAGCCAGTAAGGTCAAAGTTTCTACCAATCTGAAATTAAGAATTTGCTGGAAGTTACACTATAATATTAGTAACACTTCGTTCCGCTTATTTTCGTTTAAATACTTCGTTTCGTTTCGTTTTAAGTTCTCCCATAACCTACCAAACACTGGTCAACTATGGATTGTATACCCGAACCTACGGACTTCTTACTTCTATGATTGAATAGGATGTTCTGCAAGATTCTATTATAATTGCTATCCATATACCCGTGAGTATATTTAATATAATAGGGTTCGTTTATTGATAAAATATTCTAATCTTGTTCTGGTATTATTTAGTGTTACGGCACGATATAATCAAATGAGGCCAAACATATCGGCTGAATTCATTGTTCCAATGGCATTTACTAGGCATAGTTGTTATGATAAAAGGCCTAGCCGAAACCTTGCTCAGTAATAAATAGTAGTCTTATTTTCCCGGTGTTATCTTTCTGTGAATATAAATAAAGTACGCCATCTTTAAATACACCTTGAGTCTACTTTAAATTTTCATTTTTAAAATTTAAATGGTACATATTTTTGACTTTTGAACTGTATGTGAACGATCCGGCTAATGTGTGCCTTGAACTTACATTTTGGCAAATTGTCGACCTCTGTAAGGTTTACTAACCACGACGTCTTCTATTCTTCCCCTCTGTATAAAACATTTTATCAAAAAGGAATATAAACTCAATCAATATATATGTAGAATAATATCACACTCAAAATAATCTCCCCCACTGACAAAGGGAAATCGGTGGAAAATATCGAAAAATTTCGAGCAACTTTCTTTTAAAGGGCTGTGGTCATATTCTCAACTCACTGACTGACGAAGATGGGCTGCGATAATGTCATGGTCGGTTCCAGACATTATGGACTCAGAGAAACGCCACCTACGAAGAATTACAGCCAGCTATCACTTCTTTTCCGAGCGACAGTTTCGTACCAGTTCCTGGTTCATGTCAAGCTATACTTGTTTTCTTTTTACTGCGTTAGCGTTTGGCATCCGAATTTCCATTCAAACCACGACTATATCGTTTTTCGGCTAATAAATATTGAATTTATTTTGACTTACCGAAGTTCCTCCAAAGAGAAACTTGAGTTCGTTCACTAATGTTGCAGTGGCAACTGTTTTGTTAGTATTTACATCTTCTATAACTGTAACAAAGTGAATATCACCGGCCGATTTCATCTTTATAAATCTCTCTGAAGGGAATAAAAACACAATTACAATGTCGCTTTATATGTTGTATTATGTGATTAGTGTTCTTTGATGCGTTTACAAATTATATTAAACCGACGTGATTAATTAGTTCAACATAATCTTGAACGTAGCCCAGAATCCATTAACGTCGAACGACAGTTTAAAGCACAATGTCCCCTGCAACTTTTAATTCAAATGAAATAAAATGGGGTTTACGTCCTACTTATCTTAACCAGAGCTAATTAAGACGGGAATGCGCCATGTACTGTTCTGCACAGCTAATACGGGAATACCCAAACAGTTTGCAACGAGGGAAATGACCAGACAGTGGCGCTACGACCCACTCTTATATCGAATTCCACATGTCCAGCGTTCTTTTACATGCACACCAATGTATACACGGCACCTCGGTTTTCGTCCCAACAAAACTATTAGACAGTCAAACGCCTAAACCACCCCGAGGTACTTTCACGGCCAAACCCGGAGCAAACCCGAGACCTCCAGGTTAGCTAGTCAGTGTCTTATTCCATGAGTCACCACGGCTCCTCTTTTAATTTCAACGTGGCGATGAAATAAAATAAAGCAGGAATGGGTCGTATATTCTACAAAATATTCCAAAGTATCCAATTACCTGTAAATTGTTGTTTTGAAATTTTAGGACCGGGAACATGTTCATCTAATAATTCCATATAACCTGTTAATTGGAATATTGGATCACAGTTTCAGTTTATATCAATGAATAATGTTGATATTAGAAAATATGACTACCTTGGTCGGCTGGTGACTGTTCGTGGAGTCACCGTTCGCTTCCACCGGAAAGACGACGGTCATGTGTAAAATGGCTTTAATTTACGTCCGCTTCGACACATATTATGCCCCTATCATCATCTTCAAGATAATAATTACCTCTATTGCAATCTTTAAGTTAATATATAATTAATTGCCCTATTATAATTTTCAAAATATTATCATAATCTTCAACCAGTTGTCTTCAACATATTATAAAATTACCCCCATAATATTTACCATATAATATAATTACCCCTATCATAATCTTCAACATATTATATAATTAGAACAGCTGTCTAGTCGTTCGGATGGGACAAAAAACGCAGTGATGCGTACACATTGGTATGCACTTAACAGATCCATTGGCCGATACAATTCGATAAGAGTAAGCTGTAGCGCCACTGTTCTGGCAAAAAATCCCATATAGCACAACGTATGGCGTATTGCCCGTCGGGCCTGTAGCCACGGGGGGGGGGGGCTTAGCCACCCAAAAAATCGAATTAGCCCCCCCCCCCCCCCCACACACACATAATATTTCGCCAGTAATTTCTTAGAAGTGTTCTTAGCCGGCCACATCCTCAGCCCATCCAAAACATTCCGTAGCCCCCCCCCCCCAAAAAAAAAACATTCCGTAAATTTTATGAGACGGCTACGGGCCCCATGCCCGTCTTGATTATCCCAGTCGTAGCAGAACAGTAGGACGTTAAACCTAATTTTATTTATATATTTACCCCTATCATAATCTTCAAGACATAAAGGTCTCATAACCACATCTTTGCAAATATTTGATGGAGTGATCGGTGGATTAAACGATGCTTTATGTTTGGTGAAGTCAACCTTATCAAGAAAAGATGGATCATATATTGGGTCATCACCCCGCTGGCTCTGAAAAAAAGATAAACGATAATATTATCTCCACATATAAACAGTCTCAGACACATGGTTATATAGTAAGTACCACTGGTTAAATATGTAAAAGAGTCCCAGAAATATATATCAAAGGTTCCTATTCTAAATTTTTAAAATTATTCTCGTCACTCAAAATCGAATCGTAAATACTGATTCTTGACCAGTAATTTTATGTTAAAAATATGAGCCTGGTTAACCAAGACTATGAAAAGTATATTTCGTTCAGTTAATTCCCGGTCCCGATTTTTTGTCAGGTCTTATCAGAGCGAGCAACTCGTGCAGAGGCTAATGTAAGAGAGAGAGAGATAAATGGGGTTTAACGCCCACTCGACACAAACTAGGTCATTTTGGGACTAACATATGGTTTCAATTTTATTTCAATAATTCGCTTGCACGTAGGGGTCTTTAGCAGTGGGAGGAAACCGGAGTGCCCGGAGGAAACCCACGAGGTTGAGAAGGCGCCTATATAAGACTCTGACCACAAGGCTTTACGATTAAATAAAGGTAAATTTCACAGTCTTGCGGTATCGGTAAGTTGCGAGCATGAGTTTAAATAAATCGATGAAGGACGAAACAACATGAGGTGACTCTGAACCGAGAAACGTTACAACAAAATAAAATTTAAAAAGCCGATTCGTGAAACATATGATTCGTACTAATCGTAGTTCTAGGGGATGCCCGATTCACAGTCCAGAACGTCCCGAATCGACAGAATTACAATCGAGTGACGCGGAATTCAGTCCTGTCACAGTTCTGCCAGTCCCGACAGCTGAGGTGGAGTGAGTAGAATCGTGACTTATTCCTAGGTAAAAAAATATGTTTCAGCAGTCATGATTGGTTGGGATACTTTTTAATACAGTCGACGCATGCGCTGTAATCCGAAATTCTCCTTTTCACTCGATTGACACCAGTTTTGGAATTCAATTCCGGAACTGTGAATCGAGTATCGCCAATGTCTTAACTTTTGAAGTATATATATTCTTCATAGCTTCATTTGTAAATAAGTGAATAAATATTGCCACGTGTATGTCTATATTTGACGAATGTTTGCTGCCTGCAGTACACGAGCAAATCCGTTACTGAATAGATATAAAGTATTCAAAGGTCGCATGCTGACAAGTTAGTTCAATTTTTATCAGCAAACCTATTTCACATTTGAGGTTTTGGTTCACGCTACTCAATGCCCTGTGCATATATCCGAGAGAGTATATATAATATAGGATATGATATAAACAGGCCTGGATCCAGGAATATTGTCGAGGGGGGGAGGCACATAGGAGAAAAGGGTAATATGTTACAAAGTTGGATTGTTTGGGCGGAGACAATGCTTAAAACATGTTTATATCATCTATTAAAGAGCAGACATGTGAACTACAAGAACTACAACAGTAACAAAGCAAACGAAAATGAAATTTAACTATGTCACTGAAACTGAGCCCCCCCCCCCCGGATCCGCACCTTATAAATAGACTATCAGAAGCAATCAATAAGAAAGGCTAATGGTATTTATCCCATGAGTTTTATTGATGACTATGTGGAGGGTGGTAATTTTAAGTCCCAAAGCGAACCAGGCCCGTATAACATCATTTTTCGGGCGGTTGTCTGCGATAAGAATACCGTGGAAACAGACGTTTAATAACACCAGCGAGACAGTTACAACCCCTACCCATTTTAAAGAAATAAACTTACCACTATATTATTATGGGACACACTCATCGTAAATTTATCAGTTCACACAAGCCTATCTGGGTCATCAAGGTTTGATAGCAGAGAAGCGTGTGTCGGCGCTATAATATAGAAGCGTGTGTCGGCGCTATTATTCCTACATTTTGCACTGCCAATGAATTCTCTTAGTGACCTGCAATTGGCAGGAATGTTCAGGATGTCAACTTAGTCCACACACCAAACTGGTCCTGTCAATGACGGACTTTCACTTTCGCAAACGTTTTAGTTTTGTTCTATACCGCGTTATTGCCCGTTCGCACCGTAGACGAAATTCTCAGGGGGCGGAGGGGGTGGGGTAGCCTTGACCCCCCAACCAAATTTCAGCCAAATCGATCAATAACTTTTCATTTTACTGGCCTTTTAGTATCTACGGAGAGATACTTTCATGCGATAAACGCCATTTTGTTTGTTGACTATTTAGACTCGAATAACAAGACACTGAGACGGATTCCGACACGCGGCGCTTTTTGCTTAACACTTTGTTGCATCACTCCTTGGTGCAATCTGTTTCATGCGACAGGCGTCTTTTATCTCTGTCCAAGATATAGTTCTAGGGTGACGTCACATCATAATGTTTACCAACCCAACAAAGCAAGTTTAAAAACACAATATTTGAAGAATCCTTAATCAATCATAAACGTGAAAATAATCCAAAAGTTTTAAAAGCAATCAAACTGAAAAAAAAAACGTCAAATTGATGGTCACACGTGCATTGTTTTACATCGAACGTAGTAATATGAACTGGTACGGACAGAATTATATTGTTTTACCATTTTACGCTTCTGCGTATTATTTTCTGTACCTATTTATGCTAAATGTGGAATATTTTTTATCCAGATATACTTCAGATACCTTTATTTATTTTACTAATACTTCAAAAAAATGTTTGAGAATTTAATTTGTCGGAGTAAAAAAGTTAATATTTCTGACTCATTAAGTCTCGTCGATGTCATCCTTATCAGTGACTGTAGCGGCCAACCGAATATTTACTGTGGATCAGTGTGTCTTTGATGATGACGGGTATGTTGCTGTATACGGATTGGTGATGTCGCCGTTGCCAGTTCCTCAGTCAATAGTTTACAGAGATTATTACAAATATGTGAAACCTGCAGTAAGAGGTGGAGATTTTGCTTCTCACCAACCAAATGGTTTCTTAATCAAATGGAACTGCTGGTACCTAACAAATCTTTCACTGTAACCAGGGCATTTAAGATATTCGATGAACATATCCCATAATATAGGAGAATACTACCAGTAAAGATTGGAATAACCAGACGCCGAACATAACTGATTAGAAATTACAGTAAAAACGGAAACAATGCAGTCTAAATCAGTTTATTATATATACATTCATTATACATTATTAACATGCGTTGCGAATAGCGATTTAGCTCCTTTTGGCGTTGCATGGGTGTCGATTGTTTGAGAACCAGACCCGTGAGTAAACCGCTTGCAAATAATCTTGGTTCATAAACATGCCTGCAAATATTCGCCCGAGCTTGTATCTCGTTTATGTCAAAATGTTTATGACAATATTATGTGAAAATTGATGTACATTAATGTAATATTAACATAAGAAGTATTAAGAAGGTTCATCACTGAAAACAAGAACTTCTTTGGGATCTGTAAAAATTGAACCCTTCGATTCATTATTAATAATACATATATTCATGACTATCAGTGCGCTGTAATAATGTTTATATATTTTACTTTGTGACGCTGCGATCTATCTGTAAGTTCTTGTCCAACTTCATTTTCTGCTTTGTTGATTTCATGCATATATTTTATGTGTGCTTTTGTTGGTTGCGTTAACTAAAAAAAACGGAAATTGTCTTATGGGTCGTCGATTTAATTCCTGATCCTGTCGCCTGAAAACCATTACCAGTTCCCATCAATTCTAGACCACATTATTAACAGAAATAATTTTTAAAAAATAGAGAATTAAATTGTCTATTTTATATGTGCAGGGGGGGTTTCACCACCTACAATTTACTCAAAAACAATGGACAACACACAATACGCATCAATCACAAACCCGCGAACAATTAAATGAATGGATCCGGGTGTAGACATTCATGAATGTCAGAAACAATGATTGGTCCAACCCCACGTATAGTCATTATGTCCAGTCTCATTACTGACAAAGCACAGTCTATTTCTTTATAAATATTTTTTCCAAGCCTAGACATGGTGCCTCGTATATCACAGATGCTATAAAACTAATAGCATACGTCACTGCTACTACCCCAATATAACCATTTATCTGAAAAGACAACAAAAAAACATGGACGAATTGATCAGAAGAGTATCCTTTGTTATACAGTATTTCATTTGTTGTTGCCTCTTAGCAGTGGTGCAGGACAAGTCGTTTGGCAAGGGCGGTCTCCAATCGTTCGGATAGAACGAAAACCATTAAACCCGTGTACGCGCTGGCATTGAAATAAAAGAGCCCTTTGAATTTGCCCCCCCCCCCTTCACCTTATAGATGGTTTTAGGTGCTCTACTTAATATACACATGATACGATTACGATATTCGACTTCAGTTGAATGGACACTACGTGTGATAAATTCACGTAGAAGCATCTTACATTTCGCATACGATTTTGGTATTGAATTATTTGTCAGCCATAATTCAAGGCATCAAATCCCACAGGTATCTGTGCCATGATGGATAACTGCTGGGTTTAGATAAAGGAGCCCACCAAACAATATGGTGTCCCCATGGTATGTATACTTACAATATAATAGATATCAGCATAAGGTAAAGATCTAATACTTCCTATTTCACTAGTTAATATTATCAGATGAACTAAATAAGCCGCGTATGTTAATCTAGATAATGGTATCCAAGCATTCCACGATAAAATAGTGTTGACGAAACCTGGAAATTAAACAAATAAATAATCTAATTAAAAATGAAACATACCCATCCCTTTCAAAACGAAGCCAAATAATCAAGACTACAAACATTGACCCGCACATAAGTTTTCTCTGTACTTCTTGAAACTCAGAATATAAAAACCTGTTTGGGTAATATACACAAGTTGAAATTTTAAAGAGTAATAGTGTATGACTTGATAAGATATCACAACCTGTCTGCTCTCTTTCCATCCTCTAGACCATTTCTAATCTCTCTTTGAATTGTCGTAAATTCTGTTCAGAAATGAGTCATCCATATTTTCACCGTGGTTCCCCCTTGTCAATGATTCTAATCGTTTGGATGGGACGAAAAACCGAGGTCCCATGTACATATTGGCATACACATAAAAGATCCCTTGACAATATAATAGTAGGCCATAGTGCCGCTGTCCGGGAAAAATTACCCCCATAGCATAATGTATGAGATATGCCCATCTTCATTAGCTCAGTTTGGAGCAGAACAATAGGACGTTAAAGTTAAACCAAAGGTCATTTCATTTCTGTTAAGATAGAGATAGTTTCAATCAAGCTCCATTACCTCCATATCCGTTCACACATAGTAGGATCATCCATGATAAGGCCAGGGCAAAGGCTGGTCGGTAAAGCGTCTCTTGAGCTATAAATGTGTCTTCAGACCAAGCATGACCATTCTTCTTATAACAGTCATATGTGATGTATGTCGCTAAAAGACCCAGAGCAGCTGCTATGACAGAACCACTGAATACAAATAGCTGAAACAAAATACCAACATTTTGAATAATTTTAGTTTGCATGCATAACAAGAGGTCTGTGAGAATAAGGAACTATATGTAGCGATAGAATACAGGGATTTCAGTTTTAAAACGTATAAGCATACTACTGTCGTCACCATCCAGGAAGAGAGAGAAAGAGAGAGAGAGAGAGAGTGTGTGTTTATCGTCTACTCGACACAAACTAAGTCATTTTTGGACTAACTTATGGTTCAATTTTTTTTTCAATATTCTTTGCTTGCAGGTAGGGGTTTTTAGCAGTGGTGGGAGGGGGACACCAGAGGACCTAGAGAGAACCCACTAGGTTGGACAAGCGACCCTACTCCTTGTCACGTTCAATATGGAAATAGAAACCACGCCACTTGATTCAATAACAGACCTTGTGACTTCACCTTAACCACTAGAACATCGCCCCCTCTCCCCAAACCCCAAGATGAATGAGAACAGGGAGATGAGTAGCGCGTGCAGCCCAGTTCCCGGACCTTCAAAGTCTAACCTACTTAGGATACAATTACTATTAGGATACTAATAAAAACACATTAGTGTTTGGGGTATTCGGGTGACGAATTGATCATCTGATTGATTTGGAGCTTTTTCACCATAGATTGTTATAAATAACAATATTGTTTTATGTTCAATGCACATGTATATTTAACACATTTTTCTGGAACCCCAAAAGTATACTTTATTTCGGTGGTATATACAATAACAAAGAGTTTCTTGTTTTATCCCACTCTCCGTGTTATTTTATTTTATTTTTTTTTACCTTCGACAGCTTTTTTCCCTTTTTCTTGTGAATGAGGTAGCCAAGAGCTAAACCAATAGCATAGACACCGACCCGGGTGTAAGGTTTAACATAAACAATATTAAAGTAATCGGCATTAAAAGACATCCCTTTTGCAGTCCGCCTGTGGATAAAGAAAATAACGTGGGAAATTACGTTTGTCACAGGGAACAATTTCTTTATGATCCCTTTCTTAAATACATGGGGAAAATATGTTAATTAAAAATATCTTTAAGGGAAGGTTCTGATAATCCAAAGTTGCCTGCATTATAGTACACCTGTAAGTCTGTAAGTTGATAAATACGGGTAATACCCACGCCCACAAATCAATGACAGGTGCAAAAGTTAACGCTATGTAATAATTAAGTAAATTCGATCATTGTGGGTTTAATGGACAATTTGAATATATTACAATTACATTTTTTTCTGTTTTATTCAAGCTTGTTTTACATTTTGAGTGAAGTACTGTATCATTATACGCCCGAACTATGCAGGGCAGTGGATGCTTGTGGTCATTATCCATCTGACCCATTTGTTGTTTACTGCTTGCAATGTATGTGTAGTTCGTGTCTTGTCCGCATGTTTGTCATATCGGCCTTTTTTGCGTGTAGTGTGGTCATCCTGTACTGTCCATTGAGCCATTATAAATATCATATTTTCATATCTAATTATTGCAGGAGAATTAATGATAATATTCGTACAATAAAATGCTATAATAATGTTAATAGTCCATGTTTACATATATATCAATTCTACATATATTTAATCAATAATAATGTTTTTCTTACTGAAATATTCCCTTGAAATGAATATCCCACGCTGTATAACCAGTTGTTATATATTGGATTGCTAGTAAAACTGCTAATACTACAAAACCAACCACACGATGACTGTAAATAAACATGTTTGTTTGGATTGATACTTAAGGCGAAACAAAAACTTATCATGACAGGTAGAAATTTAATTTAAATCCTCTCATTTATATTTAAATATGCAGATGCTTTGTGGGTGCACTGAAATATTGTTCATTAAGTTTAATGACGAAATTAAAGATCATATGATCCTAATAGTTAAGATTACATCTGTCAGAGAGGGGATTTTGACTATAGATTTTAATATATTGTCAATATTATAAATGTATAAATATTAAACTAACCCCAATGCTAACGGTATTAATGCCAATGGACCGATGATGTAAAACTGCATATCATTTGCTAGGTACCATGACCATCTCATACACTATAAAATAATTCCAATGTTGCTGTTATGTTATAACCCAAAATAGAAAATTTTCGGATTAAGATTAGCTCCGTGTACGTCTGGTCTATTCCATTCCCGTAACGAATCGCTGATCTTTCATATGTATAGTGTGGAATACTATTGACAATTTGGCGATGACATCCGTATCTCCGTCTTATCTGTTAACCCAGACCTTAGTTCTCGGTCAATAAAAACTATCTTTCATACTATTTTCAACAGCAAATTGTATAATTTATCCGACGAAGGTAACTAATTGGAAAGCCGGATTGGAATTTGTATAATCTTAGTGGCTGCTTGTTGAAAAGTCGTATCGAAAATTGTATATTGCCCGTGGTAGTAGTGTAGGGGAGTCGTAATGAAAATTGTGTGATGCTCAATGGGCACTTTCAGGGAAGTCGTATTAAAAATGCTGTAATTCCAGAAGCAGGTTATTATGGATCTGGAATAAAAATTGTGTAATACAACTGCAGTGAAAACAAACAAGAAATTGTACGACACCAATGCCAACTCTTCTTGTGTGTGTGTGGGGGGGGAGGGGGCGTCGAAATAAACCTACTGGGAAATCAAGCGGGAAATTGTATAATGCCAATAATGGTACATTGGCATTGTTTGCTGTGTCCTTACAAAATAGTTTACTGATAAAGATAGACATCTTTTTGCTCACCATTGCGTTTCGTTCAGATTTATATAAATTATTTATATACAAAAGATTAGTCCACCAATTGTCTTTACAGTTTTGTGCATCTTCATCAGCGGAACCTGGTACCATAGGACCATCTATTAAATATTTGGCCAGATGTGCATAGAACAGAAGCACAAAGGCGTATAATGGCGTTAACCTAAATATAAAAATGCAGATCTTATAAATCTGATATTAATGCTTCGGCCAATAACGTCTATGATTACTCGGAGTACTGTCAGATTTATATAAATTATTTATGTACAAAAGATTAGTCCACAAACTGTCTTTACAGTTTTGTGCATCTTCATCAGCGGAACCTAGTATCTTGTTCAGAAGAACTCTGCAATCAACCGTCACGAAGTTCATGTGGCAAATCGATTATTTTAATAACTTCGCTGGCGCAACCGTATACGGGGGATAGGTAATTATAAACAAAATTCGACCAGTTATTGTCTTAATACATATCTAAGATACCTACCTCCAATATCGGTGAAAATAATATAAACCCATCTGTTTCCCTGACACCTTGCCACCCATTCTACTGCAATCTCGGAGGAAAAGGTAAGCCACCAACAACCCGCTATAGGTCAAGAATGAAACAAGTTTACTATGTAATGAAACAAGTTTACTATGTAACGAATCGGGTTCTATTACAAAACAGTGCAAAAGCCTCATTTTGATTAAACCGGAATGTAGACATTAAGCTACTATCACTTAAAGGGGTGGCACCAGGGCGAGTTAATTAGCTCACAATATTACTTTTTTTGTTCCGCGAATTAAATTATATTTTAATATACAAAGAGAAAAGGTTGCTGGGAGTGTAAATTGGTGCATAAAATAGTAGGTGAAGGCATAAAATGAGTAAAAGTCACCAATTCTGCACTGACCAATTTGTCTCAGTACGTCCAATGTAAACAATGCACGGGGTATCGACACCGTTTGATGTTGCGTCACCTATACTGTACGTAAAGTTAAACGTCAGTTATCTTGCACACACAGTGTAAAAAGAAGGCTTCCGCATTAGCCAAATAGGTCAGTGCATAATGCCCCGAAACTGTATTTCTTTTTTATGGGCATGCTGTCGTGGTTGCGCCGATACAGACTGGTTGATTTGGGTACCTCTGTTCATTTCAACCGAAATGAGGGAATCAAGTGCTGCATCGATTGTTTCAACCCAACAAAGGGACGAAGTGTCAAGACATGGCACAATGCTGTGCAGAAACATAGCTGTTAAAATCATCAAATGGCATACATGATGGCGTATAATTTTAACTTAGCAAAGATAAGTTCTAGTTGATTTATTATAAAATAGAGACAATACATCTGGAAGTTACCTTAGGACAAAGAAAGTATCAACAGAAAGGGTTCCATTTATAATGAATTGAAAACCAAATGTTTGCATCCTACTCAAATACTCTTTCTTGTTCTCTAAAATAAAAAAATGTCCTTTTTTGTAGCATCGTTTGTAGATTTTGGAAACACAAGACGAAACTATTCTAAACAGTTAACTTGTTTTTGTGTAATGTATGAGTGTATTATGGCTGTATATCACCAAAACATTAAGTAACATAACCATCATTTTTGTGCAATAGATGTGTATAACATGGATGTATAGTGCGTAACATAATTGCCAGTTTTCTGCCATAGGTGTATGTAATATGGCTGCATATCACGACAATAGTACGTAACATAACCGCCATTTTATTTCTGTATGTACTGTATTAGTATTGCAATAAGGGGCGTTGTCGTAGTAAGAATTATTAAGTAGATAACTTACCCGCCACACCACCCAGTAATTCTAAAAAATGGCTTAATATAACCCAACACATACTTAAAACCCTAATACCATGTAAACATGTTAAAGTCCCGGACGGTGCCGAACAATCCAGAATTCTCTTGCCATTGCGATAAATTGAAAAAGTTAGTAGCATCTGCACACATAAACTATTTTCTGAAAAAGAAAAACAACATTACTTTCAAATACTGAACAGGCAGAAATTAGGAGAAATTTAAACATAAATTAGATTTTGGTTTTGTGTATTTATTGTTGTGAACTACGTAAATTATTCGGCCTCCTGCTTGAAGTATATGATATGAATAAAAAAATTCTTATTGCGTTCTGTAGATTTTTTAAGATGCATTATCGAAGATTTAGATAAATAAAGAGCTTTAATAGGTCAATATATGAATATATACATTGAAAATTTCAGTCATATTACTTTATTCTGAGCGATGTTATGAGTGTTTGAAATTATGACAAATATAGCATAGTCTTGATTGTCGCGTACCATTGCTACGATAATAAATAAACTCTCGATTATCCATTTCTAATATCGTTAAAGAGCACGTGTGTTCTAATCAATTTGATATCTCGAACATCCGACAGGACAGGGATTTGGTTATGAGCTGGTCATGTGAATTAATGTCTAAGAAGAATTTCTATAACCACTGAAGCCATAAAAGACCTGAAATATGCCGAATAAGTTCTTGTATAATGCACCATTAGCAATTAATCACTTACGCTTAGCTTTAGGTTTAGGTTGTGTCGGTGTATCTTTTGATGGTCCGACTACTTTTATCTCTTGCACACCTTTGTCGCTGCTTATGATATCTGCAGAAATGATGACTGTAGTGTCAGGATTCGCTTTTCCGTTGCTTTCTACTTCTATTTTAAGACCGCCGTCGTTGTCACCGTTTGCAATAACTGTTGTATTGAAGTTACTTGTTTTATTATCGCTGTGATTTTTTTCAGCATCTTTTTCCTTTAAGACAATATCTTTATTTCCATTTTGTAATATATCTACGTTGTTGGCAATCTTTTTGTTTTGCAATCGAAGGGCATACCTCTCTTGACCTAAGTCAAATGTTGTCCCGACCAAACATAACACGCCAAATACACTCAAAACAACACTGAAACGGTCAAATTGAAATTAATTTATGTATGTTTAATATCTGGTTTTTAAGTTATACACGTAATTCCAAGTATGATTTTGATCGCGCTTTGCAAATATTGGTCTGGGCGATCACATGACGACGTACAGATCAAAATTAAAACGGATTGTGGATAGTCTTTCTGGAATGGAAGTGAAATGAAATGAAATAGGGTTTAACGTCCTACTGTTCTGCTCCTAATCTGGGCTAATAAAGACGGACATGCGCCATACAGTGTGCTTTGAGGGAAATTTTGACTGCCAAGGGATCTTTTACGTGCATGCCAATGTGTACACGGGACCTCGCTTTTTTATACCATCCGAACGACTAAACATTTCCGGAATGGACCATTGGTCAAAGAATCATTAGAGCATTGATTTATTTCTCAAAAAGTAAGAATACCGAAATAAACCTACATTGAAACAATGGCTCCTGTGTCTGCTTCCATTGATAATGGTTCCACAAATTGTACCGAAGATATGGCAAGACCAAGTCTCCCTAATTCCGCTGAAGAGAAAAGAATATTCTTACAGAAATTGTAGTATAAAAGAACTAAACGAAATACAGATGTAGGTCTGTAGTTTAATCAGATGGAGTACCATTAAGGCCAATGTTGTTTCCTACAATCTGTGATGACGTTTTAATTTCCAGACTTGCACGTAGAAAAGAATATAATTAATCATTACTATTTTGTTACTAACTTACATGCATTTAAAACTGCAGTTAGATTTTCCTTGGCACAAGATTTGGGAACACACAAATCCCACCTCAGATGAGATAATGCCTAAATAAAAGACAAATCGTTATTATATTTTGCAAATTCGTTGTGTAAGTATCTATTCATGCATGTATGTATATTGATTACTGTGTTTGAGATAATGCGTGTATGATCTAAGGGCATTTTTTAAGAACCCAAATCTCCTCTTTTTAATTGTGTCGATCGCTTCTCCAGAATCAACCGTCCGTAACTAGAATCCGTTGTTCATGACCGCAACTTGACGAAGCTCACTGGCAACCATGTGGTTGTGTTAGACGTGGTCGAACTTGTTCTGACGAAGAGATTACTAGAAATTACTAATGCTATTTTTATAGCGCAATCCAAACAATGTAATTAAAATTAGATTAGTTTCGTCTTGTTTATTTAATTTTTTTCTTTCCTATTCTTACACTACATTGCAATCTAATAACTTACTTTCTATCACGTCGTGTTCCGTCAGTGATACGTCAATGTATATCAAACAGTCATTCTAGAACCCTATTAATAGGGATTTACAACCGCTTCCTCCCAATGAAATATCGCAGAAATAAATCACCATATTTATATTTCTCTTAATTCACCAAAGGGGTTGGCTGGCAAATTGGTTAGCACGTGTGTGTTGTATCATAAGGTCTGTCATTGAGTCAACTGACGTGGTTTCTATTCCCCGATTGTGCGTGACAATAAAATTGAACCGTGTATTTGTCCCGAAATGACCTAGTTTGTGTCAAGTGGATGTTACCCCCTCTCTCTCCCTCTCTTCCCCCCCCCCCTCTTAATTCACACACTGATTGATTCACAAGTTCACATGATCTGAACACCATCTTCAAACTAATGAAAGATGTCAGCGCAGGTTGAAATAAATTATAAAAAAATAATCAAACGTAACTGCAATTCAAACTACTTACTTTCATCACACTTAGATTCGGTAGCTTTATCGATATTTTGGCATAGGAACCTCGAATCTCGTGGCCATGGTTACCAGGCATCACATGATTGATTTCCATACATTTGTCATAGTTACCAAGAAATATCACCGTTCCTTGTAAAATGTTCTTCTGTAATTTTCCCGATGAGTCGAACACTATATTAATATAAATCAATGAACGTATTTCAGATTATATTTAATTGTAAAAGATATTTATTTACTTTTTATTATGACAGTTTGTGTCGAGTGGACGTTAAACCCATCTCTCTCTCTCTCTCTCTCTCTCTCTCTCTCTCTATTTTATTATGTTTTTTCAGAGATGTTATTTATTTTGGAAAATGGATCACAATCAAACATTATAAGGAATAATTGTCTTTTACGTTAAAGATAACAGTTTTTAATATGACTGGCTGACGTACTTGGGGACATGGCATCTTGGGCGTGGAATACCACACCCACTATCATATACCCAGCAGAGTTACATTCTGGTGATACCAGATATGCATGTATTGATACCATATAGGAGAAAATTGGTACACTTTTCACACTTTGTCTAATTATTATCATTATTAAAACATTATCAAACCCATACTTACTCTCCAAAGCCCACATTTCAAAATTCTGTAAACCTGTAAGCACAGATTCCGAGTCTTGAGAACACGTGGAATTTCCTGGAATCTGGTCTTTCAACAATTTGAATACCAGAGAAGGAAGGTGGCTAATAGTTCCTTGCAGTATTGTCAAAAACCTAGTCATATTATGAGCATTGGTTACATTTGAGGGTTCGGCCATTTGCCCTCCGCAGCACACCAGAAGTCCTAAAACAAAACACGGAATCACTCTAGTGGAAATCATTTTTCATGATTCTCTTCTTTAAACACCGTAGGTAACAATCCAAATATGGATATCAAAATAGAAGAATCCGTGATAAAAAGAAAATCTTCAGGGATCAAAAATGTCTATTATTCTCCCATATCCAATAAGTTCATGAGCTTTAAAACCGATTATAAGTTTCGATGATATCTACTTCGTTTCTTTACATTTTATATTTCTGTTTTGGTGGTGGTGTTTTGGTGATGAATTTCAAAAATAATTTAAAAGCAATTCCAATTGCAACATATATAAGCCTACTTCAACGCTATGATATTATTCCTTATGATTTGATATGTTCTACATTGTTAATTATATACTACGACTCTGATTAGGATTTCACGTCGATTTCGTTCGTTGTTTGTATTTGCATACATAAGTATCTAGGTAATAAGAAAGCCAGTTCATTTACCCTTCCATTATGGAATTGCTGTTTTGATCAGTTAAATATAGGCGAACCCCAGATTTAAAATCGGTTAGAGTCCAAAGTCCAAAAGTACAATGAACAAAATATCAAAGTATTAAAAATATGGACTTCCCATTTATATAATGTCGACGTACCCAACCCCTAAAACGAAATTCTTATCGAGTTAAAAAAAAAATAATATCATGCCCAGAATCATGTAGATCGCGTGTGTCGCGTGTTCATAGGGCATGGGTCAGAAATTGCGTAGCTTAAAGGACAACATTGGTGTCAGCCGTTTTATGTGATAGAATTGATTAAACACTTTCCAAATATAATTTTAACGCAGAGATCATTGCGACGAAGATTTGGGCACAGATCACTTATGATTTCCCCATTGACTTTAATGTAATTCTCGTCTCTTAGATCGGTTCTAACTTTTTCCAAACTTTTCGTTGAGTAAAACGCTTTCCATCACAGATGTAGCAACACGGGCCAACCGCTTGCCCAAAGGCATGTATGCGGAAAACTTGAGATACACAAACTCTGAGGAAAGACCAGTAAACGTAAATTGGGCTTAACATTTCAACCTATAGCCAACCTCCCAACTGTCGTTTCCTACCGCTTCAAAATCATGAATATTCACCAAAACCTGGCAGAAAATGTATTAGCCAACCTCCCAACTGTCGTTTCCTTCCGCCTCAAAATCATGAATATTCACCAAAACCTGGCAGAATATATAAGTAGCAATTATTGTGGACAACACATACATGTTGGGTTTTTTTCACTAAAAAATGCGTATTACATACTAATAGGATTATCTGGATTTCGGTACATTTTATTACCCCCGGGCAATAACCGTTATAAACAAATTAAAGCCAGATGTCTTTGTTGAATGTTAAAGGAGCTAAGTCTCTAACTCAGTATCATCCAAAATATTCAACCTTGAAAACACAAATTATTTGTCAATTTAAATTAACATTGATGTTGTGATCTTACTGGAAAAAGATGTGCTTCTGTTATCCAATTAAGTAAGACAAAATAAACATTTTACCATTGGAGTTTCAGCCCCAGTTCTAGCAAGAGACTCTAGAAACGAGGCTTGGATCTGGAGGACTTGTTATTTAACTCGTGTTCTGCCTGAAATGCGGGGTCAGCCAATCAAATGGTCTGTCGAATCGACCGTTTGACCTTTTCATGCGTGGAACTGTGGGTAGATATTACCAGCCTACACTAACACCAGCGGATAGAAATCAAAACAAAACAAAAGTTGATTTTAAAAAGCATGGCGGTCGCTAATTGGTTAATCGAATGACTTACGTTATCGGGTCAAACGTCCCGTGCTTGATACCTGACGTCATAGAACGTGAGCTCCCACTATAACTGGTTAGATCTACATTGCACCAAATCAAATGGCATATGTAAACTGGAATAACCAGACAAATGGAAAAGGGTGTTTCTGGCAGTGTGAAAGGTACTCGAAATTCCCGCTCCTTCCTTCGAAAGTAAAGCTGGTTGACGTTTGACAAAAATGTCTATCAGTGACCGGAAGATTGTAATAGTCTTCTCTTGTACTATTGGTACCCCAAAAAAATAATCAAGCACACTCTGTATATTTTACAACGATGGGTTATCAGAGCGTTGCATTGATAATATAGCCAGGGAAAACGATGCGGGTATGCACGAAGACAAATATCGTAAAACTTTGATAGTCTTTTAATATGCCAATCATGCTTTTGCAATAAATATGGAGGTGCAGAATCATGCGGAATATAATTTCAGACCATGATTGCCGAACACATTTGGCCAGATCCCCAGGGCCTGCGTATGTAAGCCTATTGTCGTGGTTTCGATCCATGGTGATTTCATGGTCTGAAATTATGAAAAAAAGCTTTAATCTCTATTGTAAGGTATACCAATGAGACGGCAATTTTATGATATGTGGGGCAAGTGGGCGTTGTCTATATTTTCCAGGCCCTGACCATTGTAATATCGTATATTTTATACATTCCTAAGTATTTCAATCCATCGATAAGCTTATACACATATGTGAGTATACTCAATCATTTTTAAATCTTGGTGTTGTTCGTTTCAAAGGAATCTCCTATTGATTTTTTTTAAAAGGCTCTACTTTATATTTTGCTGCTTTGCCGCTGATGATAAATTCTTTGTTTGAGTTCACTCGGTCTATTTTCATGGTACGAGAATGACATTGTAAAAATAATTACTCCAGAAACCCAAAGCAGGGAAGTCATCGATAGGGTTGAAAACTTTATGGTCTCTTTATTTCAATTTTTACCGTAGCAATTGCTGTTGACATTTTGTTATATTTACAAAGTAAACAGAAACGAATTAGGGAAATCCCCCATGAAAATGACGCCATGGCATATAGATCCAGAGTCGAGCACCGGGGTAGTCATAGTACAAGCATTTTCAAGAAAACAAGAGAGGGATAATAATCAGTAGATTTCATATTTATATTTGTTGAAAGTCGTGTGTTCATTGCTGTTAAGATTTAAAGTGGCAAAGTCTCTAACCCAATATCATCCAAAGTCTTACACGTTGAAAACACGAATTATTTGTCAGTTCAAATCAACATTGATGTTGTCATCTTACCTTGAAAATGCAGGCTTTTGATATCCATTATTTAAGACTAAATAAACATTTACCATTGGTACACGAATCGTTGTCAACATGTTTTTTTGCATTAGATTGGCGATATTTTCTGCGTTCAGCACAGTGCTGCGTCAGGAAACGGGATTCTATCACGTGCAATGTGCTGAAAACCCACAACAAAATGAATTGGCATTCACCAATCATTAGAGACCTCCATTAATAAGTTTTTGTAAATAAATTTGAATGTTTGTTACTGGTGGTAGTTGCCATTACAGTGTATTTTCTATTATTTAAAACGTGGATAAAAAAAACAAAGTTGTTCATCTCATTCTGGCTCGTAGTTAAAGATATTACATTGTCTTTCAAAATCCAGTTGCGAAATTGTAGAGATGAGTAAAAAGCCGGTGGAGAATCCACTTGGATGGTCACTCAATTCACAGATTTATAACTTGCTTAGTGGATCGATGGGGTGCACAGGCACTTGAAGGGATTAAAATAAATTAAAATAAAACTTCTTACCACTGCTTAATAAATACAAGAAGGTAAGTCACTACGCCATCTTTGTTTTGATTGAGATACCATGAATCGTCTGAATTCATCTCACAATACTCACTAGTTCTAACACTTCATGTCATTTTTATTGCTAACGAGACTTTATTTGATTATTATTCACCTTCCGATGTAATTAAATTGGTCATTTAACACTGTTATTGATAACAAATCAAACTTGAACCGCTATCATTTATCCACAATCAACTTGCCGAGACCGGAAGTAATCCGAAAATAGGTCAAAAGAAGTCTGTATCACCCAGTTCCTTTATAAACCTATCATTACTCTATATGTGCATAGGAACTGGGTGTTCGAGTCTCGCCTAACAGCGGCCTCGCTTCGTAGGCTTTATCACGTGATAGAACTTACGAAGCCAGGCCGCTGTTGAGTGAGTATCGGTAAATGATAGCTTTTTAAGTTTGATTTGTTATTAATAACGCTGTAAAAGGACAAATTTAATTACATCGGAAGGTGAATAATGATCAAATAAAGTCTCGTTGGCAATAAAAATGACATGAAGTGTCAGAACTAGTGAGTATTGTGAGATGACACCAGACAATATATCATAAAAAAGTCAGAACAAAGATGGCGTCTGCCATCCCTTTATCATATAGTTATAGTCAAGCAGTAGTAAGAAGTTTTATTTTAATCCCTTCAAGTCCCTGTGATGGGGTGGGGTCGAGTGGTTTAAGTGTTAAAATCTCTTGGTGTCTTTTTATGTATTTTTGCACTATTTCAAATATGTTAGAATTGGTATTGTCTAGAAGAGCAGGGTTGCCATATAGCATCAGGTCATTTGTAACATTTTGTTAAAGGTGGTGTAGATTATTTTTGAGAATTGCTCTGGGGCATTACACCTAGGACACACCCTTGGTTTTGTTAATAAAATGATAGAATAAGTGATTATTATAGCTTTATTTTTTAATTGACAATGGATAATATTCTCTTTCCTATTTCCAGATTTATAATATAGTGGTGGTCTGATTAGACGATACACACGTGAAAGGCCCAATTTAAACGTACATTTAGCCTTTCTCTGTAATTTAGATTGTATCAAAGCTAAGTCATTTCTCTCAAATTCATTTATTTACATTATATTAGATACCCAATAATATTTCAACTATATCTCAATCAATCTCTGATAACATGTGTGGGGGGTATAACCAGAATCAAACATGACATAGTAGTTTTACGTTCAATGTTGACCTGTATTTTTATATTGAAACTATAATGATTAATCTTATGATGCAGTAACAAATCTCTTAGGACCTTTTCACCCCCCAAATTACTGGATATTTATAAACACAAATAAGTGAGGTTTTTTTTTTAAACTTTTACGTGCAGTAAAGAATGCTTGGTATCTGCGAATTGAACTTTGGTGTGGTGTAGTACATAATGTTTCAACTTGACTGATAATAAATATAGAGCATATATCATAAATTCCGTGTTTACTTTAATTGTCCGGCAATTTGTTATTTGGGGGACCTTTGAGGGGGGTGGCCGCAACGAGTTTCGATTTGATTGTAAAATCCGTGTCGTAATCGAAATAAAATATATATAATTCATTTATGCCTTTTGTTGTCCGCATCCCGCCCGTCACCCATCCGTTCGATAGTGACTAAATATATGCAAAATCTTTATTAGGATCCGATGAGTCTTCACATGAAAATATCTCATGATGAGACCACTCAGATGACTTTCTTAAGGGATTATTACTGGATGAGTTATGTCCCTTGATAAATCTGATTCCCATATTATTTCACCAACTCTTAATAAATTGTCTTTATCAATAAATGGATTCAATTTGTATAATTTATTGGATCTTTTCATTTCGTTCTGTATGTGTTACCAGTTCGTTTCTTTTGTTCTCTGATTATAGATACTTCATCTTTAAAATTTATATTGTGTTGCTGGCTAATAATTTGTTCTCTGTTCTACGAGTATGAGTGTTTGTTTATGACGACCAGAAAAAATGCACAAGGTCGCCAGCAAACGTTAACACAACGCGAGAAAATGTCCAACAAAAATTACAAGACCTCTCCTTCGCTTATGGCGTTTCTATATTGACATTTAGTGGTTTAGGCCCCCGTCAGATCGGAGGGGCGTCCTTACGGCTCTGCTACGACGGTACGGCGACCCGAAAATGCATAAGGTCGCCGGCAAACGTGAACAAAATGCGTGGAAATGTCTCAAAAATTACAAACTGCGACCATGGAGACCACAGCGCGATATCTGACGTGCCCACCCCGCTTTTCCCACATCTATGACATTCTTCACCGCCCTGAGACCATTTTCCTTCTCCGTAGCAGCGCAGTAAGGACGCCAATCCGGTCCTTCGGGGGTATTATCAGCGTTTATCGTTAGCGAACCCGCACGTGCGTTTCTACCACACGATCACGGTGACTATGTTACTGGTCAGATTTTTAGGAATTTCAATGAAACCCTTGTTTTTTATATAGCAAGTGTAATGCAAGCTTGGTAACTGCACCATGGTCGTATTAAGAACTCCATAAACGCAAGGACGTGGTACAATAATTGTGCAACAGTGGTGAAATTATCCTAACATCGCCATGGCAACGCCATAAAAACTCCGAACGCTTGGTGGGCGGTGGCAGACACGTGTTGTGAATGTTCCAATTTTCGCAGCGTCTTTGCCACGTATTTACTGCGTGTGTACGGCGTGTGTAGTACGTTTATGAAGATTGTTTGTACCACGCTTGCCTCGCGACCCCACCGCGTTCTCACAGAACGTTGGCGTTTGTTTTGAACATGCCCATAACTAACGCCGTGACTAGGTGGTCATTGGCGAGCATGGAGACCATAGCAGAATTTTTTATACACACCGGTATGACGAGTTTAAACAGGATGTGTACGGTACGGTAGTTCCGGCGGAGGGGAGGGGCATTTGCCGCAAGTACTCTTTCTTTAGGTTATTGCACACGAAAGTGAGTAGAAATTATGTTTGCTAAAAAAAAAACAACGTTTGCGTCAACCCGTCGTTTAAATTTGGTTAGAATGCAATTAATGTATTCCAACAGACAGACAAAATAAAAATGTATTTCTTTATTTAAATCGTAAAGATTACTTAAAAATACATTATGGAAGATTTTGCCAATTTTCAATTTAATAGTTAAAAACTACATAATGTAAAGGCAATTAGCTGAAAATTTCAGTCAGATTGATCCACTATGAACCGAAATTAAGTTAAATTTCCGCCTAGCCTCGATCGTCATAACTTAAGTCGGTACAGTAAAAAGCATAGTTTCGATTATCTATTTACTAATTAAATCGAAAAGGAAAGTTATGCAGTAAATCGGATCATAATCCACCAAAGATCGTAGGCTAGCAATGCGACCGAGAGTTGCTTATGGTCTGGGTATGTTAATTAATGTATAATTAATAATTTAGATAACATTTCAGCCCAAAGAAAGACCTGAAATAGGCGGATGTAGCTCTTGCATAAATATAACAAGTTGTTCGAGCACATCTCCTACCCGCACTCCTTTAACCAAAAAATATAAAATAGTGGGGATACTTTTTATTTGGCTGATCAAGAAATTAAATATACATAAAATACTCTTAAATCAAAAAGTGAAAAGTGATCTGTTTATTTACATATGTCTCTTTATTTTTAATATTATGTACAACAAATGTGTAACGCATTCAGTCAGCCATTTATAAGAAGTAGACTTTACAACCATTCAGCTATTTATAGGATAGACTATTACAACCAATCTGTCATTAATGAAAAATAAACTGTTACAACCAATCGGCCATTTATGAAAAATAGACTATTACAACCAATCAGCCATTTATGAAAAGTAGACTATTACAACAAATCCAATCAGCCATTTATGAAAAGTAGACTTTTACAACTATTTATGAAAAGTAGGCTATTAATTATTGTAATTGAAAGGAGGGTCTAGTTCGGTGACCGATGGCGTGGCAAATGTTGGATAATGTCTACTTTTTAATAAATACTTTCTCCAAACCCAAACATGGTGCCTCGATTAATAAAGCCAAGATAAAACTAACTGCAAACGTCAAAGCAAATGTTCCCATAAAACCATTGATCTGCAAATATAAACGTTAAATAATTCTATATGGGCATTTTGACCAAAGACAATGGAACTTAGTATCACCACTTATTGATCTCTTGTACTGGTCAGTACACGAGGGAGGGGGGAGGGGGAGGGTAACTCATTATATATTCAAGATGACATCATAACCGAACATACTCTTCAGCCCCTATTTGAAGTTTTAATTATCTCCCTTAGTTTTGGATACCTTTAAGTTAGGGGATTTTGCGGCCTTTAATGCAAAAGGTAATACATAAATTGTTGGTTAGAAGGAATGTTACAAAAGGTGCAATATCTGAGGTACTTGGGACCTGTCCCTCACCAGTAATTAAAGTCAGCAGCAAGTAATAAATTTAATTACTGGTGAAGGACAGGTCACAAGTACCTCAGATATTGCACCTTTTGTAACACTAAAAAGATGCGACCTGTCTTGAATAATATTATCAGGACAATACATTAAATCGGTATCTATGATAAGTCAAAAACTCGCATTACTAGTATAAAGTAAGTTTTGTCCAGCTAGGACATCGAATAATCTGTTTTATTTTTGGCGACACTTGTCAACCTTAACATGGGATGAAGACTTTTGGTTGGCTCCATTGAAACCACTGGGGATACGTTCATAAAAACTCATCAAGAATGAACAGATACACACAGAATTAGCATCTGATATCCATACATAACGTAATTTGTCACAATTTAGCATTCTTTCAATAACTGAATATTGTATTATGGGAAAATGGCTCCCGTGGTATAAACTGTATTAAACTTACCATATAATACATATCTACATATGCAAAAGATCTGATGCTTTCTGTTTCAGCTGACAGAATGATAAGATGAACTAAATATGCCCCATACGTTAACCTAGACAGTGGTATCCAGGCACTCCATGATAAAAAGCTATTAACAATACCTACAAAATAAAAGTTTTTAATTGACGCTTGTTTACTGATGATATTTGGTGCTTTCCGGAAATAACAGGAAAAAGTCCAAAGACCCTTAAGTCGTTAATCAAAAATGTGGACAGGCGATCCTGCTCCTTGTCACGTACAACCGGGGATTCGAAACATTAGTTGACTCAATGACAGGCTTTATGATACAGCGCGCACGTGCTAATCATTCGGCCATTCCCCCAACCCCCACCCCCTCTCAGAGTATTGAATAAACAAGCTATCAAATATGATATACCTCCGTATCCATTAACACAAACGAAAATCATCCAGGCAACAGCAATGGCCCAGGCAGGTCGGTAAAGTGATTCTTGTGCCATAAAGTATTCATTTGTCCATTTGTGTCCATTTAGTTTGTAATTATCATAAGTTAAATATGTTGATAAGAGACCAAACACCGCAGCAATTATACTACCAATTACTAAAATTAACTGAAAAATACAATTTAAATGATATGAATAATCGTAGATGCAGAGCAACGAGGGGACCGGAAGTGTTCTCAGGGGTGTTGTAAAACTGACGGACTATGTATATCTATTTGTCATGCACATTTTTTCACCCGGGGGGTGGGGGTATTTTCAGGTTCTAATTAATTAAATGCTCTAAGGCTAAGGTTATAACAATAATTCATCGACCTCATCATTTATAGCTGTGACTGCTTTCAGTGTACCAGAACACCGCATATAACACCTTCCATGAAACATCTTCATTGGCTTCCGGTCAGAAGCAGAATCAGTTTTAAGCGGCATTGCATTGGACAGAAGTCACTTAATGTAACATCCCATAGCATGCATAGCATGAATATTATTTAACTGTATCTAATTATATACTTAAAGCATTCGGACACAGATCTCCCTCCTCCTCCTTTAGGAATAAACAACTCCAAGAGTGTGGAATCTGTCAAGTCATGATTAAAGACTTGGACCCGAGTTCACAAAGCATTCTCAGACTTAAGAATTCACCCAAAATTCCCTTAATATAACTTTTACTGTCATAATGCATCAGATGCGTCAGTACAAAGTTTTGTGTTTCTGGATCAAAGATATTTAGCATAAACAGTGATTGGAAGTTGTGTAAATTCTTACTTGAGTGTGAGCGAGCTTTGTGAAACCGGGCCTGTCTTTTAACTTGATTAATATACTGGTCGTCTTAGTTTTATATCCCATCCTCGGTATCCCCAGTATACTCATTCCGTTCTACCCCACTATAGCCAAGGTTAATCCATTGGGTTTCGACGATTTCAAATTATCTGCCCTGGCCGTGATTGTAGCTAAAGTCTATCAAAAAAACAGTTTACAAACCAGTCGTTTCGCCTTCGTTTTTATAACGGTAATTCATGTCCATTTATGTAAATAATGTATATATTTCTAATTCATGTATATTTAATTGTATTATTAAAATCTGTAGTATATTTCATCGATATGTTTGACTTTTGTTACTATTAATACTATTCGTTCTTTGTTTGAAATGTTTCATTCCGTTATGTTTATTATTATTGAACTTATACTCGGCAATTTGATTCGCAATACCAAGTCTACGATATCAGGTGGAACGAACGATTCTCAATAAATCTTAAACCTACACATGTATAAAGGCCCGGTTTCAAAAATATAATACTATATAATTTGTTGTTAATAAATACGCATTAAGGATAATGTGGACTTCTCTCTTTTAGGCTAACCCCTAACCTTGTCTGACGAGAGTTACTTCCCTTTGAAAACTGCCTGTACAATTAACGATTGATGTGATTGGTCGATAAAAATAGCACAATCATCAAGGGTGTGTAATTTGTAAAACGTGTCTCCCCCATCGATTAACCCTGGAGTAGAACGGAATGGAACCACTGTGGATACCGAGGATGGGTATATCCATACTACAGTCGTTGTGGATCCCTGTATTAAGTTTCTTAGAGTCTTGATCTACAGTTATCCTACATTGTGGGATCAGTTTAAAGAATTAAAGTTATTAGCATACCATAGGAATCTTCTTTTTTCCTTTGGTCTTATGAATGATGAAACCAAGAATTAAACCAATGGCGTACACACCAACTCTGCTATAAGGTTTCACATAAACCTGTTCAAAAAACTTACCAAACGCACCTTGCCTGTTTGGAGAGTTAAAATAATAAAAAACAAATTTAAAGGAAAATCCCTAAAATAAGTCATAACAATACACACAACAATAATTACCACGTGTCCGACAGACAAATTTCAGCTCTAGCATACGTTTTAAGGTTAATGTCTGGCAATTTAAATTTTAATGAATGAATGAATAAAACTGGGTTCAACGTCCTACTTTTCTGCACCTAATTGGCTAATAAAGACGGCCATGCACCATATAAAGTGTGTTCTGATATGATGGAAATTGTATTCAAATTGTCAAGGATTCTTTTACGTGCACGTCAACGTTACATCGGTTTTTTGTCTCATCAAAAGCGGGGCGTTAAACACCATTTCATTTTGTTTGGTCTAACGACGTTAGATTGAAGTAATGTTGCCTGTACTCACTGTAAGAAACCTGAAAAGTCTATATTCCATGTTATATAACCAGTTGAAATAATCTGCGAAGCAACCAATCCCAGTAGAACTAATATACCAATAACATTGTACCTGGTTACACAAAAAAAAGAAAAGAAGGAGTGGAATATGGTAACCTAACTTCAAATAATTTATGTACAATATGCATGCGCACCCCTTACGTATGCATGACCCATGTTTGTTGGTTAAATATAGTTAAATGTAATTCGTATTTCGGGTTGCGCATTCTTGAAACTATTTCAGATAATGAATAACATATATTTTATATAATTACAAAATCACATATTATGTTGATGTGTACATTGTATTTTTGTATAAACTTACCCTAAAGCTAGTGGAATTAATGCTAATGGACTTATGACATAAAATTGCATATCATTCGCTAAATACCACGACCAGCCCATACACTGTTGAATACAGCGACACGGATAAGAAATATTATTAATTAATTTTACATACTTACCCTAGAGCTAGTGGAATTAATGCCAGTGGACTAATGACATAAAACTGCATATCATTTGCTAAATACCAAGACCAGGCCAAACACTGCCAAATAAAGTATCCAGAATAAACGATTTCATAAATTTGAATTTCAATTTCGTTCCCTTTATATTTTCGTAATATACATTAAACACCAATTGCAGAATAAATTGGAGCTTAGAACAGGATTAATGAGCCACAACAAGGCACCTAAGATCTAAATAACTTACAGAGTTTCGTCAAGGTAATTCGTGGATCACGGTGAGTAAGTTATACGTGACAAGGAGTATGGTCGCCTGTCCAGCCTCGTGGGTCTTCTCCGGGTTCTCCGCACCCCCCCCCCCAATGCTAAAGAACCCTACGCGCAAGCGAATTGTTGAAATAAAATTGAATCATAGGTAAGTCCCAAAGTG
This sequence comes from Patella depressa, assembly GCA_948474765.1. Taxonomy (NCBI): domain Eukaryota; kingdom Metazoa; phylum Mollusca; class Gastropoda; family Patellidae; genus Patella; species Patella depressa. The sequence goes on along the minus strand of OX419719.1, from coordinate 52,520,888 downwards.
ACCTAGTTTGTGTCTGGACGTACCCCACCTCCCTCTCTCTCACTCTCTCCTGAAACGCCTTCCAACCTCTACTATATACTAACCATTTCTGTTGAGTCCGCTTTATATAAATTGTTAATGTATAAAAGATTTGTCCACCAATAATCTTTACAGCTCTGTGTTGCTGCTTCTCCTACAGCCTTGGCTACCTGTGGACCGTCCATTAAGTACTTTGTAAGATGTGTATAGAATAGAATGACAAGCATGTAAAGTGGCGTCAACCTGTAAATAAATGATTGCTTTTAAACATTATGTGCGTAAGATCGGTAGAACTCAAAACTCCAGCAGGCTAGAATCAAAGTTAAATATACACAATCAAAAGTAAAAACAATTCTTTTTGAGAGAGAGAGAGAGAGAGAGAGAGAGAGAGAGAGAGAGAGAGATGGTTTAACGTCCACTCGACACAAACTATGTCATTTCGGGACTAATATGTGTTTTTTAAATTTTATTTCAATAATTCGCTTGCGCGTAGGGTCTTTAGCAGTGGGAGGAAACCGGGGAACCCGAAGAAAACCGACGAGGTTGGACAGACGACCCTACTCCTTGTCACGTACAACCGGGAACTGTTTTACGAGTCAATGGAATCTAAGTATCAGTTTTATATAATATATTGTTACAAAGGATAAGGTATCCTACCTCCAGTATCTATGGAAATAATACAACGCCATCTGTTTTCCGGTCACCTTTCCAGTTTTAGAAATTTCTCGAAGAAAAAGGTACGCCACTAGAAGTCCACTGGAAGAGAATCATAGGGTAGCAGTTAATCCATTTATTATGTACAATACAAAATCTGTATATTGACTATGTAGTACCAGGGGCGGGTCCACGAATCTTTGCATGAGGGGGTTTGCCAAGTTCTCATGTTAAGGAAATCTGCCATTATACATACAAATTGAGGTTTTCAAAGAGAAAAATCACATTTATAATGATGTAAGATCACATTGTGATTTAATTTCATTGCTGCAAGGCATTATTTTTTTTATGTTTGGACACCCCTCCCCCTCTGGATCCGCCCCTGTGTACATCGGAGTATTGAAATTCAAAACTGACAGACGGCAGGGAATTATAAATGGAGAGATATATATAGTATGTCTAATATATAAATACCAATATATAATACCTTAGAAGGAAGAAGCTGTCTACAGACAGGGTTCCATTTGTAATGATTTGAAACGTGAAGTCGCCCATTCTACCAAAGAAATCCATTTTATTTTCTGAAACGGAGATAAACCCGTTTTACGTCTGTCATACTGGTAAGAGTAAATCCAAAGAAATTCAACTTCTTTTATATAATTTACAACATACAGACGCAGTCAAAATAGATACATATATTTTAAAACATTACTTGCTTTCATATGTTCGGATACTATGGATTGTTACAGAAAAATCACACATAATGTATGCTAAAATGTAATAAACATTTTACTTTACAAACTGAAACAGCATGTCAAACATGGATACCCGAGTTGACTGTCCGTGTTGATACACTAGCTTATTGCGCAGCATTCACATTGAGCCTGAATAAATTATTTTGCTAAAGCAGGCACGCGAGGATTGACAACTTTGGCAAAATTCTAACCACCACTCGGTACTTTGCAAATTGTATCGGATATTCCCAAGTAACACAATCCTCACGAATACTTTTCGCGATCATTTCCAAACGGCTCAATATATTTGCTAAAGTTAAACACATTATTTCAGCGCATGGAAATAAGGACAACACAAACCCCGACGACAAACCCACGGAAAAGACACGTCACACACAAATAAGATACATTACAAGTTGCATCAGTCACACGCGAACAAAATACATCACGCACAGACAGATTATATATAACACACGGACAAGATACACAAGATAGACAAGCTGCATTACACAAAGACAATACACATTACATACTAACAAGATACATCACAAAGGACAAGACACACGAACAAGACACATGAAACACGGACAAGACATATCACCCAAGGACAAATACGTCAGACAAGAACCTACAATAACTATGCTCATAGTCCCATACTTGCACCGGCGCTAATCGAGCGGACAACAAACGATGACATTTACAAATAAAAAAAAAACATTGAAAAAGAGCAAAATACATATTTATACCTACCGACAACACCGAGTAGTTGCATTATAAAATGGCCTAATAAAACCCAGGTCATACTCAATACTCTAATACCATGTAAACAACTTAATGTACCAGATGGGGTGGAACAATCCAGAATCTTCTTTGCATTACGAATAATAGAGAAGGTCAGTAATATTTGAGTGCATTTTCCAATTTCTGAAAATAATATTGATATCCATGTATTAGTAATCTAAAACACAAGTAAAATTAAAATTCTTTGCGATATATCAATTTATGGCGTGCGTCTGGAAATCAAATTCTGCCTTTACTTTATATATCCCAGTCTTTCTTGTAATTATAACCAATTCTTACCGGGAGTTCTCTGTTTCACATCAGAATGTTTAAGATTGCCATTAGACAGTGCTACACCATTGGTCTTGACTCCTCCATTTTGATTTTTATGTTCGACGTCATGTTTGTCGACGCTTATTGATGTTAAGGATATGGCAGGATTGTCTATTCCAACGTCTCCATTTACAGAAACCATATTGGTCTCATTTAAAGGGATTTTGTCACTTATTGTTGTGACGACTTCCCCGTTTCCTAAATTGTCTGTGTGTCCTAGCGATTTCTTGTTTTTCGAGTAAAATGTATATCTTGCTCGAACCATGTCCAGTAATGTACCAAGTAGACATAGAAGACCAAACATGCTGTAAACAAAGCTGGAAAAGATACAAGAACGAAATAGATAATATGATCAAACGTAATGATGAAAACTCCAATCCCAACAATGTTTTCTTTTACTATGGTGTTATGAATTTCATTATATATAAGTATTACTTTCGGTTTAGGGCTCTACCCGTGCAACGGCATGCAGATCAACATCTAATACACAAAAATTATTGTGCAGGTGAATAGTGACCGACTTTCTGAATCTGATTAAAAGTATGAGTATAATCACCAACTTACACTGTAACAATAGCTCCAGCATCTCCCTTCATAGATGGCACTTCTACAAAGTCTACTGAAGTAACAGCCATACCCACAGCTTTTAATTGCTCTGAAAAACATCAAATCATAATTATTGTGTTTGTTTCAAATTTTTCGCATTCTGCCAAATTACTGATGGACGGAATTGTTTTATCCAGCTTGTTTTTATATTTATAAATCTTATAATTGTCATTAGAGGTGTGCACAAACAGATTAGTGACCCTTCCCTAATATGTGGGCTAGAAATATACAATTGGAGGATCTTAAGCAGAAACAATTAAATACCACTACTAAATAAAAATTTCCAGGAAATAATAACAAACATATATATTCTTTTCATTCCAACATTTTTTTCTGTGTTTGGTGTACAATAATATTTCCATAATACTCGGGTTCTTTTGTCTTTCGATATCAATCTTCAGAGGCAGTTAGAGGGTATTCCACAGCAATCCCGTGGTTACCGATACCTTCGCAAAGACGAGAAGAGCAGAGAGAATGCGAGCAGCGATTAGATGGCGTATGGCACTAGCACGACGGGGAAATAACCCACTTACCTATATTCAGAGCAGCGGTCAGATTTACCTTTTTACATGACTTTGGCATACACAAGTCCCATCTTAAGGTAGGAGGTCCAAGTGCCTAAAATAATAACAAACATGTTCAAGAATTACGTTGATGATTTTGAGTTCAGAATGGTTTTGCTCAATGTATTTATTTTCTTATACACTGGAGTATAATGTTTCTAATTTGTCCTATTTATAATGGCCATCCACGTTAATATGTATTAAAGGGGCATTGTGGGAGATAAGGTAAAGAGTTCTCGCTACAATAGTTTTTAAAAATGTATAACGTAAATAGAGTATGTTGAATATTTCAGTCAAATTGCTCGACTCTGAACCGAGATATTAGCTTTTGAATTTTAGGCTAGCCTCGATCATCATTACTAAAAGTCTCGATTATCCACTTTTACGTTTAATTATATCCTTCATAGAATGTATTCCAATCCGCTAAATATCACGGACAAGCGATGGCACCGTGTGTTGAATATGGTCTGGATAAGTAAATAAAGGTCTAATTATAATTTAGATAAAATATCAGGCCTAAAGAAACTGATTGAAAGTACTGTGGGGCTTAACCATAAAAATGCTATACATAGCTATGACTAATCTGAAATTTGACATGACGGCATAGACTTTCGCACAATGATCGTTCCCAGCGCCCAAATACGGTTGATCTTCATGCTAGGGTTTAGAATCTGCCAACCAGATAAACCGTAAAGTATGGGCGTTTGCAGTAGCGGATTGTTAATGGTTTTGTTCTTATTCTTTCTGTGAACCACAGGGGCAGTGGCTATTCCAATGCTAAGGGGGGCTTACTTTGTCTAGCGAATATTATTTAAAGACTTACAGCCAATCCAGGTGGTATTAAAGCTGATATAGACTTTGGAAGACTTAAAGATATTTTAGCGTATGCCCCCTGAATTTGGTGTCCATCAGAGTTAGGTATTGGTATCATCTGGTTTATTTTGATGCAGTCGTCATAACTACCAAGAAATGTCAGTGTACCTTGCAAAATGCCCTTTGGTAACTTTCCAGAACTGTCAAACACTTCATAATTTGTTTTTATTGAAATGAAAAAAAAAGATTAGTAAATGATGAACACCAATAATACAAATGTACGAAAGCACAATAACAATTTGGTACATTAATAAACAGTAGTGACAACTGTTAACGCGGTTATTTCGTGAGGAAGTGCGGGGGTCCTGCTCCGAGGACTTTTGGAAAATCTTGATGTCAATCATTGGTGATATGTGGCGCATATCTGGAGCTAATTATAACATTCAGTTTTATTAGTTACACGCCTGGTCACCACCAACCAACAAAAAGCCAAAAAATAAGTAAAACTCATTATACGGTAGTGGGAGACCAGGCGTAGCACGGGTGTCGTAATGAACCGGAAGTTGTAAGTCATCACCACCAAGCCCATGTTATTCCCCGGTCCGAGCTACCTGTATACTCGAAATTCCAGCCTGGGCAGCTCTAGTGTAGCCACCAACCATGAACAGACAGACAAACAACCGTCACAAATATTAGTATAAAATTATTGAGTGGACCAGGGATTGGAACTGGAACTGGGTAAGCCACTGAATAGTGTTATTGTTTCGTCGTTATTTGTATTATAAAATCACCGAAATGTAAAGGGTCATACCTTCTTATGACGTCAACAAATTATCTCGTTCGGTCAAAGGCCATTACAAGAAATATCAAGAATTTACAAAGCATTTGCCTTAGGAACGAGTGTTGACTTCATTGGATATGATTTCATAGATTATAATTGAAATTAGGGGAAACTTACTTTGTAATGCCCACATTTCAAATCCCTGCAAACCAGTTAGAACTGCCTTAACATCTTGCGAACACTGGCTGTTCCCAGATATTTGATCCTTTAGCATACTGAAGAGCAGAGTCGGGATTTGACTATAATTTCCCTGAAGTATTGGTAGAAACTGCATAATATTTTGTAGATTTGGTCCACTCCCTGTCATAGGGTTGTTCCCGGGTTGATTAGAATTTCCCTGGAGTGATTGTAACATTTGCATTAGGGGGTTATTTCCCGAATTTCCATTTCCCAAAAGCGATGATACTAACGACGTTAAGGGGTTGTTTCCCGGTTGACTAGAATTTCCATTACCAAGGAATGGCTGTAATAATTGCATTATTCCTGGCTGACTTGAATTTCCGTTACCAAGGAATGGCTGTAATAATTGCATTATTCCTGGCTGACTTGAATTTCTATTGCCAAGAAATGGTTGTAATAATTGCATTATTCCTGGTTGCAGTTCCTGTAACAATTGTAATAGTCCTGGTTGACTAGAATTTCCATTACTACTGGTTGGCTGTTTCGTTATTCCTGTTGTGCTTGAACTACCATTACTAGTGTTTGGCTGTTTCGTTATTCCTGGTATATTTGAACTGCCATTACTAAATTGTGTTAGTAATGTGCTGTTTACGAGCTGGCTTGGATCCTGTGTGACTGAATCTTTAGTAAGTCCAAATCCAACAAAAAGACTGACAACAAGGCAGATGACAAGTCGGTTCGGTATCATTCCGCTTTTCAGTTTTCAGGCAAACCACTTAAAATATAAAGCACCCTTTTTAGATTAAATGAAACCCATGTTTATAAATACTATTTCCACCCTTAAAACGTGAGAGAGAGAGAGAGAAATGGGGTTTAATGTCCACTCGACACAAACTAGGTCATTTCGGGACAAACATATATTTTAATCTTATTTCAATAATTCGCTTGCGCGTAGGGGTCTTTAGCAGGGGAAAACCGGAGTGCCCGGAGGAAACCGACGAGGTTGAGAAGGCGCCCCTATCTCCATGCCACATACGCTCACACCAGGGATCAAAACCACAGCCGCAAGCCAGAAGTGACCGGCCAGCTAGAGGTCGAAGCGCGGCACTCTAGACCACTAGCCCCCCCCCCCCACACACACACACACACACACACACTCACACACTTTAAAACGTATTCTCAATTAAACATAGCTGGGCAAAATAGAAATCTACACATCAACTGTCATTGAATATTATGGTGTAGCTCATATGGACGGTAACTCAAAATGAAGTGAAATGTACGTTGTCCATTGCCAGTCCCTCTGTGATTCACCTTTGACGAGGTGTGTGGGGGGGGGGTGTCAGAAACCTCCGATGAACCTACTACGCCTAAATTCTGTTTAAAGAGCATTATAATAATTTAAGCAATGGTTCATGTAGTATTATAAATTTGTGACGTCACATACATGGTCTTGATGTGCTAATAAAAGACAAACCTCTCTGTAGTAGTGGCTAGTTGAATCAATTTTAGTAATGGCTAATAAATAAAATATATTTTTAAAATTATTTTGTTTATAAAGGGATATTGTCTACATGACCGCAATATATTACTATCTATCTCCAGTTAATGCGAATGTCATGTTCTATTCCTAGTTTGATATCTTGAAATAATGTTAGACTTTGATAACTTTCTCTGGTTTTATCTATTTGAACCTAATCAATTGTCAAGTACTATTATTATAATATTGTGATTTCCCCTTTACTCAACGACTGGTACACTAAGAAATTTAATCAACAAGTTTTTTGTACATCCCACCAGAAAGCGTTTGTTACGAAAATGTAATAAATTCGGATCTTTGTGAATTGTATTATGTATTCCAGAAAGACTAATCAATCAAGAGAGGGAGAAAATGGGTCTAACGTCCAATCGACACAAACTAGGTCATTCGAGACTAACACACGGTTCAATTTACGTGCGGAATTTTGTGAATATTGCAAGAATACTATTGGATTTTTTGTTGTTTTTGTAAAACATACAATACCGATTTTATTTTAAACTAACAAATTCTCCACGATCAAAATAATTTCGAATATCTAGAAATCGGTTCATTCTATTTTTCACGTTTCGTTATTTAAACAAATAATACGAATAATGTACACGAAAATTCAGGTGATAATGTTCAATTAAAGTTCGAAATACGGAATTCTGAAGCAAATCGCCGTTGTCGCTTATTTCGTTTTTGAAACTTAGTACACTGGTTTGTCGATGCATGGGCGCCACAGTGGCTCAGTGAAGAAGACTAACCAAGGGGCCCCTTGTTCGATCCCTGTGTGTTGACCGAGAAAGTTCATCAGGTTTTACTGTTGTGGATCCCCCTTTCCGATGTATGACTGAGGATCTGGCAAGAGACAATGTATCGACATTTGGATGGGGCTCAAAAACGACCCGAGTCACCATGTACATACTTTCGCACACGTAAAAAAATCCTTGGTAGTTGGAATTTGATATATATGTAGGAAAGAGTCGTGGTGCCACTGTCCGGACCAAACTTCCCTCATAGCACACTGTATGGCGTATGCCCCGTCATCATTAGTCCAGTAGGACGTTAAACCCAATTTTATCCATATTCCTAACAATATGTACTATCTGTCAGCACAATAATTGTTGGGATTTAATTCGCATTAAACCTACTCACCTCCAACTGTGTGTTGTTTACTATTGGTGGTCTAGTCCTGATAATGAATCCAGGTATAGACTACCTGTTATCTTAATCTGTCGTGGTGCAATATCACACGATCTTATATAGCCTAATATGGTGGTCTTTGATTTATATTAAAGTATATAATAAATTTATATGTAACTAAGTAAAAAGGTAAATATCAGGTGTGCGACATAGTTCTTTCATCTTAACCTTACTTACTTATGTAAATATATTTAGTTAATACAACCAAGATAAGATAGTTTTTAAGTGATGTAAAGTCTAAAATAAGAAATAGGACTGTTTATCGGTGCCGTGTACTTTGCACCGTAAACAGAAATAAAAATATGCAACCAAGTATGGTAAAATATATGATGTTATCCTTATTAGGATTTGCTACCACAAACCAATGAAATAATAGTTTTACAAGGAGTTTAATTAATGTTTATAACTACTTTATTTTATTAAGCCAATTGTACAATCGTGTCAACCCCCCTGACGCCTCCCCCGCCACATAACATAATCGTTGTAAACTATCGAGTATTGAACACAGTATTGTCATTCTACTTCATCTACCAAAGACAAATTCTTGGCCGGATTTATATGAGATCACCCAAACATAGTATTTGGTTTCACAAAGACATCTTAGTTTTTCAAAATTTCTGACTTTGTGCTTGACATGTGTTATATTATGGATCATTCTCTCGAAAGGTCGTTTTGGATCAACGAGGCGGATGCGAGAAGAATCAACGTTGTATGAAAAAAAATCTCATTAGGTATTCAATTAATTCTTCAGTGATAATGCAGCTAGTATACGCCCAAACTTAAATTCAGACTATGCATTTATTCATTCTGTAACAAATTCTGGCAAAATACTTCGCAACTTTGCCGTAATTTCAGGAATATGAACTTTAGAAATTAATACCCAAGACAAAACCGACATCTTTCAAACACAATCTGATTCCTACTAAGCGTCTACTTCCGATTCTGGATGTACATGTAGTACTTTATATAACCGAGCTCAGCTTTAGTTTTGAGAGTGGGAGTGTTTCTCCTTTAAAAATGCACAGAACTGGCTAATAAAGACAGGCATATGCCATACATTGAGTTGTATTAGGGGCAATTTGCTTGGACGGTGTCATGCCACCTACTCTTTCCATTATAAGGAGCAGAACAGTAGCACATTAAACCCCATCTCATTTAATTTCTTTGTCTTTACATTATCCAATGTTGTGTTACATGCCCAGCTGAAAGTACCGCAAAACTCTCTGTGTTCGCCAAGATCGAACCTAGGACTAATTAGCCAAGCAGGGACAGACACATTCCTTTTAGTACATTGGCAGATTACATAATACAGTATGTGATTCTACAATTATTATGAGGCATTAAATACATAAACTCTGTCAAAATACATAATATTTTTTTGTTTCAAATGTTATTATATAAATTTATGTAAATTAACATCATGGTAATTTTATTATACAAATTTATGTAAATTAACATCATGTACACCATTTACAGTAATTTTACTTTGGATGTATAATAGCTAAGGGTAAAGTTACATTACAGACTGTGTCCACTCGGTACAAACTATGTCATTTCAGGACTAACGGTCTAATTTTATTTCAATAATTCGCTTGCGCTTAGGGGTCTTTAGCAGTGGGAGGAAAGCGGAGGACCTGTAGAAAACCCACGAGATTGGACCGTCGATCCTACTCCTTGTCACGTACAACCGGGGATTGAAACCGCGCCAGCTGACTCAATGATAGGCTTTGAGATACGTGCTCACAATTCAGCCTTGACAATATTTCTGCCAGTTAAAAAAGGGTAAAAATACATAATAATTTTAACAGTGTAAATATTTTGACCCGGTGATTTCCATGGACTGATTCGTTCTCTGAGCAATAACTAGAATTTAGTAGGTTTTTGACATTTTAATAAGATGTCATTTCAGATACCATGAGGCTATCACGAAATTACAATTTGAACGTGTCGTGCCGTGTCCTGCTCTCACCCGACTTACAGAGTGCAATAAAACAGCGGCTGCCATGCAGGATACGCCCACATTTTGAAAGAGATGGATAGAGAACAGGCTAAAAACAAAAACGGTTTTCGTACAATCAGGGGCCATAATACAGAAAGTTATGGTCTGAAATTCGCAAATATCAAAAGGCACTGAGACTTTTGGAATATAAAGATATGTTTTAAGTTTCATCAAAATTGTATAAAAATTGTGCATCTACAGGTTCCACAACCTTTGAATTACAAATTTGCATACAAAGAGCGTCCATTTTCTTGGACAGTTTTATTTCCAATTTAACCTTAATTATGGTGAAATGGTGATAATCTAAACGGTGAGAATCCACAAGCTAAAAGCGCGATTTTTGGACCAATCAGGCTGGTGGGCCGGGCATAGTCCCGGAACTTACGATCCAACATGTGCGAATATCGGAAGCAGCGATCCAATATGCGCAAATATCGAAAGAAGCCAAGATCTCTGGGTTATCAACATGTATTTCAAGTTTCAACAAAATTGGGTACTAGCGGCGGCCATTTTGTACGGCAGTTTTGGTCCGATTTTCACAAACTTGGAAGTCCACCTTCATTACGGCGTAACGGTGAAACAATCAAGCGGTTTTTTTTAAAAAATCCGATAATAATTGTGTCCTCCAGAGATACGACAAGCTAAAAAGGGCTATATTTCGTAAAATCAGGGGCCTTAATTCAGAAAGTTACAATTCGATATGCGCGAATATCAAGAGGAACCAAGATCTTTGGGTTATAAATATGCATTTCAATTTCATCAAAAGTGGATTCAAATTGTGACCTCTACAGGGTCCACCACCTTGTTATGCCAATTTTTTTTTTACACTATTAGCGTACAAACAGTGGCTTTATTGGTCCAATTTTCACGAAATTCGAAGTCAACGGTGTAACGGTGATATAATCAAAGGGTTTTTGTAAAATGGGATAATAATTGGGACCTCTGTAGGAACCACAAGCCAAAAATGCGAATTGTAGACCTCGAGGAAAACAACCATGACAATATCCGACCGTACTTCAATGCGGGTATATACCTACCCGAGGTTGATATGATAAAGAACAAATGGGCCAAGTCCAAGCCAGACGAATAATTTTAATTAATCCCTTTTAAACAGATTGACGATGGAATAGACGTGAATGTAAATTCCAACGAAGAACTATCAAGAAAATTTGGATCAAAAGGCAATCTTTTCCGATAATTCTTACAGTGACGCTTGGTCGCTTGTGCTACAAGTCTTCGATTATGTGGAGAAATAATCGAGATGTGAACGACATGGATTGTAACAGTATTTTAGTTATTACAGAGTCAGCTTGGCAAATATATGGTTTATTTACAACGGGAACAGAATATCAACAAATACACAAATAGGCGTACATCTACACTACAGGAACTAGTCTATATATACTGGAACAATTACTACGACAGGAACACATCTACCTATATTGTATCTACCATTCTGCACCGCTGCCAATGCAGCGGCTGGACTCGGGCGAGCCCATACGCCGGTCTCTGCCGTCTGCTCTCTCTCTGGTTGTCTGTCTTGTCTTCACTTCCAACTGTGAGTATACTACTGTATATAAAGCCTCCAACACTTAGGGAAGATGGACAGGAGGGATCATCAAATAAGGAAGTTCAATGGCGTGTTTACACATAGTCCGTCTGTGTTTTTTGCATTATTTCTATCATCAACGTCATCAGCGGTTGATGTGAACAGAATACATCAAAGAAAAACTATCGCCAGTTGTATATAGCGCCTTTGAGATGAGAGGGCTTTTCGTACAATCAGGGGCAATAATCCTGGAAATGACGATCCCTTTGCGCAATTCTCGAAAGGAGCCCAGTTTTTTGTAATATGAAGACATATTTAAAGTTTCATCAAGAGTATTACATACTTCTACACTATTTGCGTAGGGGGAGCGGCTATTTTATCGAACAATTACATGTAGTCAAAGGTGATTTTTCGCACAATCAGGGGGTCATAATCTAGGAGGTTATGATAACGTATGCGCGAGTAGCGACAAGAATCGAAATCTTTGGGATATAAACATATATTTTAAGTTTCATCAAAATCGGTGTAAATTGTTGCCTCTATGGTGTCCACAAGCTCAAAAAAATGTGATTTTTCGTACAATCGGATGCCCTTATCAAAAAAGTTACGGTCAGGTGCATGCCAATACCGAAACAAACCAAGATCTTTCGTATATAAACCTATATTTCAGAGTGTGACATGTAGAGTGTCCAATTTTTAATGATAACTGCAGTTTAGGATAACGATAGTCAATTTCAAATACTTAGTCATACCTGAAAAAGTGTTACAAAACACACGTGAATATCAGTCGATATCGTTTATCGTGGTCCATTTATTATGACTTAATTTAGGCCTGGTTTGCGACCCATAACACGAAAGCGGGACTAAGTATTATTCCCAGTGTTTATTACGTTCATATAAGAGATAATCAAATTTAGGAGTAACTCATATGAAATCGTTTCTAAAAAGGTTTAATAATAGCCAACTTGAGCCGGTGATTTAGAACGAGCCAATTTACATTCCATGATGTAGGGCCTATAATAAAGCAAACAAGGCTAACCAGTGGTGGCGTGTAGAAACAAGGCATACCCAGGTACATCGAGTCAATTCCCCAAAACAGTGGTTCTCAACATTTTTTGTCAACGGTACACCCTTGAACACATTAAAAAATTGGAGCACAATCGGCTAAAGCTAAATATATATCAAAAATACAAAAATATTTGAATTTTTCAAAATAAAGACATTGCGCAGCAAGTCACAAGGTTGACAGAATAGCCACAGACACATAAAATGACTCAAACTATATAAAGAAAACACAGCTATGAACTGATCAGCAGACACCAGTGAATACTCGTTTGGGATCACGTGGTTTTTCGCATTTTCTGAGTGTGCCGTTCAAAAGTTCGCGGCACACTCAGGAAGATTTCGCGGCACGCCTGGCACACTAGTTGAGAATCATTGCCCCAAGCGCATTTTGATGGATTTTAAGTTGTCATTATAGCGTTGATTGTATGCTTTATCAAGGAAATAATATTTCCGCCAAGAGTATTTTAATATTGTCTTGGAGAGTGAAGAACCCCTTTGCTCCGCTATTAACAAAGGCCAGCACGGATTGTCTGCGATATTCATCGTGGAAAGTGTGTGTGTGTGGGGGGGGGGGGGGTAGCACGTACGCGCTGTATAGTAAGGTCTGCTAAAGACCCCTACGTGTAGATAACAAACCTCATCTCTCAACCCTCCGTAGTGTTCGGCACGAAGATTCGCTCGTCGAATATAAGATTCGAATAGCAATCACCATATTCGAATATCTACATTATGTGTTCTATTTGCTCTCAAATATTACTAAAAGTGACTTCCCTTGCCACATTTACATTCAAAGCTTACTTAGATTACCTAACTGCAGCTTGTAACGGTGCTACCCCTACACAGATCTTTAGAGACAGTTATTCGGCAAGTAGCTTGAGCCTGGTACCTACTTTGGTTAACCAGTTAGTGCCGCGATGGAGTTGGCTGTCTGGACTGATATCACATCAATGCAAATCTTTACAACAACATGAAGCTGAAACACGGTTAATTAGCTCTATATACTCCCTCCGCACGGGGCCGTGCCTAAGGCAAGATTCAACCAATTACAAAGTTCTACCCAAAGTTATTCAGGCAACAGCAAGAAGTATGGCAGAGATTCAGCACAGCAAAAACATCACTGAGAAATTTGATCAAGTTTGTAGCAAAGCATTATCAGCCCCTTCTCTTATTGACAATGACCATTTTCGGGAATTGGTAGAAGCCCTGAATCTATTTCACAATTTGCCGTCAAGAACCCCCTCCCCCCCCCCCAAAAAAAATGGGAAGAAATCTATGATGCCGTGCGTTCCGCCGAACGTCAACTCAAAAATGACTCAAGTTAGAAGATAACCGCTGTGACCACAGATGTATGGACATCAGATGAACAAGAGTATAACTGGAGTATAGTTGAGGTCCGCGCCTACTTGTGGACAGTTTACGTAAATGAGAGAGAGAGAGAGAGAGAAATGGGGTTTAATGTCCACTCAACACAAACTAGGTCATTTCGGGACTAACATATGGTTTAATTTTATATCAATAATTCGCTTGCGCGTAGGGGTCTTTAGCAGTGGGAGGAAACCGGAGTGCCCGGAGGAAACCTACGAGGTTGAGAAGGCGCCCCTATCTCCATGCCACATACGCTCACACCAGGGCTCGAAACCACATCCGCAAGCCAGAGGTGACCGGCCAGCTAGAGGTCGAAGCGCGGCACTCTAGACCACTAGCCCCCCCCCCCCGTTTACGTAAAAGATTCATCGGCAATTGCTAAAATATAATCATGTCAACAGAAATTTCACGCATTTCATAATTAATTAGAAATTATAATAAATTGAATATAAACCACTTAAATATATTTATATCAAATACTGAAAATATTCGAATAGTATTCTAGTTCGAATATCCGAACACAAATCGTAGCTAAAAACAAGAACATCAGTAAATCTCAACGTTTTTAGTTAAGTTTTCGTAGCTTCCCTACGCACAGCGCAAGCGCATTATTGAAATAAAAATTGAACCATGTATTAGTCCCGAAATAACCTAGTTTGTGATGTTAAACTCCAGTGTTCTCTCTCCTTCGTCATGGAAGCAGACGTTAAACACCAACCAGCGGCAACCAAAGAAAGAACGACCACTATGATTGACGACAACACACATGGATATATTACATGTGGGAAAATTAAAAGTAAGCAACTAATTCAAATACATTGAAATATTTATTCCAATGAACAAATTTAATATTAGCAATATATTATCAAAATTTAATGAATAAATAAATTCAAACAACAACAACAACAACAATCTAGACTAAAACATCAATCAACAAATACAATTTTACTTATGAGTTATATAGGTAACTTGTCACAACAAGTTTAATATTCACGTGGTTTTGTTTAGGAAGGAATACTAAAACTAAGCTGCTTTATCTTTTTCTTTTCACAACCAAGTTTGATAATAATAGTACAGCTTAGGCATAGTCAAATGTTAAGAAAGATATCGTTAGCTTGCATCAGTTTTTGGTAAAGCGGGTCGCATGGTACATGTTACTATGTACGCACACCAAATCAACAACTATAATATTATCAGATTTTTCATTTGTTATTTATATCGATTTGAGGTAACATTTCTTCCAGGCATCTATCAGAACGAAATACAACAACCAACAAACGTTTGATCGTTCCAGACACAGGTTTTTAATTTACGTACATGAAGTTGGTTGTCTTTACGTGCACTGGAATTTAATTCCGTCGTTCGGAAACGTTTTATTTATTTATCCAATTAGGCTTTTCTGCTTGTTTCAGGACCAAACAACAATGCCAGCGGATTCAATTGATTGACAGCAGATTCAACAGATTGACTAAAGCCTAGATCACACTTTCTTGTTGATCTAGTTAGGCTGAAACAACAATTCATGACTGGTGCCAGCGGAAATTGAATTTTAAACTTAACTTTGAGTTTCATTTTATCTAACAAATTGAATTTTAAACTTAACTTTGAGTTTTATTTTATCTAACAATGTATTTTAAACCAGTGAAAGTGTCGGAAATGGTTAGTATTCAAAGAACAGCCGTGTTCTGATACATAGAAAGCTAGAAAAGAATTAGGTCAAAAAGGACAAGGGACATTTTTCATTTAATGAAACCTGCAGTTTCATTGTAACAAATACTGATCATTATAAAATAAATAAGTAATTTTTATATAAATAAATCAATTTACAAACATATCATTTTACATAAAAATAATCCAGTATATCATACGCTTTAATAATCTTACGTTAGATAACGTGCTTGTGAAAAAAAAAAGCAGATACTTGTTAGCTGTGTGATATAGGGTGCATTTATCAAGCCAAAATGCTTTTGGATAAAACTACAAGTATTTGTTAGCTGTGTGATTAAATATTGAAACGACTTAAAGATTTTATGATAAGCGAAAGCGACGTCGCGAGTTAAGAGTGGTCTTGTCATGTTTATAAGTCTTACAAATAGTTTACATAAGACTCAAGGCCTTTAGAAAGGCCTGCAATAAGCAGAATTAGCTCATGCGTAATGTGTGTTTAATTAAAAGTTAAATAATTTGAGTAAATATTAGCGTTCAGTAAGACGTGAGAAAATGGATTGTTTACGGAAAATTGCCACACGGCGCAGGGGTGCTTTATCAATGATTTTTAAAATGAAACCTGTTAAAATATAGCGAGTAAATACAAAATTTTATAGACAATTATGATTAATATATTGATTTAATCAATCTAGCTTTTCATCTGGACATCCATAACACCCCCCCCCCCCCCAGTAGCCTTATTCTTCTGTTTGGTTTAAAATGAAATTTGTTACATACACATATAACTTTGCTGAAAATGGACCTATTTTTACACACTGTCTTTTTGAATAATTTTAACCGTTCCGTAAGAGAAAATAGAAACTCTAATATAATTATGAAAAAGGCACCGTGTCAAAAGAAAAAAACAACTTATGAAATAAATATTTCAGGGGCATCGAAATTAGTAACATACTGAAGATACGAAAGCTTTTTCAGAATAATATATTCCACTAAAATCTTTGTCTTTAAACAATGCCATCAAATTATCCAACTATACGATACATGTATCGAGTCGGCTATACCCCTTTAGAATCATGATTAGTGAAACATGGTGCAAATTAATACAGGACAACAATAACAACTGTATAATTATGAATAAGCCATAGTAGAGATTCTAAATTTCTAGCTAAAATATTATATGTGCACGTACAGTTATGATAATATATATATGTACATTGATAGTATGAGTATATATATATTTATTTAGTAGTAATGGTTAAATGTTAAATACTAATTCCTTACTCTCCAAACGTAGGCTTTTTATGTAATAAGATCTTAAATACATATATCTCCTCCTCTAATCGTCATTACTAAACATTTTAACACATGTATGATTTAGAATTTTTGCAAGGGATCGACTGATTGAAGCCCAAGGATGTTACCTATAAAAACTGATAATTTTAGAAAACATCCTGGACACGGCACCAAATAAATACAAAGAACTATTTGTTAGATTTGTCCACATTTGTTTATAAAAAAATATAATAAATTACATGTAAAGGGGAAACTCTTGCAAGTGCCTACAATCCCATTGTATTGTCATTTATATTGCACATTTTAAATCTATTTTGACACAATCTGAGAGGTACATTAAAAAAAACACCTTTAATAATAAAATGTCGTTTAAGTTAATAATATGTAACAACAACTATTAAATACATGTTGCTTTATCTATCATAATATCTTTTTGAATTTAGAAAAGTGGACTGGCCATACGAAAACATTTAAGGTCTCAAATATACAGTTTCTACTTCACGAATAGAAATATAAACTGATATCAAATAGAGAGTTCAATAGGAAAATATACTTCATTTTTTACCCGATTCTTATTAGAAATTTTATTTTGCTATGTACTGATTAACATAAAAAAATCTCTTACGCTTTTACGATTCAAAAAATAATAAGGGTATTCTCCTGTTATCGGCCGTGATTATTCTTTTTTCACATAAGTACAAGAGGTCCCTGTGTTAAAAAATAAAACTGCTTACGACAATCAATAAATAAAAGCAACTATTGTACATGCTACTTAAATATGCATTTCTTTGGTTATTATCTTCTTTTCCTTCACGCTTCCTTTACTTTTGGAAAGAGTAGGTGTCTCAGGAGGAGAGCTGGAGCTACTCATACGATGAGTTGATGACCTACGAGCTTTCATGGAGAACCGTTTAGCAGTTCGTAAAATTGATGAATCTGATTTTTCACGCTCGATCTTTTCGGTACCAGAATCACTGCCTGGAATGAAATGGGAGAATAGATATTTTGATATAAAGTATACATGCAAATCATTTTGAAATGATGGAAAAAATTTTAAAAAATAAAAATATGCTCGAGGCATGCTGTATGCAAACAAATAACGCTATGTTTTAAATCTAAAGGATGTTCTGGAAATAAAGGAAAATAACTTTCAATGTCTTGGCATTAAATATATATTTATTACATGCTCTATGCCCACCAAGACGTTTAAAATTCAACACTAGGTTTCAGGTGTTAATGCTATACATGTGTGAATACCAATTTGCAGGAAAAGTGAAACACTGTATTTTCAAGACAAATAGAAGAATATATATATATAAATTTATGTATCTGCCAGTCAATTCGTCAAATTAATGATGTTGCAAACCAATTTTCAATTTAAAACATTCACATGCTATATTAAAGGGTATGTATAATGCAGATAATCATGGACTTAAATAAGTATACAATGATAAAATGAATCGAGATAACGTTAACAGTCCCGTTATACACCTATGAACAGCAGTCGCACTTGCTAGTTATAACACGCAGTTACAAAACCTACAGAAATAACCCTGGAATAATTGTCCGAAATAATTTGAATTCCAATATAATTCCTGTTTTTTTAACAGCAGCAAGGTTTTCCACAATTTCACAAAGAAGAAACTGCACGAATTCTGAATTTCGACAGACTTCTTGATTGTGACCCTAAGAGCAACCTCACGAAGTTGTAAAAAAAAAACCATTTGTCATCTGAAAGTCTAAAATCCGACAGGGTTCTTCCAACAACAACTTGAAAATAAGGTACCCTGTCCCGCATCATATTTACAATTTTATTGGCTTCTTTCTCATGACCCGATGGAGGATACCCGTGAATGAACAATTCATGTAAATGAAAAAAGAAAAACAGAACAATCCGGTAGAATGTCCATGTGGAAGTATGCGTTGACATTATACGATATATACTACTGAAAATAAATAAAAATACAAAAGACCCCTGTGCAAAACAAATCATAACTAAGATAAACAAATGAAATCCAGTTAAAACTAGATATATGCAGAGAATAATAACAATCAATTTTTCAAAGGAACATATTAATTTTTTTGAGTTTCTACAAGTTTAAGGCTGGTGATCAATAGGCCATAAAGACCATATCTGATAAGAGTATACCGATTGTCCGATAAAACAATGGATTTTTTCTGCAATGTTTATTCCTCTACCACTCTCTATATGTATTACAGTTCTCTACACAGAACATGCCATAATTTGAAAGGCGGTTGGTGGATTATAACGCAGATCTTATTCTTTTGTCAATTTAGTTTACTCTCATCCAGGGTCCGGCATTCATTATGACTTCGTTTTCTGGCCTATCCCTGTAGTACATTAGAGAACCAAATTTTCCCCATAGTATATTAAGTGGAGGGAAGAAGATTTACAATATAATAAAATACAAAGTGTGTGCCATTCCTATTGAAGGACATAAAAACTGAAGGTGAAAACAATGAAAACATGTTAACATTCATAATACATGACATAATCTAAAACTTAAAATGCAGAAGAATATCACAGCATGCATGATAAGGCAACTAAAAAAATTAAATAAAAAGGTGATAAACATTCATATAAATTCGAATTAATTCATGCAAAACAAATTAATGAAATAAAGTGACCTGAACAAAACAAAAGATGAAGTTAGTTTAAAAGATGGTTTCACAATAACGACTTACCATTTAATTTCAATATATTCCGGTTAAGCTAAATTCAAAAATATATATGGTAAAGTAAAATGATGAAGATGGATTTTAATAAAATTTTTACCACCACCCAATGAGTTAAACCACCCGCAACATTGGTTTTGCTGCTGTGGAAAAAAAATATTACCACTATTCTGATCTATGAACCCATACAAGGTCGGTGGACGGTGGCTTAAAACATTGAAAAACAACAAAATCTAGTTAACAGCTGTTAATATCCAAAACCTTATCTTAGTCTCAACAAGAAAAAGAATTTGTTGCTTTGCCTTTCTGATATAAAATGATCGGATTCCAATGGACCATTTGAATGCATTTCAGTTAAACAGTTGAATTACAAGGTACTTAATTAGGAATGGCATATTCAAATTGAATCAAGATATACAGATATATTTTGGTGGTATTGGGGGAAACTGAATCAGTGGATGGTATAAATAAATAACATTATGAAAAGCGCTCTCTGTCGTATTGGTCATTTCAGTTTGGTTCCATCAAAATAGTACTTTGATATTTCACATTGTACTGTTACTAACCATGCAATAAAGTTATTTAATAGACCCAAATGTGATAGTACTGATGATGATGATGATGATGATGAGAATTTGTGGTGAATAACAGAACCATAATAGTTAGTAGTCTCGGGTCACCATAACACTTCAAGATTTATCTACAAGGCCATCAAAACTGAAATAAAATATCTATCAAACCACAACACAAATTAGAATTCCCAGAATAGTTACAAAACACTAATCTTTATGTAATTATGTATGCTTTCAGAAATGGCTTGACTTGATTTAAATATCTCTATATAAACATGTGAAAAATGATATAGACTCTAAAAAGTCCATTGCATTCAGTAGCTTTTATCTTTTTTTTACTTTCTTAGAAATATCATGAAAAATGAAGAATCAAACTTTGGTTTTTCAATAATAACAGTAAAATGTTTCATCTTATAGTACAGCTATTCTATGAATTCCAAATTGGTTAGTCGTATATTATTTTGACATGTATCAAAACTACTACAGCTATATACAACGACTCTCAAGACTGGCATTATCACAGCAACTAGCAACCATCACCTTTAAAGGGTGTCAAAATCAGTACATGTTGAGCTTGGCGTTGGGTGTCGTCGCAATCCTGCAGTTGGCCAAAATATGGCTCCAGGTGCTGTATGATGATGGTGAACTACAATTAAGTGATAAATAACCAAATCAATAAAGTAATTGTGCTGTTATGTAACAGGGCAATATCCAGGAAAACGTTGCTGTTTTCTATAATTAGAAGACTGAGATAACAACTGGTGCAATTCCAAAAGCTGTCCCTTTCGATTATCCATATATTAATATCGAGGTTCAACTTTTTGTTGTACTTTTATTAATTCCTTTCATTATTATACAAATGTGAAATATGTACAATTAAAGTGAAGAAAAAATTAATTAATAAATTACAATGAATAATAAAAACAATATGATATAACAATTATGTATAATAGTAATAGGATAAAGGATTGAGTAGGATATACATGTGATAATGCGAATACAAATTATGCTGAAAAATAAATTCTTCCATCTCATAAAATACTGAATTTCTAAAATGGATATCACCAGCAAATGATAAAAGTACAGAATTTTACCAAAGCTGTGTATTAAAATATAAAAAGTTAATAATTTTTTAAAAAACAACTTAAATCCTTTATGGTAGACGTAAGTCAAAAAAGGTTAGGTTCTAATGAAAATTAAATTATTTTGTTGAAAGCTAAATTTGATTAACTACTACTGATCAGAACGCTGTTCAAGACCTCAAAAACTGTCAAAAATTTTATGATTTTAATTACAACAAAAATCTGATATGCACAGCATTTTCTGGACGGATAAAATGAAACTACATATAATATATTATCAACTGAGTATTAAACAATAAAATACAAGAAATATACATGTGTTTAAAGATATTGATGTATATTCATTTAATGGCATATAAACGTTTGCCTTAACAAAACAGTGAGGATTTTGTCGAAGAAACCAAAACTTTCCCTGACCTACCTACTCGATTTGTAATGATTCATATTGCCAGGCCATTCAAGTGTCTTTGTCAATGTTAGATTATCTAAAATTATTTATTTAGAAGTGTTTTTGATAAGTTTTTTTTTATATTGTGAGAGGCAGAAGAAATATATGTATGCAATGAATAATATAAGTTATAGAACCATGAAAATATTATAATGTTGCTTTATATAGATATATACACAAACTATTGTGACTTTGTATACTTAAAAATATGATATGATCCAAAAACAAACAGCTCAATGATAAAAGAAAATGTGATATAAAATGATAAATAGTGACATATATAATGTATTCATACATGTAATATAATATTAACCCTCTTCATGAAGAGAAAAAACTATTTGTCAAGATTGGCTGTAGCTGCCTCTAAACCCTTGAGCCCAAAACTCATAAGATGTTTTGTCTGCTTTTAAGCCATTGAACCAAAAACTCATAATATGTTTTTGCCTCTAAACCCTTGAGTCCAAAACTTGTACGATGTTCGCGCCTCTAGCCAAACCCTTTGGAAAAGGAACGTACACCCTAGATTGATAAATTATCAATTCTACCTCATGTCACAGCAACTGATAAATACTGAGTATAACAATGATAGACAATCATTCTTTGATCAATTTACGTGCTAGAATACAGACTAGAAACAGCAACAATTTCTAAGATGATAACTCTATACCCTATACAGATGGGTTCAAACTTCAAAGGGTTAATATATTGTTGTATTGATTAATAATGATGGTTAGATCTACATGTACTTGTAGTATGCTATAGTTACATTTAGTATACTGCTGTACATGAACAGAAAGAAGGGAATTTGGATGATAAACTAAATATATGAATAATGTACATAGATTATTATATCATGAATTATTAAGTTAATTTGATGAATGCACCAAATATTTGTATTAAAAATAAATTGAAATGAAAATAAAAACATGGCGTATATACTTAAATTATATATTGAAATGTATATAAAGATATCTTATAAAAGTGAATTGATTAAAATGAACCGAAAAGTAAAACTGGAATTTAAAATTTAAAATGAAACCTACACCAAATTAAATTTTAATGCTTGTAAAAAGACCAGAAATTTTAAGTATATAGTGTAATTTGATATTGTTTATCTTTTAAATTAGTTCACTAAAAAACAAAATATTTCAGATAAAAGTAAACTTACATTGGTCTTTTTACAAAAACTGTGATGTGTGAAACACTTAATATGGGTTCTAAATCTTTTCCAATGGTGTAGATTTGAAATCAACGCCAACATAATATAACACCATCTCCAAAGGCTAATTATAAGCAGATTGACAGTCGAAGATAGCATTCTATCGTAACAGATTCATCACCATGTTTTTCTATCCAGTACTTGTTCATAAAAGTAATGGTTCATAAATCATAATAAAACTGTTATTATAGAATCCCTTTATTCAGGATCTAATAAGAACACAAGGTAAATTATACAGTGTTATGTGGGCAAACAACACCAAAATTACACAGAATTAAATAAATCCAGTCTATGCATTTATTTCAGACACAGTTTCTTTGTGATCTGAAGACTTTTTCATTTGTACATCATAAATGTTACCAGGTTAAGTAGAAAAATGGGATTTGAAAAAATTCAAAATAAAAATACTGTATTATTTACCTAGTCTTTAAATCGACCCTGATCCTCTTTAAAAGCAATAGCAACAGCAATTACCAACATTTGTTCATCAAATATATCCACACTTACATTTTTCCAATGAAATTCATCAATTATTTCCCCACTTTAATTTTTTCTTTGAAATAAGATAAATTTGCACTTTACAACTCCTTTTTAATACTTAAGCAAGAATTTAAACAAATCAGACAAAGGAGTCCTTGAGAATGCACATGGCTTTTTCATATAGACACATAATGATAAACAAATGTTGCAATTGGCAGGAAAGCAATTTGAATTAAGCCTCAAACACATGAATATTTTTCTGAAGATCGAGAAAATCATATATAAAAATGCGTAAAATTTCATTCAAATTCAAAAACAGAAATCAAATCAGATGATGAATTTGTATTTGAGACTTAATAACAGAGACTGTCAATTGTTAGTAAAGCTATAAAAAGGTTAGATTATCCAGTCCCTTATGCCATAATGCCGACTGAATCTTCCTACCTCGGCCCTGTCGTAATGTAGATGGTGAAGCCACGCCTGATATATCTGATAATACAGTATCTGATAAACTACCACTACTTGTTTCAGAGGGAACTGTTGTATCCACGACTGTAAAATAAAGTTAAAACATTCCGATCACACACAAACATTACTGGATGTAATGGCACTTCTTTTTATTCAATTGCAATACCATCATTGATATAATCATATATTTAACCTATTATTTTATTGTTTATTATTTCTTTTCATATACAAAAATACCTGATATACGGTATTAATGTTTTGAGTTAATAAAAATAAAATAATAATATATTTTCAGAAACTGACGCATTAATTTCAAAGAGAAAATTTGAAAAAATATGAAATGAACCCATTCTTAAAGACAAACTTACTTGCTGAATTTGTGGGTAAAACAGGTGCAAAAATATAAGCTGCAAAATCTTCAAATGTTGTATTTTCTGTATTCTGTTGTATGATTGTCTCCAGGCACTTGGCACGCTCCTCGTAACTAAGTAGCCATTAAGAAAATTTTAAACATGTATGCAATAACAAATTTGTTTGCAAATTTATTGTAAAAATTGCCTGAAGTAACAAACATGAAAACCATATTGCTGGTCGAGTCACTCCTACCTTTGCCCAATGTTTAAATCGTATTTTTTTTTCTGAACAGAAATTTGACATTCAAATATATCCATTTGAATAATATAAATACTGGTAAAAACCAATTCCATTGTTGAACCATGTTCCCTACTCTTACTGTTCTTCATTTACTGTTAACTCTTAAAAAATCACCCAATCTTCTTGGTTGGTGGTATCATCTTTAAATAAATCACGTTCTACATGATCCAATAAAGCTGATATATTAAAAATCACGGTAAACCCAATCCCTTAACTACCCATTTGCTCTTATGTTGGTGAATAAAGGATACAAAGAATGAAAGAAAGGCATTAGTGATCGCTTAATACGACTAGCATTAATGGCTGTAGCTCGAACCAGACCAGGTAAAACTTTACTGTCTACTATTGCACCATCAAACAGAGGTCCAAAATATGGCACCTATGAAAAAAATCAACATCAAATTAATTTCAAAATGTACATTTTGGACTAAAGTGATATTTGACATACAGTACCTTTTTTCTACGCATATCCGTGCAAGTGTCATCTCCTAATGTACAACAAGTTGCAACATTAGTGTTAACAGAAAAAAAGATACATCCAAGAAAGTCAAAACAAATTTGTGAATCGAAATTGAGACAATATAAACTTCTTTTTAAAACAAGTTATTTGACCAAAGTACATATGAATTAATTACAAAATATCTATTAGTAAACATCTTTTTTAAGAACTAATAAATTACATGTTTCATCTTTTACAAGAGCATATGTTATGTCGTTAAATAAGAGTCTCAAGAATTGAGTATATTTGAACTATAATTTCTGATATACATGTATATTCCATGTCCAAAATGTCACCTTATTATTTGAGCTATCTTCCAATAGAATACCAACCTCTGATTTTCTGTTGATCTGTATTCTGTATAAACCACAACTTAAAGGATATATAATGATGATAACATCACCAAACTCTGTAGGTATTATTCCACGTCGATAGTCTCTAGTGTGTTCAGACCATACTATGTGTACTTCATCATTACCAAGATGTCGCATCTACAAATCAAATTTCATATAACTAAACTTTGTTTTTCTCATTAGCTATCAATCTAAAGGAGATAAATCTCTTTGATTTATAATCTTTTAGTGGAATTTAGTAACTGGATACAGCAAAAAAAAATTACCACACACTTATGGAAAACAGCTTGATAAACTTGACAGATTCTTTCCAACTTTGCCTAAATATACATGTATTACTAGTTGCTTTCCATAAGTATGTCTTATCGTCTTCACTCTTGTAATTACCTTGACATGTTTTGATTCATCGGTACCAACTGGTATTCTAGTGGACACATGAAATATAACTTCACATGTTGATGTTGCGTAGTATGGAGCTGTATCACCAGTTGTTTTATTTTTCTGTAAACCACCTATAAATCCCTGATGTAACTCTAGATCCACCTGGTGAATAACAACAAAAACCATGTTTAAGATACTTATAGAAAAGTCTACACTATGAAGATTTGGTTTTTAACCCCACAAGAGATTTAGAAACAGTTGACTGATGAACAAAAACTCAAAAACATATCAAATCAAATTCAGAACATCATAAAATATTAAATGGCAAGAAAATAAAACAAAATGAATAAATAAAAATATGATGAATGAATTTGTCCAAGTATTATTTGCAGGTACTAACCTCCCAACCAAGACCAGCTACAAAGCTCTCAAAGTCCCGACTACCAGAGGTATTAGATAAAATAGAATTTTTGTCTTCTTGACCAGTAGCAACATAAATAACAGCTATCTTGTGAGTTTCACGACTAAATAACAAAATACAATTTGTAGAGCAAATTAAAAATCAACTGTGAACAATTCTTGTATGTAGGTTGTCATGCAAATAATTAACTTCTCAATAGATGGTGTGTAGTTTTAACTGTGTAGGAATATTTCATCTATATCATCATGTTTGTATTTGATTCCCGAAATATAATAGTACCCCCTGCTTCCTGACTAACAATGACATATACATTGTATCTACATCAGTTACCATGACATTCGAAGCATTTTCACATGAGATATTTTTTTAATATTTAACTATTGGTAATTGTATCTGTATTGGCCGATATCTTTTGCTATCAACGTATGATATCAGTAAAACCGATAGTAGCCATATCCACACATCACTAGTCCTAATGAAGTATTTAGATTATTCATAGAATATTTCCTTGGGTCTATTGTTCATTGAAATAAAATAATATATATGCCACTAACATACCATTTTTGGTTGTCCAAATTTTTAAGTTCTCTCAACAATTTATCAGTCTTCTTCAGTAAATCAAACTGACATCTTTAATACAAACATATATTATAAATATAAGCACATTAATTTAATAGAAACATATAGCACGTTTTATTGAATTAAACACAAAATTTGAAAATACAGCATATTATGTATATTTGAAGAAAAAAAGGCATATTATGTACATATCATAATAAAGCATATTTTTCCCAAATAAAGCATAATAAAGTATTTTTTTCAAAATAAAGCATATTTTTCAAAATAAAGCATTTTTCAAAATAAAGCATATTTTTCAAAATAAAGCATATTTTTCAAAATAAAGCATATTTTTCAAAATAAAAAATTAAAGCATATTTTTCAAAATAAAGCTTATTTTAAAAATTAAAGCATATTCAAAATAAAGTATATTTTTCAAAATAAAGCATATCTTACAAATTAAAGCATATTCAAAATAAAGTATATTTTTCAAAATAAAGTATATTTTTCAAAATAAAGCATATCTTACAAATTAAAGCATATTCAAAATAAAGTATATTTTTCAAAATAAAGCATATCTTACAAATTAAAGCATATTCAAAATAAAATATATTTTTCAAAATAAAGTTTATTTTTTCAAAATAATCAAAATAAAGTATATTTTTCAAAATAAAGCATATTTTTCAATATAAAGCAAATTTTTCAATACAAAGCATGGGGTTTAATGTCTACTCAACACAATCTAGGTCATTTCGGGACTAACATATGGTTCAATTTTATTTCAACTCGCTTGCACGTAGAAATCTTTAGGTGTTGGAGGAAACCTGAGGGCCCGAGAAAAGAAACACGTGGTTGGACAGGCGACCCTACTCCTTGTCACATACAACTGGGAAATCGAAACCAAGCCAAATGACTCAATCACAGACCTTATGATGCAGCGTGTATACGCTAACCATTCTGCCATCCAACGCCCAGCATATTCTTCAAAACAAAGCAAAGGAATAACATTGATTGACTTTAAATAAATTGTAGACATTTATACATTAGCTTAAATTTACCTTTTTTCCCATGACATCAGTCCCATTTGATCTAATAACATACGACACATCTGAAATGGTGATATAGGATCCTCCATTTCATCAGGTAGTTCTGGTTTAGCCAACATACTGTAACAATTTAAAATAAGTAATAATTTATAAAATTCATCCCTTTAAAATCATTTGATCAAATGGATGGATCGTTATGCAAGTATTGGTGCAAGTCAATCACACAAAAATCTAAATACCTAACAAAGCTTGAGATAACAACACATGTCCTATCTTATATTTTGCATGTTTTATTTATTGAGTTATATACATGAAATCATTTATAAATAATTAATACATTTACAAACAATTCATTCAATGAAAATATGAAATCTGTAAGCCTAAACATATGTAGAGTTTGTCCTACAGGGAATTGATCTCCTGTAACAGCTGACAAGATTTGAGACATTATTCAACATTAGGTAAACAAAATCCAGATATCAACAGTTGATAATCCCCAAGCTTGGATTCAGACAGATTCAAAAGATGCCTATAAAAGGTTTTTAATCACGATCATAGTCATAGGTACTGCTGGCTTTTTTGTCTGCAGGTGAAAAAAATGTTTCGCCAAATGTTTGTGAAATCATGTGGTTTCAAAATTGCATACATATCACATAATGGTCATGTGATATGTAAGTGATCACTGATTGCATGGTGCTGTGTGGAAATAAATGTTCAGCAAATGTTCGACTTCAACACAGACGACGAACAGAGCTAACATGTTTGATTTCACTAACATTATTGTTTGTGTCTTTTTAAACCGTAGACGGTGAAAAATTTGATCGGAACATGTTTTCATGCATGTTTAGCTAAACTGTTCCATTGTCTATGATCAGCTTTAGGTAAAATTTTTCTACGATGGTGCCTAAGACATTGGTCTGCTTAATTTAGAAAAGTATACGTCCTTATAGACCAGTAGCTTTTTTCACAAAAATTTAGTCTAAAATATTTGAAGCATTTGTAAATATGGCCCCCGATTTGCAAAAGCCTCTAGATGTATAAATGAAAGATAAATCTGAAAAATTATCTTAAATTTTTCAATTAACAATCAAAGCTTAAACAGACAGATTGACAGACAACTAAACATATGCCCACAGTAGTAGCTAAGTCATCGCAGCAGTCAATATAGGTTGCCACATTCTGAATCTTTTTGGTAAATAATCACATTGTATACTATCAATGACAGATTCGTTGATACAAATAAAGGGCAATAACTCTATAACTAATTGAGCAAAGATAACTATAGATTAAACGAAGGGCTACCATGTTGCTGTATTCAAGTGACAGATTTGATTAAACAGGAAGAATAAACAGACTCCCTCAAAAGTTCAAGTATCAGAAGCCAATCCAGCAACATACTCCGCGCAGTGTTGCGTTAGATTAGAGGTAATCCAACTACACACTGCTATTATGAGTGGATATTGTTGTTTTAAATTTTGATTTGTCAGTAGTCCGTCTACCAACCAATCACTAGCTGCCAATATTGGACCAAATATGTTTACATAACGTTACGTCATGACTCACGATTTTATTATGCCTAATTAACCCGTGCATAGCAGAATACTGCATTAAAACTAATTGTGTGACAAACGAGGCTATCAAGTCGAATGAAATGTAAACAATAATGTTTGGAAACGAACATACTTTCACCGTTTTGAATACCTTAAATCACTGTCCAAAGTTTTAGGGAAGACCCAGATTAAACGAAGGACTGTCATGTTGCTGTACTTAAGTGATAGCTTTCATTGAACGGAAAGAATAGACACACTCCCGCATAAGTTCAAGAAACAGACGCTATTCCAGCAATGGTCAGAGGGTGATTTCTCGGGCCATTGCTTCAGGAATATGATCCAGCAATGGCCAGGCCATTGCTTCAGGAATATGGTATATAAAGGGATGGACATGATCAATATCTCACATTTGACAAAAAAAAGTTTTTACTTTCACAACCATTCTGCCCAGTTCACAAAAATTAAATTAAAACACAGCTAGATGATACAAGTGGAAAAAAAAATATATGTATAAAAATTAGATGAATATTTAATGCAAAATTAACATAAAACAGTCATCCATTATTGGTGGCAATTTCAGCTCATTTCACAAGGGAATTGAAAAATATGAATGACATGACCAAATAAAGGTGATTAAACTTTGAATATACATTTATGATTTCAACCAAATTAACATGTTTGGTTTTTTTTTTAAACAAAATTTGTGATCTACACTTGACTTTTACTACAATAACATGCAGGTGTAAAAAGACCATATACAGTGATGAAATAAAAGATTATCTTGACACCAATACAATATCACTTACAGCTTTATTTCCCTTTGTCTGAGCATTTCAAATAAATCAATTCAATTGGTTTAATAATAATAATAATAATAATAAAGGCTGAGATCAAGCACAGAAAGTACCTTTTCCATATTAAATTCTCAGAAATCCATCATCTTTCATCAAACATCTGACTCTAGATACATCTTATTCTCTTGACATTTGTGCAATAATTGATCCAATGTTTCTCATAAAATGAGTTTATCAATATTGATCAACTTTATATGATTTTAAAGAAACATTATGTAAGAATTAGACAAAAAATTAGATTACTTTATTCTGAGCAAAGTTATGAATGATTGAAGTTTTGACTGGAAATAATGTATGTAGTCTTGATTGTCAACTACCATAATAAACAACCTCTCAATTTTCCATTTCAATGTTTGACCAAGGTATTGCCGACATTGTCTAATCCATTTAATATCTTAGTCATCCGATGTTCAAGAGAGTTGATTATATGTGCGAGTTTGCCAGGTGAATAGTTGTCTAAATCATACTTCATATAAAATTTCAAGCACGAAAAACTCCTGAAATATTCATATATTTAACTCTTACATAATGCATCTTTAATGACAAATTAGTCTTATTTTCAAATTGAATCCGCATCAAAGATGTTATAACAAGAATACAGACAATGAAATGTAAGCCTACCTAACATCTGCCTTGTGATGTTTATAATATTCTAATTCTGCTTGTCTCTGATCTAGTACCATTGACGTCATCATTCCTTCAGCCTGATCACACAAGTCTTCTGGTATGGGCGGATTAATGTTCAAAGGTTTGCCAAGCCGTAATAAACACTCCGGGCTTGTATGACCAATATAACATAGTAACTACAATATAAGAATTTACATATTCTCAAACCAAATTTCGGCAAAAGAGGTAATACTCAGCAAAATTTACAACTAGAGTAAAAAAAATAAGTATAAGCATACTATGGACCAGGAACTAAGTATGACATCATCAAAGTCATCTAAGTCTGTCAATCAATGCATAATCTTTTAGGAAAGCGTCTGCTAAGTTTACGTCCATTGTACATGAATTGGCTAAGCCTTATTCTTTATTTGAAGAACGTGGCCCCAAGAACAAGAAGATAAGTGGAGCTTGGGTACCAGTTCCTGGACCAAAAACAACTAAACATCTGGATCTTGATTAATTCATTACAACTGAATAAATAGGCTTGACTAACAAATATTTCTTATAGATATATATTAGAAATGCAAACATCGTTAAAGTAGTGAAATAACTTACATCATCTAGATTGTCATCTTCCCCTGTATTCTCAAACATAGGTAAAATATTGGGGCTACGTTTAACTGAAGGTGTAGGTAAAGCTATGTCTGAATCTTCTTGTATAAGTAATGGTTCAAGTTCAGATTCTGTTGTCTTTCCCAACAATAATTGAGCATCTGTTTAAAACAAATTATACATCTTACAAATCTTGTTTGTTCTTGGGGCAAATATTAGATGATTTTTAGGTATAATACCATTACCAGTTCTCTCTCAATCATACTCAGCCATGGTTCGAATTTAACTCTTATCACCAAAGAATATTTTTTATCCAAAATACTGCATTTGAAAATTCAGTTTATCAATCATTCTTCAAGAAAGTAGCCATAATTAATAAAATATTGGGTTCCTAAAATTAAATTGTGGCAGAATTCTTAACATGTATACCTTTCAAGTATGCAATTGTTTTCTTCCCATTGTCAATGAGATTTCCATCACATACTATCAAACATGGGAGTGGAGGAGACAAATGGGATTTAACATTCACTCAACACAAACTAGGTCATTTCAGGACTAACACAGTTCAATTTTATTTCAATAATTAGACTGTCAAGTTGGACAGGCAACACTACTCCTTGCCACGTACAACTGGGGAATTGCAACCGTGACAGGTCTTAAGATACAGCGTGCACATGCTAACCATTAGGCCATCTACCCCACCTCAACCAGGTTGCATAACATATCACAATGAGATTGTTTGTCAAAGTTTAGAGTTAAAACCTTTGGAAAGGGTAAAAAAAACCTATATGTTTATTCACTTACTGTGTAAAGACGAACCCTTTTTACACCAAGGGGGGCTGTACAATACAGAACTTTCCCAACAAAAGTTGCCACCAACATCTCGAACTATAACACGACACACTGTTTTAGCTGTAGTTAATCCTGCTGTAACTCCACCACCTGGTGCTTCCTGTAATTGATACCTTCTGTTTTACAAGACAAACATTATAACGCAATTGATTACTCGTGTAATTTGGCCTCAAAATTATGGTGTAATAATGTAAACACTACATTCACGCTTCAAAATCAAATCCTATGTATGATCTGCAAGACTTGCCTCCATCGTTAAACCCCAGTTAGTGGATACAACATAATATAAATCATAGCTACATTACCTTTGCTGGAAGTTCCACAAAAGAGACCAAACAACGACGATTTAAAACAAAAAACTGAAAAGAAAGACAATAGAACTAGTAAGTTAAAAGTAAAACAGTACACATACATATATTGATGGCTGTTAAGATTCATTTTTTTTGTGGGCATTGATTAAGGAATCAATGCCGCATCATCAAGTTTCAAAGTAAACATTCTAGTATTTACTAGATGCAAATTTAATGAACAGGTATATGATAAATACTTTTGATAACTACCTAAATTCTAAAAAGTTTTGGTCTTTTTTCCTAAAATTCAAAAGTTACTATACAAGAATATTGAATATAGACAGTCCGACTACTTTTGTTTTTAATTCTGTCACTACTATGACCAATTTAAGTATACATTAAAAATATTACCTGTACATTTGCAGCAGAAAAGATATCAGGTTTTAAATCTTCATCCAAATAATCTGGTATATCATGCTGTTCTTGTACTAATGTATTAAGACGTGCTGGACCAGATCCCATAGGAAAATGACATAGATGGTTTACAAGATGTTTCATTAACTGAAAAAAATTAAAGTTTCCAAATCAAATTGCTTTGGTATTGAAGTAATGAAATTATACACCAAGTTTCATCACTCTCACTCAATTACCATCAGAGTTATCATGCTCCAAAGCATTGACAAAAAAATAGTTTATCTTGGCACAAACTAGGCCACTTCAGGACTAATCCACCTAATGAGAGAGAGAGAAATGTGGTTTAACATCCTCTTAACTCAAACTTGGTCATTTTGGGACTACCATATTTCAATAATTCGCTTGCACGTAGGGGTCTTTAGCAGTGGGAGGAAGCAGTAGAACCTGGAAAAAAAGCCACAGGGCTGTACAGATGACCCTACCCCTTGTCATGTACAATCTGGGGATCGAAACCACAACAGTTGACAGACCTTATGATACAACACACTAACCATTCACCCCCCCCCCCCCCTCAATCCACCTAATAAACATCTACACCTTAATTAGAAGCACATTTATAGTGTTCAGAACTGGGTCAGCCACAATTAATCGACCTGTGGACAAACCCATTTTAAAAGTAGCCTCTTTACTCCGAAAGTTGGAGTGCCAATTAGCTCTTAATAGACCTACTGTTCTTGCTGCCAATTTAACAATATCTGTTTCAGGTTTACAAGGAGGATCGAACACATTTGGTGCTTCAGGCAGATTAGTTAGATCTTCTAATACACTCTCTGATGTATGAGATTTGGGAGAACTATTGACAACTGCTGGATTGTTGTCTGTGACATTGCTGAAATCTGAATCCTGCATGAAATCAGAGAGTGAGTTAGCACTGCGAGGTAAAGAGGTAGTACTATGGCCTGTCACAGCTGAGTGAAGAACCTGAAATAAAATAAAAGAGATCAATTATAGTTTCTACATATTAAGCAAATAAAACAAACATATTTTCATTTTCTGACAATAGTTTCCCCCAAAAATAGGCAACAGACTTTTCAACTGAAAGTAATTTTTCTTAAGCAATTCGCGAAACTACATAAATGGAAATGTATACAGGACAACCCAGCAATATGCATTATGAATTATCTTAGTGGGTCTTCCTTATAACGCAAATTGGTAAATTCTGACTGAAAAGATAGGCTGGCACTGCCAGGCAGGATACGCCCACATTTTCGAAAGATGGACAGAGAACAAGCAATACCGAAAGTGATTTTTCCTACATCTTTAAGTCCTGTATTTCATACTGTATTGGGAGCAGCCATTTAGTTGGTCAGTTCCAGTCTGATATTAATGAAATTCGAAACCGACAATGATTATGGTGTGACGGTACACAACCTAGAAATGTGACTTTTCATCAAAATCGGATAAGAATTGTGACCTGTAGAGAGTCCACAACCATGATAAAAATCGGATAAAAATTGTGACCTGTAGAGAGTCCACAACCATGATATACCATATTTTTACACTATTCGCGTACAAAAGGCGACCATTTCGTCCGGCAATTTTGGTACGATTTTCACGAAATTAGAACTCAACCATCCTCATCAAAATCGAATTAAAATTGTGACCTATACAGGCTCCACAATCATGATATATCATTTTTTTAACAGTATTCGCGTACAAACGGCGGCCATTTTGTCTGTCAATTTTGGTCCGATTTTCCCGAAATTCAAACTCAACCTTCCTTACATTGCAACGGTGATATAATCAAACGTTTTTTTAAATTGGATAATAATTGTGACCTCCAGAGGGACCACAAGCTAAAGAAAGGGGGATTTTGCGTATAACCAGGGGCCATAATTCAGGAAGTTACGATCCGATATGCGCAAATATCGAAAAGAACCAAGATCTTTGGGTTATAACCATGAATTTCAAGTTTCATCAAAATCGAATTAAAATTGTGACCTTTACAGCGTCCACAACCTTGATATACCATTTTCTAACAGTATTCGCGTACAAACGGCGGCCATTTTGTGTGGCAATTTTGGTCTGATTTTCCCGAAATTCAAACTCAACCTTCCTTACGGTGTAACAGTAATATAATCAAACGTTTTTTTAAATCGGATAATAATTGTGACCTCCAAGCTAAAAAAAAGGCAATTTTGCGTATAATCAGGGGCCATAATTCAGGAAGTTACGATCCGATATGCGCAAATATCAAAAGGAAGCAAGATCTTTGGGTTATAACCATGAATTTCAAGTTTCATCAAAATCGAATCAAAATTGTGACCTCCACAGGGTCCACAACCTTGATATACCATTTTTTAACAGTATTCGCATACAAACGGCGGCCATTTTGTATGGCAATTTTCGTCCGATTTTCCCAAAATTCGAACTCAACCATTCCTTAGGGTGTAACGGTGATATAATCAAACGGTTTTTTAAATCGAATAATAATTGTGACCTCCAAGCTAAAAAAAAAGGCGATTTTGCGTATAATCAGGGGCCATAATTCAGGAAGTTACGATCCGATATGCGCAAATATCGAAAGGAAGCAAGATCTTTGGGTTATAACCATGAATTTGAAGTTTCATCAAAATCGAATCAAAATTGTGACCTCCACAGGGTCCACAATCTTGATATACCATTTTTTAACAGTATTCGCGTACAAACGGCGGCCATTTTGTATGGTAATTTTCGTCCGATTTTCCCGAAATTCGAACTCAACCTTCCTTAGGGTGTAACGGTGATATAATCAAACGGTTTTTTAAATCGAATAATAATTGTGACCTCCAGAGGGACCACAAGCTAAAAAGGGTGATTTTTCGGACAATCAGGGGCCATAATTCAGGAAATTACATTCCGATAGCCGCAAATATCGAAAGGAACCAAGATCTTTGGGTTACAAACATGCATGTCAAGTTTCATCAAAATCGGTTCAAAATTGTGACCTCTATAGGGTCCACAAGCTAAAAACGTGATTTTTCGTACAATCAGGGGCCATAATCCATGAAGTTTTGATCCGATACATGCCAATATCGAAAGGAACCGAGATCTTATGGGGATAAACCTATATTTCAAGTTTCGTCAAAATTGGATAAGAATTGTGACCTGTAGAGGGTCCACAAACAAATTGTGGACGGACGGACGGACGTCCGGACGGACAGGGGCGACGACATAATACGTCCACATGAAAATGTGGGCGTATAAAAAGGTGAGGAGAAAATACGTCAAAATAACTCATACCCTAAAGACTTTGTATAAACAGCTACGATCTGTATCAGTAGTCTCCATTAACAAGTATACAGGTATTTTCATACACCATTCAACCAGACTGAACATCATCAGAACAATCAACTACAATATAAATCAAATATTGAATGATATATATTCTAGTAACCTTGCCTTTTTAACCTAATTTGCTAATTAAAGATATGTTCCCTTGAGAACATTGCTTACAAAATATATTTTCATTTGAGTATATATTTCTAATGACCATGAAAAATAGCATTATATACTCATATAACACAATCAATCAACAAAATTTTTTAAAAATCTAATACTTATAGACATGTTAACATTCTCATCCACTTTTCATTGTAAAAATAGACTTGGTAGTTCAGCCTATATTTTCCTATCAATGGTCACATATTTAGAAATATATTTTTTCGGGTGAACACAATTTACATTTATTGTAATGCATGGTTGAGGTTTGATAATGCAGTCTTATGAAAAAGAAAAAAAAATCCCTTGCTGCTAATGCCTAGTCCAAAATTAACTCAAAACATAAAGTTAGCTGTATGTACCCTTTTCTCCTCTTCTTGTGAAGAACTCTCCTGTGTAGAAATTAAACTTGATATAGTAGATATTATCACCTGTAGAAAAACAAAATCATTTCTTTAAATAACATACAGATTATTCAAACATTATTAAACAAAAATTCTTGATCAGAATTGGCATGCACTTAAAAGATCCCTGACATAGTAACACTGCAAGATTGATAAATATGTCAAAATGTTAAAATTGTTTACTGAAGCTATCCAAAACGCAAAGTCGTATAATATAATCCAGGTTTGAACAACTGAGTTGAGAGGAAACTTACCTCTACAATCTTTTTAGGTAAATATGTATGATAAGTGAGCAGTTTATCTGTATGATCACACAATAACATCAACATGTCTGATGCTACTTTTGCCACTTTGCGGTTTACACACTAAAAAATACAAAAAAAACAAAATATATTCATAATTGATTCATTTGCATATGCAATACATTTTATACTGACAATCAAATAAATCGAAACAAAGTCACAATTATCCATTTTATAGTTTAATACTTTAATTTTTAAATCTCACAGGTGTTCTAATCCATTTAAATCTTGGCCATCCATTGGTCTAGAGAGTTGATTACCGGCCTGTCATGTAAATAAATGTCTAAATAATAACTTATACAACATTTGAAACCAAAATAGGTGCATTTAGCTATTACATAATGCATCTTTAATTAAACTTCTGGGCCCTGTTTCACGAAATTTTAACTTAAGATAAAATCCAATTTTAGTAGATACTTCAATTTTGATTGGCTAAGCACTAAAATCAACCTAATATTATCCAATCAAATTACTAAAATTGGGATCTTATCTTAGTTAAAATTTCGTGAAATAGGCCCCTGATACTTGTTGTCAACGCTATTTTTCCATTTTTAAAAAAGATACCTTTAAAGCTGCCAAAAGGATGTCTATACCATCTTTGATTTTAGGGTGAAGAGTTCCATGTGTGAGCTCTTCATATAAAAAGATGCCAATACTACTAACAGCTACACATCTGAAGTAAAACAAAATATACTTCATGGATAAAAAAAAATGGAGGTAAATGACGTCATCAGAATGTACCCTGTAATTATTTGAATGAACAGACTAAAGGAGAAACAGATACAAAATCAGTAACACAAAATTACTCCATGGTATAGGTAAGTCCGAACAGTGGCATAATAAAGTGAAAAATTAAAAATGAAAAGATAATAAAATAAAATGAAACAAAGACTGCATACAGTCTATTTTATTTCTTGTATTTGATAAATTTAAATTAAATTGAGTATTTACCTGGCCAGACCAGCTGGCTCTCGTTTTCCTGCTACTAGCAATGAATCAATGATATGGTTCTGAAAACAGATGAAATGAACATATAAAATAAAGGAATGTTTTCTTAACTTCCTGACGTTAAAATTTATTAATTTGTATAACATTTGGACCAAAATGGTTTTGAAAAAGATTTACATGTGTATGTTTTGATTTCGTACTGCCATCTTTATGTATTAGACAATTAAAGTAATAATAAATTTGTAATCTGTTTGTGAAGTCTGCCCATTTTAAATGATGGTTCTTTCATACACGGATGGCTTACTTATGCAAAATAGTAAATACTTTCACTCTTTCAGATATAAACCAATAATCTATAAGCAAGCTATGCCTTTAACCAATCCACAAATTTTAAACAAGATTTTTTTTTTTCTATCTTGCCAACTTTGTGTATTGAATATCAAACAAAAAGACTGGAGCTCTAAACTTCTTTTTATTATCATACTAGATTTACTGATTCAGCATCTTACTCTCTTGCAAGCTTTCCCGCTTGTTTACATCCTCCATTATCCATTACTATTATTAAACTTAATTACCATAATAAACAGAGTTACCTCCTGTTAACTGTTAATTGCATTAAAACAGTTCAGCTGCAGGCACAGGTTTTTGGCTGTGTTCAACTAATATGTGATCTTGACCCTCATAAATCATGGCCTAAAACATTCACGGCTCATGCTTGTTATTGATATCCCATATTTAGGGTGGACTGAGGAGACGATGTGTGATAAGTGAACATACCTACACACATCTTTGTTTTTTTTATATAGATTACAAAATATGTTTCCTTTGTTTAATATGATCAAAATATATTCATTACCTTCATATCACTGCGTGTTAAAATCATTCTTTCTACAGAGTTAGGTTTAAGAACTGGCATCTCATGAAAATGATTAGGAAAACATATCAAAGAACCTAACATAGAAACAGCTTCTGCTCTTGGAGGCTGAAAAAAAAGAAGAAAACAAAAATCCAATCATAGATGACTTGCATAAATTTTCAAAATTTTAGTACCGGTACCCGAAATGCTCTGTATACGATATTAAGTAATCTTTTTTTTTTTCAAAATAAAAACCAAGTCACTTGTTAATAGTGAGAGTGTAGCCGTACATTATTTTAAAAGATACTAACCTCTCTAACATCCATAGCAGTAATTATAGTCTTAGCTGCATAAATAAAATCTAACATCAATAAATGAGAAGCTGGAAGTGAACAACCAAAATATTTGGGCCCACAATTACGAATTAAAACATTGGCCACATCCTGAAACAAAATGAACACATCAATTAAGAGATTGACACAGATAAATATTGGAATTAAATGAAAGTCTATTTGTTAACAAAATGAAAGCAGAGTGAAAATACTGATGTGCGAAAATTAGTATTGTGATAGATAATCAAAAGGGATCGATGCATTCTGCAATACATCCATTCTTTTTAGTGTTTTGACTATACTGAACAATCAGTGAAACAAAGTTATAATGAAATACTACATTAATATGACTACTATGAGTTTAACCCATGATATATAATAAACAGACTAATCTTAGATGTAAAGTGTATAATAATACTGTGATAATACTTCTACTGAAATAGTAACCTAAACTAGGATACTGAATATTACAATACAATACTAACCTGATCCGGTGAGACTAAACCGTGATGTAAAACATTATAATACTGTGATAATATTTCTAGAGACGGAGTTATATCATGTCGCTGTAACATAATCTGACACAACTGTTGGTAAGCTAATAATTTGCCTTCTTTGTATCTGTTGTCGAGTTTTAAACACTGTAAACATAAACAAATAAATATCAAATATCTGACCAGCTGATACATCCATAAACCACAACAGAAATGAAATGAAATGGGGTTTAATGTCCTACTGTTTTGCTCTGAACAGGGCTAATGCCATACAACATGCTATGAGGGAAATTTTACCCGGACAGCAGCACTACAGCTTACTCTTATATCGAATTCCAAGTGTCAAGGGATCTTTTACGTGCATGTCAATGTGTACAGGGGACTTTGTTTTTTGATCCAATCCAAATGACTAGTCAGCTGTAATTGTCAGGCTAGAAAATCTGTATGATCTTCTCAGTCAATGCAGGGATCGAACATCTATCCTCCAGGCTAGGAAGCCAGTGTCCTACTTAGCCACAACAACGTTGAAAATATGAAAGGAAAGTTAACTCAACAAAATGTTTTCAAAGATTACGATAAATAAATCTGGAAAATCATGAAGGTTGTCTTATACCCGAATGATTAATCTGCCAAATTTTCAAAAATTCTATCAACAATCTGTATCTCATTCCGTAATTTCCTTATAAGAAGGATATTAGCCATTGAAATATTGCATGTCAATATGAATAACTTACCTCAAAAAGCCAAGCAGCAAATTTCTGTTGATGAGGGATGAGAACTGGAGTTGCAGGGGAAATCATGTTGTCAACAGTAACACCAAGATTTTCTCGCATCTAAAATGAAATTTGAATGTTATAGTTATATGAGCCGAACTAGCATCTAACACAATTTAGTCATTCATATTACAGTATCAATAAGCACTATTTTCAAAATTTTCAGGAAAGGGTAATGTTCTTACCCTATGAAGTGTATCTTGCAGATCACTCAAATACTCAAAAACAGATGCATGAATGACAGGGTCTTCAATTTTATTTACATCACCCAGACAACCTAACATCCTTTTCCATAAAATAACAGCCACATCAGGCATCCACCCTGTCACGGTACCACCACATAAAACACTTTTTGATTCATCTAAATCTTAAAAAAATAAAATTAAATACATCATTCCTCGTGCCAACAATCCCATTTCTAAAAATGGGTCGACACATTAACCTGTTTAAGGGCGTTGAGTAGTCTAAAATGCAAATTTTAAAGCTAGCACTGTAATTTTTGTTGATAAGATATGACATTTTTTGTTATTTGGGGTGATAAACTACATATTAATCACCAAATAAATACCAATTTTATTTACCAACTATGTTCCAAACTTGGCCCAAAAGCATGATAAAGATAGGTTGCCAGGCAACGAAACATACGCCCACAGCAGCTAAATCGTCCGAGCAGTCAACAAGGGTTGTCGCATATTTTTACTTTTTTCGGTAATGAAACATTTGTAATACACTAAAAACTGATTAAGAGTAACAACTCATTATGTAATTATCAGAAAACCATTAGAATTTGATTGCTTTTTATAAAGTTTTACCCCACGCTAACAATTAGTATATACATGAAACATTTAATATCATGGATTTAGCTGTTCAGTTATCTAAATTCATTGAAAATCAAAATACTTGTTCGTTTCAACACCTTAAACTATATGTATCAATCTGAAGTCAATCGGATGGTAACTTTGGCCTCTATAGCGTCACAAGAATTTTTGAAGTTATCAAGGGAGATAACTCTGGCAGTAATTATTTGAAATCGCTGAAAATCAATAGGCTTCTTCGTCTCATGACCTTAAACACTGTGTATAAATCTAAAGTCAATCGGATATTAACTTTGGCCTCCAGAGCGTCCACAAGATTTTTTGAGGTGATCAAGGGCCATAACTCTGGCACTAATTATCGGAAATCGCTGAAAATCAATAGGCGTCTTTGTCTTATGACCTTAAATACTGTGTATAAATTTGAAGTCAATCGGATATTAACTTTGGCCTCTAGAGCGTCCACAAGATTTTTTGAAGTGATCAAGGGCCATAACTCTGGCACTAATTATCGGAAATCGCTGAAAATCAATAGGCTTCTTCGTTATATGACCTTAAACATTGTGTATAAATTTAAAGTCAATCGGATATTAACTTTGACCTTTAGAGCGTCAACATGATTTTTTGAAGAGATCAAGGGCCATAACTCTGGCACTAATTATCGGAAATCGCCGAAAATCAATAGGCTTCTTCGTCTCATGACCTTAAACACTGTGTATAAATCTAAAGTCAATCGGATATTAACTTTGGCCTCTAGAGCGTCCACAAGATTTTTTGAGGTGATCAAGGGCCATAACTCTGGCACTAATTATCGGAAATCACTGAAAATCAATAGGCGTCTTTGTCTTATGACCTTAAACACTGTGTATAAATTTAAAGTCAATAGGATATTAACTTTGGCCTCTAGAGCGTCCACAAGATTTTTTGAAGTGATCAAGGGCCATAACTCTGGCACTAATTATCGAAAATCGCTGAAAATCAATAGGCTTCTTCGTCTTATGACCTTAAACACTGTGTATAAATTTAAAGTCAATCGGATATTAACTTTGACCTTTAGAGCGTCCACAAGATTTTTCAAAGAGATCAAGGGCCATAACTCTGGCACTAATTATCGGAAATCGCCGAAAATCAATAGGCGTCATTGTCTTATGACCTTAAACGCTGTGTATAAATTTAAAGTCAATCGGATATTAACTTTGGCCTCTAGAGCATCCACAAGATTTTTTGAAGTGATCAAGGGCCATAACTCTGGTAGTTATTATCGGAAATCGCTGAAAAACAATAGGCTTCTTCGTCTCATGACCTTAAACACTGTGTATAAATTTAAAGTCAATCGGATATTAACTTTAGCCTGTAGAGCGTCCACAAGCAATTGTGGACGCCGGACCGACGGACGGACGGACGGACCGACGGACGGACGGGGGCGACGACAATATACGACCACATTTCAATGTGGGCGTATAAAAAGGGGTATTGATGACAACAAAAGTAGAATTTTCTCAGTTATGCCTGCAGATATTTTCATCAAATTTCGCATGAACAATGCTAATAGCAAGTCCCAAAAATACACTGGTCAATTTTTGGCTATAGGTTGTGGTTTGTCTTGTATCCATGGAAACGCAAAAAAACGATGCGTTTTCTTGGAAATTCTATTAGTACAAGCTCAAAAGATTTATTGATAATCCCACCAGTAGATCGAAAGTGGAGGTTATAAGCTACATTTCGACACAAAAACGTTAAAAAATACCAACTCAAAGTATTTTAAAATTGTTGTTCATTATTTACCTTCAAACGAGATTTTGCGATTTGGGGTTAATTCTTTGAATACGTCGACAACAAGTATTAAAATAGGTTGCCAGGCAACGAAACATACGCCCACACAGCAGCCAAATCGTCCGGGCAGTCAACAAGAATTGTTGCATATTAAGGAATTATCAGAAAATCATTAGAATTTGTTTGGTTCTTATAATCAAACGTTTTTTTTTAAATCATATAATAATTGTGACCTCCAGAGGCACCACAAGCTAAAAAGGGTGATTTTTCGTACAATCAGGGGACATAATTCAGGAAGTAATGACCCGATGGCCGCAAATATCGAAAGGAACCAAGATCTTTGGGTTTAAAACATACCTGTCAAGTTTCATCAAAATCGATTCAAAATTGTGACCTCTATAGGGTCCACAACCTTGATATAACATATTTTCACACTATTCGTGTACAAACGGCGGCCATTTTGTCCGTCAATTCTAGTCCGGTTTTCACGTAATTCAAACTCTCATTTCATTACCATGTAACGGAGATATAGTCAAACGTTTTTTTAAATCAGATAATAATTTTGACCTCCAGAGGGACCAAAAGCGAACAAAAGCGATTTTTCGGACAATCCGGGGACATAATTCAGGAAGTTATGATCCAATGGGCGCAAATATCGAAAGGAACCAAGATCTTTGGGTTATAAACATACATGTCAAGTTTCATCAAAATCGGTTCAAAATTGTGACCTCTATAAGGTCCACAACCCTTATATAACATATTTTCACAATATTCGTGTACAAACGGCGGCCATTTTGTCCGTCAATTTTGGTCCGATTTTCACAAAATTCATACTCAACCTTCATAACTATGGAACGGTGATATAATCAAACGGTTTTTTAAATCAGATAACAATTTTGACCTCCAGAGGGACCACAAGCTAAAAAGGGCAATTTTTCGGACAATCAGGGGCCATAATTCAGGAAGTTACGATCCGATTGGCGCAAATATCGAAAGGAATCAAGATCTTTGGGTTATAAACATGCATTTCAAGTTTCATCCAAATCGGTTCAAAATTGTGTCCACTACACTGTTCACAACCTTGATATAACATATTTTCACACTATTCGCGTACAAATGGCGGCCATTTTGTCCG
Organism: Patella depressa; assembly: GCA_948474765.1. Lineage (NCBI taxonomy): Eukaryota > Metazoa > Mollusca > Gastropoda > Patellidae > Patella > Patella depressa. Next base: position 52,476,397 of record OX419719.1, on the reverse strand, counting down.
TCAATTTTGGTCCGATTTTCACGAAATTCGAACTCGACCTTCATAACCATGGAACAATGATATAATCAAACGTTTTTTTAAATCGGATAACAATTTTGACCTCCATAGGGACCACAAGCTAAAAAGGGCAATTTTTCGGACAATCAGGGGCCATAATTCAGGAAGTTACGATCTGATTGGCGCAAATATTGAAAGGAACCAAGATCTTTGGGTTATAAACATGCATTTCAAGTTTCATCCAAATCGGTTCAAAATTGTGTCCTCTACACTGTTCACAACCTTGATTTAACATATTTTCACACTATTCGCGTACAAATGGCGTCCATTTTGTCCGTCAATTTTGGTCCGATTTTCACGAAATTCGAACTCGACAATCATAACCATGGAACGGTGATATAATCAATCGGTTTTTTAATTCGGATAACAATTTTGACCTCCAGAGGGACCACAAGCTAAAAAGGGCAATTTTTCGGACAATCAGGGGCCATAATTCAGGAAGTTACGATCCGATTGGCGCAAATATCGAAAGGAACCAAGATCTTTGGGTTATAAACAAGCATTTCAAGTTTCATCCAAATCGGTTCCAAATTGTGTCCTCTACACTGTTCACAACCTTGATTTAACATATTTTCACACTATTCGCGTACAAATGGCGGCCATTTTGTCCGTCAATTTTGGTCCGATTTTCACGAAATTCAAACTCGACCTTCATAACCATGGAACAGTGATATAATCAAACGTTTTTTTAAATCGGATAACAATTTTGACCTCCAGAGGGACCACAAGCTAAAAAGGGCGATTTTTCGGACAATCAGGGGCCATAATTCAGGAAGTTACGATCCTATTGGCGCAAATATCGAAAGGAACCAAGATCTTTGGGTTATAAACATGCATTTCAAGTTTCATCCAAATCGGTTCAAAATTGTGACCTCTAAACTGTTCACAAGCTAAAAAACGTGATTTTTCGTACAATCAGGGGCCATAACCCATGAAGTTACAGTCCGATACATGCCAATATCGAAAGGAACCGAAATCTTAGGGTGATAAACCTATGTTTTAAGTTTCATTGAAATCGGATAAAAATTGTGACCTGTAGACTGTTCACAAACAATTGTGGACGGACGGACGGACGGACGGACGGACGTCCGGACGGACGGACGGACGAACAGGGGCGACGACAATATACGTCCACATGAAAATGTGGGCGTATAAAAATACAACAATTCGGATGTAAAAGTAAATAATTACTTCACTGCACTACTCCACCGCACTCTAAATCATGTTATGCATTCAAAAAATAGTAATCTTTGACCATAAAAAAAAAATCTGTCATGTTCCTTTCGTGATAGATAAATAGACCTGGATAATCGCGTCATACAGGGAATTCCTTCTGGTCACGTGACATCTTCCACTCCCGTTGAAGCCACGTCTGTGTTGATCACGTGACTGGCGTGCACGACGTCATAATTTATTCAACACCTGATCTAGGTCGGGGAATCAGTCTCTTTTGCTATAAATAGTTTTATTCCTCCGCCTCGTATCTCCATTGTTACACATAAAACGACGCGACTTTCGAGAGTTTTCTGAGTTATTTTATAAGTGGAACAAGTTTGCAAAGACTTAATTAATAAGATTGGCGTTGAAAAGTTAGTGCGAATCTTAGACTGCTCAACGCCCTTAAAAATACATGTAAATAAACTTTATAAAATGATCCCCTGAAAATTCAACATTACATTAGAGAAACAGAAACATAGCTTTACAAAGGAAGATTTTTGAATTCTATATCATCCAATCCGTTCCTATTGCAGTTTAACTTCTTATCCACCAGCACAGACTGAACCTGAGCTGAACTGAACTGTACTCAAATGCTGCTTGAACTTTCCTAACTCAATGACACAAAGAATTCGGAGAGCCCACATCTTCATTTTAAAAAAATTAAAGTATAACAATTCAGATAAAGGTAACTTTTATATCTACACTTTACTTACCTCCTGATCTGCTTTCATCAGCTCCTGCCATCATGTCAATATGTAGACTATCTCTATCTGGTGTAGGGCTGTCTTTATGAGGGAGTGTCATTTCACTTGTTGGTGAAGGTGATGCTGATCCAGACTGTGATACAGGAGATGGACTTCTTGACACTTCAACAAATAATTATACATCAATTAACAATATTCATGCAAATCTTGCTTTCAAGAAAATAATTAAAGAGGCAGTCCCAGATTTCACTTGGTAATGAGTGACTTGGTAATCAAAATGATCACTTACACTACACAATAACTTACACAAATTGATTCACTAAAATATGAAATGAAATGGGTTTAACATCCTCTTTTCTGTAGCGTCTACACTAAAATATATATCTAAGACATTTTCTTTTAACTTTTTTTTTATGCATTAAGATAAACACCTATTTCCAAGGAAATAAGTATAGAATGCTTTTTACCTCTGGATGTAAGATGATCATAGTCTGATTTATCCAGACTCATATCATCTGCACTACATTCTATAAACTGCCCGTTAGCTAGTTCAGCTGTACATGTACTTGTTGTAGTTATTCTAGCTACTTCGTCATCTTCCATAGCTGCTGTAGCACCTGTATAGCAAATAGATAATGTTTAATTACAGAAAATAAATTCAATCATAATCAATTTTAGACTGGATGGTAAAATGTGACGGTTAGAATTCTGCTAAGACATTTATACCAACTTTCTTCAAGTTCAAAATTTTACCTAATCTACCTGATGTGTACACTGGAACTTGTTTTTTGTTCTATCTAAACTAATAGGTATCGGCTAGATATTGATATTTAACTATTTGAAACAGATTTTGTATAAGATTATTAAGGTATTTTTTTCCCACTAAATCCGATGCCATTGAGATTTATAGTGCTTTTTTATCACATCAACTTAAGTCCACACAAGACTTTAAATTAAAATCTTAACGTTCTAACATCACAAAATATTACATTTTCCGGGGTTTTTTTAACTTTTGGACTGAAATATCTTGATAATTTCTAATCTGATATTAAAAGACTACTTTACATTAAATATTAGTTGTTTGTAATTCGGGGTATAAAGCAAAGCAAGCTGTGGGTTAAATATTGGATATGACTGACTGCCTGTTTATTATCACTGTAACACAATTGTCATGTAGTTCAGATCGATGCAAAGGTTTAACATTGTCATGAAAGAACAATTATATCACAAACCTTCCTATACAGAGGAGGAATATGTCAGAAATAACAATATAATTACATGTACCAAACATACAAATTTACACACGATTTATTCTTAACAGTACATGTAACCAACACTAGGAACCGGGTATCATTCAGATTTGATGAAAAAAGAAAAGAAACTGAGCTTACCATCTATAATATACATATTCAGTTAATAGATTGCCATCCAGGAAGTATTAAATACCATCAAGATTCATCAAATAACACCCAGGTTGTGCTATCATTTAGTTTGACATCGGTTGTCTAGTTTATGAAACTAAATGGTCATAAACTGGATGACCAATATCAAAACTAAACTAAATGGTCATAAACTAGATGACCAATGTCAAAACTAAATGGTATTTCTTAAACTAAATGGTAGCACAAACTGGGCGTTATTTGATGAATCTTGATGGTATTTAACACTTCCTGGATGGCAATCTATTAACTGAATATGTGTATAAGATTACAGATGGTAAGCTCAGTTCCTTGCCTTTTTTCATCAAATCTGAATGATATCGGTCCCTCGTGCAAAAACCTACCTGGTTCTGTAGGAGAAATGGGGGTATCACATGCAGGCATGCCAGAAGTTGGGCTCGTTTCTTCATAATCGAAACTTGCTCCTGAATAAAGCACCAATTATTCAGCATCAATTGAACAAGCATGCAGCAATTTAAAAAAATAAAGTGAATCATGAAAGCCAACAAGATTTGTGGGTATATTCATATTCATAAACTGTGCTGGTTTTCACAGCGGGCCAAGTTTAATAAATACTTGAATAACAAGATTTAATGCAAGCTTAAAAGCTAAACTACTACCAAGAGATAGTTCTTTTAAATAAATTTATAAATAAGTGTGGCATGAAGCTTGCTAGCTGTGTGTGGGAGGGGGGGGGGGAGGAGGAATAACATTATACGTGAAGGTTCACATTTTATTATTTTTACTGTAAATTAGGAAAAAATAATAACTTAAATGCACAAATATGTGCAACAATTTCAACAATAGTTGTCACATCCAATGACGATTTACTATTTGAATATTTTAAGTCAATACTCAAATACTATTTGATTATTTCAAGTCAATATTCAAATACTGACTCAATATTTTAAGTCAATATTTTTAGTGCATTTTTAGATTTGAAAATTCTGTAAATCATTCAAATCAATATATGTTTCTTTCGTTGATTTTTGAACATTTATTGATTTCAAATTCCATTTGTTTTATCAAATAATGAATAGTTAAAAATTAGTTTGTATAGACTTGAAGACATTGTTGACCTGGTAGATTCAATTAATCTCAAATTCAAAAGAATCTTCCTTTATTATAATCCTTATGTAACTACAAATATGTAAAATACAGAAGAAATAATATGGAACACAATTACTATTTTAATTAAAGCAACATTTCTTTGATTACTGGTTAATTAGTTATTACTTGTTTTTGTGTAAACCATCATTTGCTTGACAACATTGAGACAAATTCAATAAAACATCACTTTAATTAAAACAGAAATTGTGTTCCATATAATGTTTTTGCTCTTATTACGTGTGTCAATTACTAAATATCACAGTTTCATATAACTACAAATTAAAAAAAAACCAACTGTACGTCACTTACTTTACAACTCATGCATTACAAGTAGTCATGCCTATCTGTAAATTTTAAAAACAACAATTAGAACTACAATCCAAACAAACTCCTACCTCTCAATTTTTCCAGAAGTTCCCTAGGATCTGCAATATTTCCTTCACTGCTGCTACGTAACATGATTTCCGAGGGATCTGAGCCAGTACGTGAGTGTGCTGGTGAAGGCTCACCACTCAATGAAAGCTGCTTGTGAAGTTCATGTTTTGATTTCATGCTACCATCACTTCGATACTTTCCTCTTTCAAAAGGGGAATCGGAGCTTGGTGCTGAGTTGGTTGAACCTCTCAATGTACTTCCCGATTCATTCCGTCCCCAGCTACGGGAAAATCCTTTATCACACACTGACCTAGATCTGGATTCTGCAAAATCAAATTCAAAATTGCCTTTATTCTTGAAAATATGTATACTTCTTAATGAGATTTTAGAACACAATACATTATATAGAATTTTCAAAATACCTCTCATTTTGAAGGTTTTTTCTTTGTTTTTACATGCACTAAGCAAGACTGTACTTTTTATCTCCACAGGTGTTACCTCTGACAAGTAATATATATCACCACACTATACAATTTGGCAGCATGTGGGGAGAAATCTCAGTAAAAAATAACAACCAGGACTGCACTGCACTGACAGATAACTAGAATTATGTGAGATGTATAGGTTGTATTAGACACTAAAAAGTGTTATTCTCTATGGACAGTGAGAACTGTGTGCTCCATTAACAGCTATGGCTGTTGATTGGCAAAACTGTATATCCTGAAAATTAGTGGCTGAGTAGCGAACACAGACAAACGGTAATACGCCTTGGTCAATGACGGAGAGTCATGAACATACCAACCATACCATAATAAACACCATGTTCAAGCATGGTATCCAATAGTACTTCTAGTCTGTGCTCATTCTGATCAAAACAAAAAAAACCCCACATTATTTACCAACAATAGCTAAATCATTGAAATACCTTTTCCCCTTTTTCGCTTCTCCTTTTGTTCACTCAATCGTTCTAATGGTAGATCATACAGATGCAGACCATACACTTGATTGGCTAAAACTCGTGTTAATGTTTCCATAGTTTTCTACAAACAAAATAAAATAGAATCGTTAATTCAAATTCTGACGTTGATATTACTAAGAATGAAATGGTATTGTTTAATGTTTCATCCTTGGTAGTGATGTGCGGTTTTTAAATTTTCTTTCGGTTTTGGGTTTTTCTGAGGCAAAAAACCTTGGCTTCGAATTCCATTTTTTTTTTAATCATTTAAAACTGTGTTATGTATGTACTGATTTATGGTTATTTCATACGGATGCTTGAAAGCCATGAAAGCCAGAAAAAATATCAAACATATTGATGTAAATAGTAAACAACAAATTTTTTTTTACTTTTATATGGCTTTAATTATGACTAGTAGTAATAACAAAGTTACTGTTTACTTTTTAGAGGAAGTCATCGTACGTTATTGACAACCAGCTTCGGCTTGCATAAAATTTTCGATTATAAACCAAACCGAATTGAGAAAATAAATAGTCTAGGCCATCCAGACTGATTAAACACTCTATCACTCTATACATACAGACTCTGGTTGATCGAAATTAAAAACAGAAGTGGTGGCTACATTAAAATTTTGGAATTATTAAGTAAACGAAATACGACTACATAAAAATTAGGAATTTGGACCCCTCCCCCCCCCCGAAATGCACAATTATTTTTTTTTTATCGGTTCGATTTTCGGTTTATATGAAAAAACCGATACCGAATAACTGAACATCACTAATCCTTGGTATACCCCTGGGTACAGACATGGGAGAGACATAGTTATATTATCTTGTCTTGATGCTTGAGTGGTCAAGGTCAAAAGGGAAGTAACTCGCATTTCTTTGCCACTAAGATTATTGTGGTGAATGTAAGCAATGATGCTAAGACTTCCATGTAAACTGTTTTTTGATTGGTTTGTAGAATCAACATATGATCAAGGGCAGGTAATTTGAAATCATGAAAACCCTGTGAATGGATACAGGGCACAGTGGAATAGAACAAAACGATCTTTAATGTTGATGCACAAAAATATATAATCTAAAATAGACTTACAGCCCATTCTTTGACGACCTCCATCCAAGATGTTAGTGAAGCTAGAACTTGTAGAAATTCATCCCACAGTTCAACTGGTATTAATACATTCAAGTTAGCTTTAATCCACGTCACTATTAAAGTCTAAAATGTAAGAAATAATGCATTGAGTGGAAACATATAGATTACATGTACTATATTCAAATCTAAAAATATGACCATTTCTGTACATTTTTGGTCTTATCTTAACGAAATTAAAACTTATTATTAATACGGGGAAAAAAATCTAAGATTTTATATTTTCATTTTATTATATAATTTAGTTTACATGCATATGGAATTCAAATAGAGTGACATTAATATATTTCTCAGCTCGGAAAAAGCTAACGTTAGCTTGACAATAAGCCTTTAAAGTTTGAAAACCTATTCAAGCGTAGGCCTATCCCCTATACAGCCATCAGAGAAACATTTTCATTTTTTTACCTGAAAGATAGGCTGTGCTAAGCGGCCACCCAAACTTTTATGTCTTTCAGTGGGTGGATGTAATTTTAATACACCAGATGTAACACGTAGTAATACCACTAACATTTGTTCCCTGAAAGAATAAACAAATATGGTACACCTTAAATCAGATTGGAGGAAATACCACAAAACAAGAAATTATTTGCGAAAAACAAACTTTGTTTAAGAACATTGGCAGTACACGACAATAGTAAATGATACATAACTGTATATTGTTCAGGGCATAAAAATAAACACAATGGCGAGTTTTATTGCATAGACTCAATTACCCAGACACCTGATGGTAAAGCATTTATCGATATTTTAAGTTGATGTTGAGCATAAAAAAAGAATTATTGCAATTTCAATATTTTCATTGCGTATTAAGCTGTCCAGCATTAGTCCAACAGGAGACATCCAGAAGGATATCACATAATATATTTAAATATACCATTTTATCTGAGTTTGAGAGAGAGAGAGAGAGAAATGGGGTTTAACGTCCACTCGACACACACTAGGTCATTTTGAGACTACCATATGGTTTGATTTTATTTCAATAATTCGCTTGCGCGTAGGGGTCTTTAGCAGTGGGAGGAAACCGGAGTGCCCGGAGGAAACCCACGAGGTTGAGAAGGCGCCCCTATCTCCATGCCACATACGCTCACACCAGGGCTCGAAACCACAGCCGCAAGCCAGAGGTGGCCGGCCAGCTAGAGGTCGAAGCGCGGCACTCTAGACCACTAGGCCATCCCAACCCCCCTATCTGAGTTTGAAGACCATTTGTAGTAGTCTTACCATGTACTTTGATTGAGCGTAACATTCATCACTAAATATCTATAAATATTCAACACTCTTTTACACAAATCAACCTGAAAATATTAAACAATTAATTAATATCAATCTTTCTTCTGTATAAATCAATTTAGAGTATTCCAAGCAGTTCATAAAGCCTGTCGCTTTGCATTCTTTATAAGTAATGGCAGCATTAACAAGACAATACAAACTAGTCAAAGAGAACAACTCACGAAGTAATTAACATTTAATAGGCTTCTACTTTTTTCTAGCGCTTATGCGCAAAACCCAAGAATGATAAATTTGGCTATTTGAAATATGATATATGCTCCTACGATAACGCAATGATGAGTTAGCACAAAAGATGAGAATATTGTGAATTGACGTAATTTCCTACCTGCTCTTGAAGTGAACAATCATCTGTAGTTTCAAGTAGGAATATATTTGCCGAGTTAGTGATAAAAACTTGTAAGATCTTCTGCATTCCTGCTCGGACATCAAACTGTTTATTATCACTACCTTCGTCAGCCAATTCCTGCACAGCACCCAGATAAGATGCATTGCGGAGATACCTCGGTTTATCTGTCCCTTCAGGGAACAACCCTTGTCGAGCCATTGACAGATTACTGGCATTTGGAGACTCCTGAAAATTGTTTTTTAATAATGCAAATAGATGTACCCATAATAAATCATTATATGAAACAAGTACATACTTTTAAAATATTATTCAAATGATTAATAAAAAAACTTTCATGCTAATCAAATCAAGTAATTTATTAGTCAACTAATCAAACAAAATCAAATGCATGCAAAAAAAAAATTAACTTAAAAAGTGCCTTGAATTATAAACTTGTTAAATTCTTACAACTATTGAAAATTTGATTCTCGATCAAATGAGAGAAATTATTCAACATTAAGAACAGTTTAACAATTGATATTCACATATGATCTACATTTTAGCACAACATTGCTGCAAACCAACTTTACTTTAAAGAAAAAAAGACACACATATTAGAATCATTTAAAATCATAGAATATTCAATTTGATACATGAATATAAAAGAAAAGATAGGTTGCCAGGCAACGAAACATACGCCCACAGCAGCTAAATCGTCCGGGCAGTCAACAAGGGTTGTCGCATATTTTTACTTTTTTTTGGTAATGAAACATTTGTAATACACTAAAATCTGAGTAACAACTCATTATGTAATTATCTGAAAATCATTAGAATTTGTTTGCTTTTTATAAAGTTTTGCCCCAAGCTAACAATTAGTATAGGAAACATTTAATATCATGGATTTAGCTGTTCAGTTATCAAAATTCATTGAAAATCAAAATAATTGTTTGATTCAACACCTTAAACTCTGTGTATCAATCTGAAGTCAATCGGATGATAAGTTTGGCATCTACAGCGCCACAAGGTTTTTTGAAGTGATCAAGGAAGATAACTCTGGAAGTCATTATTTGAAATCGATGAAAATTAGTAGGCTTCTTCCTCTCAGGACCTTAAACAGTGTGTGTAAATTTAAAGTCAATCGGATATTAACTTTGGCCTCTAGAGCGTCCACAGGATTTTTTGATGTGACCAAGGGCCATAACTCTGGCACTAATTATCGGAAATCGCTGAAAATCAATAGGCTTCTTCGTCTTATGAACTTAAACACTGTGTATAAATTTAAAGTCAATCGGATATTAACTTTGGCTTTTAGAGCGTCCACAAGATTTTTTGAAGTGATCAAGGGCCATAACTCTGGCACTAATTATCGGAAATCGCTGAAAATCTATAGGCTTCTTCGTCTTATGACCTTAAACACTGTGTATAAATTTAAAGTCAATCGGATATTAACTTTGGCTTTTAGAGCGTCCACAAGATTTTTTGAAGTGATCAAGGGCCATAACTCTGTCACTAATTATCGGAAATTGCTGAAAATCAATAAGCTTCTTCGTCTTGTGACCTTAAACACTGTGTATAAATTTAAAGTCAATCTGATATTAACTTTGACTTTTAGAGCGTCCACTAGATTTTTTGAAGTGATCAAGGGCCATAACTCTGGCACTAATTATCGGAAATCGCTGAAAATCAATAGGCTTCTATATGACCTTAAACACTGTGTATAAATTTAAAATCAATCGGATATTAACTTTGGCCTCTAGAGCGTCCACAAGATTTTTTGAAGTCGTCAAGGGCCATAACTCTGGTAGTTATTATCGGAAATCGCTGAAAAACAATAGGCTTCTTCGTCTCATGACCTTAAACACTGTGTATAAATTTAAAGTGAATCGGATATTAACTTTAGCCTCTAGAGCGTCCACAAGCAATTGTGGACGCCGGACCGACGGACGGACGGACGGACGGACGGACCGACGGACCGACGGACGGACGGACGGACCGACGGACCGACGGACGGACGGACGGGGGCGACGACAATATACGACCACATTTCAATGTGGGCGTATAAAAAGGAAAAAAATTTATAGCTGCAAAAAAAAATAAATAAAATTGCCTAAAATCAAAAATAAAATAAAATAAAGAAATTGTAAAGATAGGTTGCCAGTTAAAGAAACATATGTCCACAGCAGCTAAATCCTGTAAATCTTTGATAAATAAAAATGATTAAAAAGCCAAAAATTAATTCTGTAAAATATCAGTGAAGCATTAACCCGATTCCACTAAGTAATCAAAGGTATGATTTATGAACTGTAGAATTAATTATGAGAAATAGTTATTTGATAAACTTAGTCACTGCAATAATCGAAATAGTGAACATAAATATATTTCCAGGCCTGTAAATATCAAGTAGATCACATAACTTATGTTTATAAAAAGAGGACATTGGATTTATGAAATTATATTTTCTTAATTCTGTTGTCTGAATAGTGCACATAGAGCAAATGGGAACATGTTAATTTCCAGTACATCAGGTGATAACTATTTTCTCAAGAGTGTTAACAGAATTCTGCAAAATGATTAAAGGCCATAACTCTAGAAGTATTTAACAGAAATGCTTCTTTATTCACTATTCTTTATAATACACGTAGAGAGAAATATAATTTATCAGACTGAATGATAATTATCTTCATTAGAGCGTTCAAAAGTGATAAAGGGAAATAACTCTCAAGGTTAATACCAGAAATCGCTGAAATACAACAAGCTTCTTTGTGATACTAATATCAACATATAAAGATTGGATGAGAAATGTAGTTCGTACAGTTTCACAATAAATTGACTACGGACATGGGCCACGACAATAGACAACCACATCTGAATGCAGACATATAAAAAAAGGAAAAGAAGATGATTATGAGTATATGATACATACATCAGATGAGCCCTCTTCCACGATGTCTGATAAACTACTGTGTAACAAATCGGGCGTACTGCCACGATCTAAAACCTCAACCTCACTCAAAGGTTCACACATGAACACAGGTCTTTTATCTACATGCTGGGAGGAAAAATACTTACTATTATAATTCATCATGCACATGCTAATTGTTGTAGCAATAAACTTTTGTATAAGTATTTAGCTTAAAGAGACTATTCTGCAAATATCAGATATCTTTACATCAAAATTTCAATTTGAGGCCATTTTCTTTGTAGCTAGCTTTAGTTTTAACATTAACTGTTTAATGATAATATTATGTTTTTTTCCTATATTGGGGGAAGCATGTTATAAAATCCCAAACCAAAATACATATGTTAATGAAAAAATTCAAAAATAAACAAGAAATCATGCAGTAAACAAATAGTAAAAAAAAGAAACAAGTGCATAATAATAATATAATGTATTCTAAGAAAATAATAATAAGCTTTTACATGAACCTAACAAAAATAAATAATTATCTTAAATTAGAATGTGTCTTCTTAAGTATTTTGAGAATATAAATAAAATATATAGTTAAAGAGGGCTATATAATAATATTGAGAATATTTATGTAATCTGTAAAGCCATGCTCATTATAACGGCTTAATAAAGAATATATATATCACTTCAAGTATGAAATGTTTTGAATGATAATGTATAGCGCTTACCTGAAACCATTCCTTATAAACAGTTATAACTCTTCTTATAGCATCTGCATGTTGAAATGAAAACAAAAGAGCCTGGAAGAAAATAGATAATGCATTCAATCTGTGATAACTGCACACTAGCTCAATTGTTGAACCAGTTATTGTGCTTTCATACTTGAGAAAATAAAAACGTACTTTGAGATATCTTCATATTAAGGTTATCTCTAAATGAATGATTAGAAATTGTTTTAATGGAATCAATTTAAGAGTCTGTGAAGTTATTATAAAGTGTAATGTATGCTTTGTAAATTCACAAACCTGTCTAAAACATTCATGAATGATATTAACATTCTCTCGGGTTGAAAACAGAACAGATCGCACAATTTCATATTCTGACAAGGTGTGTTCTTCATGAGACAAGTTGTGCAAATCTTTTTCTGAATATTGGGTACCAGCAGACAATGTACTGGTATTACTTCCAGGAACATTGTCTGTAGTGTCTTCCTTTAACTCTGAACTTTCCCGTTTTTCATCCTCAGAATTACTTGTTGTTGAGCTTGCATCAGTTAGTATTGGTCTGAATATGCCTCTGAAAGTAAGACCAAGGGAAACAGTTAACTTATATGTCACTAGCAGTATAATATTTATATATGTTTTAGTTTAGAAACACTAGACATCCCCCACACAGTCAACCAAAAACATGCAATACAGAAACATGTCCCATACCAACAAGCTAATTGTTATTGTAAAGAGTAGTAATGATATGTTGTTGAATCTCTGTACAAAATAAGTCTTACTTATTATGTGCAGGTGTTGCTAAAGGTTTTTTACTCATCAATGTGAAGTTAGCCAACCAACGTATAAAAGAATCGCGACATTCTGAGACATTGATTGGTCTATCCTGTCTTCCCATTTCTTCCATGGAACGCATTCTGGGCAATTCTGGAAAGTATAACAAAAAATTGAATGTATCTTTAGAAGCAGTAATATAAGAGAAGACGTTTTACATCTGCTGGACACTAACCAGGTCCTTTCAGGACTAACACAAGGCACATACATGTATCAATAATTCACTTATGTTCAGTGGTCTTTTAAAGGTACCTAGAAAAAACCCTTGTGTTAAGAAGGCAAGTACCCCTGACTTGCTCAGATATCAAGCCTTGTGAATTAAAGAACACATATTATATCACTTGACCACCACGTAAATATTGTTCTCATAGTGAACTAATAGTACTTTCCATTAGAGCTGCAACGATTCAGTTCGGTGCACCGATAACCGACACTAGCCGCCTCGGTTCGATCCACGATCTACAACGTTCAAATTTCGCTTCGGTTCAATGCAAATCACATTTCAAATAAAAACCAACGTACACCTTACAATATGAAAAAAATGAAAGACCTGTAGCAATTAAGTCCACTTAAAATTTAAAAAAACCTGGTTTTTACGTAACTTTTAATTTACGTTATTTAACAAAACACGAATGTCACGCGAAAACATAACTAAAACAGAGTGACCTAACTTTAAAACAATTTCTGTATGCTGACGAAAGTTAATCTATTTCAAATTGGTGACATACCGAATTTTCATTGGATGTTAATTTAGGTCAATAGCTTTGGTAATCGTTTAATAAATTCTAAACGATCTCATTAGCTGATAATTCCGGTCATCATCTTCGGATATTTTTGTGTTTAGCGCTTATCACCCATAGTCAAGCAAATACTGGAAGGTAAAATTATGGCAGACGTCGTCCTTCCTCGACCACCTGGTCATATGAAATCTAAAGTTTGGGATCATTTTGGTGTAAGGAAAAATTCTAAAGATGTGGCAACTTGTAAAGTATGCTACACTGACATATCCCATAATTTGCATAAAACAGGAAACACAACAAACCTGTCAAACCATGTCAAAAGAAAGCATATGTAGTATTAAATAAAAGTGTTCAAGAGAATTTTAGTCTTGTGTTTTTATTGTTTTTAATGAATTATATACAGGAAAAATTACTGGTTATTGTAGCTGATAATCGAATCGAAAATAACCGAATCGAATGGTTAAAATCGATAATCAAACCGAATCGAGGTAGTTGTGAATCGTTGCAGCCCTACTTTCCATGGATGCTACCATTTTTATCTCATCCATGTGTTTATTATTACTATTACATACTTCGCTGATAGCAATTACTGTTATAAGTGAAATCTTGGGTAACTAAATTCATAAAATCAAAGCATATATCAAATAAATATACATGTGTAGATAAATTTAAATGCTGATCAAATATTGCCTATATGAATTCTGGTAATCTAACCTAGCACAGGTTCATAAATATCTCGATCACGTTGAATATTCGGTAACAGCCAAGGGAGATAAAACTGTTTAAATTTATTAAAGAGAAAGATGAAGCTGCTTTCTTTCATTTCTTTATTCATCCATTCAATCTTCACCACCTAGAAAACAGTCAAAGATAAAAAAATATCAAATCTATAATATTAATATTTCAAATTCAGAAAGAAACATCAGATATATCAGTAACAGTATAAAGGCATAATATATTTAGACTTTCAGATCATCAGTAGTATTACTAAGTAAAAAGCATCTTGGTCAAAAAACTTCTAAATAATTGATCAACCTCTGAATGATAACTCATTCATATCTGCTAGCATTTAAGACCAAGATGATATCTAATGTTTTGAATGGTATCTTGTTATCATTTAAACTGAAGCAAATATACAAATATCATTCAAATAATGAATTAGAATATTCAGATAGTCAAATCAGCACTGAATTTAGATCCTAGAAGAAACTAGCATGTTGGATCACTTTTATAATTAAAAAAAATGTTAACTCTTTCGATTAAATATATTTAGATTAATAAAATGTACAGTAATTAGAAATTTTCTGAAATGTCTCATTTACTCACCTCTGATACCAAGCAAGCTAATAGAGCATCTAGAAAATACTTTGTGATATTGTCAGGCATTTTTTCACCAATAGATGGTAAAATTGGAGTTATTTCCCCTGCTGCTATCATTCCACTGCAAGCTAAAATATGAAATTTCAACTTGACATAATCTAATAAATTGAATGTAAAAATTATTTTCTTTTCTTAATGAAACATTGACAAATAAGATGTTCATAAATAATGTAATATGTTTACTAGCAAAGAAAATTTATCAGCTTAAATATACTTTAAGTTTTACAACTTGTGATCTCTCTAAAATAAAATTCTTTACTTTTACATGTTAATGATTTTTAATAACCTGTTCTCGCAGTGGTAAACCTAAATCATTAATCAATATTTTTGATTTATACTTTGGATGCAGCTTGAGCAATGGGATAGGGCCAGGAGAGGGAAGGGACAATTGCCATACGGATCAATTAAATACTAGCATTGAATATGTTTGATGAGGCGAATATAAATACTAATATCCCTTTATTTGATTCAAACAGCCACACACATGCATCAGCAAAGCTTTTACATAAATTATAAAATGCAATACCAAAATCCTAAAAATATTAAGATTTTACTTGCATTTGTTAGGCAAAGTACATGTTTTTTTGGCATCGTAAGTAAATAGGATATTTATACAATGAACGTTACGTTTACATGCCATTTATGAATTCATTCAAACTAATTATTACAAATTAATGATAAAACAAAATCATTAAACATTAGAAATTATTGATAACTAAATGAGAGCAGGATGCATAGCCAGGAATATTTAATCTAATACTACTCCGTATCTTAAAACTCAAACCATTTAATAATAGTATACTGTTTATATATGACACATTATAATATAGCAAGCTGTGTCATCTTTTTTTCTGAAGATATCTATTTGTAAGATATATGTACAATTATATAATATTATGTTGTGAGAAATGGCATAACATAAAATTGTTTTTCTAATTCTTGTGGGACGCAATCAAGTTTGTGTGCCAATATAACATAACAAATCAATATAGCTTGGGAATTTATCCAAAAGACAAAAGGAAAGATGGGTTACCAGGCAATGCCCACAGCAGCTAGACTGTTCACAAGATTTTACAAAGTGAATAAAGGAGATAACTCTAGATTTGATTAACAAAAATTGTTGAAATTCAATAAAGATTCTTTGTCTCGCTAATTTCAACAATGCAGGTAAATTTTTCCTCTCTGAACAATTTGTAGTGGAAGTGAAACAAGGACAATAACTATATACAAAATTAACCGAAATCATTGAAACAACATATATTATTTTGGAAAAGATTAATGATAAATTTAGTTGCTAGTTGGAATGTTTACCGAAAATTGTCAACGAACGAACAGGAAAAGACAACAATTGAATAACCACCACAATTCAATGTGGACATATAAAAATTATAACACAAGTAGATATAAACTTTCAATCATTAATAATAAGTAATCACATCAATCAATTAAATCAAGATGTTATGAAATCAACGTAACATGTTATTATAATGTCAATGAGCCAATTATTAATCTAATTATAACATAAGCTTTGCATGTAGTTATCTATGAGTAGAATATCACATTTAATAACAGATTGAAGTCTAACAGAAAATAAATGCCATGCCAAAATAAGAACCCAAATAAACATTTAATTAAAAGTAATTAAATCAAAAATCTTGGAATCAGACTTACTGAGAGGACTTAGAAAGGGATCTGTTTTCTCAACTGGAGACAAGAAAACAAAATAAGAATGAACAAATTTGTTTAAATGAAGTTTTCAATTCACATCAATGAATGGACGCTTTGATGAAATAATGCACAGCTCTTTTGAGAAGCATACTTATTGATGTCATGGCAGATATTGTGGCTCATGAACCAAAAATAGCATGGGTCCACTTAATTTAGCCATAGTTCATTACCCTCAGTGTCACGATAGAGCCAAATCAAGTACCATTACAGGGCTAGCTTACCGAGTAGACTCGAACAGTTTTGTTTTTAAACTGGTTGATCCATTCTACTACACATGTTCAGCCGATGAAAAGTCTATTGAAATATACATTTTCAGTACTGCACATTCAAGAAAATATATCAAGGTTCATTCACTATTGCTTATAAAAAATTAAAATCAAATTAGGCTTGTATTTTTTGTGTACTAAAATTAAATCAAAATAAATTAAGAGCAAAATGAAATATCAGGAATATTGGCATTATTATTGGCACCATGAAAAAAACTCGCTCTCAATTCTCTTAAACCCTAGCTTAGCTGTTTGCATGCCAAAAATTATTTAATGCGGATCAGGCAAGACAAAACTTTTTAGATTTATGACGAAAATTAATCATTTTTAAGCTGATTTCAAAATTTAATATATCTAAAAACCACAAAAGATATGTGCCCAAACTACGGCTTGAATCACAGCTTCACATGTCTATTTAAATATCTTACCAAATTTATAAAATTAAAACTAATTGCAAAGTTACCATATGTTAAACATGGCAACACCCTGAGGGTCTAAAAAAAAGACCTGCAATAATAGGCAGGTATAGATCGTGAATAATGCCTCTTTAATGACTGGGCAATCTGATAATAGATCAATAAAAATTCATTCTTATCGATGTTCAGTATCTTTATTCCAACACCTTTGCATTGTCCATGTCCCAAAATAACGTTATAGAACAAAGCGTTTAATGTTATTTTGAATATGACATAATATAAAATAAAATACATTTATTTCCATGTCGAAAAGTGATAATGCCTCTATAAACCATACTCCTCGCAAAGTTCCGTTTGATTAGAGGTAATCCCACTACTCACTGCTGTAATGAGTGGAAGTTGTTGTTTTAAATTTTGATTGGTCAGTAGTCCGACTAACAACCAATAACTAGCTGCTGTACAAAAGCTTTACATCTAAAACGAGTGCCAATATTGGACCAAATATGTTTAAATAACGTTACGTCATGTCTCATGATTTTATTATGCCCAATTAATCCGTGCATAGCAGAATACTGCAGTAAAACTAATTGTGTGACAAACGAGGCTATAAAGTCGAATGAAATGTAAACAATGCTGTTTGGAAACAAACATACTTTCACCGTTTTTAATACCTTAAATCACTGTCAGAAGTTTTAGGGAAGACCCAGATTAAACGTAGGAATGTCATGTTGATTGGACGGGAAGGATAGAAACACTCCCTCAAAAGTTCAAGAATCAGAAGTCAATCCAGCAATGGGCAGAGAGGGATTTCTCTGGCCATTGCTTCAGGAATATGTTACAAACACAAGGACATTATGTTTAAATTGATAGAATCAAATAAATATACTGAAAAAACTGATCCTTCTCATAATTCAATGTAAAATCAATGACATACTGTAAACTACAATTGACCATGTGAATGATTGAAGAGACATTTCAGCATCATCTCCATCATGCAGCTCATTATAGACACTTCAAAACCTTATCAACAGGATTTATGACAAAAAAAGATGAATTTACAAGATGAAAAATGTTACAATTTAAGAATATTATATATGTACTGTAAAAGCATTTTGAAGATCAATATGTTTTTTTTGATTATTGCGCAATTATAAGAACTTCATTTTTAAGAAGAAGTCCATTCAAATTAATCCCTATCACTGCATTCTTTGCAATGCGTGTTAAGGCCTAGAATTGTAATTAAACAGAATAGTTATAATCAAACACACACCCCTCAAAAATGTCAACCGTGTAACCGTGTAACTGTGCAACGTAATGTAGAATATTGAAATTATATGGATCTCGCGGTAACCAATAGTTAAGAACATGAATTATGCCACTATATGTATACAAGGCGTTCTGTACACAGTGCATGAGATATCACTGCAAGAAATAAACTGTTACAGCAAACTGGATGAAGAATCAGAGTCATGTGATCAAAGGGAAATAACTACATTTCACTCAAGACATAAGCAACAAAGATATGGGAAGCGGTGGCGGTTCTGTCTTCCAAACGGAAGTTGATTGAGTTTCTATAATAATAATAATACGATTCTTATATCACGCTAAAACTCCAAACAATAAAGTCTGCTCAAAGCTCACACAAAGTCAATTCTATGTTACTTAAGAGTTTGTTTTTAATATTTAAAAAAAAACCAAGAATGTCTTTAATGTAGATTTAAATATTGAAAATGTTGGAGCAGATTTTAAAGCTAACGGAAGAGCATTGCACTTCAAGGCCGCTGAAACGTCAACTATACCTTGGCATTGTTATGGTATGCTTTTATTATAATGTCAAATCAATGAAACAAATTCTACATGTATACATGATATAACAACATAAACTCTCATATCATTCGTTATTCATGTACAAATTATGATTATTTCAAAACAAGTGTAAGTCAAAATAATGGCCCGATATTATTGATTAAGGGTACTGATCGGCAGATGGTCAGCAATAATCGATACTTGAAACCAGTATCCCTAATTTTCATAATCCACTTCACAGTATAACATAACAATATGTCAAGAAAACTCGAAGACAAATATGATCTTAGCATTCTGTTTTGCATGCATATAGTAGGTCTTCCGTATATATTTGAATAAATTTGAAATGATGCTTTAAATGAAAATCTGTCAAGCTCTTATACTGGAATACATGGATTTACCTCTTAACCACCTATAGAAATAAAACTGAATTCCTATAAAAACAAAAAGGGAGTTTACCAAAATGTTGTTGCTGAACTACATCAAGTAGCTTAATAACATACTACATGTCAGGTAACAACTACACATACATGTACACTGTATAGCAATAAATACATCTACACAATAAACAGAGAGATAATTCACAAGACTTACTATCAGGTGTTGTTGGAATTCGATTTAACAAAGCTTCTTGGTGCTGCCCATCTCCTAATCCTGGAACTAATTGCAGAAATATCTGATGGCATTCTTCAGATGCATTGTCTTGTAAAATTTGATACCATATGATGTATAGTCTCATTCCTTCTCTCCTTAACTGAAATTTAAAAAATTATCCTTATACTGAATTAATACAGCCCGAACAGACTGGACAGAAAACATGATATGCAGCCTATTGATGACTATTGCCCACCTTCCAATACAATACAATCTATAAACTATGTACGTAGTTCTATTCTAGATGTATTAATGATGCAAGTTTGAAAAGAAATGAAATGGAAAGGGGTTTAAAGTTCCAATTTCACATTTTCTGAGAAAGTCAAAACATAATTATTTCTATGTCTTTTGCTCAAAAGGTTGTCAACTCACTATTATACGGTCCTGGGAAATTTTTTTTGGGCATTATAAAGGGTGACACAGGGTGATTGAGGAAATAGTCACTCAATTACCTCCCTTGTTTTCCCATTCCTCTCCATGGACGGCCATCTTCAAACGTTTGAATTTGAAGTTGAAAATGAAATTTTTGCCAATTTCTCAACTGGCAGTACTGAATTATAGGATTAATAGGATTATTCTTTAACAAGGTAGGACTGTTTATAGGTTCAATCTATTTTTGGGCTTTATTTTAATACATTTTAAAAATATAACTTAAAAAAATGCTATTGGAGCTTTAACGTCCTGCTTTTCTTGACCGACTGGGATAATAAAGGTGAGCATACGCCATAAAGAGTGCTGCTATGAGGGACATTTTGCCCAGACAGTGGCATTACAGAGTACAGACTACTGTTATTTTGAATTCATACATTAGTTAAGAGTTTAATAAAGAGTTGGCCATTCTTGCTATAAAAATTCAAAAGTAAATGATAAAGAAAGAAAATATCAAAAATTCAGTCAAATTAATTTATTCTGAACAGAGTTGTCACTGTTGGAAGTTGGACTACGAGAATTGCAGATTGTTTGATTGACAGATGATAACTCCACCCACATATTCTCGATTATCAAGTAACATTCTCAATGGCAATGTTACCCTAGCTTAACAGGCCTTTCATCACCGGTAGGGAGAGTGAGAGAAATGGGGTTTAACGTCCACTCGACACAAACTATGTCATTTCGGGACTAACATATGGTTCAATTTTATTTCAATAATTCGCTTGTGCGTAGGGGTCTTGAGCAGTGGAAGGAAACCGGAGTACCCCTATCTCCATGCCACATACGATCACACCAGGTATCGAAACCACAGCCGCAAGCCAGAGGTGACCGGCCAGCTATAGGTCGAAGCATGCCACTCTACACCACTAGGCCATCCCAACCCCCCCTCCGGTAGGGCTTAACAGCGAAGGTTAGCTTGATCGGTCATTTATTGATTTAATTTTAAATAGACAACTTGATTTTGAGCTTGTCATGTAAATAAAAGTCTAATCAATAATTTCCGTAACATCTTTAGCCTAAATAAAGACTTGAAAAGGGCAGATTTAGCTCTTGCATAATGAAGGTTTAGGTATCATACCTTTATACAATTTCCGGGATGTAGTAACTTTTTCAATATTCCACCTGTAAAGCAAAAATATTACATAATGTAGAACAACCATCTTACGACAACAGTAAAGTCATAAACACACTAAGGACTATTTCTCGGGTGGTTTTAATCCTAGACCAATAATCGTTGATCTGCAGTAAATTACAGCACAACAGAGTGTACATAATGTATATCAAGGGTTTTCTCTAGCTTTTCCAATTTCCTTCCACTTTGAAAGATCCCTACGTGCAAGTGAATTATTGAAATGAAATTGAACCATATGTTAGTCCCGAAATGACCTAAACCCTATTTCTCTCTCTCTCCCCCAAAATGTATATGCTGTTTAGATATATTCTCTAATCAACAGATACATAGCGAGAGAGAGAGAGAAATGGGGTTTAACGTCCACTCGACACAAACCAGGTCATTTCAGAACTAACATATGGTTTTATTTTATTTCAATAATTCGACTACACATAGGGTTCTTTAGCAGTAGGAGGAAACCGGAGTACCCGGAGAAAACCAACAAGGTTGGATAGACGACCCTACTCCTTGCCACGTACAACCGGGGATTCAACAGATGCATACAATTAGAATTGATTAATGAAATGGTGTTGAACATTCTACTTTTCTGCACCTACTGGGCTAACGAAGATGGGCATATGCCATATAGGGTTTTACAAAGACTATATTGGGAATTAGGGTTATTTTAGATCTCTGAATTTGGACTCCTGTTATGACATCAAAGATCAACAAACGGACACTGCCACAGTCAGATGTGTTTTTATAGGCCCAAAGTCTGGAGGTCATAATGTTGGAGAACTTGACCATCCTGCAATCTGGAGAATATTAGTGAAGCCATAACATTAACAATTTATCGTTAAATCATGCAAATAATCAGGGTTATTCTGGAATTTTTGAACCCAAATTTGTCATATAAATATACAGTACTGAAACAAACCGTTCGGCAATGAAGTGTCACTTGACCGTTGCAATCACTGTTCCATATGACATCTTTGTAAAATTAATTAGATAACAATTTACTTTTGATTAATTTCAAAACAATCTGCGTAACTAATTATTAAAGGAATGATTAAATTTGATTGGAGGAAATAAAATAGATGGGTGCTAAAATTTGATGCAGGCCCTACATATACCTGTCAAATTTCGATCACCATCACTGTCTATTGCTATAATTATACTGCACTTACCAATACTGTGAAACATCCATCTTTTGTGTATAAGTTCTGGTATCAAATACAAAATTCTCTGCAAAATCATTTTATTTATCATTACAAGAGACCAGAGACAGTATCAAAATCAAAAGCAATGTACATGTACCCTAACACCTACATTTCAATAAATAATATCTAATCTGTGAAACCAAACTAAATTATTTTGCATAAATTGATTCCTAAAACCTGGCATGAACATTGTAAAGATTCTCTTAATGATACACTTAAAGATCAACTTAAGTTAAACTCCTTATCACTACTACATGTATAAACATATAGGATATATTCCATACTGGTAGCACAGTATAAATTTCTATGCATAACTATTATTGAGTAAAGCAAAAGATTTTACCTCAAAAATGACCAATATTGACTCAAGTTCTTCTCTATGGGCTTTATTCGCTGAAAAACAATCAAATGAACTGTAATGATCACATATTTAATTTTTAACGGTACCATTTGACAAATCAGTTAATATAGATACCAACCATACAGCATACAGCTCAGTTAAGGCTTTTACGAAGAGAGTAATATTTACTGACTTTTTAAAATGTGTTTTAGAACTTGATAAATCAAATTGATGTAGGGTATCATCTTTTGCGTAAGGTAGATCCTCAGCATAAAATTATTACAAGTACATGTACATACCCCTCTGTTTCAAATCTGCTTCAATCGTACTAAAGTTATCATAGAAAATGTAATAGATATGAGAATAATTATCTTGAAAAAATCTTTTGGCTTCTTGAACATCATATCTGTAGGTTTCTGTAAAATACATAACAGAACATCAATTTATATTCATAAAAACACCGTAATATTATAGGCGCAATCTTCACACTGGGGCGAAGATTGCCAACTTTGTGCTGATTACCCCTCGATGTTTTTTAGAGATGTTAGTAGTCTGCCAGACGTAAATATATAAATATGACCTGCCCCCTATCAGCTTTGTAGTGAAATATTCTTTAAAATCACTTTAATTAGCGTGTGTGCTTAGAAAATAAGATTTCAAATTCTAGTCAGCAGACTCTCATAATCGGTGCTGACCACGTGAATAAATGTCGAAAATTATGGTAAGACATAAATATAAAGGTATTCCTCCCCCGTGGAAGTGGACGTTAAACTCCATAAACACAATGAACCACCAACCAGGCATAATGGTCAAGAGATGTGCTTGGTGTACGTGTAATTCGGACATTAGATACCCCAATTTTTCTAGTTTTTAGGTAATCAACTATGCGGTCATTTCATTCTGTATCACCTTGCTTATACTGCGTAGCCAGTAAACTGACGGTCGCAAAATTCATTAAAATGACTGATAATACTACAGCAGTGATCAATCATGATGAATACCGATTTTAGATTAGGCGGATTACCATTGCAGTAATCCATTAAATTGCCCAGACAAAGTTCACCTTGTGAGCACAGATTAGTCATTGGAAATTAGACAGAGATCCGCGCATGCGCTGGGGTAATTTATCAGAGGAGGGTAATCTGCACTCAACATATATATATATACATGTATATGTATTGTATAAATAACAATTTAGTACGGAAATTATGTTTCCAACTGAGGGATCCTTTTTGGATAGACAATATCACTTGAATATCCAGGACTACAAAACAAGTCACCATATCATCTCACTTGGAGGATACAATATCTAAGCTTCAATAATCAATCAATCATCAAATTAGGTTCAATAATCTGCCGCCAGTTGGTCGAAATTATTATAACATAATGGAAGTGCATACATGTATTCTGTTCAATTTATTATTTTGCTGTTACCAGATCCTGAAATCCATAATAGGCCTACATAATATTATACCTATTATCATTACATCATGTAGCCTATGTAGGATAGGCTACCTGTAGAAAGCTCCTGTGCAGTGCTTTCAACCACACCCCCAAAGTCAAAACATACAATTTCTGAAAGATGTGGATTTGGGCAGAGAAACAAACTTGAAAACAGGGAGCATACGACAGTGCTGAGTTATTGCAATATACTGTTGTCGTCAAAACAGTACAAACTCACTGGAACTAGTAGAACCATTTGTCTCATTTTGGCAACTGACATAACATAATAAATATAATAATAATCAAATACCGGTAATGCAAAATTGATAACTTTAGTTCGGCTCGGAGTTTGATCTACATATAATGTAAAATAATGACACTATATGATAAGTAACTGGCAGCTCTTGATTTAATGTGATTAGGTCTACATCTTACCATATATAGGCGCAACAAATAATTTTGACAGTTCCTAAAAAGTAGAGTTTCTGTTTGTACTGTAGTGTATACTAATTAATACTTACCCAAAACAGTCCGCAGGTGCTTTAATCTTGTTGCTGTATCTTTCTTTGGGTCTGCTACCTTTTGAGCCGACTTTTTAACATCGCCATGGCTGGCCGACTTTCTAAACATAGAAAGTGCCGAAGACATTTGGCTAATCCTCTTCTTGCATACCCCAAATCCATTTAATCCATTTTGTTTTTTTCAACATCTCTTTTCATTCAATGGCAGAAATTATGACGAAGAGCGCATGCGTGGATGAGGATAACTCTGAATGAAAGTGTCAAATTACATGAGGAATACACCCGCATTAAATTATACATTATAGGTCCTGGTTTAAATTAAACCTAATTTAGATTTTCGAGCAATTCGGTAAACTAATGCCATCTAGCAATTACACTGTATTTAATTACGTTATTGCCCGCCCAATAAAATAAAATTATTAAAATAAATTAACATAGATCATAAAAAAATAAGTTTATGCAGTACCGGTAATCCTTATAAAACATATAGAAGTAGATTTCACAAATTAAAAACACTTCTATGGATAGGCCTATACTACTTCTGAATCAACATAATAATCTGTTATATGGTTTCCAATTGTTATCTATTGGATCCCGATCCACATTTTTGTTAAATATCATTATTTGCTTGATCCCTAGAAACAGATATCGCGATATTTTATAAAAGGTCAATACTTTCAGCTTATCACTTTTTAAATGTAAATAAACATGCATAAAAAGTTGGAAACACCCCTCAATATTATTATTTCTAATCAATATTTTGTTAGCATACAGTACCAAATTTACAAAACATTAATTCGAGCTTGTTCAAACCAAGATCATATAAGCAACGAAAACTTGCAAAAGTTAATTGTTGTTTATTACAATTTTAATACATGTATTCAAAATATTCTATTTCAATCAAAAATATTTCACATGTTTATTACAATTTAAATGTACAAAATTTTAATTATAATATTTCATTTAAATCAAAAGTATTTCAAAAACATAAAAAAAGTTTGTGTTTCTTTCGCCGTGCATAATTGTATAGCTACGCTACTCGAGTGAATGCAGTTCATTTAAACTTGTAAACTCATTCACGAGTATACCTTTTTGAAAATGCATTATACGATACAAGGATACTGAATTAAACTATATTGTAGGCCTACTATGTCAAAAAGTGTTCATTGATTTAGTCACATATTTTTCCCGGATCTCGACCGCCATGACACGTCCGGAACTCTCAATGTAATTGGCATTATTTACAATTCCGCTTTATTAAAATTTAATCCAATCCTAAAATCAATGATTACTTTCGAAAATCAAAGTATCGGTCTTCACAATTCGTCAAGATGTACAGAAATTGAACAGAAACAGGGATAATTCTAACGGGTGGAGGGGGTTGGGATGGCCTAGTGGTCTAGAGTGCCGCGCTTCGTCCTCTAGCTGGCCGGTCACCTCTGGCTTGCGGCTGTGGTTTCGAGCCCTGGTGTGAGCGTATGTGGCATGGAGATAGGGGCGCCTTCTCAACCTCGTGGGTTTCCTCCGGGCACTCCGGTTTCCTCACACTGCTAAAGACCCCTACGCGCAAGCGAATTATTGAAATAAAATTGAACCGTATGTTAGTCCCGAAATGACCCCCGAAATGACCTAGTTTGTGTTGAGTGGACGTTAAACCCCATTTCTCACCCTCTCTCTAACGGGTGGAAAAGTGAGCGAAACAAAGCTCCTTGTCTATCTGCATTTGCAATTTTTATGGAATGAATACTCAGGGGTTTATAGCAGTATTTTTCATCATTAAGCAATAAGATATCGTAAATAACATGAAAAAGAAAACATTATGTTCAATATTTATGTTAAATATCATCTAGAAAATCAAACCCGGTCGTTCGGTTTTTCGATATTTTTCTCAAGACGGTATTTTTCACGGTTTTTATTTCTGTGACGGTTTTATATCGAAATACCGAATATCGCCCAGCTCTAGCTTGATAACATGTATCGAAACGTAGCATGTTAATAAATTCAGAAGTAGTATATCAATAGAAGTGTTTTTATTTTATTTAGTAGGCCTAATTAGCTGAGGAAAAATCACTTTAGTGGTCTCCTTGTGCAATTTAGTGTCAACGGCAAAGTATTTTTATACGATCGAGACCGTAATTTAGTCAGTCGGTTTGCTTTTTCAAGAATAAGTCATTCAAAGCACCAAAAAACCCCACACATTCTACCAAATAAGAGGATGGGCATCGCAACAATATTTTTCTCGCCAAACTAGTTGAAATTGGGTATTTTGTGTCTATATCTCATTGACATTACAGAGCCACCTTTTATTTGAAAAGAGTTTTAACAGACTCGTCATTTTGTATTGATAACAGTTCTTCTTGAACCTGTTGCTTTCGGATGAAAGTAATGAGGGAACACTTGAAGTGTTTTCTGTTTGACATAATTTTCAAATTGTCCTGCTAAATATTCAAATTGCGCCCATGTGGGGCAAGCATTGGGAATCGCTGATTTAAGTCCAGAGCACTCGAAAGATTATTGGCGATCATGTTTAATCCGACTCCCCTTTTCTGTTTCCATCACTTTTAAACCGAAAAACTAGCGGTTAGCCGTCCATACTCTGCCCACAAATGGACATTCCTACATGTACTGGAAAATTTTGGCGCTCCCCTTGGGGAAAAATCGGCTCTCTCAATGGGCACGAAATCACGCAATACGAGACCAACGACCAACGCCTCCATAAAACTATGGGCGCCACATAAAGTCGGGTGACATTGGTTGGGCGCCCATGCCACTTGGTTTTATGGGCGCCTCGCCAAATGGTGAGGCGCCTCATAATGACCCACACAATTAACACCACAACAGAAGGGGTGTCCAAACGGATTGATCTGTGGGTGCCTTATCCCGTAGAGGCGTCCATAATGACACGATTGGTGAGGCGTCTTATAATGTTGGACCGCACATAGTGCATAATACCGAATCAGATTGGTTGAGCGCCCACGACTAGATCAATGGGGCGCCCAAACGACATAATTTGCGGGGTGCCTTAGTCAAAAGGGCGTCCATAATGCCGAGATCATGCCTGCCTATAATATAATGCTAGTAAGATTGGTTAGGCGCCCTTGAATGAATTGGGCGCCCAAAACGGCTTGATAATCTTCAAAATTCAAACGATATGATTTGTGGAGTGCCCTATCCAGGAAGGTGCCCATGATATAATGCTAGTGAGATTAGTTAGGCGCCCACGAATGAATTGGGTGCCCAAAAGGGTTTGATCTGTGGGCGCCAATGATGGCATGAATGGTGGGGCGCCTTAAAATGTTGGGCCGCAAATAGTACATAATGCTGAATCAGATTTGTTGGGCGCACACAGCTTGTTCAATGGGGCTTCAAAAACGACATGATTTGTGGGGTGCCTCATTCCCGGGACGTGGAATATAAACGATTGATTGGAATTCGACTCAGCTATCAAAGTTAGGCTATAGCAGACTACCTACTGTCTCAGGGACTTGAATAGTAAGAAAACGCGTTTGCGGTCGTCAAATTTTCCCACTAGACGTCTGTAAGGCTAACCCGAACCCCCGTACGCCTATGGAGAGCACTCTATAAACCCTTCCGCGATGTAGGTACATCGGCGCCCCCGGAAGCCTTTGCCCCCCTAACAATTTTGGGCCAGCTATGGGCCTGATTGGGGTTAGCGTTAGGGTCATGATATAAATAAGATTTAAACCTATAACTATAACACAAAAATGGGAGTCGCATCAAACATTAATGTCGGATTATTTGTAGTTACATCACCGAGATATGTCTGTCAATATCGGTATTAATATAGGACGATCATCAGCGTAGTCATAAATGCTTGGCTAAGTGAAGACGTCCGGTTTCTTTTAACTCTCACGCCACTTAATATAGGACGATCTCTGTCTAATAATCAGTCTCTATACTATACGGGGCTGGAACTAAAAGTAGGAACAACTGGTAAGGCTCTAATAAGTTTATGGTTAGTAGACAAGTTTCTTAGATTTATATATACCACGTTGTCAAGTTAAAACTATAGAAACTTGTTACCAACTCATAAACAACCTTCCCGGGTTGCTACCTACTACATGTACACTCTACACCTCAAAGTGGTTAATCCTATTAATTAAACAATTCTAATTAACTCTATTGTTTATAGGATTAATACCATATCGGTATAGACGAGTCGAACATCTGACTATATATACGTATATACATTAAAATATCGTTTTGGGTGAATAGGTTGTATTTACAAAAGTGAACAATATAACAGTATTGTTAAATCGGCCGTGCTTGATGTAGAAATAATCCCGTATAATCCTGGTATATTCTGATTAACTTGACTTTGTTTAATCAATTATTGATAATGTAAGTTAGGTTTTGTTAATATTATTCAACCTGCTGATAGAATTAAAGGACCGAATGGACAAAATGTAAATTTATAGAAAGTTCTATATTTGATACCAGTTTGTTATGACTAATATACTAAACAGCAAAAGAAACATATGATTGGTATTGTATGTTACTCTTAATAGACCCATTGCATAAAAATAAAATTGCCAAATGTTTTATGGTATATTTGTGACAATCTCCAACTTTACCTGAGAAATGATGCTCCTCCTCAAACACAGAATTGATCCCAGGAAATTTTCTCTGAGATGGTCATGTGTTCTCCGTGATTTTCATGTAACTCATGCTCAGCTGCACGTGCTGTTCACCGGAATCAGCTCTATAAAATCCACCCCATACCTGGTTGAATCATTCACACTACAACGACAGCAGCAGCATACCACGACACACGACAGCTCGGAGGAACCAGGCGCTTGGAAGACTCGACTCTGACCACACTGTCGTTGACTATCACTTCCGTTCAGACCATCTACAGACTCCAGCAAAGCTTTCGGACCACCAACACCACAGATGATCGCCCCCGAACTGGTAGGACACAAGGTGGCAAGACCGCCATGTGGTGCGACAGAACGTGTAGAATGCCTTCACGCAAGCATCTGAGACAGCACGTCCACAGTGAGAACACATGGAAGACCAATCAGTACCGATACAGTGCGTCGACGTCTCACCAGTGAGAACATCCATTGCCATACGCCCATAGACCTTCCCGTGTTCTGTTCACAGATGAAAGTCGGTATTGCGTATCAACTACAGATGGCAGGACCAGAATATGGCGTCAACGCGAGCAGCGTTATTCTGACCAATGTGTCTGACCAATCGGCCTGAAGCAGAGAGTGGGTCCTGTGGTGTTCCAAAATCTTGGTCCAGGGAGAGGAGGCGGCATCGCACCGCTGTGCGCTACATCGATAAAGCTCTCAGACCCCACGTCATACCACATTTTGCTGGTCGTCGAAACAACGTTTTCCAGCATGACAACGACGGTGCCCACACCGCCAGAGAGGTGTCAAAATTACTCTTCACTTAAACCCGATTAAACATCTTTGGGGTGAAATTCAGAGGAGACATTAAAATAACGTCGTACCGAGACCAAACATAGCCGATGGATTGCGCCAGGCTCTTCTGAAAGTGTGAAGTGATTCCAGGGCCAATGGCATTCATCAATCGTCTGGTCCACGCCATATACAGGTGCCTCGCTGCTCTTGTTGACACTCGCGGTGGTCTCACCAGATAGGCAGATACTGCTGTTTAAACTGTGTACAGACTCTAAACCTTTTCGTAATGTCTTGGAATTGTGATGGTTTAATCCGTAATGTGTCAACATACTGGGCCCCGTTTCACAAAAACTTAAGCTAAAATCACTAAAATAGATTTTAACCAAAATCAAAATGAAATTTTAAATTTTATGCGTTTCACGAAGATTGATTGTACCTTAATATGCGATTTTAATAGATTTTAGTTAAAATCGCTTGCGCCCGCGCAGTGCACATTTCCGCTGCGGGTACTGTTGGCAGCTTGAATTAACGGTTGCGATATCAACGGGGAGAGTTTCATACGTTGAAGCAATTGCACACGGTCAGAGAGGTGAAATAAATAGAGAGGTGAAATAAATGAGTGTACTGCGTAGTATGTAATTCGAAAAGTATCGGTGGGTTGGCCTTGAACTTGGCATTTGATACGTGACATGGGAATTCGATTTACTCGCAGGCTTCAATGGAAATAATGTACGTATCGATAAACTAAATCGCATGGATTTGTAGTTTTATGGAGAATTGTCACTAAAATATTATATTTGTGACTCAAACGGCTCATCTAGATTGTCATTTTTCGTCGCATTTTAAAAATATTTATCAACTTTGAAATTAATACACCAAATAGCCAATTTTCCGATCCTTAGATTTGACATGTCATTCTCATAAACCCAGCCTTGCTATGATACTTACTCAATTAAATGATTTTTCCCCAAGATAAAATAGCTTTGGCTCCTAAAATGCCAATTATTTTTAGCGTTTTTGAATAAACACATTTGAGATTATTGATTTATCTCTTTACATATCATTAGTGATGTGCGGTTTTTCGGTTTAACCGTACGGTATCGGTTTTTACAAATAAACCGAAAACCGAACCGATAAAAAAAAAATAACCGTGCGTTTCGGTTTTTTTCCAAATTCCTAATTTCGTTTACTTAATAATTCCCAAAAATTTTAATGTAGCCACCACTTCCGTTTTTATTTTCGATCAACCAGAGCCCGTATGTATAGAGTGATAGAGTGTTTAATCAGTCTGGATGGCCTAGACTATTTATTTTCTCAATTCGGTTCGGTTTATAATCCAAAATTTTATATAAGCCGAAGCCGGTTGTCAATAACGAACGATGGCTTCCTGTAAAAAGTAAAATGTCTCCATGGCTTGCTCAATAACTATGAAAGATTAGATGACACAAAATGTAGATTTAATCTTTGTAAAAAACATATTTCTGCTGCATTCTGAAACATATCCATCTTGAAGGCGCACGCATGACAAAGAATATAATTTAATAATTTTGAGTCAGGTGTAGAACAACACCCGAAAACGGCAATGCGTGTAAGTTTTGTTTTTAAGTTTATAAACGAGAAATGAAAGACCACATGTTTCGATTTGTTGGATTGGTATTATTTTGTTATGCAAATTTAATTTGGTGTTCGACAATGATCATCGGATTTGGGGGGGGGGGGGTAGTTTTTTTTTTATACAATAACTTTATTGTTACTGATATTATGTCGTTATGTTAATTTATTATTATGCCGATGGCGTTGTGTATGTCAGATCTTTTTTTACAGTAACTTTGTTATTACTACCAGTCATAATTAAAGTCATATAACAGTAAAAAAAAAACTTGTTGTTTACTATTTACATCAATATTTTTTGATATTTTTTCTGGCTTCCAAGTATTCCTATAAAATAAGCATAAATCAGTACATACATAAACACAGTGTTCAAATGAATAAAAAACCGAAAACCGAAACCGAAACCGAGGTTTTTTGCCTCAGAAAAACCGAAACCGAAAGAAAATTTAAAAACCGCACATCACTACATATCATCATATTTCATAACCCCCAAAAGTGTGCGTGAATACTACATATGGTTTGCCTAGTATTGTAGGCCTTCAGGCCTTCTAAAACCAAGAAATGGGCCATATTATACCGTACACGAACACAATATTTTCTTTATAGATAAGAGGGCTCTTCTTTCCAAGACATTGGAGATGAATAAATGATTTTCTGTTAGGCCCATATTCTCGAACGTGGATTAGCGTTAATCAGAGATTTAATCTCTGATTAACTTGGTGATGGTATTCTCAAAGACTGTTTAAATTTTGATCCCTGATTAAAATAATCCAGGATTACCTAAATCGGAGAATTAGTCTGCATTTGGGAATATCAACTAAATTCATATTCTCGAACGTTGTCCATAAACTCTGACTAAATTAAATCTAGGATTAATTTAATCATGGTAGTCTAAAAAGTGGTATTCTCGAATGTTGACTAAAATTTAATCAAGGGCTAAACCATGCTAAAATTTACTAAGTTCATGGGGGTAGTTAAAAGTCTGCTTAAGCCTGGAAATGCTACATTTTAATCATTGCTCTTGTTGGGTAATATTTTTCAATAAAAATCCAGAGAAATTCTCAAATATTTTATCATTTATATAAAAAATAGGTTGCCAGGCAACGAAACATACGCCCACACAACAGCCAAATCGTCCGGGCAGTCAACAAGAGTTGTTGCATTTTAAGTAATCATCAGAAAATCATAATTCAAACTCACCCATAACTACGGTGTAACTGTGATATAATCAAACGTCTTTTTAAATCAGATAATAATTGTGACCTCCAGAGTGACCACAAGCTAAAAAGGGTGATTTTTCGTACAATCAGGGGCCATAATTCAGGAAGTTACGATCCAATATGGGCAAATATGCAATGGAACCAAGATCATTAGGTTATAAACATGTATTTCAAGTTTCATCAAAATCAGTTCAAAATTGTGACCTCTATAGGGTCCACAACCTTGATATATCATATTTTCACACAATTCGCGTACGAAGGCGGCCATTTTATCCGTCAACTCTGGTTATAACTCACGAAATTCAAATTTTCTCTTCATTACCATGAAACCGTGATATAATCAAACGTTTTTATACGCCCACATTTTCATGTGGACGTATTATGTCGTCGCCCCTGTCCGTCCGGACGTCCGTCCGTCCACAATTTGTTTGTGGACTCTCTACAGGTCACAATTCTTCTCCGATTTTGACGAAACTTGAAATATAGGTTTATCCCCAAAAGATCTCGGCTGCTTTCGATATTGGCATGTATCGGATCAAAACTTCATGGATTATGGCACCTGATTGTACGAAAAATCACGTTTTTAGCTTGTGGACCCTATAGAGGTCACAATTTTGAACCGATTTTGATGAAACTTGACATGCATGTTTGTAACCCAAAGATCTTGGTTCCTTTCGATATTTGCGGCTATCGGAATATAATTTCCTGAATTATAGCCCCTGATTGTCCGAAAAATCACCCTTTTTAGCTTGTGGTCCCTCTGGAGGTCACAATTATTATTCGATTTAAAAAACCGTTTGATTATATCACCGTTACACCCTAAGTAAGGTTGAGTTCGAATTTCGGGAAAATCGGACGAAAATTGCCATACAAAATGGCCGCCGTTTGTACGCGAATACTGTTAAAAAATGGTATATTAAGGTTGTGGACCCTGTGGAGGTCACGATTTTGATTCGATTTTGATGAAACTTGAAATTCATGGTTATAACCCAAAGATCTTGCTTCCTTTCGATATTTGCGCATATCGGATCGTAACTTCCTGAATTATGGCCCCTGATTATACGCAAAATCGTCTTTTTTTTTAGCTTGGAGGTCACAATTATTATTGGATTTAAAAAACCGTTTGATTATATCACCGATACACCCTAAGGAAGGTTGAGTACGAATTCCGGGAAAATCGGACGAAAATTGCCATACAAAATGGCCGCCGTTTGTACGCGAATACTGTTAAAAAATGGTATATCAAGGTTGTGGACCCTGTGGAGGTCACAATTTTGATTCGATTTTGATGAAACTTGAAATTCATGGTTATAACCCAAAGATCTTGCTTCCTTTCGATATTTGCGCATATCGGATCGTAACTTCCTGAATTATGGCCCCTGATTATACGCAAAATCGCCTTTTTTTTAGCTTGGAGGTCACAATTATTACCCGATTTAAAAAAATAGGTTGCCAGGCAACGAAACATACGCCCACACAGCAGCCAAATCGTCCGGGCAGTCAACAAGAGTTGTCGCATATTAAGGAATTATCAGAAAATCATTAGAATTTGTTTGGTTTTTATAATCAAACGTTTTTTTTTTTAAATCAGATAATAATTGTGACCTCCAGAGGGACCACAAGCTAAAAAGGGTGATTTTTCGTACAATCAGGGGACATAATTCAAGAAGTAATGACCCGATGGGCACAAATATCGAAAGGAACCAAGATCTTTGGGTTATATACATACATGTCAAGTTTCATCAAAATCGGTTCAAAATTGTGACCTCTATAGGGTCCACAACCGTGATATAACATATTTTCACACTATTCGTGTACAAACGACGGCCATTTTGTCCGTCAATTCTAGTCCGATTTTCACGTAATTCAAACTCTCTCTTCCATACCATGTAACGGTGATATAGTCAAACGTTTTTTAAATCGGATAATAATTTTGACCTCCAGAGGGACCAAAAGCTAACAAAAGCGATTTTTTGGACAATCCGGGGACATAATTCAGGAAGTTATGATCCAATGGGTGCAAATATCGAAAGAAACCAAGATCTTTGGGTTATAAACATACATGTCAAGTTTCATCAAAATCGGTTCAAAATTGTGACCTCTATAAGGTCCACAACATTTATATAACATATTTTCACACTATTCGCGTACAAATGGCGGCCATTTTGTCCGTCAATTTTGGTCCGATTTTCCCAAAATTCAAACTCAACCTTTATAACCATGGCACGGTGATATAATCAAACGGTTCTTTAAATCGGATAACAATTTTGACCTCCAGAAGGACCACAAGCTAAAAAGGGCGATTTTTTGGACAATCAGGGGCCATAATTGAGGAAGTTACGATCCGATGGGCGCAAATATCGAAAGCAACCAAGATCTTTGGGTTATAAACATACATGTCAAGTTTCATCAAAATTGGTTCAAAATTGTGACCTCTATAAGGTCCACAACCTTGATATAACATATTTTCACACTATTTGCGTACAAACGGCGGCCATTTTGTCCGTCAATTTTGGTCCGATTTTCATGAAATTCGAACTCAACCTTCATAACCGTAGAACGGTGATATAATCAAACGTTTTTTTAAATCCGATAACAATTTTGACCTCCAGAGGGACCACAAGCTAAAAAGGGCAATTTTTCGGACAATCAGGTGCCATAATTCAGGAAGTTACGATCCGATGGGCGCAAATATCGAAAGGAACCAAGATCTTTGGGTTATAAACATGCATGTCAAGTTTCATCAAAATTGGTTCAAAACTGTGACCTTGATATAACATATTTTCACACTATTTGCGTACAAACGGCGGCCATTTTGTCCGTCAATTTTGGTCCGATTTTCACGAAATTCGAACTCAACCTTCATAACCATGGAACGGTGATATAATCAAACGGTTTTTTAAATCCGATAACAATTTTGAACTCCAGAGGGACCACAAGCTAAAAAGGGCAATTTTTCAGACAATCAGGGGCCATAATTCAGGAAGTTACGATCCGATGGGCGCAAATATCGAAAGGAACCAAGATCTTTGGGTTATAAACATACATGTCAAGTTTCATCAAAATCGGTTCAAAAGTGTGACCTCTATAAGGTCCACAACCTTGATATAACATATTTTCACACTATTCGCATACAAACGGCGGCCATTTGGTCCGTCAATTTTGGTCCGATTTTCACGAAATTAGAACTCAACCTTCATAACCATGCAACGGTGATATAATCAAACGATTTTTTAAATCGGATAACAATTGTGACCTCCAGAGGGACCACAAGCTAAAAAGGGCGACTTTTCGGACAATCAGGGGCCATAATTCAGGAAGTTACGATCCGATGGGCGCAAATATCGAAAGGAACCAAGATCTTTGGGATATAAACATACATGTCAAGTTTCATCCAAATCGGTTCAAAATTGTGACCTCTACACTGTTCACAAGCTAAAAAACGTGATTTTTCGTACAATCAAGGGCCATAACCCATGAAGTTACAGTCCGATACATGCCAATATCGAAAGGAACCGAGATCTTATGGTGATAAACCTATATTTTAAATTTCATTGAAATCGTATAAAAATTGTGACCTGTAGACTGTTCACAAAAAAATGTGGACGGACGGACAGACGGACGGACAGGGGCGACGACAATATACGTCCACATGAAAATGTGGGCGTATAAAAACGTTTGATTATATTACCGTTACACAGTAAGGAAGGTTGAGTTCGAATTTCGGGAAAATCACACCAAAATTGCCATACAAAATGGCCGCCGTTTGTACGCGAATACTGTTAAAAAATGGTATATCAAGGTTGTGGACCCTGTAAAGGTCACAATTTTAATTCGATTTTTATGAAACTTGAAATTCATGGTTATAACTCAAAGATCTTGGTTCTTTTCGATATTTGCGCATATCGGATTGTAACTTCCTGAATTATGGCCCCTAGTTATACGCAAAATCCCCCTTTCTTTAGCTTGTGGTCCCTCTGGAGGTCACAATTATTATCCAATTTAAAAAAAACGTTTGATTATATCACCGTTACACTGTAAGGAAGGTTGAGTTTGAATTTAGGGAAAATCGGACCAAAATTGCCGGACGAAATGGTCGCCGTTTGTATGCGAATGTGGTATATCATGGTTGTGGACTCTCTACAGGTCACAATTCTTATCCGATTTTGATGAAAAGTCACATTTCTAGGTTGTGTACCGTCACACCATAATCATTGTCGGTTTCGAATTTCATTAATATCAGACTGGAACTGACCAACTAAATGGCTGCTCCCAATACAGTATGAAATACAGGACTTAAAGATGTAGGAAAAATCACTTTCGGTATTGCTTGTTCTCTGTCCATCTCTCGAAAATGTGGGCGTATCCTGCCTGGCAGTGCCAGCCTATCTTTTTAAATCGGATAATAATTTTGACCTCCAGAGGGACCACAAGCTAACAAAAGCGATTTTTCGGACAATCAGGGGACATAAT
Source organism: Patella depressa (assembly GCA_948474765.1). Lineage (NCBI taxonomy): Eukaryota > Metazoa > Mollusca > Gastropoda > Patellidae > Patella > Patella depressa. The sequence continues at coordinate 52,438,554 of OX419719.1, read as the reverse complement.
TCAGGAAGTTATGATCCGATGGGCGCAAATATCGAAAGGAACCAAGATCTTTGGGTTATAAACATACATGTAAAGTTTCATCAAAATCAGTTCAAAATTGTGACCTCTATAGGGTCCACAACCTTGATATAACATATTTTCACACTATTCGTGTACAAACGGCGGCCATTTTGTCGGTCAATTCTAGTCCGATTTTCACGAAATTCAAACTCTCTCTTCTTTACCATGTAACGGTGATATGATCAAACGTTTTTTCAAATCGGATAATAATTTTGACCTCCAGAGGGACCAAAAGCTAACTAAAGCGATTTTTCGGACAATCCGGGGACATAATTCAGGAAGTTATGATTCGATGGGCACAAATATCGAAAGGAACCAAGATCCTTTGGTTATAAACATACATGTCAAGTTTCATCAAAATCGGTTCAAAATTGTGACCTCTATATAAGGTCCACAACCTTGATATAACATATTTTCACACTATTCGCGTACAAACGGCGGCCATTTTGTCCGTCAATTTTGGTCCGATTTTCACGAAATTCGTACTTAACCTATATAACCATGGAACGGTGCTATAATCAAACGGTTTTTTAAATCGGATAACAATTTTGACCTCCAGAGGGACCACAAGTTAAAAAGGGCGATTTTTCGGACAATCAGGGGCCATAATTCAGGAAGTTGCAATCTGATGGGCGCAGATATCTAAAGGAACCAAGATCTTTGGGTTATAAACATACATGTTAAGTTTCATTAAAATCGGTTTAGAATTGTGACCTCTATAAGGTCCACAACCTTGATATAACATATTTTCACCCTATTCGCGTACAAACGGCGGCCACTTTGTCCGTCAATTTTGGTCCGATTTTCACGAAATTCGAAGTCAACCTTCATAACCATGCAACGGTGATATATTCAAACGGTTTTTTAAATCGGATAACAATTTTGACCTCCAGAGGGACCACAAGCTAAAAAGGGTGATTTTTCGGACAATCAGGGGACATAAAACAAACAGATATACAAATATTTCAACAAACGATCGCCATGAAAGAAATGGACAAGCAGGAGACATAATCCAGGAAGTTTGGGCGCGACATACGCAAGTATCGAAAGGAACCCACATCTTTGGGTTTTAAAATCTTTTTAAATCGTATATAAAATGTGACCTCCAGAGATCTTTCTCACATTCAAGTGTCATAATCCAGGAAGAAACAGACCGATATGTTCTAACATCGAAAGGAACCGAGATATTTAGGTTATGAATGTATATTTAAGCTTTCATCAAAATCAGGATGAAAATTGTGACCTCTGGAAGGTCCACAAGCTAATTGTCCAAAAGCTAAATGTGACCCCTATTTTCCGATTCATCCCAATATCAAAAGGATAGGTTGCCAGTAAACAAAACATACGCCAACAACAGCTAAATCTTCCGGGCAGTCGACAAGAGTTGTCGCATGTTTTTACTTTTTTCGGTAATGCAACATCAATAATACCCTAAAATCTAATTAAGAGCAACAACTCATTAAGTAATTATCAGAAAATCATTAGAATTTGTTTGGTTTTTATAAAGTTCTGCCACTTGCTAACGTTTAGTATACGAAACATTTAATATCGGGAATTTAGCAGTGCAGTTAACAAAATTCGTCTCAAGACCTTACACTCTGTGTATCAATATAAAGTCAATCGGATATTAACTTTGACCTCTAGAGCGTCCACAAGATTTTTAGAAGTGATCAAGGGCCATAACTCTGGCAATAATTATCAGAAATAGCTGATCGGATGTTAACTTAAGCCCCTAAAACGTTCACAAGCAATTGTGGATGCACGGACGGACAGATGGGGGCGACGACAATATACGATCACATTTCATTAAAAACCCTGCTATCATGGGCACTTCACTATCAGATATAACCTGAATATTAATAGAAAAAAAGATTCTTCCTATTTATGAATCTAGCAGGATCGTCTCCACCAGGATTCGATATCTTAATGTGGGTCCCATCTATGGCCCCTACAACAAAGTACAACATTTGGAAACTAGTCAATTTTAAAAACAAGCCTTTCCTTTAATTGCCTTATACTGTTCAGCTAATAAAACTGTAGTTCCTTTTGGAACTGTTCCTTTTGGAACTGTCTTTGAGAGGACAATGTCCACGGACATCGTCCTTTTAAACACAGTTTCTAGAGGAACTAACAAAATTGACACTTTCTTAATAACCTTACTCACTTTAGGTTGGGAAACTGTATTTAAATCACCAACATTGATCTGAAAAGTGCGAGAAGCAAAATATCTGTGCTTTTCTTTTCTACTTCCTGTAAAGGGCCCTTAACATCATGGACAAAAATTCAAAGTCGTTGATTAACTAATGTTTGATTAGAGATAGTCTCTCGTTTATGGTATATTGTAGCACAAATTAGAAATTTCCTCGATTCTGATTGGTCGAAAAGTGTGGTCGAATGGACAATAAACCCCCTCTGAATTATCAAGGCGAATTACTGCGTATAAATATTACAGTGTACTTTTTTTAATTTTTGTGCTAGATGATCTTCCTCAACTCAAATCTTTATTGGCAAATATCTTCAAGAAATTCTGCACATATTATTATGACTATCACACCATTTTCAAACATCATCTTTTATGAAAACACTTTTCTGAAATACAAAAACAGTAGAAAATCAGTCATAAATTAATTAAAACCGTTTTCAGGTATCTAAATATATTCATAACTAGACAGTCACAGTATGGACAAATTTATTTTCTTTTTTGGTAGGATATAGCTTCACTCACCAATCAATGTTTACTTAATCAGGTGGATTTTTTTTAAATCCCGGTTTGATCAAAGTCTGGCTAACATGATCTACCTAATAATAAGTCATTAGTCACAAGAAACCGCTTGAAAATACAATGAGGGAGTCGAAAATAGCAGCTGAATATCTAAACATGCCAAAATTGACATTTTTTGTTGACAACGTCAGAATAGTATACATAGCAACCACTTGACGGTTGTAGTGTGTGTCCTAATGCATTCAATATACTTCACACCTCTTCTTTATTGATTTAATGCATCTAGTTTTTTAGAACTAGGCCTACTTCTTTGATACATTTAACGGTGTGGTTACTTGTATATCGGAATTTATACAACAATATGCTTGCATTCGTAATTCTTGCAACATATAACAGATCATGACTCATACTGGCATTATATAATTATTTCCTTGGGTTTTACTCCCAACTTGTTTTCAAATATGAGTGAAGTCTGTGTCACCACAGGCCCGGGACTGTACAGCGCAGTGGACGCTTACGGCTAGCCCCCGGATCCATTCGCTCTTTTTGATTTGTTTTAGTTTGAGGTCTCTGATTTTCTACTGTTTTTTGTATTTCAGAAAAGTGTTTTCATAAAAGATGATGTTTGAAAATGGTGTGATAGTCATAATAATATGTGCAGAATTTCTTGAAGATATTTGCCAATAAAGATTTGAGTTGAGGAAGATCATCTAGCACAAAAATTAAAAAAAGTACACTGTAATATTTATACGCAGTAATTCGCCTTGATATATTTGTTTTTGTGTAGAATTGTGTGTGGTGTAGTCCCCCTGCACTTACTATTAGGCTAGCCATCACTGTCATAGTTTTATACGGTATTTTTGAGGATGTAAGTACGAAATACAATTGTTTGAACAAAAACTAGCTGCAGGGTTGTGATAACAGTCTGCAAATGAAATAATAAAGACTGAAAACTTACATGAAACTCACGAAGCGAAGTCACCTTTGTTGCCAACGTTAACAAAAAAAATTTATATCGATATCCGAATAACATTTTCTTTCATAATTCATTTACTTGAGAATCCAGAATTTTAAATTTGAAGGAAAGCCAGGACGGCCTAAATCTGTGCTGAGAATATTTTGAAAAATGAACGCAAGCACGTGGGAAAATAACGGCTTTTTAAAATAGGTGTAAAAATGTTTCCTAAATAGTTCCTAAGAAAATCCCTATAGGTATATTTGAGCTACAATATCGATAAACACGTTCCTGTTACGTATTTAGAGGGGGTTTATTGTCCATTTAACCATGCTTGAATTATCCATTAGAACAACTCGACGCTATCGCGTCTCGCGTCTCGTGTTCTGATGATTCAAGCATGGTTAAATGGACAATAAACCCCCTTTAAATACGTAACAGGAAGTGTTTATCCTAATTGGCCAAGGAAGATTATCTTAAGTTTTAATCATTGACTTAGCAATTATTTTAGTCAGAGATTAGCTGATCAGAGCTTCAAGAATACCAACTAAAATGAACCTCTAATCTCCGATGAGCTAATCTGTGATTCTAGTCTAATCAATGACTAATTTAGACAGCGTTAAGAATATGGGCCTGAGTGTTCAGTTTACTGGGGTTTTAAAGCTGAACTCCGGTTACAAAAATACTGAAATAATGTAATAAAAAAAAGTTAACGCAGTTCATATAATTATTTACAGTCTTACCTGATCAGACATGTTCAATCTTCAATAATTTGGTATACTGTTGGGGAAAAATACAGCAATCAGTGAACCGTGTGAAGAGAATAAAGCCGAATGTGTATAGCTAGCTGACGAGAAACAAACTGGAAGTGAGATCGACTAACCTTTCAAGGTCATAAGCCACCATGTCCGCCATACTTATTTCACAAGTTGGAAACAAGTATGGCGGCTTGCGGGCGTTAACTTTTTTTTTATTACATTATTTCGGTATTTTTGTAACCGGAGTTCAGCTTTAAGTGTTTTATTTTTCTTGGAGTTCTAATATGGAGCGCCATCCAAATGAATGAGAATTATGTTTGTGAATGATGGTTGGAATATTAAAATTATATGACCCGGGCCGTTCACATTCGCAATATTATCATTATTCCAATTATATCTATATGTCGCAATATATGTAACAATGTAGCTCTAATCAATGTTTGTTAATGTCTTGATTTTAAGTTAGGACAGGGTGACGGCTATCCTAAGTTAAAATTGATTGTGGTTAAAATTGTCTTTAAAATGGGTTTGTGAAACGCCACTATTTTAAGGTAAGATTAGATTTTAACTTAAAATATTATTTTAGTGGATTTTAATTAATATCGTCCCCGTATCTACATGCCCCCCCCCCCCCCGCGTGAAATGCTCGACCCCTGCTCAGAAATTGCTAACAATCATTAAAGTATACACAGTACCTTATATTAACCTATAAAAGCTAATTTTGTTTTGTTTGAATACTTATTTTAAAATGCTTATTAGACGCATAGGTAACTACATAGCATGATGATTACAACAGTCTGTTAGAATGATCTTTCCGAAAATTTCCTCAAAATGTTCGCCCCCCTACCGAAAGGTAATGCCCCCCCAGCTTAATGGTGTCTAGATACGGGCCTGACTAAAATGCTTAAAACTTGTGTGAAACTCATATATCTTAAATTAGGATGGAATTTTAGTTTAAGACGATTTTAAGGAGATTTAAGTTTTTGTGAAACAGGGCCCTGTTCACAAAAATTGCTTTGATCCACTTTGTAAGTTTAGTATAGTTTGTTGTTTTGGCTGGCAGTTGATTTTTCCTAATATAAAAGTATGGCTCCTATTACAAGGAATGGGTCTTTGAGCCACGGCAGCTAAAAGACTGACGATAGCGAGTTCCGCTCCTGGTTTTGGCTGAAAAAGTTGACTGTTAATTTTCTGGTGAGGTTTCCCATTGTCAGTGGTGCAGGGCGGAGGGCCCGACCATGACAACTGTTTAGTCGTTCGGATGGGACGAAAACCCGAGATACCATGTACACATTTGAGTAGAAGCAAACGATTCCTTGGTAGTTAGAAATATATTGAGTTGCCTCTCACGCTCAGTGGAAGTTGACGTTAATCCTTATCTATATAGGTCAAACAGAGATGGCCTGGTTTTGATCGACCGGTTAGACGTACAGGACAGAAGTGAAAAGGACAAACCATCATAAAGGCAGAATGAAAAGTTAGTTCTCATATCGCATGGAGCGTTTTATTTTTAATCTATACTGTCACCGAGCACATGCACTAACAGAATCGTGGATATAGTAGAGGGTCCATGAATACTATTGTGGGAAATTTCATGTCATTCGGGTAAGCAACGTTTTCAAAATAATTAACTCTAAGGTGCTACATGTTAAAGATTAGCCAAAAAGCTGAATAATTAACATAATCTCTGTACCGTAAGAAAATATGGCATTTGTTTCTATCACCAGCTACTAATGCAATGAAACTGATGATCATCAATACAGTAGGGCATATATAATTTTTGAGTGCCGCAATTGGTGTTGATAATAGTTAATTAGTCCATAACATTACAGAAATATCGACTTTCATGTATAAATAATTACAATTTCAGTAGTATGTTGTTGTTGTTGTTCTTGGTGTTTAACGTCCGCTTCCACCGAAGGTGATATCGCAGACAAGTCTTATTTTTTCCATTTTCATTATCTTAGCGCACGCGCAGGGGTCTTTGCTGTGGGAGGAAACCGGAGGTTGAGAAGGAGCCCCTATATCCATGCCACATACGCTCACACCAGGGCTCGAAACCACAGCCGCAAGCCAGAGACGACCGGCCAGCTAGAGGTCGAAGCGCGGCTCTCTAGACCACTAGGCCATCCCAACCCCCCTCAGTAGTATGTCAAATCGGCTCTGATATAACAAAAATACAAAATAAATAAATAGAAATCATACTGGACATAGCCATTATAAGTTCATGTGATAAGAAAGGCAATGTAATGTAATTTGGTGACTGGTCTTGATATTAATGTATATATAAATCACGATAATCATTATTGGACGAATAACGGGGATTCGTCCGTTTACAAACTGACATGCAAGTAATAGGGGCTTTGGTAGGTGAAAATCTAAGTTGGCTGCCTGGACCAAGTCCCTCCACCACCATGCAGAATACGTATATATAAATTTATTCATTCACTGACACTCACACGTTTAGGCTGTACTGCAGTATTGGGTACAATCTGTTTCACAGAGAATTACTTACCAATTATGACTGTCCACAACACGTGCGTTGACTGCACGCGGCGGTAGTCATTGGCTCAACGGCTCGTGCAATGTTTACTTAACACCTAACTGTTTCGGGCAAAATGATGCATTTTACTCATTTTAATACCCATTTACACTAAATAGGAAATATTTTTTAACTACAAATACTGTAGAAGTGCGTTTCTCGTGTATTTTCTGGAATCTCGTTGTAGATTAAATGAAGACAGGACTCTTGTTGGTTGTTAATAATTCGATATATTCTTTAGTAAACAATACTTAATAGCAGATAATTAATATAACAATTATTAGAACAATTATTGGCTAAATGCTTAACAGTACATAAGCTCCAATATGGATATGGGAAATGACATAAACTTATGTCTCCAAATATCCAAATACAGGTCTGTTCTTAGGTATGCGATCTAAGCTGATCTCCCAAGATACGTTGTAGCAAGGTCCCCCTAATTCTGTCTTTTGGGTCTATATATACCCATGCATCGCCCAGGGCATTAATCCCATAAATCTATCGAATATACAAACAATACACTGTGGCAACTAAAACGTTTTCGCCCGTAGACATTAATTACAATTAATAAGATAGATTTAAAGTGTAAAACAAAGTATACTGGAGACATGTGATTAATGAGATATATAAGACAATATGAATGTATATAAATGGGAGTAATTAAGGTGGATTAAGATCCATTAAAATATGGCTTTCAAAATTAAGTAATACTGTGCGGATTCGCACGACGTATTAAACATTTACTATTGGGCCGTATTTCACCCTACTATAATACTCTCAGATTTTAAAAAAATATTCGTCCCGAATATTAATCGGTAACATATAAAAACAATCATAATATATCAATATTAATATATTAAAGTAAATAAAGTACAAGTACTTCTTTGTTTACGGTAGATAATGCATAAAAAAATAGAAAAATACGTCCAGGTAAAAAATTCTCCACTTTACTTCATTCTGACATATACAGGTGTAAGTACAAATATAAAAATTAATCAATTCTGTGTAGCAGATGGGAATCAACATATAGTAGATATGGATGCCCTCCCCCTTTTAATAAAAAAATCATAAAACAACAATATAAAAAGTCATAATAAAATACACACTAAATATATGGAATACAAAATATAAATTGGAATAGGTAAGTGGTTTATCAAGGTAATTGTATTGTCAGTTTTCATCGCGTAATTAAATAAAATAATTAAAATCGCTTGTTAAAAGATTTGTTCCTAAATTTCTTTTCATGTCCTGGTCCACTGTTATTTGGCCTATTATTTGGTGGTCCATTATTAAAAATTTTCCTCTGTTATCGTATGGACACATATTGGATGGACCCCCATAACAATCATCTCCATTATCATACTTCCAAGTATTGGGAGGTCCATCATTAAAATCGTTGCCACCATTATTATACGGACCCGTATTGGGTGGGCCATCATAAAAATCGTCGTTACAGGGCCAAGTATTGGGTGGACCATCATAAAATTCGTTTTCATCATAGTCGTAACATTCGTTCAAATCGTGTTTTAAATGTTCATTTTCTTCTTGAAGGTCTTCGATTTGTTTCTGATGTTCAATAAGCTCGCATATTACGTCACTCTTGCTAGATTCTAAAAAGTTTTCTCTCGCGCCCAATCTCTGAATTTCGATCTTTGCGTCTTCAAGGTTCTTTTCTAAGTGGTCCTTTGCACGTAATAATTCATCAAGATCATGATGCATTTCTTGTTTATATCTATGCACGCTTTCAAGTTCCGAGGTTAATTCAGAGATTTTCATGTTTAATTTGTTAGCTTCCATGTTACATTTATCATGACTTAGACTTTGAACAGGCGTGTTCCTAATTTTATGTGTAACGTCTAATTTTTTCATCACTGCTTTTAATTGTTGCTTTATCACGCCATTTAAATTTTGAATTTCATGAAACGCTCGTATGCCAATTTGTGAAAATGGAAGTTGTCTCATAAAGAATTTTCGCGTTTCATACTCATGCTTTCTTTTAGTGTCGCGCTCAGTTTTAGCCAATGTTTTATTTTTATTTCTTTGAACATTTAAGGAAACAGATCGCTTGACTGTATACTCATGTTTAGGAGCAAGAGCACGAGGACTGTGATGTTGATACATGTAATTAAACTGACAATAACTGAATGGCACATGGCGATTACCCTGATAAAAAGACCACATACCTTTTTGTCTTCTGTTATTTAAAGCCCCACTTGATGACGTCGGATTGAATATTCTTCGGTCTTGACTGTACGAATTTCCACCAAGGTCTGGGTATCTTGCATTACATAACTGGAACATTTCTGCTTTCTTCCCGCTTTTGCTTTTCTCGGTAGGTGTAGCTATGATTATTCTTCAGGACTATTGGTATCCAATTCCAATTGTTGAATATTAACTCTTTGGAAGGTGTTCTGGCTCGTTCTAAACTTCTCGCTTGGCTGTTGGAGGTACGACGAAATCTTACCACTCAAAGCAATCTCCCCATTTGTAGAAGTGCACTTCTCGTGTATTTTCTGGAATCTCGTTGTAGAATAAATGAAGACAGGACTCTTGTTGGTTGTTAATAATTCGATATATTCTTTAGTAAACAATACTTAATAGCAGATAATTAATATAACAATTATTAGAACAATTATTGGCTAAATGCTTAACAGTACATAAGCTCCAATATGGATATGGGAAATGACATAAACTTATGTCTCCAAATATCCAAATACAGGTCTGTTCTTAGGTATGCGATCTAAGCTGATCTCCCAAGATACGTTGTAGCAAGGTCCCCCTAATTCTGTCTTTTGGGTCTATATATACCCATGCATCGCCCAGGGCATTAATCCCATAAATCTATCGTATATACAAACAATACACTGTGGCAACTAAAACGCTTTCGCCCGTAGACATTAATTACAATTAATAAGATAGATTTAAAGTGTAAAAAAAAGTATACTGGAGACATGTGATTAATGAGATATATAAGACAATATGAATGTATATAAATGGGAGTAATTAAGGTGGATTAAGATCCATTAAAATATGGCTTTCAAAATTAAGTAATACTGTGCGGATTCGCACGACGTATTAAACATTTACTATTGGGCCGTATTTCACCATACTATAATACTTCAAACGTCTTTATTTATTTTTCTTTTACCTCAAAAAAATGTTTGAGAATTTAATTTGTCGGAGTAAAACAGTTAATATGCCACACTCATTAAGCCTCGTCGATGTCATGCCCAATCTGTTTCACAGAGAATTACTCACGAATTATCTCTGTAACGGATGCCTGTCCAAAACACGTGCGTTGACTGCACGCCTCGTAGTCATTGGCTCAACGGCTCGTGCAATGTTTACTTAACACCTAACTGCTTCGGGCAAAATGATGCATTTTACTCATTTTAATACCCATTTACACTAAATAGGAAATATTTTTTAACTACAAATACTTCAAACGTCTTTATTTATTTTTTCTTTTACCTAAAAAAAAAATGTTTGAGAATTTAATTTGTCGGAGTAAAATAAGTTAATATGCCGTACTCATTAAGCCTCGTCGATGTCATGCTTATCAGTGATTGTAGCGGCCAAGCGAATATTCACTGCGGGATCAGTTTGTGTCATGCCTATCAGTGATTGTAGCGGCCAAGCGAATATAAAGAGAGAGAGAGAAATGGGGTTTAAAGTCCACTAGGTCATTTCGGGACTAACATATGGTTTAATTTTATTTCAATAATTCGCTTGCGCGTAGGGATCTTTAGCAGTGGGAGGAAACCGGAGTGCCCGCCAAGCAAATATTCACTGCGGGATCAGTTTGTATTGGGTAGTCGTAGAATATTAGCTATATTATCGTAATTCCTAAGAAATTATCTACTAAAACAAATAAATTGACAGAAGGTAAATAAAGGCGTTCAGTTAATAACCTATTGTAACAAATAAAAAGATACAATAGCACGTAGCTTTAACATAATTGTCTCTTAATCCAAAAATAGCAAATACACATATAGGTATGATCGCTGTACCATAGGTGTACGGGCTCGATGACAGTTAGGGGGGGGGGGCAGAACCCCAAATACCCGAAAATTACGGGTTTCCAGAGATCGGCGCCGGTCTTCATCGAAAGGCGAAAAAGCGGAGCTTACCTTGTATACACCCCCACCCCCGAAAAGAAAATTTTGGAATATTTGACGGCTGCAAACACATTTTCCTGTTATTTGAGGCCGTGAACAAAGCAACTTCAAAGTAGTCTATAGCCTAATCAAGATGGCTGACTCGAATTCCAAAATTTAACTGCCGCAAACACGTTTTCCTGCTATTCCAGTTGCTGTTATTTGGTCCAATAAAGCCTACCTAACTGACCCGAATTCTAAACAACCAATCAATCGTCGCTGGGTTTTGGGGTCTTACCCTCCCGGAGAAAATTTTGAAAATTTAACCACCGCAAATGCGTTTTTTTGCAATTCTAGCCCGTATAAGCAATCCCCCAAATATCCAATGGTTTTGTAACCAAAATCCCACTCTGAATTCCAACCATCCAATCAGACTGTTGCAGCTACATTCACAAATAATAATCGATGCCTGAAAAATGTCACACAAAGTAGAGTGGCTCCAGACTAAATTCTTAAATCCATAGTCAAATCAGTATAAATTCGTGGTATTCAAATAAAAGAAAAGTAAAATTAGTGTTATATTGGGGCTCGATGACAGTTAGGGAAGCAAAACTATAAATGCCCGAAAAAGTTTTTAGTTTAAAAACAGCGACGCCGGTTTTCCTTATGAGACGAAGAAGCGGACCTGATTTTGTATTGACCTCCAAGATATTTTTGGAAAATCGCAAACGCGTTTTAATGCTATTCCAGCTCGTAAAATTAGTGTTTTATAAGATTTCGGGCACTTTATTTTGCCAAGCTGATGAAATGTTTTTTTTCTCACTTTACCCGTATGCCCGAAAAGTCAGCTTGCCCGAACGTTAGGGGGCAGCTGCTCCCCCTGCACCCCCCCCCCCCCCTGGCTCGTACGCTTATGATCGCTACCTTTGTATGATTTCACTTTTATATATACTTATTCGTTATAACGAAATAATTAATTAATTTAAAAGAAATAAATTCACTCATTTAAATGAAATAATTAATTTGTTGTAACGAAATAATTCATTTGTGTCGACCTAGTTTGTGTCGAGTGGACGTTAAATCCCTTTTCTCAATCTCTCAAGTTTCTCTTTACTGAGTAGAATAAATCAGGCCAGGGGGAATGGGAGGAGGGGGGGGGTCTAAAGCCAGAAGTACTCCTTTCTCCAGGTTATTACAGGCATGTAACTATTCAATAAAAAACCCAAGAGGCTTGATTGTAACATGGAAGTGAGTAGAAGTGGGACTGCTAGACTTTCAGAAGAAAACGCTGCTATTCTCTATTCTGATCTATTGGTTAAGAGACCTATGGTTGCGAGGGTCGCGATTACATAACTGAATAGTCGATCTTTATTTAAAGTCCATCTCACGTCTGTTGTGTCATGACATATTAGGTAATTAGAAAAACGACGAGAACGAGTTTTATTTATATTCTTTCCTCGAGTCCCTTATCAATCAAATAATTCAATGCTATCGTTATGGCAAGTTAAAACAAGCAATTGCCAAGCGAGATTTGCCCACATTTTGCAAGAGATGGATGGGGAAGAGGTAAAATCAATAGGGTTCTCCTTGCATTCAAGACCCTTTACATAATTTAAGTTTCAACAGAATGGGACAACAATTGAAGACCCCACCCGCACCCCGAAGGGCCTATAGAATTCGTAAATATTTCAAACTCATCCAAGAACGTTTGATCCTTAACACACAGTTTAAGTTTCATCGTAAGGATTATCACTCGACATCTAGATCTTCTGTAGCAATATAGTCGTGGTGACAATGAATAAGGAGATAAGATATAGTTTTATGTTTCTAACATATTCACATATATGCAGGTGTGTACCGAAATCAACTAACATTTGATTGACATATTGTTATATAAAAAAAGGGTTATAGAAACAAAACATAGCTGTTTCTATATGTCAACAACATGATAACAGATATCTCATGCGCATTTCTAGAGTAAATTTCCATAACCATATAAGGGTGTGTTTTGACGTCATTGGGCTCAATTAACCAATCTCTCTAATTATTTACATCATGTTTGACCAATTAGATAATTGAATGTCCAAAACCAGTTGATACAAAATTAGGATACTCGTGAGAATTCAGCAGACTTCGATTATATTCCAGAGGGTTAACATCTAATAGTCCTAGACACCTCGCGGTGTCTAGGTTGAGAAGAGTTTAGTTAGTATTGACTATAATTGTAATATGTACTATGCTTGCATGTATACCTATGCTACATAAAAGGTAAAACGAACTGTTGCATTGGTATAACTGAAGAAGACAAACGTCTTAAGAAACCAGTAAGACACAACGTGAAGGAGAAGCAAAGATGATCAGAGATCAATCCTAGACGATCACAAGGCTACGAAATATGTAGTAAGAAAAGATGCATGGGTCATACGTAGGATGTGGCGACCGGACCGACAACACACGCTCTCCACGTCAGACAGAAGACTCATGGTGCTACACTTCTTCTGCCGGCCATAACAGTAATTATTATCAGGTTATTTTCCCGAATTATATTTAAACAGGCTGTGGTTAGACCTCTAATCAAAAAATCCTAAAAAAAAATACAGACCTGTGTCCAATCTGTCTTTTCTGTCCAAACTTGGGAATTGGATATGTTATGACGTCATTCCCCCAGTGAGCGAATTAAATGACGTAACAATGACGTTACAATTTTTATACCTTTATATTGATAACATGTAATAACATTTACTAAAATTAATATAATACACGCATTATTTGATTTTTATTTTATGTATAAGGTTGCAGCGACATCCCGGGGATGCTGCATGATCACGATTACTTTTTAAAATTATGATTATAGTATAGGCTCAAAATCAGATAATCGCCATCCCCGGTATATTGGGGCATTTTTGGGGGTTATCGGAATAAATCAAATAAACGCCAGAAAACTGATTATCATGAGAATGGGAACTATTTTAAGTATAAATAAGATTGATAGATATGATCCTACCAGTTTACCACTGACAAGTTCATTGACGGTGTGGCGGGATGTAGAGTCTAGAGATATCCCGAGATTGACAATTGCTCCTGTGCCAAATTTCATCAAGATCATGTTTTTATTTTTAATGTTTAAAAATAATTATTTGGACAGATATAGTATTGTTACAATGCACCACTTGTTAAAATTCTTCGCTCACTCATTATCGCCACCAGAACCAACAACGCCGTGATCTGTCATCAAATTGCGATGATTGTTTACATTTTGATCATCGCAATTTTCCTCCTCTTCCGATTCCATTCCACGGTCTCGTGGATCGGGATCACTACCAATATCACTATTCTCGTCATTTTCAACATTAACAATTTCTCAGACAGCATTTAATGTTAAGTTTTTGTTCATCCGTGGCCGTTTAGAACAGAAGGCCGCCATCTTGCACTAATGACAACAAAGCGGAGGATAGGCCTAGAGCGTGTTATCCAGTCTAAGTAGACGACAGTGAACGTACTTGACCTTTCAGAAACCCCATGGAAAACCCCCATTAGTAGTTTTTTTAAAACGAGGCTATGAGCTAAAAATAGTAACTTTAATTTCTATTCCTATCATTGGACAATATTTCGAGTGGTTCCTTTTAGTATGCGATCAGAAAAATTGATCTAAAATAAGGTATGACGTTGGCGACACATATGTCGTTAAGCTCACGGTCGGTGACGACATATATGTCGCATTACTTGCCAAGAAAGGGCTCTCAACAATCGAATGCAGGTTTTTGTTAACAATAATACCGAACTCATCACAGTACTGAAACAACTATAGATCGGGTGTTAAATGATATCCTGTGGATAGTTGGTGGTGTTGGACTTGCATCTTTAATTCTTTTGGATCTCTCCGCAGCCTTTGATACGGTGGACCATCAGATTCTTGTTAATAGATTACGGCAACATTTTCATATATCGGGAACGGCATTGCGTTGGATATCATCATATCTGTCAGACAGAAGTCAAAAGATTCTCGTAAACAGCTCTGAATCAAATCCTATTAAACTGGATTGTGGTGTTTCCCAGGGGTCCGTACTCGGGCCTGTGTTGTTTGTCGTATACACAAAATGCCTTGGTGATGTAAAAGACGGCTTCGGGATCACTCACTACCCCCACGCTGATGACGCCCAATTAATTAGTGACGCTTATCAAAATTAAATTGATGAGTCTCTTCATCTGGTAAAACCCTGCTATAGTTCTGTAAAATCGTGGATGAACGAGAGTAAGCCCAAACTGAACGATGGCAAGACGGAAGCCATGTAGGAACATCCGAATTCATGTTTGGTAATCGGTGAAACCAACATTCAGTTTTCATCATGCGTGAAGAATCTTGGTGTGCTACTGGATTCCTCAGTAACCATGGAGAAACCGGTCGATCAACTTTGTCGTACGTGCAAGTACCATCTTCGATGTGTTGGCAATATTCGCCATCTCTTGACATTTGAGGCCTGTAAGCTGCTGGTGTGTTCCTTGATATTCTAGAGGCTCGATTACTGCAACAGTGCTTTGGTTGGAATTCCCAAACACATGTCCGCAAAACTCAAAAAAATCAAAACACCGCCGCCAGAATAATAACAAGAACACAAAAGTATTCTCAAATAACTCCAATCTTAAAATCTCTACATTGGTTACCAATAGAGGCCTGGATAACTTTCAAGATTTTAACATTGGTTTATATGTGTCAACATGATCTTTCCCCATCTTACCTCACGGATCGCATTCAATCATATCAACCAAATCGACTACTTCGCTCACAAAATAAACCCTCATTGGATGTGTCGCAAGCTAAACAAAAATCCTATGGGAATGAAGCATTCGGTGTTTGTGGAATAACTTACCATTGGAGATACAGAGTTCTCAGACATTAGCTGTTTTCAAATCCAAACTCAAAACTTGTCTGTTTGTTCAAATATAATCAGGACTAGCTATTTTCTTTCGTGCGTTTAGAGCATGCAATATGCAGATGGAGTGGGCACAATTACAAATGTACCTCATTATTGTATTATTATTATCGTGAAAGGTCCACAAACTTAATTCATTTAAAAGGCGGTGGCAGATGCCCAAGAAATGGTGATACTTGTTTGAAGTTTCATCTAAATCGATGGTCCACAACCTGGATATTATATGCATTGATTATACTATTTTCTGTCTGACTCTGTGGAAATATATGACCCCTAAATACAAATTATGACCCCTAGAGGACCCATAAGCTAAAGAAGTGATAATTTGTACAGTCAGGGGGGCATAATTCGGAAAATTACGGCCCAATATGCGCCAGATCTTTGGATTTTAAATATATATTTTAAGTTTCATAAAAATTGGATAAAAAAATTCGAGCCACTGGATGGTCTACAACCCGGGCATTACGGTCAGATTTAAATATTAAAGTCAACAGACGTTTTCGTCAAGGTCTCGAGATGTAATCAGGGCCAGGGCACGTGATTGTTGCCAAAGGTGAGGGTAAGGGCTCGATTTTGGGTTAAGATTGGCGAAATCATGACCTTGGAGAAATCTGTAGATGGGTATAACATGCGTTAAGGGGGCCGACCATTTCGTCGGCTGGCAGCTCGTCCGATTTTCAAGAAATGTGAACTCACATCTAATTATGGTATAACGGTGATATATTCAAACGCCTTTTAAATCGGATAAAAAATTGTAACCTGCACAAGCTAAAACGCAATTTTTCGTACAAAAATTGTGACCTGATGTACATGGACGGTTTTTATAATAAAAAAAACCCCGTTACTTCTACAGTGCCCACAAACTAAAATGTGATTGTTCGTACAAACACGGGCCATAATCCAGGAAGGTATATATATGCGCCGATATCGACAGGAGCCGAGATCTTTCGGGCCACAACCTTGGTATTATTATGCATTTTTGTCAAGTTCAGCATCGTTGCTGAGTAATTACAATTTTATGTACCAGAAATCGTTCAGAAAACATCTCCGACGATGTAGACCCCCAAGAGCCCCTGGACCCTCACCAAAGGACCTGGGATGGCATCCCCCCACATTCAAGAATTGCTTCCGCGGGCCCTGTAAATTATTATGTTGTATTGTATATTTGCGGCATTCTATTGTTCACTGTACCACCTGAAGATTCTATGGACAGCTATAACACCAAAGTTCAATATTTGGTACATTGTTTATTTATAACATGTACATGTATATTCATATATCTATATCTGACAGGGATATGCACATCTTCGGTATCCCTAGTGGTCTCATTCCGTTTCACTCCACTAACCCCTGGGTTCATCCATGGAGGAGAATCATATTTAAATTATCTGCCCTTCATGATTGGGCAATTTTTATCTACCAATACGCTTGATAGCATAACGACTTGCCACAGTCTGTTTTGACTGACAATATAAAAAGATCTTTCCAATTAAAAGCTGTTTAAGGACATGTTTTAGTGAGCATGTCACTTATTTTACATTAAATATCTTGCAAACTTTATCATAATTCAGCGAACAACTCCCACATCCATATCCAGATAATATGCAAAGAGTCTCGAATGGTTAGCACGCGTACGCTGTATCATACGGCCTGTCACTGAGTCAACTGGCGGGGTTTCGATTCCCCGGTTGTACGTGGCAAGAAGTAGAGTCGCCTGTCCAACCTCGTGGGTTTTCTCTGGGTCCCCCTGTCCCCCCACTGCTAAAGACCCCTTCGCGAATTATTGAAATGGGGGGTTGGGATGGCCTAGTGGTCTAGAGTGCCGCGCTTCGACCTCTAGCAGGCCGGTCACCTCTGGCTTGCGGCTGTGGTTTCGAGCCCTAGTGTGAGCGTATGTGGCATGGAGATAGGGGCGCCTTCTCAACCTCGTGGGTTTCCTCCGGGCACTCCGGTTTCCTCCCACTGCTAAAGACCCCTAAGCGCAAGCGAATTATTGAAATAAAATTAAAACATATGTTAGTCCCCAAATGACCCAGTTTGTGTTGAGTGGACGTTAAACCCCATTTCTCTCTCTCGTCCCGAAATGACCTAGTTTGTATCGAGTGGACTTTAAACCCCATCTCTCTTTCTCTATCTCTCTCTCTCTGAATAGAGTTGCAGTCTTTGGCGTCTGGTTCTTCCCATCTACACCGATAGTTTTCTCCTACGTGGGATATGTTTAATCTCGTTCATCAAGACGCTTCACAGTTGCTGTGCTAATTTTAAAATGTTCGCCAAATATAAGATATTATGCCCCCTACAGTGATAATGCAAACATTGCTACCTTACCATGAAGAGTTGGGCTTCTTATAAAATTGGCACATCAGCTGACTTAGTCGTTCGGATGGGACTAAAAACTTGGTCCCGTGTACTTATTGGCGTGCGCGTAAAATGATCACTGTGCAGTTGAAATTCGATATAACAATAGTCCATAGTGCCCCTGTCATGGCCAAATTTTCCTCATAACTAAAGCCAGACTGACACTTGCACGATTCCGTGGCACGCATTGGCACGACTCGAGTCGGCACGACACCGTCCGATTTGCGCAAACTCGTCGTGCCAATGCGGGAAACGCGTAAACAAAGCGCAAACTATGCGCAAACTGTGCGTGAAATCGTCGTGCCAGTTCGTGTCAATGTGAACACTGATGGGCACGAAAAAAGTCGCGCCAGTGTCAGCCTGGCTTTACACACTCAATGTATCATGGTGTATGCATGGTTGTCTACATTATCTCAGTCAGGATAGAACTATGGGACGTTAAACCCTATTTTATTTCATTTTATATGCGTTGCGATCCTTTAATCGCGTTTATGAGACGTGGTAGTTATTAACAATATCTTGCGCAGTTAAGGGCAAGGCATAATAAAATTTTTACAATGTGATCACATACTACAAGCTAGACACAAATCATTTCCGCGTTTCTACGTGCTGTTTTCTGTACGTGTATGAATACACTAAAATAAACAGAGCAGCATTCTGGGTGTTTTTCGGCGTCTTTTAATTGATAAACGAAACGATACATACGCGGTAAGTTGTAGATTGATTATAATTATTTTTTCAACACTACATTAATATTTTGTTAACGCGAATTACACGTATTCAAATGTGATCTCAATTGTAGAGACAACAACTTTTGAGGCGAAAATGGAAAAGACGACAGCTGCAGAGCAAGTCAAATTAATAGGTCGCTAATATCGCGGTGTAGTAATTTCCTTATTTCTAGTTGCCAGGTTGAATTTATTTTTTCGAATTACTGACATGAATGTAAATACAGAAATATAATTAGCTCAAAAGGGGATCACGGTGGCAAAGTGGGTAAGACGCTGACCCGCTAGCCTGGAGGTCGGGTGCTCGATCACTGCGTTGGCAGTTCATCCAGATTTTCCGGCGTGGTTTCTCCTTGTCACTGATGCGGGACGGAGGGCCAGACAAGGACAGCTGTCTAGTCGTTCGGACAGGACGAAAAACCGAGGTCCCTTGTACACATTGGCGTGCACCTAAAAGATCCCTTGGCAGTTGGAATTCGATATAAGAGTAGGCCGTAGCGGTAGCGTCGCTGTCCGGGCAAAATGTCCCTCATTTCATCAAGTCAAAAGTCGACATCACGCTATAGCTGTAAATACTTTTTGTGTATTCTACCGTAAATTGACTGGCAGAAAGTTGCCAATAAAATGGCTGTATTTTAACGCTGACTTGTAAATTTAGACTTAAGCGGTAAATTTGATTTACAAACAGCATGTACATTTACAGTGAGTGTAAAACTACTTAACTGTAAATTTACATTCACTGTAATATTACACTGTGGTTGTAAATTTACCTAAAAAGTTATTTTACACTCACTGTAAATTTACAACTTAGAGGTGTGCATCTACTTGAAATATACTTTGAAGGGAATGTGTTTGTCTCAACTCGGCTAAGTAGTCCTTGGTTCGGTCCTCGTAAACACACAAAGCCTTGCGGACCTTTCAGCCGTGCATGCAAAACACCATTCGTTAATGGAAAGAAATTACATAAAATGGAGTTTAACGTCAAATTGTTCTGCTTCTTATAATGGAAAGAGTAGGAGACATGATACCAAGTAAAATGTCCCATACAACCCTATGTATGGCATATCACTGTGTTTACACGCCAGTTAGGTGCATTCAGGTTTTGAATAACCTATTTCTCTAAAATAGACTAATCTGACCGACATAACAGTAAATATTTTTCGATATGTAGTCGAAGGGAAATAACCGATTAGAACATTATTTGACGGTAAATTTACAATTAGTTGTAAAAATACTATTTCAAATGGCATTTCTGTAAGTATACAGCTCACATAAAGTAAACTGACATATGGTTGTATTTTAATACCTTACGTTTGACGTAATCTTACATGAGGCCAAAGAGGGAATGGCCGATGTGGCCACTATTTGACAGTTAATTTACAATTTGCTGGAACAATACTATTTCAAATGACATTCCTGTTAATATTTAGCTCACATAAAGTAAACTGATATATGGTTGTATTTCTACATTAAATTTGATGTATTTTTTACATAAGCTTTGTAATTGTATTCATGTTTATTTACATCGTTTCAAATGTAACTATGTGATATTTTAAAGTTGCGATTTCATATTTTTAAGTTATATTTTTAAAATGTATTAAAATAAAGCCCTAAAATAGATTGTAACTATAAACAGCCCTATCTTGTTATAGAATAATCATACTAATCCTATAATTCACTATTGCCAGTTGAGAAATTGGCAAAAATATCATTTTCAACTTCAAATTCAAACGTTTGTAGATAGCCATCCCATGGGGGTGAATGGAAAAACAAGGGAGGTAATTGTGTTGTTATTTCCTGTGTCACTGATTTTTATGCCTGTGAAATAATGCCCATGGCCGGATAATCGTGAGTTGACAACCTTTTGAGTAAAAGACATAGAAATAATTATGTTTTGACTTTCTTAGAAAATATGAAATTCCAGCTTTAAGTATATTTATAAGTGTAAATATACATATGATTTTAACAGGTTAATATTGATCTTATACGTGCACGTCAGTGTGTACACTAGACCTAGTTGTTTTGTCGCATCCGAGCTACTAGACAGCTATGCTTGTACGGCCCTCTGGGGGGGGGGGTGGCCTAGTGGTCTAGAGTGCCGCGCTTCGACCTCTAGCTGGCCGGTCACCTCTGGCTTGCGGCTGTGGTTTCGAGCCCTGGTGTGAGCGTATGTGGCATGGAGATAGGGGCGCCTTCTCAACCTCGTGGGTTTCCTCCGGGGACTCCGGTTTCCTCCCACGGCTAAAGACCCCTACGCGCAAGCGAATTATTGAAATAAAATTGAAACCATATGTTAGTCCCGAAATGACCTGGTTGTGTTGAGTGGACGTTAAACCCCATTTCTCTCTCTCTCCCTCTCTCTGTACGGCCCTCTGCCCTGCATCACTGACAGGGGGGGGGGGGGGGCACGCCGGAGAATCTAAATAAACTTTCTCAGCATATACAGGGATCGAATACCCTACCTCCAGACTAGTGAGCCAGCGTCTTACCCACTTAGCCACCGCGACTAAAGGCGAAAAGTAACGAAGCCTCACAAAGTCTACCAATAACTTATAGTTCTAAAGAGATGTACAATTACACGATTTTTGTGAATTGTACACAAATAACGTTTAAACATGTTTGAATAGTAGAATTACCCATAAAACACACTGAAAAAAAACTTGTGTTGAAACAACACAAACTGGATGTTACTATTTAACAACACAAAATTGTGTTGAAACAACACAAACTTGTGTTAAATGTTGAAACAACACAAGACTTGTGTTAAAATTGAGCAAACAACACAAACTTGTGTTGAAACTTGTGCGAAATTTCTGAAACTTGTGTTGAAATTTCTGAAACTTGTGTTGAAATTTCTGAAACTTGTGTTGAAATTTTTGAAACATGTGTGGTTCAATACAAACTTGTGTATAACCACCAACCAAAAACTTGTGTTGTATTTTCACTCAATTTGTATCCATTATAGCAAGCTTTCCCTTGCAGTACCCCCACCCCCTTTACCCTGTTTAACCTGTAATGTTTGAATAATGAGGTAACAATAATATTTTTTTTGTTAAATAATTATTTATTCAAACATGATGAGAAAAAAAGTAAATATACATTTGAATGTTAACAGGAAAACAGAAAAATAATTATTATAATAACAAAATTGGTTTATATAATGCCCCCCCCCCCTTTCCCCATGCCAAAATATAAAAAAGTTATTTTTGTTTACACTAAAACAAGAACTGAGAAAATATAAAGATATATACACAGTATTTCTACCCCATACCCCCAAAATATATAATTCAAATGGAGCAAAGCATCAAGATTACATAATTTAAAAGAAAGTTGCAAATACATGTATTAAATAATATGTACATAAGCAAGGGAGGGGAGGCATAATGGTTCAATGAGTATAAGACGTTGGCCGAGAATTTTCAGCTAGATTTTAGGTCATAGGTCCATCATGTGTAGTGTAGGACATGGCAAGGTATAATTGGGAACAAGCCCGGAATCGACCCCCCCTCCCCATTGTGTTCACTTTAAGGACCCTAGACAATTGAATTATTTGACTCAATGACAAGACCTTCTGATCCAATGTGTGTGTGTTTACCATTTGCGCCCTCTCTCGGGTTCCCTTGACAGTTGAAATATTTGATATAAGAGTAGGTTAGTTGTAGGACAGGATCACCCTAATAACACAGAAAAGTAGAACGGGAAAGTCACCTTAATGTTGGTCAAAGCTCTTTGTAATTCTGGGTATATTTGATCTACATTTGGTTTCTAAATATTGCCTATTAAATACTTTATGATTTCCGACCATATTTCTAAGTGAGTTATATGTCACTTTACTGTCAATATGATACATAAATTTGTAAAGAGAATTAAAATCTGATTGTGTTTGGGAGAATATTTAACATTAAAAACAAAAATAAATATTTAAAAATTGGGTCAAATGCATTCTTTTCCAGAATTATAAAATAAATTGATGCCTGGGTTCTGTCGTTGTTATCATACATCAAAATCTCTTTCAATGGTGTTCCAGTCTAAAAAATATAAAAAAATAAGCAATAAGAATACTTTTTTTATGGTTCACAATGTTAAAATAAACAATTTATTTTGCAACATCCAGAGTGAGTCTCTATTTTGTTTTAACTTTGCGTAACACTTAGTATGTCTTGTCCAGTTACAGACCCGGGCAGATTATTATATTCAAATCAAATGGGTTACAACTTAGAAGTCAGAAAAAAATCGGGAGATCTGGGACTGAAACCTCATAATAGGTCAACAATTCACCCGGTTTCAACATGTATTGAGTTTCCAAATCGAAATTCTCTACTACATCAGGACAGCGCACATTTACTTGGCAATGTCTAATTATTTTGGCACATTCATATTTTTTTTCCATTGGCAACAAATTAGATATTACCTTTTAAAATCTATTTGAAAAGTAAAATATTGTCCAACAAAGTTATACTGCTATTTACAGTAAAAATACACTTATCACAACTTGAAGAAAATCTATGGATGTGATTGTTAAAAATCAAGCATGCCAAGTACTTGAAAGGGCAGAATTCTAGGCATTGCCCCGATTAGAAAAACTCAGATTACCAAGCAAGTGTATAGAACTAGTTCCTTAATTAAAAATACAAATATGTATGTTACTTACATTTTGCCTGATTATCAAATTTTGTGAGAAAAAATTTAATCGCATAGAAGAAATAGCTAGTACTTGTTGACTATTTATTTTGTTATTTGATTTCAGATCGAATCACCGATGACTTGTAATAAAGTTAATCGTATTGTTTTTATAATCGTACTTGGTAAGCGGTTGAAAGTTTCAACCACTCTAAATATACTGGTACGATAGTTTTCGGGTAGCGGCAGCGTGTACCTACTCTATATACTTTCGGATGTTTCCCCAATCCCTTTACTAATTGATTAGTACGTCGTGGCCGACGGAAGTACAATTTGACACCTTATAACTGTTTTGTTTCTCTTCACATTTTATGTTGACTTAATTTATATTAAAGTATCTAGACCAAATATCTGTGTTGTTCTGTTCAGGGAAGTGTTACCTTTTGGCCGACACCTTGCCCTCGTCTACCGATCAGGATTTTATGTTAGCGGAAAGGGGTTGCGTATTGCGTTAATATTAGCCCTTGGGTACGCTACACAAGCTTGCGTTCTTTACCTATTCATAGGCTACATTTTGAACCATGAGCTGCAATAGCAGGAAAGCGCGTTCCCATGATGCGGCTGTAATATTTTCTAATTTTTTCTTCTTTGTAAACGGGGATTTGTCTGGCCTTCCAGCCCCCCCCCCCCTCCGACATTCATCTGACCCGTATGTCTATGGGAAAAAACAAAGAGTAGATTGCTAATTCTGGATAGTAAAATACAATAAATTACCCTAAACACCATTGACAGGTAGCTCAATGGGTAAGTCGCTGACGCTTACCATAAGGTCTCGGGTTTTTTCCCGGTGTTGACCGAAAAAGTTCCTCCCGATTTTGCGACGGTTTCCCCATGTCGGTCGTGTAAGGTGGAGGGCCTGACAAGGAAAGTGTCTATTCGTTCGGATGGGCGAAAAATCGAGGTCCCGTGTACACGTAGAAGCTCGCTTGGAATTTGGTATAAGAGTAGACCGTAGTATCATTAGCTAGTCGGAGATAAACCTCATTGCGTTTCATTTAGCATGTAGGTATACTATTCAAAAAAAGTAGGGGATATTTGATTTTTAAGTGTTATTAAAGTCGCGTAATGAAACTGACGAAGAAACAAATGACAAAATGAAATGAGGTTCACATTCATCGATGTATTCCAAATGATCGTTAGACTAACTAAGGCACAGACTGACCATTATAAGGGTAAAATGATACCCGGGGTCAAACAGCAAAGTTACCACAGCATCACAACAAAGTCAGTAACGGGTAAATCCTCCTCTGTTTGCCAAACAAGCATTGATCCGACGTGGCATACTCCTAATGAGACGTCTAAGGTCATTTTGGTCCAGGTTGTCCCATTCCTGTTGCAACGCAGCAGCAAGTTCTTGGACGTTGTTGACGTTGACGTAACCTCTGTCCAAGCATGTCACAGACATGCTCGATGGGGGAGAGGTCGGGACTCAGTGCTGGTCAAGGTAATGTGGTGATGTTCTGTTATTGGAGGTAACCTGTAACGATCCTGGCCCTGTGACATCTTGCGTTGTCATCCTGGAAGATGAAACGGCGGCCATGACGTCGTGCGAACGGTACAACATGGACTGCCAAGATGTTGTCCCGGTAGTACTGGACTGTAACACGCCCTGCAACAACATGTAAAGCCGTTCTTCCAGCAACAGTGATGCCTCCCCACACCATAACAGAACCACCCCAAAATCGATCATGTCTGATGACGTTAACGTCTTGGAAGCGCTCGTTTCGACGACGCCACACCCTCCTACGTCTGTCCAAAAAATCAGCAGTGAACCTTGACTCATCTGAAAACATCGCATTGCTCCAGCGTCGATTATCCCAGTGTTGACGATCCCTACACCAACGACGTCTTGCCTGAATATGATGATCTCTCAAACAAGGGATCACGCGAGGACGTCGGGCGCGAAGGTGACCCCTATGCAGTCGATTCCGAATCGTCTGGCCACTCACTCTCACACCAGTGTCTGTTTGATGACGAGCGCTGATCTGATTTGCTGTGATGACACGATTTCTCAAGGCCAAGGTACGGATAAATCTGGACCATAGCCTGCTTATGACAGACTGAGAAACATTCATCGTCCGCGCCACAACCGCCTGTGTTGTGCCGATCTATAGCATGCCAAGGGCACGTAACCTTTCATTTTGGGTAAGCCGACGCATATCAAAATTTGTTTTCTGGTCACTAAAACAATTAAACTGATGTTTCCACCCTGGAATTCAATGCCACAATGACTGTAACATTCAAAGTCAGAGTCGTGCAAATCTTGGGTTGGACCCCTATGGTGATCCCAAGCATCACCTGCATTCCATGCGGTAGCTATTGGTGCGTTTGGGCGTCACATGTAACTGGAAATGTTTCTTCTGTTAGGTTCTATAGTGACTTTTTTCGTAGTCATTTGCATATTTTAGTATTATGCCCCCAAAATCAAATATCCCCTACTTTTTTTGAATAGTATATATTCTTTATTTCGAGTGTATATTATAGATTGTAGTGTTTCATATACCATGTAATATTCTTTATTTGGATTGTATGCTACAGATTGTAGTATTTTCAGATAACGAAAATATCAGACATTTTGTCATATCTTTAAACATGTTTACCTGATTAAATATTCATGGTCCTAACCGAAACAACCAATCAGGATGTAATTTAATCTCTTGTACATAATATACCATCTCAGCTTGTAATTTAATCAACCATAACGATCAGCGCAACCCTAACACAAGGGGTGTGTGCAGTCGATACATCGCCCCGGGCCCATTATAAAGATCTATTAAATTTTATTTACGTCGACATGGCCAGTGTTCCAGAAAACAAATTTAAAACGTGGGTCGTTTGGTAGCGGTGTGGGAATATATTTCTGCATGGGGTTTATTTTGGTGAAATTAGATTTGTTTTATTGAATAAAATGATTTACTTTGTTATTTATTCATGAACGGGGCCGCTCAAGCTTGTGGAAGACTGTATCATCGTACTATTATATCCGGAAATTAAACTAAGTTGTGTGGACAACTCCACCAACGAGTGAGGATGATCACGCAGAACTCGGCACAAAAAACGTATACTATTACTAATAAGAAAGGAATACCCATGTCGCGAAAGTAAACTATGTCGTGTGGACGACTTTACCATTATATCCCAAAATTAAACTAAGTCTTGGCACCACAAATGTCTTTTGAAATTTCTTTCTGTACAAGCTAGATGGCTTGCTTTCACTTTTAACTGTAGTTCTTTGTTGTCAATAATGTCATATTATTCTTTATCATCTGAAATAAGCAGAAGAGAACTTTTCTAAAACACTTGTTCTCGGTGCATCAAAGTGATCAAATGTGATTATTTATTTTAAGCTTTTTGCTTCAAGCACTGCTAATTTATGTAAACTACAATTATATTTTAGCGCTTTTGGCTCTAACAAATTTCGGTGCATTTTAACGCTTTTGGGGACTATTGTTTAACATATGAACAAGTAAAAGCTTAATACGTGTATATGAACAAATAATAGCGTACTACATGAGCCAGGAAATTTCATTAAATTCAATTAACAAAAGTCAAAGAAATTCAATTGTCAAAAGTATCTTGGTGTTCGTACTTGAAATGACAAAGCCCAAGACATTGCATGCCGAAGAACAACTAGATTGTGGAGAGTATGGACCCGGTTCCTCATTCAAAAACAAATATGTATGGTACTCTCTGAGAACAAAATTTCCACAGCCATTTTCAACTGTCCCTTTGGCGGTTGGTCACTGACATAAATATGCCAGATAGTAGTTGACTTGAATTAAGTTGACAGTTTTGATTTGATCATATTCACAATTACCCATGATCAGTTAAAACGTGTAAAAAATAAGTCCAAACCCATAATCATATGGCGATACCCTCACATTTTTGTTCTGTACATGAATGTTGTTTTAGAGAATCCGATATTTTTGTAGTAAGATTTTTAAGTATGTACTGCCTTTATTATAATATGCAGAAAATCATATTTGTAATATGTCATACTTTTATTACCTTTTTTCTAACTTTTATTCAGTCAATAACCAGGCCCGTATCTAGGATTTTGTCGAGGGAGGGGCCATACATTGGAACAAATGGTAATAATCAGGTTTGGTGTAGTCCCCAGCGGAGATAATGCGAAAATCATGATCATGTTTAAATCATCTATTAAAGAGCAGATATGTGAACTACAACAGTAACAAAGCAAACGAAACGGGGGGGGGGGGGGGGCACGGCCCCCTGGACCTCCCCCTGGGTCCGCGCCTGGTTAGAAGATACAGTATTTAGTTGTGGGATCGGAAACAAGCATGGGCTTACATAAATTCATTTTCCTGTATCTTTATATAAAATGATAATTATAGGTAAAGGGCATTATTGTTAAAAAAACTAACAATATAAAAATGTTACCGGTCCTTCTTTGCAAATTCTAAACGATCTGCTTAAAACTGGACGGCCATATGTACATGAGTACATGTACTACATCATTGTCTGAAAAAAAAAATAATCTAATCATATTGACTGTGGCTGAAATTTTTCACATAATGTAGATTTCATTTCAACCAAAGAACTAACACAAAGGAGCAATAACATATTATTTAGTTTATGCACGAGTTAATTTCTATTTTGGCCAAATTTTCCAAATCAAAATGGCGGCGTAGAAGAAAAATAAATGAATTGACTCTCGTGGAACGTACAAATTCTTACCTACTAACCCTAGTCGAACGATTTTTTTTTTGAATATTTGGAATTCTAGTGATAATCGTGTAAAATTTCAGAAAAAGTAGATGATTAAGTACATTATTATGATTACAGAATTAACCTACCTTTTCTTCCCCTTGCTTTGGCCGCCATTTTAGAAATACATGCGTTACTTCCGGTGTCCCATGGCTGTAGAAATCGGCAAACATCGGTAGAAAATGGCCGATTGGATTCAGTGTAGCTAAACTGATCGTCGGTATTATATTATAATCCAATAGTAGCAGTCGTCGGGCTGTTTAACGTCTGCTTCCACAAAAAGAATTTGCCACTAGAGGTATATTATTAAACTTAGAGAAGATACATTTGGTAATGAATGTTAATTGACGCATGAAAGAATAAATTTCATTGGTTACTTTTTAGTGAACCAATAAAATTTAAATTCGATTTTAACAACCAATTAAATTAAATGAGACTTTAACTAATTTTTCCCACGCAGGCTGAATCAACTGTAAAAACAACAATGTACTTAAATCACATTTAGATTATATATTCCTTTGATCTACCAGTTTATAGGGCCAATAAAAATCCTCAACTTGCAGACATTTTAACTATAACAGACATCTTAACACCAATTAACATCCAATTAATTTCTGTCAAGCCATTGTCTGTGCAACAAATGTCGAACTAAATAGTGGATATTGTCTTAATAATCTTTTGTTAAGTAACTAAAACATTTAAAAAAACAGAGACAAAGAAATAATATAAGTTGACATAATTCGACCTCTTATTTTAGTTTTCGTTTAAAAAACAGTACCTTTTCAGTCGAAAATATAATGATACGTTAGAATTTTCTTCACAAAACTTCACAAAAGTTTGCTCTGAATATAAACAATACCTAGGGGTTATTATGAAATTTTATATTTCACGACATACCTGTAATTAATAATAGATTAAAACAACACATTACTTGTGTTAATTATATGAAAACACACAAGATTGTATAAATCTACACAAGTGTGTGTTAATGCAATGCAAAACAACACAAACTTGTGTAGGTTAGTTTTAACACAAGTACTTGTGTTGAGATCCAACACAAGTTTTTTTTCAGTGCAGTTACAATGCAACATATATGTACGTTAATAAACCGTTGTATTAATACATGTTACATGTTAAACAATACAGTTATAATACATGTATGTAAAACTACGCTTTTATTGTTGATTTACCATTTGTTTACAGTAATCCAACGTTACCTCACTAATACGCTAACATTTTAGCATTTAAACATGCAGTGGTATTTTTACAGCGTTATATTTTTCATTTTAATGTTATATTTATTTTTAACAGTGTAAGAAAGTCACAATACAACTCGGAAAAAATTGAAGGGCGCCAATATCGGTGTGTTTATTTTCTAATTTTCTATTTTCGAGCCGATTTTTGCCTACATTTAGACGTAACTTCTACTTATCGACTGTCGCGATCTGAAGGGACGAAAAGTAGAAATTACGAATGATAGATTTATTTGTGACATCTTTACCATTGTGTAGAGTGTGTTGTATCCGTTCTTTTTAGAGATTGGAATTGAAATGACGTGTAAAGTAAAGAACAAATCAGCATTTTGGTTGTTGATTATTCTGGCGACAGCAATAATTGTTATTGGTTATATCTTAGATGTGGTAAGTATTTTATTTTAAAACTAGAGATAATTTTTTTGGGGGGTAGGAAGAATTCATTACGCTTTTTGATACAAATAAATACGAGTAATAATGGATGATGTGTCGCAAGGACTTTGCAATCCAGAATTTTAAAATCGAGCAGAATTTTATCTTTCAAAAATTAAATTCTTCATTTGATTTAAAACCTTTTTTTCACATAAAAACCAGAGGCGGATTCAATGGGGGGGGGGGGCTAATTTTCGACAGTGCCCTTTTTACTGTTGATAGTGCCTTTTCTCAGACCCAAATAATGTCCGTTCCGAACGTTTACTTAGACGAAAATATCAGCCACATAGCTCTTGGAATGGCTACAGATGCAAGGAAATGCCGGCTAATTTTCTTGGCGGGGGGGGGGGGCTCTCAGCAGCGTGCCCCGTCTCTGCGGTCAGTGCCCTCATTTTGCGGCGCCCCCTTTTAAAATTCCTAGATCCGCTCCTGAAAACTAATCATTTTAAAACTCCCATACTTTACTTTATTTCACATTATAACTATTCATTTTAATACGCCACTGAAAGGGCCAATCCCGATAACTTTTTGGCGAATAAAACTGCTTAATTTTGTGTTAAAATCCCTTAAAACCCATTACCTAAGGCCGACCAACTAACATGATATTTGTGATACGCTTGTAAATTACTTAAACCTGACAGTCTTCATCTGGAAATGGAGACCGTTGTATTATACAGTATCTGGATAAAACCAGACTTTTTTCTATAAAAAAAATAATATGTAGGTGGAATTTACCCTTTGTTATCAAGTACAGTACATGGGTAATTCACTGTATAGACCTATCAAGAAACGGGAATCGATTATTGACCCGAAATCTTAAAAGGGTTACGTGTCCGGATAAGCAGTGTTGACGTTCACGTCCAAACGACTCAATAATACACCACGCCTCTATATTTTGGTCCATAAATTTCATAAATACTCGGACTTTTTTTAGACTCTGTTCTTATCGGGAGGGTCCCTTTAATTTCACATAATAACAAATCATTTTCATACGTCCACTTTTTTTCAGATAAAAACTAATCATTTTAATACCCCAGTTTACTTTATTTCACATTATAACTATTCATTTCAATGCGCCCATATTATTTCACATAATAGGGGGATCACGTGGCTAAGTGGGTAAGACGCAGGCTCGCTAGTCTGGAGGTTGGGTGTTCGATCCCTGCATTGGCCGGTGTGGTTTCCCCTTGTTAATGATGCAGAACGGAGAGTCTGACAAAGACAGCTGTCTAGCCGTTCGGATGGACGAAAAACCGAGGTCCCGTGTACACATTGGCATGTACGTAAAAGATCCCTTGGCAGTTGAAATTCGATATAAGAGTAGGCCTTAGAGCCACTGCCAGGGCAAAATTTCCCCCATTACACACTGTATGGCGTATACCCGTCTTCCATTAGCCCAAGTTAGGTGCAGAAGAATAGGACGTTAAACCCCATTTCATTTCATTTATTTCACACAATAATAACTAATCATTTTAATACACCCACTTAGTTTCACATAATAAATATTCAGTTTGATACGCCCACATTATTTCACACAATAACTAATCGTATATTAATAATACGCCCACTAAATTTCACATAATAACTGTTCACTTTAAAACGCCTAATTAATTTCACATAATAACTGTTCACTTTAAAACGCTCAAATATTTTAAGCGTTAAAGGAGCCAAATCGCTAACATTTGGTACTTAGAAATTGAGACAAATGGGTCGCAATGCATATAATACTGTAATATGAATGTATATAAACTGATTTACATTCAAAGGTTTCCGTTTTTACTCTATAATTTTAAATCAGTTATGTTCGGCAAAATAAGCCAGCAGTCTAAATCGGATGCACATTTCTAGCGTCTGGTTATTCCAGTCTACATACGCCGTTTGATTTGATGCAATTTGTTTAGCCTTGTTCCTCTAGTCTCTTGTTACAACTGGGGCTGAAACGCATTATGGTACAAGATTCGTGTACCAATGATAAAATGTTAAATATTTGATATCAGAAGCCGACCTTTTTCAGTAAAATCACAACAAATCTGTCTATAAAAAGTCTTTCTTTAGGCCTGAAATGTTATCGAAAGCATTGATTGGACATTAATTAACTTATCCAGACCATAGTCATCAACTCTCGATGAGATCGTTAGCCTGCGATGATTACTGGATTAGGATCCGATTTACTGCTCAACTTTCATTCGATATTTTATCATGAAATGGATAATCGAGACTTTGTTATTTATCTTACCGACTTTAGTAATCATGGTCGAGGCTAGGCCGAAATTTCAATTGCTTAATACTCGGTTCATGGTTGATCAATTTGACTGAAATTTTCAACAAAATGGTCAATTAATGTATCTTTAATGAAACAAGTAATTTTACAGTCAGCAGAAACCATTTTATTGGTACCACCAGTTAAAAACCAAACAATTCAATAATAAAGCTGATATTTACTTAATAGATATACAAGACAATGATATACAACCACCAAACTGTAAATGCTTTCTATTTAACTTTAGTGTCCGCGGTGGCCCAGTGAGTAAGGTATTGTCTCGTTAACCAGGACGTCTCAGAAAGTTCCTCGGATGGATGGGACATGGTAATGAAGAGAGACTATGAATTACGTGAAAATCGGACTAGAATTGACGGACAAAATGGCCGCCGTTTGTACACGAATAGTGTGAAAATATGTTATATCAAGGTTGTGGACCCTATAGAGGTCACAATTTTGAATCGATTTTGATGAAACTTAAACATGTATGTTTATAACCCAAAGATCTTGGTTCCTTTCGATATTTGCGCCCATCGGGCCATTACTTCCTGAATTATGTCCCCTGATTGTACGAAAAATCACCCTTTTTAGCTTGTGGTCCCTCTGGAGGTCACAATTATTATCTGATTTTAAAAAAAATGTTTGATTATAAAAACCAAACAAATTCTAATGATTTTTTGATAATTCTTTAATATGCGAGAACTCTTGTTGACTGCCCGGACGATTTGGCTGCTGTGTGGGCGTATGTTTCGTTGCCTGGCAACCTATTTTTTTTTTAAATCAGATAATAATTGTTCGAGAGATAGACAGAGAACAAGCAATACCGAAAGTGATTTTTCCTACAATCAAAGGCCATAATTCATTAAGTTACAATTTGATATGCGCAAATATCGAAAAGAATAAAGATCTTTAGGTTATAAACAAGCATTTCAGGTTTCATCAAAATCGAATTAAAATTGTGACCTCTACATGGTCCACAACTTTGATATACCATACTTTTACACTGTTCGCGTACAAACGGCGGCCATTTTTTCTGGCAATTATGGTCCGGTTTTCTCGAAATTTTTTTTAAATCGGATAATAATTGTGACCTCCAGAGGGACCATAGGCGATTTTTCGGACAATCAGGGGCCATAATTCAGGAAGTTACGATCGAATATGTGCAAATAACGAAAGGAACCAAATTCTTTGGGTTATAACCATGCATTTCAAGTTTCATCAAAATCGAATTAAAATTGTAACCTCTACAGGGTCCACAACCATGATATACAATTTTTTAACAGTATTCGCGTACAAACGGCGGCCATTTTGTCTGTCAATTTTGGTCCGATTTTCCCGAAATTCGAACTCAACCTTCCTTACGGTGTAACGGTAATACTATCAACCGTTTTATTAAAGGGACCCTCCCGATAAGAACAGAGTCTCAAAAATTAAAGTCTGAGTATTTATGAAATTTATGGACCAAAATATAGAGGCGTGGTGTATTTACCTTGAGGCAAAATTTCAGCTCAAAATATTGAGTCGTTTGGACGTGAACGTCAACACTGCTTATCCGGACACGTAACCCTTTTAAGATTTCGGGTCAATTTTTTCATTGGGTGACCTGATAATCGATCCCCGTTTCTTGATAGGTCTATACAGTGAATGACCCATGTACTGTACTTGATAACAAAGGGTAAATTCCACCTACATATTATTTTTATAGAAAAAAGTCTGGTTTTATCCAGATACACGTACTGTATAATTTCCAGATGAAGACTGTCAGGTTTAAGTTATTTACAAGCATATCACAAATATCATGTTAGTTGGTCGGCCTTAGGTAATAGGTTTTAAGGGATTTTAACACAAAATTAAGCAGTTTTATTCCCCAAAAAGTTATCGGGATTGGCCCTTTAAATAAGATAATAATTGTGACCACCAGAGGGACCACAAGCTAAAATATGGCGATTTTGCATATAATCAGGGGACATAATTCAGGAAGTTACGTTCCGATATGCGCAAATATCGAAAGGAACCAAGATCTTTGGGTTATTACCATGAATTTCAAGTTTCATCAAACCATAGATCGTATAATAATGGATAACTGACCCTGCAGTATCTGTCATTGGACGATGAATTATGTTGTTCATCGCATGCGCGAAGTCCACAGAACCTAAGTTACTTCCGGTCGAAGGCTTTGCTATTGTTTATAATGAAGCGGAGTCGTGTGAGCTGATATTAATGTTATTAATTTGTAATAATTGTAATTGAGATAGCGACTGGAAATTTTGAGACAACGTTCCTATATTTATGAAGCTAAAAATAACACGAAGACCGTATTTTTTACTTCGGTATTTATATTTTTAAAAAGTACTTAAATATAGATCCCATACTATGGGCCATATATAATATAGCAGTAGATTGCAAAGCCTATGCATGCGTGAACTGATATTTGATGTTTTTGTTATTATTTTGAAATAATTTTGAAATAGCGACTGGAAATTTTGAGACAACTTTCCTATATTTATGAAGTTAATAATAACATGAATACCGTATTTTTTTACTTCATTTTTTATATTTTATCGATCTACAGATTTTCTTGAATTGTTTTGTTTTGGGTCCATTATTTAAGGATGTTATGTAAATATCATGTGTATTTTTGTAACCAAGCTGATTCTTTAAATTTATTTTCACAGAGAAAAAAAAAGATGCACTTAAAATATTATCGTTTATAAATAATTTTTTATATTTTATCGATCTACAGAATTTCTTGTAAAAATAAAACTACTTTTTTGTTTTGGGTCCATTTAAGGATGTAAATATCATGTATATTTTTGTAACCAAACTCATTCTTCAAATCTATTTTCACACAAAAGAAAAGATGCACTTAAAATATTTTCGTAGCAAAAATAAAAATCTTGATATTAGAATCATTGTCTTCATACTTAATCTTTTTAATTCAAATTGATTCATTATAATTTTTTCCAAAGAAAAAAAATACCAATCTGAATATATAAGGATTATGTATGCTGGTGTTATTCAATAAAGTTCTCCAGCATTTTGCAGCATGGTTTCTCCCAGTCGGTAGTGTAGGAGGGACAACATGGCAAAGAACAGTGTCTAGTTGTTTAGATGGGACAAAAAACACAAGCTCATTGGTACACATTGGCATCATAATTTTGTAAACAAACTGATTCTTCAAAACAATTTTCAATGAAAAAACGGAAGGAGAGTTTTGCCTGGACAGCATCTGTCTGTCCATGCTTCTTCAATTTTGAACTATATGGAATTGGGTTTTAACATTATCTTGTCAACACATGCAATCCTTCAGTATTTGTTACGATAACATATGGTAGTCTTTATTCTATGACTATTTGCAAAATCCAAGGAAGGAGAATTTTGCCCGGACAGCATCTTCCTGTCCATGCTTCTTCAATTTTGAACTGTTGTTCTTAAGAGTTAAACGACAACTTCCACCGAAGGTGATATAGTAGACAAGTCTTATTTTGCATTGTTATTATCAAAGCGCACACGCAGGTGTCTTTCGTGTGGGAGTAACCCATGAATTTGAGAAGGCGCCCCTATCTCGAAGCCACATACGCTCACACCAGGGATCGAAATCACAACAGCAAGCCAGAGGTGACCGGCCAGAAGAGGTTGATGCACAGCACTCGATACTATCCCAACCCCCCAATTTTGAAGTACATATGTACAGGGGTCTTTTCTTGTTAGAAGAATATTACTAACAAATATTTCAACAACAATAAGATACATAAAAAAAAGAACCCCTTTATTTATTTTAACAATTACAGACATTAAAAAAAATAACCTGAAAACCTCTGAATAGCAATAGAGGATCAGTTTTTTCTGAACACGATAGAGGCTGCATATTTTAACAGATGGAGGTTTATCTCCTATTTTTCTGCATGGTTTGGCAAATAATGACAAGTGTTTGTCATACAGTGTGCTATGAAGTAAATTTTGTCCAGACAGCAGACTAATTAATTACCTACTCTTATTTCGGAAATTGTCAAGGATTCTTTTACATGTACTCCAACGAATCGAATAGACAATGTCCTTGCCAGGCCCTCTTCCGAAATTACTGACAAAGTATTTTTCACACTTCATTATTTATGGAAGGTTGTAGCAGTGAAGAGCTTATCTTATATTCAGAGGCCTACAAAAGAAAGAAAGTACAGGGTAACTGGTATTAGCATTTTCATAAAGAAATTGAGGAGTTTAAAGGGGTATTAATAATAATATTTTCAACATAATACTAACAGACAGTTTTCAGATCCAATAATTATGTATCATTAAATAAATATGGTGTAAGAATGGAAAAAAACATGACACTATCTGACATTTAGATTTACATTCATGCAAATTTTATAATGTCAATACGACCAATATTTAAAAGAATTATCCTAATTTGAACATAGTCGGAAAAATAAAGGTCTGGGTACCTATGAAATTTCAACGTAAAAATATAGAGCAATGGTGTATATACCTTGTCTCAAAATTTGGGCTAAAAAAAATTGAGTTGTTTTGACTAAGAATGGCTAAGTTGCTTATCCGGACACTTAACGCTTTTAAAATTTCGGGTCATTTTTTTTCGTTGGGTGACCTGAAAATCGATTCCCTAAGGTCTATAATACAGTGAATGGCCTATGTGCTGTACTTGATAGCGATCGGTATTTTTCACCTACACATATAATGTTTTCAATATTAAATGAGGGCTTAGAAACAGAACATCCATTCAAATGATTTTTTTTTAAAAGTTTACCTTGAAATTTCAGTGTGCAAACATATTGTTTTAAAATACTGATAGCACATTTGAATTTGACAAAATGCTGAGACCATTCATTAAAGTCTAAATTTTATAGAAAATTTCCTTAGGATATTATTTGATTTTTCCTACATCTTTAATTGATAAAGACAGATTTTTTATTTATTTATACACGTAAAGACGTATACGGTATATCTAATAATCAAAACAGTTTTTCTTACAATCTAAAACTAAAAGGGAAATTTTAGCTATTAACTTACTTTTTTTGAAGGGGGGGGGGCTATGAAGACACCTTGAAGTAATGAATATTGATACACCAAAAAAAAAACGTAGGCCTAAAGTAAAGATAAAACATGACTATAGGCCTTCATGTATACAGGCCTATATAATTAGAAAATTGTAGATTCTAGACTAGCTGCATAGTTTTTATTACGTTTGACGAAATATTATTATATCGAATAGAAACAAATTGAGGTTTTATAATACAATAGAATGCGTCCTTGGCGCATTCTCACTGAAAATGATTATTCAATAACTTATCATACTTTTTATGTGTTAGTGTTATTGGTATAGGCCTGTGTCGGCTGGGTACCGTAGTATCCTTTTAATTTTTATACGAACGAAACATGTACTGACAACTAACCGTATTGATACAAAATAACTTACACATGGTTAAACATTAATTTCGGATATATCTTGGTAATTGGAAGTTGTGCAGACGATGTTTTTTTCTTATTTTATTCCGAAGCTCACAGGACTCCATACGCATTTCTTCAGGGTTTTGTTTAACCGGAAGTAACTTAGGTTCTGAGACTTCGCGCATGCGATGAATAACATAAACCACCAGTCAGACTTCCTTTCTAGTACAGTTCTATGATCAAACCAAGACTTCTACAGGGTCCACAACCTTGATATACCATTTTTTAACAGTATTCGCGTACAAACGGCGGCCATTTTGTATGGCAATTTTCGTCCGATTTTCCCGAAATTCGAACTCAACCTTCCTTAGGGTGTAACGGTGATATAATCACACGGTTTTTTAAATCGGATAATAATTGTGACCTCCAGAGGGACCACAAGCTAAAAAGGGTGATTTTTCGGACAATCAGGAGCCATAATTCAGGAAATTACATTCCGATAGCCGCAAATATCGAAAGGATCCAAGATCTTTGGGTTATAAACATGCATGTCAAGTTTCATCAAAATCGGTTCAAAATTGTAACCTCTATAGGGTCCACAAGCTAAAAACGTGATTTTTCGTACAATCAGGGGCCATAATCCATGAAGTTTTCATCCGATACACGCCAATATCGAAAGCAGCCGAGATCTTTTGGGGATAAACCTATATTTCAAGTTTCGTCAAAATCGGATAAGAATTGTGACCTGTAGAGAGTCCACAAACAAATTGTGGACGGACGGACGGACAGGGGCGACGACAATATACGTCCACATAAAAATGTGGGCGTATAAAAACTGTCGACGATCACGATAAAACTCCACGTCACTGTCGACGATATCACAATGTTCACATACACACGCTTAAGGGCAGTACTGCCTCCGGTACTGCTTGTACTTATTGTTAATTACATCCCAGTTTTTCACAACAAACTTTATTATATTGGGCATGTGTGAAATGACTTTATTTTTAGACCCGCTTCCAACGGAGAATGTAAAATAAAGCCATTTTATATCAGCACATGCACCGCCACTCCTTAAATAGCACCATGCCCCTTTAACAAAGAATGGCATGCTTTTTTGTGAGGCAAAGAGTCTTTGTATCCTGTGATGCATAGTTCTCCAGACAAACTGTCGCCCCGATAATCCAATTGTTACTATTAATAATCTGTTTATCTGTGGGATAGGTTGCAATTCATGAGATCTTGTTGTTTGATATTTCTTTGGTAGCGTATTCGGAGTGATGACGCATAAGACAATGACAATTAATATTTGTGGCTGTGATACAATCTCGAAACCAGAAATTTTTTTTAAGAAATTTCTCTGGTGAATCGGGGTAGCCATTTTCCCGGAAGGTGACATGTAATTCCTACGCGCGAAATTTCTCGTTTATTTGCGTCGTACGCCCCTGATTTTACGTGCCTGGATGACCAAATCACTTAAAAATATACCCACGCCTAAAAAAATAGATCTTTACAAAAACTTGAATTTGTTCGTTTAGTATCCAATTTTTATGTCAGCGAGTTGACTTTGACTCAAGGATCATTTTACAACAAACGAAACGACGATCCGACCTCTAGTTTTCGAGAAATCGACCCAAAAAGATTGAGGTCAGAATGGGCGGGGCTTAGGTTTGAAAAGAAATTGGAAAAAATGGACGGTCTAATGTGCCAGAGGCCTTCGGCTCCGCGGCTGCCTCTGGGAACGAGATTGGCTGTGATAATTATTGGAAACAGAACGGGGTTTAATTGGAATACGTATCGTCTTTTCTATGAATACGGTAAGCAGTTTGTATGTTGAATTTGTAAGTTAAACAGCTTCAAGTACAAAAATATTTTGTAAAAGGGATGACGTGGCTATATTTAAGATCTTGTTGTTTGATATTTCTTTGGTAGCGTCTTCGGAGTGATGACGCATAAGACAATGACAATTAATATATGTGACTGTGATAATTACTGGAAACAGAACGGGGTTTAATTGGAATACGTATCGTCTTTTGTATGAATACGGTAAGCAGTTTGTATGTTGAATTTTTAAGTTAAACCGCTTCAAGTACAAAAATATTTTGTAAAAGGGATGACGTGGCTATATTTAAGAAATGACTGAAATGTCATGTAATTATAAATACACCATGGGTGAATGTAATCCCCAATGGCATGAAAATTCAAAGATAGGCTGGCACTGCCAGGCAGGATACGCCCACATTTTCGAAAATGGACAGAGAACAAGCAATACCGAAAGTGATTTTTCCTACATCTTTAAGTCCTGTATTTCATACTGTATTGGGAGCAGCCATTTAGTTGGTCAGTTCCAGTCTGATATTAATGAAATTCGAAGCCGACAATGATTATGGTGTGACGGTGCACAACCTAGAAATGTGACTTTTCATCAAAATCGGATAAGAATTGTGACCTGTAGAGAGTCCACAACCATGATATACCATATTTTTACACTATTCGCGTACAAACGGCGACCATTTCATCCGGCAATTTTGGTACGATTTTCACGAAATTAGAACTCAACCTTCCTCATCAAAATCGAATTAAAATTGTGACCTATACAGGGTCCACAACCATGATATATCATTTTTTGTTCCCCGCCTTTCGAAGAAAGTTGGGGGACTATTAAAATGGGTTCGTCCGTCTGTCTGTCTGTCCGTCTGTCCGTCACACTTTTTGGGACAAAATAACTCTCTTCCTAATTGAGCTAGAATGTTCAAACTTGGTGTATGTGTTTATTAGGTCAATGCCTTGATGGAGTTCGAAGATGAGCATTTTCCGCTTAGGGTAAGCAGAGATAAGCGATTTGATTGGTTGATGCTTTGGGACACGATAACTTTAGTTCTAATTAAGTGAGATTGATGAAACTTGGTGTATAGTTTCATTACAGTAATACCTTGACTAAGTTCGATAATGAGCATTTTCTGCTCAGGGTAAGCAGAGCGATACGCAATTTGATTGGTCGAGACTTTGGAACACAATAACTCCCCTTCTAATTGAGTTAAAATGTTCAAACTTGGTGTATATGCTTATTAGGTCAATGTCTTGATGGAGTTCGAAGATGAGCATTTTCCGCTTAGGGTAAGCAGAGATAAGCAATTTGATTGGTTGATGCTTTGGGACACGATAGCTTTAGTTCTAATTTAGTGAGAGTGATGAAACTAGGTGTATAGTTTCATTACAGTAATACCTTGACTAAGTTCAATAATGAGCATTTTCTGCTCAGGGTAAGCAGAGCGATACTCAATTTGATTGGCCGAGACTTTGGAACACAATAACTCTCCTTCTAATTGAGTTTAAATGTTCAAACTTGGTGTATATGCTTATTAGGTCAATGCCTTGATGGAGTTCGAAGATGAGCATTTTCCGCTTAGGGTAAGCAGGGAGAGAGAGAGAGAAATGGGGTTTAACGTCCACTCAACACAAACTAGGTCATTTCGGGACTAACATATGGTTTTAATTTTATTTCAATAATTCGCTTGCGCGTAGGGGTCTTTAGCAGTGGGAGGAAACCGGAGTGCCCGGAGGAAACCCACGAGGTTGAGAAGGCGCCCCTATCTCCATGTCACATACGCTCACACCAGGGCTCGAAACCACATCCGCAAGCCAGAGGTGACCGGCCAGCTAGAGGTCGAAGCGCGGCACTCTAGACCACTAGGCCATCCCAACCCCCCAGGGTAAGCAGAGATAAGCAATTTGATTGGTTGATGCTTTGGGACACGATAACTTTAGTTCTAATTAAGTGAGATTGATGAAACTTGGTGTATAGTTTCATTACAGTAATACCTTGACTAAGATCGATAATGAGCATTTTCTGCTCAGGGTAAGCAGAGCGATAAGCAATTTGATTTGCCGAGACTTTGGAACACAATAACTCTCCTTCGAATTGAGTTAAAATGTTCAAAATTGGTGTGTATGCTTATTAGGTCAATGCCTTGATGGAGTTCGAAGATGAGCATTTTCTTCTTAGGGTAGGCAGAGATAAGCAATTTCATCTAAGGTTCATCTTGATTGATGATTTTTATGCCAATACAATGACTGCATTCTCATTCAGTAATGGATTCGACAGTAACAGTGTATCGAAACGATTGACTCGGACACGAGGGCCCTTTCCCTTGGCCAGAGGAGCCCTTTTGTCAAGCGTGGGGGCCCTTTGGTCTGCCTTTAGGGTCCCCCTAACTAGGGTACATTTTCATTTTTCTCGTCGGTTTTAGCATTTTTCTTTATAAAACACTTTTGGATGACACTTCGTGTACAGTTTGATTGCTCGATACTTGAAAAAAATAAATGTGCGATTAATAAATATGTGTCATCTATTTATTTTGCGATTTCGCGGGGACATCAGCCTCGCTGTTGGCTTGTTTAACAGTATTCGCGTACAAACGGCGGCCATTTTGTCTGTCAATTTTGGTCCGATTTTCCCAAAATTCAAACTCAACCTTCCTTACAGTGTAACGGTAATATAATCAAACGTTTTTTTAAATCGGATAATAATTGTGACCTCCAAGCTAAAAAAAAAGGCGATTTTGCGTATAATCAGGGGCCACAATTCAGGAAGTTACGATCCGATATGCGCAAATATCGAAAGGAAGCAAGATCTTTGGGTTATAACCACGAATTTCAAGTTTCACCAAAATCGAATCAAAATTGTGACCTCCACAGGGTCCACAACCTTGATATACCATTTTTTAACAGTATTCGCGTACAAACGGCGGCCATTTTGTATGGCAATTTTCGTCCGATTTTCCCGAAATTCGAACTCAACCTTCCTTAGGGTGTAACGGTGATATAATCAAACGGTTTTTTAAATCGAATAATAATTGTGACCTCCAAGCTAAAAAAAAAAAGGCGATTTTGCGTATAATCAGGGGCCATAATTCAGGAAGTTACGATCCGATATGCGCAAATATCGGAAGGAAGCAAGATCTTTGGGTTATAACTATGAATTTCCAGTTTCATCAAAATCGATTCAAAATTGTGACCTCCACAGGGTCCACAACTTTGATATACCATTTTTTAACAGTATTCGCGTACAAACGGCG
Source organism: Patella depressa (assembly GCA_948474765.1). Lineage (NCBI taxonomy): Eukaryota > Metazoa > Mollusca > Gastropoda > Patellidae > Patella > Patella depressa. Next base: position 52,395,569 of record OX419719.1, on the reverse strand, counting down.
GCCATTTTATATGGCAATTTTCGTCCGATTTTCCCGAAATTCGAACTCAACCTTCCTTAGGGTGTAACGGTGATATAATCAAACGGTTTTTTAAATCGAATAATAATCGTGACTTCCAGAGGGACCACAAGCTAAAAAGGGTGATTTTTCGGACAATCAGGGGCCATAATTCAGGAAATTACATTCCGATAGCCGCAAATATCAAAGGAACCAAGATCTTTGGGTTACAAACATGCATGTCAAGTTTCATCAAAATCGGTTCAAAATTGTGACCTCTATAGGGTCCACAAGCTAAAAACGTGATTTTTCGTACAATCAGGGGCCATAATCCATGAAGTTTTGATCCGATACATGCCAATATCGAAAGAAGCCGAGATCTTTTGGGGATAAACCTATATTTCAAGTTTCGTCAAAATCGGATAAGAATTGTGACCTGTAGAGAGTCCACAAACAAATTGTGGACGGACGGACGGATGGACGGACGTCCGGACGGACAGGGGCGACGACATAATACGTCCACATGAAAATGTGGGCGTATAAAAACCAAAATATATATAAAAAAATCTCATGTAATAATCGCATTGTTTGTCATTGCTTTATTAAATTAGCTAAGTGAAAGTTGGATTGTATTTACATACGTAATTTTTTTTAAAATAAAAATTCAAACACTTAAATATATAACTCTAAGGTCATTTTCGTTTTTGGTCTTCTCCAACTAAACATTGAAACCGCGCGATATAATAAAATCGATAGAAATAAAAGATTATGCAAATGTTGAAGATGAATATCACTTTCTGCTGTGCTGTCTCGCTTATATATTCATCCGTGGAAAATATTTTGGGTCTTTTCCATCTCTTCAAAAACTTAACATAACCTCATGAATCAGAGTGATAATAATATACTATTCAAAAAAAGTAGGGGAAATTTGATTTTTAAGTGTTATTAAAGTCACCTAATGAAACTGACGAAGCAACAAATGACAAAATGAAATGAAGTTCACATTCATCGATTTATTCCAAATGATCGTTAGACTAAGTCAGGCACAGACTGACCATTATAAGGGTAAAATGATACCCAGGGTCAAACAGCAAAGTTACCACAGCATCACAACAAAGTCAGTAACGGCTAAATCCTCCTCTGTTTGCCAAACAAGCATTGATCCGACGTGGCATACTCCTAATGAGACGTCTAAGGTCATTTTGGTCCAGATTGTCCCATTCCTGTTGCAACGCAGCAGCAAGTTCTTGGACATTGGCAGGACGTTGTTGACGTTGACGTAACCTCTGTCCAAGCATGTCCCAGACATGCTCGATGGGGGAGAGGTCGGGACTCAGTGCTGGCCAAGGTAATGTGGTGATGTTCTGGTGTTGGAGGTAACCTGTAACGATCCTGGCCCTGTGACATCTTGAGTTGTCATCCTGGAAGATGAAACGGCGGCCATGACGTCGTGCGAACGGCACAACATGGACTGCCAAGATGTTGTCCCGGTAGTACTGGCCTGTAACACGCCCTGCAACAACATGTAAAGCCGTTCTTCCAGCAACAGTGATGCCTCCCCACACCATAACAGAACCACCCCCAAATCGATCATGTCTGATGACGTTAACGTCTTGGAAACGCTCGTTTCGACGACGCCACACCCTCCTACGTCTGTCCAAAAAATCAACAGTGAACCTTGACTCATATGAAAACATCACATTGCTCCAGCGTCGATTATCCCAGTGTTGACGATCCCTACACCAACGACGTCTTGCCTGAATGTGATGATCTCTCAAACAAGGGATCACGCTAGGACGTCGGGCGCGAAGGTGACCCCTATGCAGTCGATTCCGAATCGTCTGGCCACTCACTCTCACACTCACTCTCACATTCATCGTCCGCGCCACAACCGCCTGTGTTGTGCCGATCTGTAGCATGCCAAGGGCACGTAACCTTTCATGAAAGGTTACGTGCCCTTGGCATGCTACAGATCGGCACAGCACAGGCGGTTGTGGCGCGGACGATGAATGTTTCTCAGTCTGTCATAAGCAGGCTATGGTCCAGATACCGTGATACACAATCTGTACAGGACAGACCACGCTCAGGTCGACCAAGGGCGACAACTCAGGCCCAGGATCGATTTATCCGTACCTTGGCCTTGAGAAATCGTGTCATCACAGCAAATCAGATCAGCGCTCGTCTTCAAACAGACACTGGTGTGAGAGTGAGTGGCCAGACAATTCGGAATCGACTGCATAGGGGTCACCTTCGCGCCCGACGTCCTCGCGTGATCCCTTGTTTGAGAGATCATCACATTCAGGCAAGACGTCCTTGGTGTAGGGATCGTCAACACTGGGATAATCGACGCTGGAGCAATGTGATGTTTTCAGATGAGTCAAGGTTCACTGTTGATTTTTTGGACAGACGTAGGAGGGTGTGGCGTCGTCGAAACGAGCGCTTCCAAGACGTTAACGTCATCAGACATGATCGATTTTGGGGTGGTTCTGTTATGGTGTGGGGAGGCATCACTGTTGCTGGAAGAATGGCTTTACATGTTGTTGCAGGGCGTGTTACAGGCCAGTACTACCGGGACAACATCTTGGCAGTCCATGTTGTGCCGTTCGCACGACGTCGTGGCCACCGTTTCATCTTCCAGGATGACAACGCAAGATGTCACAGGGCCAGGATCGTTACATGTTACCTCCAACAACAGAACATCACCACATTACCTTGGCCAGCACTGAGTCCCGACCTCTCCCCCATCGAGCATGTCTGGGACATGCTTGGACAGAGGTTACGTCAACGTCAACAACGTCCTGCCAATGTCCAAGAACTTGCTGCTGCGTTGCAACAGGAATGGGACAATCTGGACCAAAATGACCTTAGACGTCTCATTAGGAGTATGCCACGTCGGATCAATGCTTGTTTGGCAAACAGAGGAGGATTTACCCGTTACTGACTTTGTTGTGATGCTGTGGTAACTTTGCTGTTTGACCCCGGGTATCATTTTACCCTTATAATGGTCAGTCTGTGCCTTACTTAGTCTAACGATCATTTGGAATAAATCGATGAATGTGAACTTAATTTCATTTTGCCAATTCAATTTCGGGGAACTAATTAAACAATGCAAATATACTTTATTACTAAAACATTGGTGAACTGACCTTAAATTTAAATTAAAACGCCAATTCAACAATACTAATATACAGCCGTGAACAAATCTCGTTCGTGATCGGTAATCAACAAAAGTGTAAAACTTATTTATTCCATACTGTTTATTTAACAACAAGTAAGTGTTTAACAGTTTATTTAACAATAAGTTTCCCAACGGACGTCGGCAATACAGAAGATATTCAACAAATATGCAATTCATTCGAGAATCTTAGACACTATGCTAAGATTCTAAATCGGAACATAGTTTCTAAAATTGGGAGATAGAAATTAAATATTTCTAGACGACACCCGGCAAACTAATTAAAAGGCATGAATAGTTAACGGCATTACATTACTAATCACCCGTAAGTTTCTAGACGGCTCTCGGTAAAGTGGTAATTTGGCGTAAAAACTAAACGTTGTTACGAATCAAACACTCGACTGATGTACATACCCCCCCCCCTCCAGTGCGAGTGACGCAACCAGGAGCCGAGCACCGCGAGTGAGTTTTCTAGGGAATATGGGGGTGGGGTAGGGGCGGTTTCAAATCTAGGGTGCCATACACAATCCCACCCCATAATGAAAGTAAACAAAATACTGGCTATAACATTATGCGTCCCGGTAGTACATATATAGTATTGTAGAACTACATAGTTGTTCGCCGATCGTTGTCTCGTCGGAAAGCAGTTTTATTTAAGTTCACATATAGTTTATATATAGTATTGTAGAACTAACTACATAGTTGTTCGCCGATCGTTGTCTCGTCGGAAAGGAGTTTTATTTAGTTTATGTCATATTATTGATTGTGTCTATAACACAGTAATTTGAGAAAAATTTTAAAAATTGATTCAATATCCTGGCATATGAGGTCATTGCTGGGAGAAATTCTTGTGGACGAGTGGACCAGAAATGTCAGTCAATGGGACAGAATCTCAAGATCTGTTTTGCAAGAGTTGACATAACATCTGTACAATCTGACGCCCCACACACCAGTGGTACTACAAACTGGGCAGTTCACTATAATTGTAAATATAATAGTACTGAGACAGTATAAGACAACTGAGGAGTAGAAGAAGAATTTTAAAATGGAGTCGAGCGCCGCAGGCGCGAAAAAAAATTTCAGATATGTAACTGTGTAGAAAAATGATGTTATAATGGAATCGCGAAAAAAATTCAGATATGTAACGGAGCTTTTAAATTTTTGGGACTCGGCTTGAAAATTTGAATTAATATCATGGCAAATGGAACCAAATTCTCGTTAACGAGAGGATAAGAAATGGGGCTTATCTGCCAATTTCGCCCGTTTTGTGATTGTTGGTTTATCTCATTAATTCATTTAGTCGGAGACCCATTGCGGTCTCATAAAACAACATACTCACTACAGAATAAGAGTGACAAGCATATATGGTTATTTTATACTATAGTTTTGTGTGACGTATGCAATTTAGGCACACGGTTTCGCGCAAATACACAGGTATTGTTTTTGAGACCGACTGCAGTGACTGTACTTATTTTGTGACCGACTTTTGTTCTCCCTGGGTGAAATTTTGTTGTTAGACGAACACTCACAACAGATTAAGAGTGACGTATGCAATTTAGGCTCACGGATTCACACAAATACACAGTATTTGGGATCTATTCTGGCATTGTGTTTGAGACCGACTGCACTTATTTTGAGACCGACTATTTTTCTCCCTGGGTGAAATTTTGTTGTTAGACTAGCATACTCACAACAGAATGAGACTGAAACACGGCATCTTTTCAAACATGATAAGTTGACAAGGTTATTATATACTAAAGTTTTGCGTGACGTATACAGTTAACACTTATTTTGATACCGACTGCACTGATTTTGCGACCGACTATTTTTATACTAAAGTTTTGCGTGAGTTGTGTGGCGTATACAGTGAGCTCTTATTTTGATACCGACTACTCCAATTTTGCGACCGACTGCACTGATTTTGCGACCGCCACCCCCTCCCCCCACATTTACGCCCCTGCCCGAGAAACTGGACGGTCGTAAAGTAGACGATCGATGTCAAAACTCTACACGGTAGCACATACTGGGCGGTTTTTGATGAATCTTGACGGTATTTAACACATTCTTGACGTGTATTAGATTCTAGATGATAAGGGTAGTTTCTTACCCTTTTTCGTAAAAACTTGAAGATTCCGGGTCCCTAGTGGTAATACGATGTCAGGTACTGGACAACATGAACGACGAACATGCAACACAGGATGTGCATTCCCAGGCTGAGTGTGAGCTCTCAGAACCAAAGCCCTGTATACGGCTTTGCTTAGAACAATCTCAAATCTGATGACGTCATTATAGAGATTCGCTCTCTCCGAGGCCGGTCATTGAATATCACACCGTCCATGGGTCGTTCCAGATCTCCTCATTGAATCCCCTACCGTAGGATTCCACGGTCAATCATTTCCGTGACTGGCGCAACACTTGAAACAACAACGCAATGATGCAGCGATTGAATTCTTTCGAACGGGAGTTGCATGTGTACGCACTCGTAACGGCCCGTGGATCTCATGCAAGTCATATCGTTGAGGTACACTTCGGAATTGATCTCAAGGCTCCTCAGACTACCGTCGAACTCATACTGGACAAACTCCAGGCATACTTCGGGGCCCAAAGAAACATTGCAGTGGACAGAGTAAATTTCCACCAACGGAAGCAAGGTCAAAATTAAACTATAAACTCCGATTTGCACTCGCGGAATTTGCTGAAGACGCCGAATTATGCTCACAATGTGTCGAATCCCGGATGGTAACACAAATCATCGTCGGAACCAAGGACGATAAGGCAAAGCGTGACCTTCTCGAGGAGCGAGAATTCCCAACTTTGCAGCTGGCTCTCGAGATATGCCAGGCCTAAGAAGCCGCTTCCACGAATCAAGCAAAACTCAGCGGCTCTACTAGACTTCACGTCCATAAAGTGAGTCACCGGCGACGAACCAGTTCACGGGGGCGCAGTCGTGCTCGCCCGCCATCAGACCAATGTGGCAACTGTGGTAACAAACGGCACCAGGATAGGAATGATTGCCCAGCATATGACAAACCCTACCCCACAGACCATTTGAAGAGAAGAGATCGCTGCTGATTTCTTTTCAATCGACTGAAACCATTGTTTAGCCGTCGTAGACAGATATTCTGGTTGGCCGGAACTGTTCGAATTGAAAGCGCCGCCTACAGCCTCTCTTCTGACACGATGCTTCCGTTCATTGTTTACTTCTGTTGGCTGTCCTAATCGTATCTTTTCCGACGTTGGACCACAGTTCGTTGCAGAGGAAACACAGCAATTTTGCTTCATTGGGGAGTACGTCATCGCCTGTCCACGGCTGAGTATCCTCAATCGAACGGACTCATAGTACCTACAATCAAACGGACTCGCAGAATCAGCGGTGAAGCAACTCAAACGTCTCCTTCGAAAAACAGGTAGTCGTGTTTCAGAAAACTTCTGCCAAGGTTTACTCGAGCTCAGAAAACACGCCAAGGATTGGCGGGAAAAGTCCTACAGAAAAACGTTTACGGGTATCGACTCACTACCGCGCATTTGACGAGAAATGGCTCAAGTCTATGGATGAACACGACAGGCGCACAGCGGATGCGACCAACAGAGCAGCTGATGTCTATGATTCCCACTCCAAATCCCTCGCTCCGCTGAAGACTGGCACCGAGGTGCGCATTCAGAACCAACAGTCCAAGCTCTGGGACAGATGTGCTACGATCATCTCAATCGGCAAATCCCTCGCTCCGCTGAAGACTGGCACCGAGGTGCACATTCAGAACCCACAGACCAAGCTCTTGGACAGATGTGCTACGATCATCTCAATCAGCAGAAGTCGTGACTACAGATTACCTCTTCCTTCTGGCAGATGCATATGGCGAAACCGCCGCCTTTTTCGACCTATCAAGAAGACAGATGAAGACACCCGATGATGTGCTAGAACAGATCCTGTACTATAACGACGAACAAAAATCAAGACGGAGAAAGTGAGTTAGATTTACCCCAAAACATTTGGATATGTACAGTATTAGCGATATTTTGTGTTCAACACATATTCATATATTAATACTTCAAGAAGACTCTTGCTATGAAGTCCAACGGTGATGTGAGATAAACATTGTGTATATTTACGGTCATTTTCATCGATGTCATAATTCAGTATGCACCGGTACTTTTAACATGCACATACGTTACATATGCACCGTATTATGTAGTGTGTTTTGTCTGCGCTTAAATAAAAGTTGTGAACCGTCCATTTCTTCAATCTCCCATACAATCTCAGGTTTCCTCAACCTAACAGCCACGGGAATAAGGAAGGGGGGGGGCTTTTGGACATGGAAAGAGTAATTCCGCCGGAATTATTTAAAACATCTAGCAATTTAGATCTTAACCCATACACATTTGATAAAAAATGGATGTTTTTAATCTATACTAGTTGCGGGTTGGGGCATTGTGGGCGTGTCTGTTTGGGGTAACACACCACACAAACTGTCTGGCAGTGGTCATTCATGATTCCTGTCGTGGTTGTACAGATTTCAGTTAATCTATCCTATCTATGGTCTAGAAATTAGATAACTCTTGTCAGGGATACTCAATCACAACAAATGTCCGGCAATTACATTGCTCTGTCAGGGTTACCCCAGCACTAAAAATGTCTGTCAGAGTGTTTTTTAATACCTGAAGATGTACGGTACACTGCTGTATGATTTTCATGTGGTAGACTTTTGAGTTAATCTAGAGATTTTGGGCGTGGAATACTACACCCACCACCAGAAACCCGGCAGACTTACATTCTGACGATACTAGATATATGCATTGATACCATATAGGAGAAAATTGATACACTTTTCAGCTAGGTTAACCCCGTCTTCCGCTCTAAATATTATATGAACTATTAATTAGACATTAATTTATCCAGATCATAACTATCGATGTGATCGCTAACCTACGATATTTACTGGATTAGGATCGGATATGCTATTCATGATACGACCATATTCAACTTCCAATGCCATCTGATACGATTCTAAACAGATATCATGAATCCGATCTGCAGTCTAGCGACTGTCCATGAATGACCGTAAAATAGAAAATCGAGACTTTGTTTATTATTGTAACAAATGTAACAATGACAATCAAGGCAAAAATGTTTTCTCGACTTAGAGTGAAGTCATTTGGCTGAAATTTTCAGCATATTCTCATTATATTTTTCATATTTTAACTGTTATAGCGCGAACTGCTACTCTTTATTTGATCTTCAATAATTCCCTTTTAATCTTATTGATATGTTTAGAGTAAAAATTCCGAACTTAATACAAAGGAGGCTTTATTTTTTTGTTAATCTCTGCCACTTTTCAAGATTTGAAATAATGGTATGCCAACATGAAAGGATATTTAAATAATACGGCATTGTGTAAACGAATTATCTGGTGAATGGAATCATTATGGGGTTCAGCTTCCAGTAATTAAGTTCTAGGCAATATTTCCCGTGGGTGAAGCGACAATGAATTGAAATGGCGGTTTAAGATATCACAGCATTATCCACGTAGGATGTATAGTTTGTATTACGTCGGTGGGGAGTCAAAAGGTTGTATCTGGATTTTGCGAAATTGTCCAGGAGAGCCAAAACACACAGGCTTTGCTTAGAACAATCTCAAATCTGATGACGTCATTATAGAGATTCGCTCTCTCCGAGGCCGGTCATTGAATATCACACCGTCCATGGGTCGTTCCAGATCTCCTCATTGAATCCCCTACCGTAGGATTCCACGGTCAATCATTTCCGTGACTGGCGCAACACTTGAAACAACAACGCAATGATGCAGCGATTGAATTCTTTCGAACGGGAGTTGCATGTGTACGCACTCGTAACGGCCCGTGGATCTCATGCAAGTCATATCGTTGAGGTACACTTCGGAATTGATCTCAAGGCTCCTCAGACTACCGTCGAACTCATACTGGACAAACTCCAGGCATACTTCGGGGCCCAAAGAAACATTGCAGTGGACAAATTAAATTTCCACCAACGGAAGCAAGGTCAAAATTAAACTATAAACTCTGATTTGCACTTGCGGAATTTGCTGAAGACGCCGAATTATGCTGACAATGTGTCGAATCCCGGATGGTAACACAAATCATCGTCGGAACCAAGGACGATAAGGCAAAGCGTGACCTTCTCGAGGAGCGAGAATTCCCAACTTTGCAGCGAGCTCTCGAGATTTGCCAGGCCTAAGAAGCCGCTTCCACGAATCAAGCAAAACTCAGCGGCTCTACTACACTTCACGTCCATAAAGTGAGTCACCGGCGACGAACCAGTTCACGGGGGCGCAGTCGTGCTCGCCCGCCATCAGACCAATGTGGCAACTGTGGTAACAAACGGCATCAGGATAGGAATGATTGCCCAGCATATGACAAACCCTACCCCACAGACCATTTGAAGAGAAGAGATCGCTGCTGATTTCTTTTCAATCGACTGAAACCATTGTTTAGCCGTCGTAGACAGATATTCTGGTTGGCCGGAACTGTTCGAATTGAAAGCGCCGCCTACAGCCTCTCTTCTGACACGATGCTTCCGTTCATTGTTTGCTTCTGTTGGCTGTCCTAATCGTATCTTTTCCGACGTTGGACCACAGTTCGTTGCAGAGGAAACACAGCAATTTTGCTTCATTAGGGAGTACGTCATCGCCTGCCCACGGCTGAGTATCCTCAATCAAACGGACTCATAGTACCTTCAATCAAACGGACTCGCAGAATCAGCGGTGAAGCAACTCAAACGTCTCCTTCGAAAAACAGGTAGTCGTGTTTCAGAAAACTTCTGCCAAGGTTTACTCGAGCTCAGAAAACACGCCAAGGATTGGCGGGAAAAGTCCTGCAGAAAAACGTTCACGGGTATCGACTCACTACCGCGCATTTGACGAGAAATGGCTCAAGTCTATGGATGAACACGACAGACGCACAGCGGATGCGACCAACAGAGCAGCTGAGGTCTATGATTCCCACTCCGAATCCCTCGCTCCGCTGAAGACTGGCACCGAGGTGCGCATTCAGAACCCACAGTCCAAGCTCTGGGACAGATGTGCTACGATCATCTCAATCGGCAAATCCCTCGTTCCGCTGAAGACTGGCATCGAGGTGCACATTCAGAACTCACAGACCAAGCTCTTGGACAGATGTGCTACGATCATCTCAATCATCTTAACACAGGTTAAGAATCAAAATATCTTATAAAACCATTACTTCAAAATGTCGTATGTAAATGTCGTATTTCGGAAGCTTTTCTTAAATATTTCTGTACAAAGTGTATGTGTTGCCATTAAAGCAGTATTTTACTATCCGCACACATAAGTTCAACATCTTGTGCAGAAATAAAGAGTGAAAGCAAGTTATTTGCAATTTTATACAGCAAAAACGTATTTCCGGAAAATATTCACCTTTACCTGCTTCAATTTCGCAGAATTCACGACGTTCAACAATAATTTCAATAATATGTATTTAATCATAAAACAATACTGGTTATATTTCGTTTGGTTATACACAAAGTTGATTTTAAATTTTGAAACAATATCTAAATGACCTTTTTATTGGATTATAAATACGACAACCAGATGAAAAGATGCGCAAGAAAATTCTCATTTCGTAGAAGAAAAAAATGAATTTTAGCAAAATATGCCTGATACCTTTTGACTCCCTCCGACGATTAGCTCTTGGGGTGGGGGGGTATATAAACAACAATTTTCAGATTTGTAGCTTTCTATACATAAGCTTGGCCAGATTTGTGATTTGAATCCACGTAACGAGGACAGTAAACAATTGGATTACGGTACACTATGGTAAACTTTTATAGAGTATGTATGTATTTAAGTCGTCACATTATCTGTATTCTGATACGGCCTATGAACTATAGACAATCTCAGGGGTGTACCCCCCCCCCCCCAGCCCCAAAAACAGTCGGTCGCAAAATCAGTGCAGTCGGTCGCAAAATACGAGTAGTCGATATCAAAATAAGAGCTCACTGTATACGTCACGCAACTCACGCAAAACTTTAGTATAAAAATAGTCGGTCGCAAAATCAGTGCAGTCGGTATCAAAATAAGTGTTAACTGTATACGTCACGCAAAACTTTAGTATATAATAACCTTGTCAACTTATCATGTTTGAAAAGATGCTGTGTTTCAGTCTCATTCTGTTGTGAGTATGTTAGTCTAACAACAAAATTTCACCCAGGGAGAAAAATTGTCGGTCTCAAAACAAGTGCAGTCAGTGCCAGAATAGATCCCAAATACTATATATTTGCGTGAATCCGTGAGCCTAAATTACACACGTCACTCTTAATCTGTTGTGAGTATGTCTAACAACAAAATTTCACCCAGGGAGAAAAAAAGTCGGTCACAAAATAAGTACAGTCACTGCAGTCAGTCTCAAAAACAATACCTGTGTATTTGCGCGAAACCGTGTGCCTAAATTGCATACGTCACACAAAACTATAGTATAAAATAATCATGTATGCTTGTCACTCTTATTCTGTAGTGAGTATGTTGTTCTATGAGACCGCAGTAGGTCTCCGACTAAATGAATTAATGAGATAAACCAACAATCACAAAACGAGCGAAATTGGCAGATAAGCCTCAAGATTCTGTCCCATTTCTTATCCTCTCGTTAACGAGAATTTGGTTCTATTTGCCATGATATTAATTCAAATTTTCAAGCCGAGTCCCAAAAATTTAAAAGCTCCGTTACATATCTGAAATTTTTTCGCGATTCCATTATAACATCATTTTTCTACACAGTTACATATCTGAAATTTTTTTTCGCGCCTGCGGCGCTCGATTCCATTTTAAAATTATTCTTCTACTCCTCAGTTGTCTTATACTGTCTCAGTACTATTATATTTACAATTATAGTGAACTGCCCAGTTTGTAGTACCACTGGTGTGTGGGGCGTCAGATTGTACAGATGTTATGTCAACTCTTGCAAAACAGATCTTGAGATTCTGTCCCATTGACTGACATTTCTGGTCCACTCGTCCACAAGAATTTCTCCCAGCAATGACCTCATATTGAATCAATTTTTAAAATTTTTCGCAAATTACTGTGTTATAGGCACAATCATTAATATGACATAAACTATATGTGAACTTAAATAAAACTGCTTTCCGACGAGACAATGATCGGCGAACAACTATGTAGTTCTACAATACTATATATGTACTACCGGGACGCCTAATGTTATAGCCAGTATTTTGTTTACTTTCATTATGGGGTGGGATTATGTATGGCGCCCTAGATTTGAAACCGCCCCTACCCCACCCCCATATTCCCTAGAAAACTCACTCGCGGTCCTCGGCTCCTGATTGCGTCACTCGCACCGGAGGGGGGGGGGGAGTATGTGCATCAGTCGGTCGCATTTTTGCTAAACACCCTCCCCCCCCCCCAAACGAAATCATTATGTACGCCCCTGGACAATCTCCTAGTCTTTTTTGATTTTTTTTACTTTATTGACGAGGGGGTTTGCTAGGTTCATGTTAAGGAAATCTGTCAGACATACAGATTGAGCGTTTTAAAGAGAGAAATCATGTTTGTGATGATGTAGGATCATACTGTGATTTAATTTCATTGATGCAAAGCATTCAAATTTTTTTGTAGCTGAGCAGGGTGGGGTTTGGAACCCAACCCCACCCCCTGTAGATCCGCCCCTGCGATCGTTAATAAACATGAATATCAGCCTTCGTATTTTCCATAAATTTAGTAGCATACATGTATATATGCTATAGTCAAAACTCGAAGTCCGTATTTTATACATTTTATTATGAAAATATAAATAGTAATAAATACAAATTTACACGAATGAATAAAATTAAAAACCACACTTTAGAATATAACAATAATATTGGGACCATTTTACTCAGTCTCATACTAAGCTGCGCATGCGTGAAAATGTGTTCTATGTGGCGTAAAAATGTGTGTGATGGCTTAGTGAGCCTGTTTATGTACTTCAATGTGAGTTATAAAAACTAATTAAGTTTTTTTAAGAAGAAAACGTTTTCACATCAAACTTTCACATTCCCGGCTTTTTCAAGATGGCGGCGACTAGCAGAACAATAGTTTGTGCCGGCGGTGGATTTCCTGACCTTCCTACTCCAAACGTAAACGAAAAGGGCAACTACAGTCCTCGATTATTGAGGAACCACAGTTACAAATTAGACATTAAGAAATGTCTAACAAAACAGATCGATGCAACTTTCAGAGATCATGTGACAATAACACAAACTGGCGGTGGAATTCGAATGGTATTGTGAGCTCCGGTCACTACCAGTAGCGGATTATCAGTGAGGCTGATGAGGCTGCAGCCTCAGGCCCAACGATTTTGTAAAAAAAAAAAATTTAGACTTGTCTGATACGATTAAAAACGCATAGACAATGAATGTTAGGGGGTGGGGTTTAGGCTCAACGGGAATCGAATTGTCTGTCCCATGGTAAATAATATACGGATTTCTACGATTATTAACAAACTGCTCTACTTATTGTCTGTCCCATGGTAAATAATAAACGGATTTCTACGATTATGAAGAAACTACTTAACTTTGGTTATTATAAACTTACCTATCTGTTTGAAATAAACTCCGGTTAAATAAAATCCATTGCACAATTAAATATACCAACGAATACAAAAGTTCTTTCTTGTAAAATTGAACTTCTCACAAACTTTGACACCGAGAAATAAAAAATGGAAGCTTATTGCGTCACTTATCGGAATGGACCATTTCGTATAAGGGGGTCAAAGCAGTTCAAATTTTGTGTTGGTGCGTTCGATTACTGGTGCTTACTCTAGCCACCGCGAATGCGTTCGGGTTACCGATGACGTCATGTGAACGGCTTACTCGCACCAGACCGAAGTAACCTGCTCAAGGAGCTGGTTACTTCTGGAAGTATACCATTATTCAACATGGAAGCACATAAATTATTTGATCGAAGTTATATTTGCAGATAAAGTTTAGGCGACGGAAGAATTATTGTTGACATTTTTCTCAGTAGTGTTGTGTTTATTTTAGTGATTCTACAATTTGGTTTAACGATTCCAAGAATTAGAAAAAGTCACTCAGCGTCCTTTCAGTTGCCCAAAAACACGCTCGATCGCAGAACTAAATATTTTTCTTTCTTGATAATGGGTCAGTTTCCCCAAACCAATGTATGGAGTCATAATTCCATGGCTAAAGAGAGCAGACTGGGTCCCCAAGTAGGAATTATTCCTACTGAATTTGGTATCTGATTAGAGGAAAGTTTTCAAAATCCACGTAACGAGGACAGTAAACAATTGGATTACGGTACACTATGGTAAACTTTTATAGAGTACATGTATGTATTTAAGTCGTCACATTATCTGTATTCTGATACGGCCTATGAACTATAGACAATCTCAGGGGCGTAAATGGTGGGGAGGGGGGTACAACCCCCCCCCCCAGCCCCCAAAACAGTCGGTCGCAAAATCAGTGCAGTCGGTCGCAAAATACGAGTAGTCGATATCAAAATAAGAGCTCACTGTATACGTCTCGCAACTCACGCAAAACTTTAGTATAAAAATAGTCGGTCGCAAAATCAGTGCAGTCGGTATCAAAACAAGTGTTAACTGTATACGTCACGCAAAACTTTAGTATATAATAACCTTGTCAACTTATCATGTTTGAAAAGATGCTGTGTTTCAGTCTCATTCTGTTGGGAGTATGTTAGTCTAACAACAAAATTTCACCCAGGGAGAAAAATTGTCGGTCTCAAAACAAGTGTAGTCAGTGCCAGAATAGATCCCAAATACTATATATTTGCGTGAATCCGTGAGCCTAAATTACACACGTCACTCTTAATCTGTTGTGAGTATGTCTAACAACAAAATTTCACCCAGGGAGAAAAAAAGTCGGTCACAAAATAAGTACAGTCACTGCAGTCAGTCTCAAAAACAATACCTGTGTATTTGCGCGAAACCGTGTGCCTAAATTGCATATGTCACACAAAACTATAGTATAAAATAATCATGTATGCTTGTCACTCTTATTCTGTAGTGAGTATGTTGTTCTATGAGACCGCAGTAGGTCTCCGACTAAATGAATTAATGAGATAAACCAACAATCACAAAACGGGCGAAATTGGCAGATAAGCCTCAAGATTCTGTCCCATTTCTTATCCTCTCGTTAACGAGAATTTGGTTCTATTTGCCATGATATTTAATTCAAATTTTCAAGCCGAGTCCCAAAAATTTAAAAGCTCCGTTACATATCTGAAATTTTTTCGCGATTCCATTATAACATCATTTTTCTACACAGTTACATATCTGAAATTTTTTTTCGCGCCTGCGGCGCTCGATTCCATTTTAAAATTATTCTTCTACTCCTCAGTTGTCTTATACTGTCTCAGTACTATTATATTTACAAATTACAATTATAGTGAACTGCCCAGTTTGTAGTACCACTGGTGTGTGGGGCGTCAGATTGTACAGATGTTATGTCAACTCTTGCAAAACAGATCTTGAGATTCTGTCCCATTGACTGACATTTCTGGTCCACTCGTCCACAAGAATTTCTCCCGGCAATGACCTCATATTGAATCAATTTTTAAATTTTTTCTCAAATTACTGTGTTATAGGCACAATCATTAATATGACATAAACTATATGTGAACTTAAATAAAACTGCTTTCCGACGAGACAATGATCGGCGAACAACTATGTAGTTCTACAATACTATATATGTACTACCGGGACGCCTAATGTTACAGCCAGTATTTTGTTTACTTTCATTATGGGGTGGGATTATGTATGGCGCCCTAGATTTGAACCCGCCCCTACCCCACCCCCATATTCCCTAGAAAACTCACTCGCAGTCCTCGGCTCCTGATTGCGTCACTCGCACCGGAGGGGGGGGGGAGTATGTGCATCAGTCGGTCGCATTTTTGCTAAACACCCTCCCCCCCCCCAAACGAAATCATTATGTACGCCCCTGGACAATCTCCTAGTCTTTTTTGATTTTTTTTACTTTATTGACGAAGGGGTTTGCTTGGTTCATGTTAAGGAAATCTGTCAGTCATCATCTCTAAATTACATAGGCAGACATACAGATTGAGCGTTTTAAAGAGAGAAATCATGTTTGTGATGATGTAGGATCATACTGTGATTTAATTTCATTGATGCAAAGCATTCAAATTTTTTTGTAGCTGAGCAGGGTGGGGTTTGGACCCCCCACCCCACCCCCTTTAGATCCGCCCCTGCGATCGTTAATAAACATGAATATCAGCCTTCGTATTTTCCATAAATTTAGTAGCATATATATGCTATAGTCAAAACTCGAAGTCCGTATTTTATACATATTATTATGAAAATATAAATAGTAATAAATACAAATTTACACGAATGAATAAAATTAAAAACCACACTTTAGAATAGAACAATAATATTGGGACCATTTTACTCAGTCTCATACTAAGCTGCGCATGCGTGAAAGTGGAGGAGTGAAAAAATGACTAGCTAAGATTTTTGTTGAAATATCTATAAATATCAAGTGAAAATGTGTTCTATGTGGCGTAAAAATGTGTGTGATGGCTTAGTGAGCCTGTTTATGTACTTCAATGTGAGTTATAAAAACTAATTAAGTGTTTTTAAGAAGAAAACGTTTTCACATCAAACTTTCACATTCCCGGCTTTTTCAAGATGGCGGCGACTAGCAGAACAATAGTTTGTGCCGGAGGGGGGGGGGGTATGTGCATCAGTCGGTTCCCCAAACCAATGTATGGAGTCATAATTCCATGGCTAAAGAGAGCAGACTGGGTCCCCAAATAGGAATTCTTCCTACTGAATTTGGTATCTGATTAGAGGAAAGTTTTCAAAACCCTAGCGCCATGTGTACACCCAGACCAGCCGATGTGAACATGAGTAAATCGAATTCGATGATCACATAGCCTACAGCCTGGAGTACGACCGAGTGACCTTTTTGCGGTTTATGTGTGATATTCGATTGTCCTTCATCTTGGGCGCCATAATTCGAATATGACAGCCATCCATACCTCCGATTATTCCGGGAAATTTACAATATTTAGCAAAACCGCAATACATTTCTTCACGTTTGTGGGGTAATGGGCAATTGTAACACGGACAGGAGATCTCCCTTTGTTCTTTTCGTTCAATAAGCATTTGTTGAATTTTATATTCCAAATCTGTCAGATAGTGAGCGAAATGAATCTATATAGTGTGCGATGATAACCTTGCCCTTCTAACTACAATTCTTGTAAGCTATGGAGCTCGTTAACAAAGTTAACAAACGTTACATTGGTTGAACGAAAATGTGATTTAAAGTATATGGGCTTTATTTCGCTTCTCTGGATTTAATAGTTCCAATGAGATACCAATGAAAAAGACTAAAGTTTGTTGATGGATTATTGTCTGCTCGTTGTTATTTATCAGAACATCGAGCATAATTAATTGTTTGGAGGCGTTTATCTTCCATTTTGATATCCGAAGAAAGCGCCGCGCCGTTCGATTACCCATTCCCACTGTGCTTGTCGAAACGTTCTCGAGGATCCTGCCCGAGTAAGCACGGAGCAAATAATCGAACGCGACATGTATGACTAAGCTATTGCTCTGAGACCCAGTAATTAGTTTGGGCGTTTACAAACATAAATACGCCCATAGTCCGATATCTTGTTTCCGCCTTGTATTAATTATTTGGTTAGAGAATTCGGAAGGAATATTTTTCTTTTGAATTACATTTGTTTTACTGGCCTTGAATATCACCCATGAATATTTTTAATATTTCCTGATGATGAACTTAAGCAGTCCTGCCAATTAACCTCGGCAATCTGCTGTAGCCGAGGTAGGCCTAAATTCCGATGTATTTTACATTTGCCTCGGCAAAATTAATAGCCGAGGCCATTGAATCATTGAATAGGTATATAACGGTTTTTTTATAGATAAATACCAATAATTATTATCAACAAATCATACCGCGCATAGGTTTATTTATCGGTAGATAGTTCCATAAATTTCCATTTCTCTTTGAATATTATTTCTGGTGTGTTCAGAATTCTATAATCGTGAAATGGAATTTTCCGATGGTATTTCGTAGATCGCGATCATGTCCCAGCTAATCAACGCTTTGAATTATATTGCCGTAAAAGGTACCATGTCATATGAGTTATTGTATGCTACACAGATGGTTAAATTTAGTGCCGCGAAACTTGCACTAATTTTCCCCGCGGTCTGCATAATTAACACACAAAACCAAATAATACACGCAATCTGACGTGTGATTTTTTGTTTTAAATACATTTTTATAAAGACGATAAACGATGTTTAGACATCCTGAACTGTTCTTATCAAGAATGTTTCGATTTCAGTATCTGTCGAATGAACAAACAAAAGTATAATTTAATCAGGAACATTAATGATATGAACAGTCGGAACGTGAATAAAATATGGAAATCATTGAGAAGCGGTGGTCTTTTTCATACGAAATATGATCAATTAAAATTATGAAATAAAGTGTGTTTATTCATATATGTTAGCCACAAAGTTGACTATGATTGACTGGGCTGTAAATGTGTTTTATAAAAATATATATAATATACACGGGTGAAATTACGGGGTGAAAAGCAATATTATCATACGAGTATTCGTATAATCGGTAAATAAAATTTAGTAGACAGAGAATAAAATGGTTCAAAATTAATGTCATTGTCTCCAGTTGCTATTTTCTTGCCCAAACTCAAACGATCGAAAAGGCCGTGTGCTGTTTTGATTACAACACACGTGGTTGTCACAAATTAACCCCTTCAACATAATTATGATGGTTTAGCCCAACGTCACGTGTATAATGTTGTGATGGACACAGACGAAAATACAAGAAGAAACATTGACTTTTCAAGAGAGAACCCCCTTTTTCCGTTGGGATGTTTAATTGTGCAGTTGATTTTATTTAACCGGAGGTGATTTTAAACACATAGGTAAGTTTACCAACGGTAAAATGTTTATTTTGTTTTAACGATTGGATATCAGAATTCTACCATTTCAAGGTAAGATAACAACATCAATGTTGATTTGAATTGACAAATAATTTGTGTGTTTAACGTGTAAGATTTTGGATGATAATGAGTTAGAGACTTAGCTACTTTAACTTAATGTAATTACTGTAAGTGATTAAGGTTGATAAGGGTAATGCTAATAACAACATTCAACATGACACTCTACCTTGTTTTGAAGTGTTGACAATGATTTTATCAGGTTTTTAGATACATAAAACCCCGAAAAAAGATTAAATTTAATTAATATGGTCAGTGAAAAATGTGGATAAATGCATAAAGATTTAACATGATTTAACTTAAATACAAACACCATTAGAACAAAGACCCGGTAATTAAATCAGTGAGTAGTATTTTCAGATGCTAAAGCAATTCCTTCAAATTGAAATGACATCATTCATATCTATTAAATCGGCAATTGGGCCTTCCATTAAACTAAAAACAGGTTATTAGAAGGGCAGGATTTAAACTTAAAAGTTCATTTAATTTCAATAAAAACAACTATTGTACAGTCCTAATGCCCTGAAAAGCGAAATAAAACTAAAAACCAAAATGAAATCTTTTATTTTAAAAGTTTATGTTGTTATGTGTTAGGTCTACACATATTGCCTGATTTGCAAAATCTTCAATCATGCATTATGTGTAAAAAAAAGGGTAGGAATTTTAGTCATTTCGTGTAATGTCTGGAATTTTCAGTCATTACACGTATTGCCTGGTGCTCACAGGCTCTTCATGAAATGACTGATTCATTTAGTCATTACGCGAAATGACTGATTACACTGGTTGAATGTAACATATATATAAATAGAAAAATACGTCCAGGTAAAAAATTCGCCACTTTACTTCATTTTGACATACATTAAATTATATAAGCTAGCTGTCTGCCCTCTATAGGCGTCTTCAGATATTAATAATGTATACAAAATATTGCAAATACGATACATATATATATATATACATTCTTAGAACAATAGATGTCCATGACAATGGATTATAAATAATATTAAGTAACATACAACAAAAGGTTAAGATAGGCTGGCACTGCCAGGCAGGATACGCCCACATTTTCGAGAGATGGACAGAGAACAAGCAATACCGAAAGTGATTTTTCCTACATCTTTAAGTCCTGTATTTCATACTGTATTGGGAGCAGCCATTTAGTTGGTCAGTTCCAGTCTGATATTAATGAAACTCGAAACCGACAATGATTATGGTGTGACGGTACACAACCTAGAAATGTGACTTTTCATCAAAATCGGATAAGAATTGTGACCTGTAGCGAGTCCACAACCATGATATACCATATTTTTACACTATTCGCGTACAAACGGCGACCATTTCGTCCGGCAATTTTGGTACGATTTTCACGAAATAAGAACTCAACCTTCCTCATCAAAATTGAATTAAAATTGTGACCTATACAGGGTCCACAACCATGATATATCATTTTTTTAACAGTATTCGCGTACAAACGGCGGCCATTTTGTCTGTCAATTTTGGTCCGATTTTCCCGAAATTCAAACTCAACCTTCCTTACAGTGTAACGGTGATATAATCAAACGTTTTTTTAAATTAGATAATAATTGTGACCTCCAGAGGGACCACAAGCTAAAGAAAGGGGGATTTTGCGTATAACCAGGGGCCATAATTCAGGAAGTTACGATCCGATATGCGCAAATATTGAAAAGAACCAAGATCTTTGGGTTATAACGATGAATTTCAAGTTTCATCAAAATCGAATTAAAATTGTGACCTGTACAGGGTCCACACCCTTGATATACCATTTTTTAACAGTACTCGCATACAAACAGCGGCCATTTTGTATGGCAATTTTGGTCTGATTTTTCCGAAATTCGAACTCAACCTCCCTTATAGTGTAATGGTAATATAATCAAACGTTTTTTTAAATCGGATAATAATTGTGACCTCCAAGCTAAAAAAAAGGCGATTTTGCGTATAATCAGGGGCCATAATTCAGGAAGTTACGATCCGATATGCGCAAATATCGAAAGGAAGCAAGATCTTTGGGTTATAACCATAAATTTCAAATTTCATCAAAATCGAATCAAAATTGTGACCTCCACAGGGTCCACAACCTTGATATACCATTTTTTAACAGTATTCGCGTACAAACGGCGGCCATTTTGTATGGCAATTTTCGTCCGATTTTCCCGAAATTCGAACTCAACCTTCCTTAGGGTGTGACGGTAATATAATCAAACGTTTTTTTAAATCGAATAATAATTGTGACCTCCAAGCTAGAAAAAAAGGCGATTTTGCGTATAATCAGGGGCCATAATTCAGGAAGTTACGATCCGATATGCGCAAATATCAAAAGGAAGCAAGATCTTTGGGTTATAACCATGAATTTCAAGTTTCATCAAAATCGAATCAAAATTGTGACCTCCACAGGGTCCACAACCTTGATATACCATTCTTTAACAGTATTCGCGTACAAACGGCGGCCATTTTGTATGGCAATTTTCGTCTGATTTTCCCGAAATTCGAACTCAACCTTCCTTAGGGTGTAACGGTGATATAATCAAACGGTTTTTTAAATCGAATAATAATTGTGACCTCCAGAGGGACCACAAGCTAAAAAGGGTGATTTTTCGGACAATCAGGGGCCATAATTCAGGAAATTACATTCCGATAGCCGCAAATATCAAAAGGAACCAAGATCTTTGGGTTACAAACATGCATGTCAAGTTTCATCAAAATCGGTTCAAAATTGTGACCTCTATAGGGTCCACAAGCTAAAAACGTGATTTTTCGTACAATCAGGGGCCATAATCCATGAAGTTTTCATCCGATACATGCCAATATCGAAAGCAGCCGAGATCTTTTGGGGATAAACCTATATTTCAAGTTTCGTCAAAATCGGATAAGAATTGTGACCTGTAGAGAGTCCACAAACAAATTGTGGACGGACGGACGGACGGACGGACGTCCGGACGGACAGGGGCGACGACATAATACGTCCACATGAAAATGTGGGCGTATAAAAATACATAACATGACATTAATCTACATAGTCTTCCTAGTATAGTTTGACAATAGACCAATTATGTAATCTGGTTATAATAATTTACATCGTCTTCCTGGTATAATTTGACAATAGGACCATACAGGAGTGAAGAGATTAAAAAAATGTCAATAGATCAATATTATGTAATTTGGTTGTAAGCTTGTTTGTATCCACCTTATTCTCTAATAAACCGACTATAGAGAAATGAACAATTCTACATATCCAGGATGCCTCCGCAGAGGTAAACAATGAGGATAACAACCCTCGTCCGCCCAGTGATAATCAGTGGAGGGAGGTTTCTAGAAAAAAGACCTCAAAATACAATAACCACAAAGGTTATACTCCTGGTGAAAACCAGCACAACCAGTCGGAATATAGGCCTTTTTTAGACCAGGGCCACAACAAACCACGACGACCCCCAAACAAGCGACAGGGGAATTATCAACAGAGCAGGAGACGGACACCCAACGGACTTCATCAAGGGGAATTCCAAGAGAGAAAATACCAAGAGAGGAAATACCAACAGGGGGAGGATCAACAATGGGACAGATATCAAGACAGGGAATACCAAGACAGAGACTACAAACACAAGAGATATCAACAAGGAGGGAACCAACAGGGGACATATCAGAGGAAAGAATCTCAACAGAGGAACGATCAACGGAATCTATCGAAAAGGAGAAACTAAATCCTAATATTATTAATATTTATTCCCATAATTTTACGGAAATTGAAATTTTACTTTTACAAAGGGGGTTGAAATTCACACCTACGCCTAAAACCAATATGTGTGAACTCAAATGGGATGTAAAAAATTTCTGTCGAAAACTAAGATTGCGGGAAGAATTCGGGGATTTAAACTATTCTAAAGAGGAATTAGTGCGCAATAAGAGTTGTTATAATCCACGTCGCGGAAAGGATAAAACTTTAGACAAATACATCGATTTTCTAAATGATTTACCCCTACCAGAGAAGAAAAATGTGAGAAATAATATTAACAACGACGAGTATAAAGCAATTAACAGCTTACAGACTAATGATTCTATTATCATCAAAGAATCGGACAAAGGCGGGGCCATAGTTATAATGGATATAGACTTTTATGAATCTAAGATCCTCAATATTTTAGAAGATAGAAGTACTTATCTTGAAATAGATTCAAATAGGGACAAAGGAACCTTAACGCTAATTAATATTTTAATTGAAAAAGAAGGCCACGGTTTAACAGAAAATGAAAAACAGTTCTTAACCAAATTTGATTGTAAAGCTAGTAAATTCATCGGATTTTATTAAAAACAGCGTCATAGAACAAAATAGTGAATATGTTATGATCAATAGACCGTGTGGTCTTACCTTTAGGCCAATTATAGCTGGGACGTCGTGTGCCACTAATAGATTATCCTATTTAATTGATATTCTTTTAAAACCCTTTGTCCCTAGAGTTAAATCATATATAAAGGATGACATTGACTTCCTTAAAAAACTACCACAGGAAATAAACGATGGGGAAATATTTGTAACTTTGGATGTCTGTTGTCTCTATAGCAATATCTCACATAATTTGTGCCTAGAGGCAGCCAGTTATTGGATAGATAGATTACCTGTACTTCGAAATCCCCGTTTTTCAAAAACCTTTATTTTAAAAGCTATCGATATTATTCTTAGGAATAATACTTTCGAATTTGGAAAACTTAATATTATACAAATTAAAGGCTGTGCTATGGGCTCAGTGTGTTCACCTGACCTTAGCAATCTCGTTATGGGATTCTTAGAAGAAAAATTATATGCAATAACTGAAAACAAATTTGGTATTAACTATAGAAACTACACCGAAGAAAATTTTAAAAGATATTTAGACGACGTCTTCCTCATTTGGAAAACTAATCTCGGCCATATAGCAGATTTGCACCAAATTTTAAATGACTTAGATATTAATATCAAATTCACTATTGAAACTAGCTATAAGGAAATTTACTTTTTTTAGATGTTCTCGTTAAGAGATTTAACAATCAAATCATTACAGATATTTACTCCAAAGAAACAGATACTAAAAACTATTTATCTTACAAGTCGTGCCACCCCCGTCATGTTAAAAATAATATACCCTTTTCTCTTGCCAGAAAACTATGCACTGTAATTATAAACGAAGATCTCAGAATTCAACGACTTAATGAATTGAGATCCAAATTCCAATTTATTGAAAAAAGATTATCCACTTGGGGTTATTAATATAGGTATTGATAAAGCTAGGGGCCTAACTACTGAAGAATTAAGAACGCCAAAAGAAAAGAATATTCTCTTCTTGTATTACCTTTATTTCGACAAATAATCCTAGACATAATAATTTTTTTTCAATATATTTATGATACTAAGAATGTTCTCCTTTCTAATGATAATCTTAATAAACAATTTCACGGCATAGAATTAATTAATAGTAAACGTCAGCCCCCTAGCCTTAAAAAGTTACTCACTAGAGCTAAGTTTCAAACTTCTTATAATGGAACTTTTACTACTTCGAAGTGCCATAGCCCACTTTGTAAATGTTGCCAACATATGATAATTAATAGTAAATTCACCTTTTCTAATACTAATTATACATTTAGGATTAATCATAATACGAATTGTAGTAATAAAAATTTAATTTATGTTCTCATTTTAATAATTGTATGAAGATTTACATAGGAGAGTGCTCAACGGAATTACGCGCACGTATCCGAGTTCATAGGCAATATATTTATGATACTAAGAATGTTCTCCTTTCTAATGATAATCTTAATAAACAATTTCACGGCATAGAATTAATTGATAGTAAACGTCAGCCCCCTAGCCTTAAAAAGTTCCTCACTAGAGATAAGTTTCAAACTTCTAAGAATGGAACTTTTACTACTTCGAAGTGCCATAGCCCACTTTGTAAATGTTGCCAACATACGATATTTAATAGTAAATTCACCTTTTCTAATACTAATTATACATTTAGGATTAATCATAATATATGAATTGTAGTACTAAAAATTTAATTTATGTTCTCGTTTGTAATAATTGTATTAAGATTTACATAGGAGAGTGCTCAACTGAATTACGGGCACGTATCCGAGTTCATAGGCAACAGAGTTTACAAACTAATCCGGTCTTGAAAGTGTCTAAACATCTAAATACGTGTGCTAAGAATTTAAATATTAAATCCAGTATTTTTTCTTTTTATAAAGTCAATATTGACAATACTATCAAGAGAAGGAATATCGAATCACACTTTATTGACCGGTTCAAACCGGATTTAAATGCTTAATTTGCCCCCTTCCCACCGTTTTAATATTCTAATTTAAATAAAACCTTAATATATATTTTTACACTTTTTACTTCAACACCATTTAAGGGGATTTTAAACCCTGTATATCTTCATTTCTCTATAGTCGGTTTATTAGAGAATAAGGCGGATATAAACAAGCTTACAACCAAATTACATAATTGATCTATTGACATTTTTTAATCTCTTCATATATATATATATGTATCGTATTTGCAATATTTTGTATACATTATTTAATATCTGAAGACGCCTATAGAGGGCAGACAGCTAGCTTATATAATTTAATGTATGTCAAAATGAAGTAAAGTGGAGAATTTTTTACCTGGACGTATTTTTCTATTTATATATACATGTATGTTACAGTCAACCTGTGTAATCAGTCATTTCGCGTAATGACTAAATGATTTAAACAATATTTTATTCAAATAAGATAGGTGTTGTATACATATACAATTCTGGAGGTAAGGATTCAAAAACAAGCCCAAGGCTTATATTAATTCGTCTCCTTATATATTGCGTATACTACAAATACAACTGTGATATGTACACTTCTCATACAAAATACGTTTAACAGTACAATATTTAATATTCACACTAATCCCGTGCATTCAAGTAATTTAACAGTTAGTGTCACTAAATGAATCAGTCATTTCATTTAATGTATGTCAGAATGAAGTAAAGTTGAGAATTTTTTACCTGGACGTATTTTTCTATTTTTTTATGCATTATCTACCACCTTACTTCATTCTGACATGCATTGAATTATATAAGATAGCTGTCTGCCCTCTATAGGCGTCTTCAGATATTAATAATGTATACGGGGATCAAGTCGTTGACTCGGTATTATCCACAATGCAAACATTGCTATCTTATCACTATAAACCGCAGATTGCCTCGTTCGGCATTTCTGTCCAAACGAGGTAAAACAATTTCATTTTTTATTTCCAATACGCCAGTTTATTATTTATATTTATTGTAAAAAAATAACTTGACTATAGCATTGACTGTTTCTGTTGAAACCCCATAACATTGCACAAAATATTATTGGAGCAAAATTACATAAACGCGCAGCGATGAATTTGTTGGCTTATACCCATTGTCAATTAAATGGGAAATAAAGCACAGTTGTTTCTTAACACCTATAGTCAAGCAATTTTTTTACAATAAATATAAATAATAAACTGGCGTATTGGAAATAAGAAATGAAATTATATGCTTTTTTGATTAAACATACATTATGGGAGAGCAAAAACAGACTTTTGGGCCTCAGAAGTCATAGAAATTATAAATTAGATCTTTATTTAAACAACAAGCCTAAAATGAACTCTGTAGACCCACGGATGGCTTGGATTGGGCTCGGATTAAAACAGGATTTCGTTGACTGATTTAATCACTATGGCGTCGTGGGCGGGGCTTCTCCGTGACGTTGACGTCATCATACTTCCGGACTGTTTTCTATTCGTCTGCTTAGGGAGTCGCTTAGGCCTACCTGAAGTACAAAAGAGTACACGCAGGCAACGCAAGAAGTCGGTTATTTATTATAATTTATTTACAATACTGCCTCGTTGATTTGGCCCATTCCTTTCAAACTTTAATATCCTATCGCAGACTTTCTCTTCTTATCTATATATTAAAATCTTAATTCTAATTTATAGTAAAAAAGAAATGTATACGAATTGAATTGCAGTTCTGTCTCAAACCGAATACGCTATCAGTACTAGTCATTGAAACCATTACTTGATAATCGAGACTATATTGGTGGAGTTAACGCCTGTCAATCAACAATCGGCCATAATGGGAAAAGGGTGTCGAAGAATTTAACTCCCATTTCTAGTAAAAAATTATAGTGGCAACAACTTTGTTCAGGATAAAGTAATTTGACTGAAATTTTCAATATATTCTTGTTTCAGCATCTATTTTTGAACTGTTATAGCAAGAATGGCTAACTCCTTGTCAAAATCTCCCATAATGTATCTTTAATAAGATTGGATTATTTGTTGTATTTAGACCAGATAAACACTAATTTGTTATCTGCGATATCAGTTAGGTGTAAAACTATTGCAGACACATAGCTACCTTGATTAATTTATTGGCCCCAATAAATTGTCACAACATCACAGTTGTTTCTTAACACCTAAAAACTGATTGGGACAATAAATCAATCAAGGTAGCTGATGTTGCTTTACACATACATCTATGGCGTGTATTCTTGTCTTGTCTATTTCTCTGATTATAATATCATAGTTTGGACTGGTTTTATTTTCGTATTAAATAACATAAATTTTAATTTTTACAAATTCGCTGATAGGAAATACTGCTAATAACTATCTTGAAAAAACCACGTTTAGTAAACGAGGCATTTTTACCAAGCCTCGTTCTGAACAAAATACCTCGTTCCAAAAACAGGGTAATTTAAAAAAAACTCGTTTTGGAACTCCAGACAACGAGGCATTTGTTTTACCTCGTTTGGACAGAAATGCCGAACGAGGCATTCTGCGGTTTATAGTGTATGGTGAAGAGTTGGTCTAATGATATACAATATTTAAAACATAACGAACATTTCAAATATGAAGCGACTTGATGAACGAGGTTAAACATATCCCATGTAGGAGAAAACTATCGGTGTAGACGGGAAGAACCAGACGCCAAAGACTGCTATTCTATTCACAGAGAGAGAGCGAGAGAGAGAGAGAGAGAGAGAGAGAGAGATGGGGTTTACCTTGTATGGACCCCATCCCCACCACCACCTAAAAAATACTTTGGAATATTTGACGGCCCGTGAACAAAGCAACTTCAAAGTGGTCTAATATAGCCTAATTAAGGTGGCTTGCTGACTCGAATTCCATTCAATCGTTTACACGCACGAAGACGGGGCCGTTGGGAGAAAAATTTTGAAATTTAAACGGCCACAAACGCGTTTTCCGGCTATTCCAGCTTGTGAATACAGCAACATCAATTTGGTCCAATATTAGCATACCCGGTTGCCCAGAATTCCAAACAACCAATCAATCGTCACGGGCTATGGTCCCTCACCCTCCCGGAGAAAATTTCGAAAAGATTATTTGACCTGATTTACTCCCACGTGTTTGTATTACGAGGGGGGGGGGGGTGTCCTATATTGACGGAACAACCACCAACAGTCAGAACAGCTGAGTAATGGCGTCCTTCACAACAAAAAGATTTCGGCTGAATTTAGCCGTGAGTTCCGATGCCGATGACGTCACGCCTATTTTGGATTCGGGTACTGACTATACTACGCTTGGGGTCCCTTCTTTTGATGAAAATTCAAATGTTTGTCACGAAATAAAGACCAAACAAAGGAAGACTTCTCAAGGGGAAATTATTCGTCTGTTTTTGTACTGCCGCGCACGTAAATCGCTGCCAACATAAACGTATACATGAAAGGGTCATATTGGTTACTATGGCAACGGTAAGGTGAATATTTTGGTAAATACTATTGTTATTTTCCAAAAATTTATTTTTATTTTATTGTTAATAAAATTCGTGTACTGATAATTTTTATATTTGTGTTATCTACAAAAAAATTGTCAATACTGCTCGTTTTGATTTTATTATTTTGAGAAAAAACCCATTATTATCACAATTTAGTGCCTTTCCCCTAAAAAAAACTATACTATTCTTACAAAACGGATATTTATCATGCTAATAATCCATGTAGCTTTATTCCTGCACATCTTGATTTTTTTAATGGCAAGAAAATATCAAATATTTCATTTATGACAATAATATGGCAGCCATTTTGAAACATAGAGGTAACCATAAAAGCTAAACCGAAAATATGCAAAAACAACAAGTCATATACAATGTATATTCAAGTTATTAATGTTTTTTCACAACAGGATCTAAAACTTGACCTTTACTCAATATTTGCATAGCCTTCTATGGGTATGAAGTGGTTAGCTCAGTTAATCACTATGTAAGCAACTCCAAAAGTATTCAATGGTTTTGTAACCGAAATCCCACTCTGAATTCCAAACACACACAAGTAATAATCGATGCCCGAAAAATGTCGCACAAAGTAGAGTGGCCCCAGACAAAATGATATTAGTGTTTTATTAGGACTCGATGACAGCTATTCCAGTCCTAAAATTAGTGTTTTATTAGATTTTGGGCACTTTATTTTGCCAATTTTTTTTCGGGGGGGGGGGGGGGGGGCAAGTATATTCAGACCCACCTCCGACCCCCCCCCCCCCCAATGTGTGACGCCCATGGCGATTTAGCGCCTTTAAACCCTATTTCATTTCATTTTATATGCGTTGCGATCCTTTAATCGCGTTTATGAGGCGTGGTAGTTATTTAACAATAAATTACAATGTGATTACATACTACAAGCTAGACATAAATATTTCCTCTTGTCTACGTGCTATTTTCTGTACGTGTATGAATACACAAAAATAAACAGAGCAACATTTCGGGTTTTTTTCGGCGTCTTATAATTGATAAATGAAACCATACCTACGCAGTAAGTTGAAGTTTGAT
Organism: Patella depressa; assembly: GCA_948474765.1. Taxonomy (NCBI): domain Eukaryota; kingdom Metazoa; phylum Mollusca; class Gastropoda; family Patellidae; genus Patella; species Patella depressa. Next base: position 52,365,531 of record OX419719.1, on the reverse strand, counting down.
TATAATTTTTCAGCACTGTATTAATATTGTCGTAAATGACAGCCATCAATACTGGACTTTATCACACGGACTATTTTGTTAACACGTATTCAAATGTGATCTGGATTGTAGAGACAACAGCTTCTGGGGCGAAACTGGAAAAAGTCGACAGCACCACAGCAAGTCAAATTGATAGGTCGCTAATATCGCGGTGTTTTAATTTCCTAATGCCTAGTTGCCGGGTTGAATTCGTGTTGGTGCCTTCCTACTGAAATGAATATAAAAACAAAAAATATGATTAAGTTAAAAGTCCAAATCACGCAAAGAAAGCCAATATTCAACTCGAAAAAACGAGGGGCACTAATATCGCGATGTGTTTATTTTTTCATTTTCTATTTTCGATTCGATGTTCGCCTTAGCCTACATTTAGACGTAACTTCTACTGTCGCGGTCTGAAGGGGCGAAAAGTAGAAATTACGAATTAAGTAGAAATTGCGAATGATGGATTTATTTGTGACATCTTTACCATTGTGTAGAGTGTATTGTATCCGTTCTTTTTAGAGAGTGAAATTCAAATGACGCGTAAAGTAAAGAACAAATCAGCATTTTGGTTGTTGATTATTCTGGCGACAGCAATGATTGTTATTGGTTATATCTTAAATGTGGTAAGTATATTATTTTAAAACTATGGATAATTAGGGCTTGTTAGAATTTATTACGCATTTTGATTAGGTTTACTTGTTATGAGAAATAATGGATGATGTGTTGACAGGACTTGGCAATCCAGAACTTTTTTTTCTTTAAAGGTAGCATGTGCCAACCAAAATTCAGAATCGTTAATATGTTTAAATTTTAAAAATCGGTTCAGAACTTTTATTTTTACAGCTGGTTTTATATACCCATAGGTAAACAGCGTTTTGCAAATTTCCGTCAAAAACGGGCAAAACTGTTAAAATGATAATTTGACTCACTAAATTACTTTGGAGTAGGCTCAGATTTTACTCACATGTTCTAGGTATACACATTAACTAAAATCAACCACAAAAATATTGTTTTTAACATTTGTTTGGACATAACTTAAAGGAAATTGGACATTTCATACAGAAAAGTAATAAAAATAACTCTAAATAAAATAATACAAAATCATAAAGAAAATCATTAGATCTTAAAAATTGGTTTTTCTGATTATAGAATAATAAAATCAAACTAGGAAGTATGTTTTCTTTGACCAGATATTAAATAATATGAAATTTAATAAAACTAAAAGTAAATGAAACAAATAAAAACCTGTTACATTTGGGTAGACCTACATGTATACTATTTACTAACTTTAAATGAACAATAAAACTATTTCAATAATTTCTAATGGGGACAAAAGTAATGGAAATCTTTCTTATTTCTTACTGGAATTGAAAAAAATAACAACTGTATATAATTACAATAACTGAAAAATACATTGGAAAACTGGTTTTCTTTCTATGTTGAAATAATAAAATAAAACAAGAACTGTAAGTTTTCTCTCAATAATTTTAAAATAATGTTTCTTTTTACAGGCTATCCTTTATAATGATTTCAAGTTTTCTCTAAATAATTATAAATATAAAGTATCAAAAAATAAAACTTGATAAATAAATCATATACAAACAAAACTTATATAGCATATACCGATAACAATAAAAACAACTATGTCTGACAAAGTAAGACATCTCTACCCATATGTTGCGCCGATATCGAATTCAATCAGCATCTTTATACAAACACATATTTTAATTTTCATCAAAATCGGATATAAATTCTGACCTGTAGTCTCCACAAACAGTAATACAAACAAACACACCATTTTCTTTTGGCAAGGAACATGTGAAATAGTTGACCAGTGCTGTTGTTCTAATTTGGAGAGTATTTGAATTACCCTCGTTTCAAATGGATAAAGCTCTAAAAAGACCAGATTTAGCATTTATTATATCTTTTGTTTTAAAGTGCGTTTATTTCATCTAATTCAAATGTCATGTGTATTTTGTTGTATAGCTAATAAAACTTTCAAACGTTTAGTGCAGCGAGAGCAAGAAACATAGTTTGCCATGACACACAATAATACAACATATGTTATAAGATGAAAATGGAAATAGTCACCTTTCTGGAAATGACAGCTGTCAAATCAAAATAACTAAGAAAAAAAGAAACGTCTATTCAAATCCATTCTTATATTATTATAAAACTTTTGTATAAGTACTTTGATGCACTTGTATATTTCTACAGTTATTTTCCAAAAGACATTTTTTCGAAATATAGAAACTTTAAAACCTTTCATTTAATTTGTTTTACCCAAAAGCCATTAAGCATATTATAGTAGGAAAGGATGGGAAAAATTTACCTTTGATTAAGTTTTGTGAACTGATTGCAGAGATCAGTACCACTTTCAGCAGTTTCTTGTTGTTGTTCTTGGTGTTTAACGTCCGCTTCCACCGAAGGTGATATCGCAGACAAGTCTTATTTTTTCCATTTTCATTATCTTAGCGCACGCGCAGGGGTCTTTGCTGTGGGAGGAAACCGGAGTGCCCGTAGGAAACCCATGAGGTTGAGAAGGAGCCCCTATCTCCATGCCACATACGCTCACACCAGGGCTCGAAACCACAGCCGCAAGCCAGAGGTGACCGGCCAGCTAGAGGTCGAAGCGCGGCACTCTAGACCACTAGGTCATCCCAACCCCCCAAGCAGTTTCTTCTTGTTAGTACTGATTATATACATACTTCTACACTGTAAAACATTTTCCTGTAATTTTACGTGTAAAAGCCTGGCAGCAGAGTTGCCAGGTTTTTCAATGTAAAAATACAGTGATCTGTAAATATACAGATTACTGTATCTAGAAATACAGTGCACCGTTATTTTACAGATCATAGTAAATTTACGATGAAAAACCTCATGGCAACTCTGCTGCCAGGCTTTTACACGTAAAATTACAGGAAATGTTTTACAGGAAAAATAATAACTGGTTTACGAGTATCTACCATAACACAATTTCTTGCAGAAATAAAGCTGTAAAACCTTCATCATACATTCACTTCACAAAAAAGAATAAATAAAATCAACAAAAGTATGTAAATGCATAATTTTAATGTGGAAAATAACAACAAAAGGATGTTACAATGTCACACGATGCTACCCCGCACTAACGTCTTAAACAAAATTAAGTTTACCATGCAAGATATGTGAAAATTCCCCAAAACTTATCTTTCATGTCAAGAGTACCAGGCAGGAGGAATAGATAGACATGTATAATTTCATCTTATGAACATATATTGAAAATCACAGTCAAATCATTTTATTCTGGGTGCTGTTATGAAATGTTGACAAGAAAATTGTCAATCAATAGATTCCCAAGATAATAAGTGAAGTCTTGATTATCCATCAACCAACTCATAGGATAATAAATGTTTAAACAATAATTTATATAAAATTCGAAGCCAATAAACAGACATAATGCATCTTTAAGTGATATACAAAATGCCATGGAAAAAAGATTAAAATTGTTAAATTAATGGGGGGGGGGTTATAACCAAGATTAATTCCTATTTTACATAATGAGGCACAATGAGAATAACTTTGAAGAGTTTCACTTTGCCCATTCAAAAGACATCTACATAATTAGGCACAATGAGAATAACTTTGAAGAGTTTCACCATGGCCATTCAAAAGACATTTATGTTTTAATGAAACTTAATCCACACAACAAGTTACTTTATTTATGGTCAGACAAGAATTACTGTCGCTTGCATAATTGTGTATGCTAATACAGTTGGGCAGCAAAATTAATTTAAAAATTCAACCCTTGAAGAACCAGTAGTGAAAAGAAATTACTTAATTTCTTGTTACTTATCATGAACAAGTTATACAAATAACTACAAACAACAGTAAAACATCACATTGTCTTTAATGGTGGTAATCCAGTCAAAAGCAGATACATAATTGATAAGCTTTAAAACTTTTATCCGCTGGTGGATGTTCTTCACCGTTTTGGTCCTTTAGTGCCTGATCCAGGGTTTAATCCAATCCTACATCTGCAATTTACAAAACAACGTATGTTTAAGAAGACCGTCCACTGGCAAATGTATAAATGAAATGAAATGGCGGTAAAAGGCCTACTTTTCTGCTCCTAAACTGGGTTAATGAAGATGTGTGTTCTGAGGGAAATTTTGCCCGGGTAGCAGCACCACGGTCTACTTTTATATCGAATTTTAACTGCCATGGGATCTTTTACGTGCACGCCATTGAGCACACTGGACCTCAGGTTTTTTTTGTCCCATTCAAAGACTAGACAGCTGTCTTTGTCAGGCTCTCCGTTTTGCATCACTGACAAGGGGAAACTTTCTCGGCCAATGCAGGGATCAAACACCCAACCTCCAGTTTAGCAAGCCAGATGTTCCAGGATAACACTTTGACTAACAAAGCTAACTGGTAATGCACTATCATGCAGAGAGGGAAATGATAGTATCCAGATCAAAACTATGGCCAATGAAGGGTGTCGATATATCATGCCCCTTTTGTGGGCCTGATGGAATCCCAACTTATGCCCTCTGCCATACATGAAATTTCGGCTATTATAATTTTTGTCAAAATGTACAGCCCTTCCATTAAACCACTCTTTTGACCATTTCATATTAATAAAAGTATAGACTTTTCCCTAAACTAAACATTTTTCACTATCACATTGTACTAATAAGTTGCCAGGGATGTTTCAAAAGTATATAATTATATTCATTAAATGTATATGTACCTTTGAAAAAACTCCAATGTTGAAGCCACCGAATCAGGTTAGACAATATTAAATATATAAAAGTAGGTAAAGAAAACTGTAAATGCTTTCATGAAACTATCCACAATAGTAACAACCACATTGTCTGCCTTAACCATAAACTCCACTGCATCTTTAACTGAGTGAAGGTTGCATTCTTAATTACCAAGTGAAATGAATATCATGATAATATAGGAGAGAGAGAGAGAGAGAGAGAGATAGAGAGAGAGAGTAGGGGATAGGGTTTAACCTCCACTTAACATTACCTAGGACATTTCAGGACTAACATGCTTCAATTTTATTTCAATAATTTGCTTGCGGGTAGGGGTCATTAACATTGGGGAGAAACCGGAGTATTACAATACAGCGCACACACACCAACCATTTGCACCCCCACCCTTTAGATTCTGGGATTTCAAACTTTTTTTGAAATGTTAGGAAAATCTCTGCTTTACAACCAGGGGCCTGTTTCACGAAATTTTAACTAAGATACAATCCAAATTTTAGTAATTTGATTGGATAATATCTGATTGATTTTAGTGCTTAGCCAATCAAAATTGAAGAATCTACTAAAATCTGGATTAAATTTTTAGTTAAAATTTCGTGAAACTGGCCCCAGGCCTATTGCAGAAAAATTAACATTAGAATTAATACTATTAGGTGTAAGCCTATCAGAGTACCAGTATTAATACTATTACAATTACTGTTAGTTAGTGGCAAAATTATGCCTACTTTTATGACCCCATCATTATTTATATAGTGTTCTCTAAACTGTAAACGTGCGATTTAAATGCAGCATATGTGTTAGACTTGAATGATAACTACAACACAACTCTTCACAGCAATTAAACTTTACATTGGGTTTATTTGCATAAAGTATTGAAAGCAACAGCTTCTGTAGAAAAATTGCAATGTGAATGTTGACATTCATATGAAATGATATATAGCATGCCATAAAAGCTATGTTTCATTTACATGACACACGTATCATTTAACGACCGTATTGTCGTATTGTCGACTCACCCACCGTATGTGACATTAACAGTGTGGAAAATATTTCAGTTAGAATGGCCGCTTGTATTATAATTTCCAAGAATACTTAGTTGTAGGCCTAGTACAACTACTGCAACTGTCTACAACTTGGCCTTACGCATTATTATTATTATAATGTCTTTCTGCTTTTCCCGCTTTAACGACCAACTACGCAGTTCTCCAGCCCCTCTTTAAAAATCGGAAATATAGACGCGGTTGTCAAGTATACTATAATAGGTCTAATCAACGATTTCTGTTAAATACTATAGAAATCGGTAGGTCTATTATGTTACACGCTATGACATAAATACGATATTTGTATACATAAAATGGAAGATAATTTAAAACAATATTGTTACTTACCATGATTAGTGACAGTAGAGAATCTGCATTAACGTAGACTCCAATACTTCATCAGTTTGTAGGACTTATCGCTCTGGGCCGGGCCTAGGCCTATTTATAATTTTGTCATGGAAATAGTGTTTGTCAAATGAATTTTAATTATGCGTAGGCCTATATGTGTATTACATAAAATGGTTAAACTTTGATGACATGCACTGCAGATTTAGATTTTACTTTACGATAAAAATACGTCGGCATGAGAACATCAGAGTCAGACATTACTATTACTAATAGTAATACGAGGCCCGCAAATAAATGTCTTATGATAGTGGGAAATTAAACCAATTCAGAAAACATAATTGTAAGCTTACAGGATGGTGTTATCTTGAATTTACCTGCGTAGGCCTAATCGGAAACATAGGCTTATTTTACAATAATTTCCCCAACAAGATAATCAATTATACATGTTTACAGATTAAAGATGCATTATGTAAGATTTAAATAAAGCGATGACCATTCTCGCTATAATAGTTTTAAGCGTAGTCTCGATTGACAAAGCACATATTCCCACGATAATAAACGAAGTGTGCAATGAGGAAAATTTGCCCGGACAGCGGCGCTAAGGTCTTCTCTTATATCGAATTCCAACTGCCAAGGGATCTTTTACGTGAACCCCAAGGTGTGCTCGGGACCTCGGTTTTTCATGCCATCCGAACGACGATACGTTGTCCCTTGCCAGGCCCTCGGTCCTGCACGGCTGCACCACTGACAAGGAGAAATCACACCGGAAAATCGTGATAAACCTTCTCGGCCAACGCAGGGATCAAACACGGGATCTTAAGGTTAGCGGGTCAACGTCCTACTCACTGAGCCACCACGACTCCCCATAATGTCTAAATACTAATTTATATAACATTTGAAGCCAGAAAAAAAATACCTGTGATAGGCAGATTTAGCTTTTACATAATGCACCTTTAATATCGATGGTGTAATTTTGGTATCTTGTTATCCTGAACAGCAGTAGAATAAGCATACTTTTATCTACTAATATACACGCTCAGCTATTGTTCATGTTTGTATACAGGTTATATTATATACACTTTATGCTACGGGTATTTTGGTGTTAATATGTTATGTGCTGTGAATTTACAGAAATACCGTTAATTTACTAAAAGTGCACGCAAACTACAAGATTACAGTAAATTGCTCGTTATTTTATGTCCGTAATGTAATTTTACAGTTCATTTCTGTAAATTTATGCTGTAATTTTCCCGTTTTTTAACAGAATATATTGCTCCATTTAGCTTATTCAGAATTGATTTTTAAATTTATTTACATAGCGCTCTTATCTGGCGATCTTCTATTTTATTTTCTTATGAATTAGGTTATATTATTTGTGTTGTATAATAATAATGATAGTATGTTCGGCTATACTTTTCGTTTTACAAATATATGTTTTATCTCATGCGCTTAAGTTTTTTCAAGGAACACATAATAACGTACTTGTGCTTACACTGAAGTCTACTTAAAATCTAAGCACAAGGACGTTCTTAAGAATTTTGTAGGAACACAAAATACGATAAGTTTACTTTAATGCAGAGTCTACTTGAAATCTAAGTACACGAACGTGCTTAAGAATTTTCTAGGAATCGGGCCCTGGCCTCTTACAGAAATCGGTCGATTTTACAGTTTGGCGAAAAAATGCAAACGAAATATTATGTTTATGAATCGGAAACTTCTACTTGAAAATAGTATTGGAATGTTAGGTGTTGTGACAAATGATTCCTTTCGGAAAATAAATAAGAATACAGTGAAAAAATAGAAAAAAAGGACATAGAAATAGTTTTACAGCAGAAATATAGCAGTGAATAGTATTAGTGGCAAGTTCTTTTCATATCACTGAATTTGTAAGCTCGGTATACATCAGCAGTCGGGGATATAAGAAAAAAAAAATTACTTTCATCTCCAATCACTCATTTATCTGGTATAATCTATCGTTCTGTTTCTCTGTGTAATCCAAGTAGCTGTATATTGTACATTTATCATGCAATTCACAAATAAAACCCATTCACACGCCATCTTGCTTATATAAAATTCACAGAATATCTCGCCTCCGGGTTCATGTCGTGTTGAGAAAAAATGCGTACAGATACAAAAGAATCAAAATGATTTTAATAATGATTGTTTAACCAGTGTGGACAATATACGGAAAAAGACAACAAACATCGACCACCTAACATTGAAATACGTTAACCGAAATTACATTTAATAATTTATCGATGTAGTTCTATACATTTGCACCGACAGTAATTTATATTGACCTTGACCGACCCTCTGACCGAAAATGGCGCCATATACGTATATTTCTTATAACAACGGAGTCTTATGTGACTATAAACTGTACGCACTTCAATATTTTATCTAAACTCATAATAGCAGTCTGTAGTGGGATTACCGCTAATCAAACGAAACGCTGCGCAGAGTATGACCAACCTTAAGTCTGATTCTGCTTCAAACAAGATGGCAGACAGTTAGTTATTCCACGGCATTTCCTACATCTTTTGATACGTTGGAGACAATTTAAAGGGAGAGAAAATCCTTTGGAAACATATTCTCGAGAAGTATGCTATAGAAAGTTTCGCTTCTGCCCTGAAACCATTATTACCAATTATTAGTAAACAACACAAACACACAGGCTACTTTAAGATCAGGCGCTCCCGCAATTTTTCAGAGTGCTTGCGGTTTTTTTTTTATTTTATTTAGCTTGTGTCACATTTCATATGTGTATATGGGACAGATGCATCTAAATCAACCATTTGCCGGGAAGCAGGCGACAAATTTATGATGTAATTCGCACACCAAAACTGTTTTTATGACGTTTGAGAGCACTTTAGTCTCATTTTACCAGTCACAATGTGATTAGACTCGTACTTGACTTGTGCTTACGTAAGAACAGTCTTGAGAATTTTCTAGAGACGGTATTTTATTAAGATTCTTACGTGAGAAAAAGTGAAGCTTAACTTTGAGTTTACTTTAAGAATTTTCTAGGAATCGGGCCCAGGTTACGAAACAGCTTGCATTCAATACTATCAATAAATAAGATAGAAGTACAATATCTTCTTTTTTGAAAATTAAACAAATTACTATCAGTTTATTTCTGTACACATTTTGCACTTTTTGTGGAATTAATAATTACTTACGACCTTCTGGACTGAATAAAGCATGTCCCCACTGCTCAACATGACATTTTTACTTTCATAGCATTGGCAACACTTTAATCTCAATCCTCTCTGATTCTAAACAAGCAGAAATACAGCAAATTCTTCTGTAACACTGTAATCCCCCAAACCTCGTTACAAACTTGGCGTCCCCACCATATGGACCTTGGCTGCCATCGCTTTTCATCAAAAATCTACCTGCATAACTCACTAAAGTGGACTTTTGAGCAAGGCAGGGAGTCTGGCAAATGCCAACGTACAGTCTTTCGAAAGGGATAAAAAAAAACCCACGATATTTTGTACATGTTGGCGTAGGATGTTAAACCTAATTTGATTTTTATTTTATTTTGGAGTGTAAATGTTGCTTTTATTTTTAGAGATCCCATATTTGAGCCCGATTGGTGGCAGTCATTTCGAGGAAGATATAAAAAGGTTGATAAGGGCTTTATATATGGAAACTAGATGATATCACTGCTACATCTAATCTCGGCTGTCTGGCAGTAAGTGATACGTACCTACGCCGATACATTTGCGATGCGGCTACCAGTTTACTTTAACAGGAAAACTATACACCGTGGGCGCAACCAAACACAAATTGGCGACCTATTCGGCTATAGCGACCTAACAGCTGGTAACCTGTTCGTTGGAAACCTGGATCGATCGAAAAGTCGCTAGCCGAATACATGTAGGTCGCTAATTTGTGTTCGGTATGGGCGCAACCATGTTTCATCCGGGACCTTTAAAGTAGTTCCAATATGGCGGAATTCGTCATACAGCCGAGTCTAGATGTAGGTTTCGGAATCTGTCGAGGCATGCCGAGTGACACAACTACTGTTCACATACCAACTTGGGATTAAAACTATGCCACTGAACTCAACAGTATAAACAGTCTTCATGATCGAAAGCACATTTATCAGAGCACTCATCTACGAAACTGCCCAGATGTCAAAGAAATAAAGACATTTTAATCATATACCGAACCAATATATATATATATGTATCTATGGTATCACAAAATACACCAGAATGTAGGCCAAAAGCGTTCCATTACAAGCAGTAGGCCTAAAATATTTTCCGTCTGATCTTGTGGCAGTCAGTTGGATGGAGATCGAAAAACACTAAATTATGTCGCTTCGACTTAGTTACTTTCCCAGGAAATACAGTTGGAAAAAATTGGTATACCTGGCAAATTTGGTATATTATCTGGAAAGTATAGACCCCCAGTCTTACTAGAAGAATACTGGATTACCCGAATAACACCCATGGGGCAAGCACTGGGCAAAATTGTCAGGGTATCACTCAAACTGATCCCGCAGTGAATATTCGCTTGGCCGCTACAATCACTGATAAGCATGACATCAACGAGGCTTAATGAGTACGGCATATTAACTTTTTAACTCCGACAAATTAAATTCTCAAACATTTTTTTGAGGTTAAAGAAAAATAAATAAAGACGTTTGAAGTATTTGGAGTTAAAAAATATTTCCTATTTAGTGTAAATGGGTATTAAAACGAGTAAAATGCATCATTTTGCCCGAAGCAGTTAGGTGTTAAGTAAACATTGCACGAGCCGTTGAGCCAATGACTAACGGCGCGTGCAGTCAACGCCCCTGTTGTGAACTGTCGTCTGTTACAGAGATATTTCGTAAGTAATTATCTGTAAAACAGATTGGGTATCACTAACTGACAACCCGACGGCTTTCTGTCTGCCAGCTTCATATGGGGGCGTTTGTTATTTCTTGATCAAAGGGGTTCGCAGTTTTGTTAATATTGAGGGGTGTACAAAAGACTCTGCAATTAAACGTGGGAAAAATAAGTTGACAAAAATATATATAATTAACAATTTACTTAGGCCTCAATATGTATGGTAAATGTCCGGTAAGTAACGATAAATACATTCTGAAAAATGGACCCTCTCGCAATGAAGCTAAGTTGACAAACATTGCACCAACAACTCCCCTGCGAATACAAATTTTTGAGGGGGAATTGAAGGAAATTTTTGATAGATTCGTTACTTTGAATATGTTCTCCATCCGAATATAACATCAAATCACAGAATTTAAATATAGGCCAACTTTTCTTGGCGCGCACCGGCATGGTATTAGACTAGGATAATAGTCCCATAACTTAGGAATAGATTGTCCCATGGAGTTGAAAAACACTTGTCTTGTATACTGCTTTGACTTATATATGGATGGGGGTGAGGAAAATGTAAAATATGATTCGGCATATACTCCACATTGACGTATACCTTGTACTTCAATGTGGTTATGCTCCCCCTTCCAACATGACATAGGCTATATCTGTTCTTCATGGATCGTTTTCAAATTTGGTGTTAAGCATCGGGGGTCCTGAGTCATACATGCCCCCGCCCCTTGCCGTAAAACCAGTGAATACTGCCCTAGTTTTTTTTCATTTCAGGGATTACGGTGGCTAAGTGGGTAAGACACTGACTCACTAGCCTGGAGATCGGGTGTAGTTCCCTGCATTGGCCGAGAAGGTTCTTCCAAGTTTTCCGGCGTGCTTTTCCCCCTTGTCGCAGGGTCTGATAAGGACAGCTGTCTAGTCGTTCAGATGGGACGAAAAACCGAGGTTCCGTGTACACATTGGCATGCACATAAAAATCCCTTGGTATTTGGAATTCGATATAAGAGTTTGCCGTAGCGCCGCTACCCGAGCAAAATTTCCCTCGCGGCACACTGTTTGGAGCAAGACGCTAAATTTTTTCAGACGTGTTCAATATTCATATTCCACAAATTTACTTTCCAAAATTAGTTTGAAAACCTTCTGCAAAGGTGATAGAGGCTATCAATCTGTTTCACAGAGAATTATGTGGGATCAGTTTGAGAGGCTATAGTTTTCTTTTTTTCAAAATTGGCCAATGTCACGGATTTCCTTCCAAATATGCAACAGACTGTGGCCATATCTTTGTCCCCCGCCTTTCGAAGAAAGTTGGGGGACTATTAAAATGGGTTCGTCCGTCTGTCTGTCTGTCTGTCTCTCTGTCTGTCTGTCTGTCTGTCCGTCTGTCCGTCACACTTTTTGGGACACAATAACTCTCTTCCTAATTGAGCTAGAATGTTCAAACTTTGTGTATGTGTTTATTAGGTCAATGCCTTGATGGACTTCGAAGATGAGCATTTTCCGCTTAGGGTAAGCAGAGATAAGCGATTTGATTGGTTGATGCTTTGGGACACGATAACTTTAGTTCTAATTAAGTGAGATTGATGAAACTTGGTGTATAGTTTCATTACAGTAATACCTTGACTAAGTTCGATAATGAGCATTTTCTGTTCAGGGTAAGCAGAGCGATACACAATTTGATTGGTCGAGACTTTGGAACACAATAACTCCCCTTCTAATTGAGTTAAAATGTTCAAACTTGGTGTATATGCTTATTAGGTCAATGCCTTGATGGAGTTCGAAGATGAGCATTTTCCGCTTAGGGTAAGCAGAGATAAGCAATTTGATTGGTTGATGCTTTGGGACACGATAGCTTTAGTTCTAATTTAGTGAGAGTGATGAAACTTGGTGTATAGTTTCATTACAGTTATACCTTGACTAAGTTCAATAATGAGCATTTTCTGCTCAGGGTAAGCAGAGCGATACGCAATTTGATTGGCCGAGACTTTGGAACACAATAACTCTCCTTCTAATTGAGTTAAAATGTTCAAACTTGGTGTATATGCTTATTAGGTCAATGCCTTGATGGAGTTCGAAGATGGGCATTTTCCGCTTAGGGTAAGCAGGGATAAGCAATTTGATTGGTTGATGCTTTGGGACACGATAACTTTAGTTCTAATTAAGTGAGAGTGATGAAACTTGGTGTATAGTTTCATTACAGTAATACCTTGACTAAGATCGATAATGAGCATTTTCTGCTCAGGGTAAGCAGAGCGATAAGCAATTTGATTTGCCGAGACTTTGGAACACAATAACTCTCCTTCGAATTGAGTTAAACTGTTCAAAATTGGTGTGTATGCTTATTAGGTCAATGCCTTGATGGAGTTCGAAGATGAGCATTTTCTTCTTAGGGTAGGCAGAGATAAGCAATTTCATCTTAGGTTCATCTTGATTGATGATATTTATGCCAATACAATGACTGCATTCTCATTCAGTAATGGATTCGACAGTAACAGTGTATCGAAACGATTGACTCGGACACGAGGGCCCTTTCCCATGGCCAGAAGAGCCCTTTCGTCAAGCGTGGGGGCCCTTTGGTCTCCCTTTAGGGTCCCCCTAACTCGGGTACATTTTCATTTTTCTCGTCGATTTTAGCATTTTTCTTTATAAAACACTTTTGGATGACACTTCGTGTACAGTTTGATTGCTCGATACTTGAAAAAAATAAATGTGCGATTAATTAATATGTGTCATCTATTTATTTTGGGATTTCGGCGGGGGACATCAGCCTCACTGTTGGCTTGTTCACATTTGCAAAGTGCTATACAGATCTTTTTCTCGAAGAGCTGTTTCCTAAATTGCCACCAACTTGATGATGTGGTTAAACTGTGACCATGGGCGTAAATGTGGGAGGGGGTACACCCCACCCCCACCACCCGCCCCAGCAAAAAAATAGTCGGTCGCAAAATCAGTGCAGTCGGTCGCAAAATAGGGGTAGTCGGTATCAAAATAGGTACTCACTGTATACGTCACGCTACTCACACAAAACTTTAGTATAAAAATAGTCGGTCGCAAAACAAAATCAGAGCAGATGTTTGAAAAGATGCCGTGTTTCACTCTCATTCTGTTGTAAGTATGTTGGTGCAACAAAAAAAATTCACCCAGGGAGAAAAATAGTCGGTCTCCAAATAAGTGCAGTCACTGCAGTCGGTCTAAAACACAATGCCAGAATAGATCCCAAATACTATGTATTTGCGTGAATCCGTAAGCCTTAATTGCATACGTCACTCTTATTCTGTGGTACACCACCCCCACCCCCAGCCCCCAAAATAGTCGGTCACAAAATTAGTGCATTCGGTCGCAAAATAGGGGTAGTCGGTATCAAAATAAGTACTCACAGTATACGTCACGCTACTCACGCAAAACTTTAGTATAAAAATAGTCGGTCGCAAAATCAGTACAGTCTGTCGCAAAATAGGAGCAGTCTTTAGTATAAAATAACCTTGTCAACTTATCATGTTTGAAAAGATGTTGTGTTTCACTCTCATTCTCTTGTATGTTGGTCTAACAACAAAATTTCGCCAAGGGAGAAAAATAGTCGGTCACAAAATAAGTGCAGTCACTGCGGTCGGTCTCAAAAACAGTGCCAGAATAGATCTCAAATACTATGTATTTGCACGAATCCGTGTTCCTAAATTGCATACGTCACTCAAAACTATAGTATAAAATAACCATGTCTGCTTGTCACTCTCATTCTGTTGTATGTTGTTGTATGAAATGTTTTCTACCATGACAAAAAATATTCGGTCTAAAAAAAAAGTACTCACCGCAGTCGGTCTCCGACTAAATGAATTCATGAGATTTGTTTTCTCGTAAAAACGCCGATAATCACAAAACAGGCGAAATTGACAGATAAGCCTCAAGATTCTGTCCCATTTCTAATCAACCCCAGTCCCAAAAATTTAACAGCTCTGTTACATATCTGAATTTTTTTCATTCCATTATAACATCATTCTTCTACTCGGTTACATATCTGAATTTTTTTCGCAATTCGGCGATCGATTCCATTTTAAAATCATTCTTCTAAACCTGGTAATAAAGAACTACATTTTAATATGATTGGACAGGAACTGTTTTGGGAGAATCAACCTTCTTGGAACAGCTATGACTTGATATCAAGCGCATCAGTAATAGCATTTACCAGAACTATAATTTGTTAAAACTATATTTTACCGTATATGGGAAACATGTTTATTAAAGGCTGTTGCCTTTCTATACTCAATACTCACATCTTGACTATACAAGATTTTTACAAAGAAAAACACATGGTTTCAAAATATGGCTGCCAACTCAACTTATTACAACATTTTTATCTCCAATAAGGAGAGTCATAAGAAAACAGGAGTTGTTTCCCTTTAATCATTAATTATTTCAGAACACACTTCCCCCTTATTGACGCGAGATCAATAAAATACACTATAATATAACATAATGGTTGAGATTTATACTTTTTATAACAATAATGTATATCTTGGATTCAATTCTTTAGGGGGTTTTACTCAAATGACCAAAACTCTTTAAGATGTTCTACTCTTTAAGATTCTATACTCTGTAAGATTCTATACTCAAATATTAAGATTCTATACTCAAATTGAATTATATATTAAGATTCTAAAGTCGTTACATGTACTAAGATTCTAAACTCGTAAATACATATAGATGTGTATAACCCAGATTTCTAACTGTGTACTCTAATATATATCAATAATAAGATACATTCTCTACTCATCTCTAACCAACTCTATTGGGTACAATTTTTGTATAGGTCGATTCAAAAATATAATTTTGCCCTGTTTGTTCTGAATTCTTACAACAGCGGAACGCACGTTATTATCACGACCTGGTAAAATTCTATCAACTCTATCCATCTCCCAATTTAAGCGAGATACTTTGTCATCAAATACTAACACAATATCACCCTCACATATGATAGGACCGGCTTTAACTCTGGAACGATGGTGCTCGTAACATAGTCATTCCGTAATCTTGACCAATAATGATTTATAACAATTTGCAAGTATTTCTTGCGCTTGCAAAATTCAGAAGAGTTATCACCAACTACTTTAGGATTCGGAGTACACGTACCGAAATTTTTTTTGTTTTTGAGCCATTTGATGTGGTCTTTAAATAACAAGTCTCTCACCTCCTAATGTAGTAAAGACAAGTAAAACGAAATTTTGAACTATAAAAACGAAACGAAATAGCATCTGTATTTTAATCAGATTGAAACGAAACGAAATATAGATCTGTATTTTTATCAGACTGAGTTGTGACGTGAACTTGAAGATATATGTAGAGAACATAATTATAAGCCACCAACCTGTACATTCAATCTTGCTTTTATCTAACTAATCCTACCATAACGGAGATGTTGATGGACCTTCTAATGGCGCGTACAAGATAATTATGTTACATAGCTAACAATTTGTTTATATGTGATATGCCTGTCTTCATTGGTACTCGATTCTTAACAGAATCTTAAGAATTTACTTTCGGTCTTGCTGTTAGGAATATCGACCATTGTGACTAACTTTTGTCCTTGAATAGTTCGATTAATATATTTCAGGGCATGCAGCCGCTGGATACAACAGCGGTATCTCCTAGTCTAATACACAATTTAATACCACCAACAAAGGTAGGCTGGTAGACTTATATTTTAATATGTTTCATTTTCTGTCAAACAGATAAAGGAATTACAGAACATCGCAAGGAATGTGTATATTGCCAACTACCAATCTACGTAAAGCATTGTAATACTCTAAACATTCCAAATACAATTTCAACTTGTGTGAAGTTACTCGCCTGACTGAATGATTTTGGGGAATCGTTTCTTGAATAGGGATAGATTTAGCGAGCTATACTTATAACTATGTTGTGAACGAATTTGGTTTTGAAACACAAACCTTCAAGTCTATAGCACGTTTAGCACTTTTTGAGTTATATATGCAATATTTTATTCAATATGTAAGATTTATATGAAATGTGTCATTTTACCGCTAAAATAATCTCTCTGCCTATTTTATTTACTAAATCATTACCGTAACTGGTAAGAAATAACGTTTTTTAACAGTTCAAAGGAGCCAAATCTTTAACTCAATCCACAGTCTTCGCCATATTGGTTAATTCAAATCAACATATCTAACCGTGAAAAATTGGGCTTCCGATATACAATACTTAAAACAAAATGGAAATTTTAAAAAATTACCACACGGATCCCGCGCCAGAATAATTTCGAGTGACATTTGTATGAAGTGGCTCAATAAAATAAAATAAAACCAAGTACGAACATTTCAAACCCTTAGACAACATTCGAAGTAATGGGAGGAGTCCATTTCTAGGTGTCAAAGAATAGAGGTTTAGCTCATTTAACACGCGCTCTTCATCGGGGATCCCATTTTACTGATCAATTAATCCCACAAAACTATTTAAACAGTATTTCTTTTAAGACCAGTAACTTGTGGAACATTGGCACTTCATGGTGTGCAATCAAAAATGTTATACGCTCCATTTTGTTCTTTTTCAGAGCATAGTGATTGTAGAAAAAAATAAGAGTAATTTTACAGCCACCAGAAACTACTCCATTGGAACAACAACAAAGCCAAAGCCGATTAAACAACCGAAGCAACCGTTACCAATTAGAAAGGTGATATATATGCCCTTACCCCCTAGTAGGACTATGCCCTTGCCGATGCATGTTGCAACCTTTTCCAGAACTATTATTATTGATGAATTCACATTATGAACCTGGTAATAAAGAACTATATTTTGAATATCATTGGAGGGGAACTGTTTTGGGAGAATCAACCTTCTTCGAACAGCTATGACTTGATAACAAGCGCATCAGTAATAGCATTTACCAGAACTATAATTTGTTAAAACTATATTTTACCGTAACGATAAGGCTTAGAATATGTCTTCCAGAATATGTCTTATTGTGTTAGAAACCGGATAGTTTTTGCTATACCATGCTATAATAAGACAGGCAACGATACATCAGAAATACATTACTGAAATTTAGATATATTTGTTTACAGTGTCATTTCATTTTAAAATCATTCTTCTACTCCTCAGTTGTCTTATACTGTCTCAACACTATCAAACTATGATAGTGAACTGCCCAGTCTGTAGTACCACTGGTGTGTGGGGCGGGGCCGTCAGATTGTATAGATGTTATGCCAACACTTGCAAAACACATTTGGAGATTCTTTCCCATTGACTGGCATTTCTGGTCCACTCCACAAGGATTTCTTCCAGCAATGACCTCAAATACCAGGATATTGAATCAATTTTTCAAAATTTTCTCAAATTACTCAGTGAATATGACATAAACTATATGTGAACTAAAATAAAACTACTTTCCGACGAGAGAACGATCGGCGAACAACTATATAATTATACAATACTATCTCTATGTTCTAGCGGCCGCTTGATGTTCTAGCCAGTATTTTGTTTACTTTCATTGTGAGGTGGGATTGTGGATGGCGCCCTAGATTTGAAACCGCCCCTACCCAATCCCCATATTCCCTAGAAAAACTCGCACGTGGTGCTCGATACCTGATTGCGTCACTCGTACTGGGAGGGGGGGCGGGGGGTATGCGCATCAGTCGGTCGCATTTTGGCTAACCACCCCCCGGATGGCCGAATGGTTAGCACATGCGTGCTGTATCACAAGGCCTGTCACTGGGACAACTGCTAAAGACCCCTACGTGCAAGCGAATCAATGGAATAAAATTAAACCACATTTTAGACCCGAAATGACCTTGTTTCTGTCGAGTGGATGTTAAACCCATTTCTCTCTGTCTCTCTCTCTCTCTCAATAATTTGGTTGCGCTAGTAGTTGGAGGACCCAGAGAAAATCCCCGTTCACGTCTAGTATCGAAACCAGTCCACTAGGTATCACTGACAGACCTTATGATCTAAAGTGCATTCATTAGATCATGGTTAAAGAACATTTGGTTATTAGTTGACTGAATGTCATGTTTACAAACGCAAATAATAGATTTGACGTTAGAATTGCATCCGAAAATGATGTATATTTAATGTTAGATTTACGATATAATGGTCGGTTAGATATGCATCATTTTGCTCATCATTTTAACGACAATTCTACGTCATATGTATGCCAAATTTACGCCATTTTCTGACGTAAATCTTACGTAAAGTTGACGTCATTTTCTGACGTAAATCTAACATGAGTGATGTAAAGTTTACGCAAAATTTACGTTTGACGCAATGTTTACGTTAGATTAACATCATTTCCTGGCGTAAAGTTATCATTAAAAAGATGAGCGAAATGATGGTAAACTGACTGACCATTTTTACGTAAACTTAACGTAAAATTAACATCATATTATGTTGGTGATCTTTGTTCTAAAGCCTCTGGTGCTAGATTAAATGTTGCAAAATCTAAACAATTGTATCGAGATCTTATACACTTTGCACCAAATGTTAATGCCTGTACACACAGAAATTGAGATCCTAAATTGTCTCAAATTAAAAAGGTGATCTGAAAGACATCTTACTTTGAAACAGTCAATTCTTTCGAATGGTTCGTTTCGAACAACTTCAACGGTATTATCAGTGAGCTGAAAACTGACTGTGTCTGTTATCGTTCTCTAATTCAATAGTAAGGATAACTCGTGTTTTCAGTTTTTTTGCGTCACTTCTTGATTCGTCATATCTTTTTACGATCAACCGTAGCAAATATCTTTGCTGTTGCCTTTCTATACTCAATACTCACATCTTGACTATACAAGATTTTTACAAAGAAAAACACATGGTTTCAAAATATGGCTGCCAACTCAACTTATTACAACATTTTTATCTCCAATAAGGAGAGTCATAAGAAAACAGGAGTTGTTTCCCTTTATTCATTAATTATTTCAGAACACACTTCCCCCTTATTGACGCGAGATCAATAAAATACACTATAATATAACATAATGGTTGAGATTTATACTTTTTATAACAATAATGTATATCTTGGATTCAATTCTTTAGGGGGTTTTACTCAAATGACCAAAACTCTTTAAGATGTTCTACTCTTTAAGATTCTATACTCTGTAAGATTCTATAATCAAATATTAAGATTCTATACTCATTCTGCCTTTGTTGTTTAGAATCTGGTGTTGATTACTGAACCCATTAAGCGTGTGAGTTGTGATTCTTGACGATAATTGATTGGCGATTGTTAAATCGGTTAAATAGAGATTGAACACTATTTAATCCGGTGTTGATTATTGAGTCCATTCTGCTGGGTGAGTTGTGGTTATTGACTCTGAGTTGTGATTATTGTCAATAATTAATCGGCGATTGTTAACTTCAAAGGGTCAGGCGGCACAAACGGTTGTGTGTGTTTGGCAGTACAAACGGTTGTATCATGTGGCTTCCCAAGCTACGGTACTCAAAAACGATGATATAACCTTCACACAGACATGATTTAGCAGGCAGATCGACTCGCCATCGACGCTCTCAAGGACACAGCACCACTCTGCACCATAGACTACAGCACCACGGAAATCTACAGTATGGTTAAAAGACAGGTCAATTCAATCTGGGAATTAAAACTCGTTGAACTTGACACATACAGATTCCGGCTGGATGACAAGATCTACACGAAGACAGCGATCAATCACCCTAGAAGAGATATATGTAGACTCATATCGAAACTAAGTGTGAAAGAGCGGCTGCGAGACTACAAACACCAAGTCATCGTCTGCGAGTGCGGAGAAGAATGTACCACCTACCATGCCCTGGTAGACTGCGAGGTATACAAGGAGGAGAGAAGGGGACTAGTGAGAATGATGGAGACCAACAACATACCATTCTAAGAACTTACTAAGAACTTACTCTTCCCGAGACCGGATCTGAAACTGCAAATCTTCGAACAAATCCACACGGTTGGACTAAGTAGAATAGTGAAGCAAGGGGGGGGGGGGGCACAGTTAGACGGGCTCGACATCTAAACACTAAACTACATAGGGGATTTATACCAAACTGGCAGAATAGTGGAGTAAGGGAGAGTCACGATCAGACGGACTCGGCATCTAAACACTATTCCGTCAAAAACAGAGTTGGGACAGTGGAGTAAGGGGAGGTCACGATAAGACGGACCTGGCACCTAAACACAAATCCCACAAAGATGACATCTACCAAACTAGCAGGATAGTGGAGTAAGGGGGAGTTACGGCATCTAAACGCTATTCTGTCTAAAACAGACACCAAATCTACAGAGTTGGGACAGTGGAGTTAGGGGAGGTCACGATAAGACGGGTCTGGCACCTAAACACAAATCCCACAAAGATGACATCTACCAAACTAGCAGGATAGTGGAGTAGGGGGAGTTACGGTCAGACGAACTCGGCACCTAAACACTATTCCGCAAAGGAAGCAGATACCAAACCCATAGAGTGGGATAGTGGAGTAAAGGGAGGCCACGATAAGCCGGGCCTGGCACCTAAACACTAATCCCAAACGGTGACATCCACCAATCAAGAAGCAGAAGAGATCATCTACCAAACGATATGTTTTATATTAAATAAAGGGAAGAACTTCCCACTAAACCCAATCCATGGACAAAGGCCAAAATGGAAAGATTGCAAAATCATATTCTAAAAAACAGAAATCAGCTTCGGCTCTCCTAAGTCTTGTCTGCAATATCACTTATGTGGAAGCAGACGTTAAACACCAAGAAGGTAGATAGATGATTTAGCATACTTTTAGTATTCTTCATTGATACAGCAAGCATTCAGAATTTCTATTCTTCATTTGTTAAACAATGTCTGAAAACTGCATTCTATGCGAAACAGTCGTAAGGCCAAGGCAAGAGGCGTTGCAGTGTGACATATGCACCAGATTGCAGCACCGTAAGTGCAACACCGGTATCCCGAGAGATGTGTATAGGAAAGCAGTAAAAACCAATGCCGAAATCGACTGGTTATGCTCCAGATGTGTAAATCTAGGACCCCTTCCAGATCTAGAACCCCTTCCAAAGGAGTCATCAGTTCCAGAGTTCCAGTCATTAGTTCCAGAGTTCAAGCCAACAGACCCAGAGTTCAAGCCAACAGACCCACAGTTCAAGCCAGCAGACCCAGAGTTCAAGCCAGCAGATCCAGCCAGTTCCAGCCAGCAGATCCAGAGTTCAAGCCAGTTCCAGCCAGCAGATCCAGAGTTCCAGCCAGCAGATTCAGAGTTCCAGCCAGCAGATCCAGAGTTCCAGTCACCAGATTCTATTCCCCTTCCTACAAAATATCAACCCTCTTATATAGGACCTCTTCAAGAAGAGTACCAACCAGCTAGATCGATTGTTCTCTACAGCGATTCAGGTTCCGAGTCTGACCAATCAATTGCAAGATCACAGATTTTCAGCGACACCGACTCTGACGAGCCCCTTGTCAGACCAAGACCATCAACTAGAGTTATACACTACTCAGCTTCTGACCACGCTTCAGACCATGATCCCAACAACACATTTGATACCAGCAGCAGATCTTTTTTAATTCCAGTACCAGTTCACGAAGAATCGAGGTCCGGCAGCAGTGTTGAAGACCCTATGGAGGGCATTAATCCCGATGCCCCAACGGCACACAGAATTCTAGACAATGGCACCAAACGCGGAAAACATAGGCTATTCTCGAGTGACGGATTTTCTTTAGTTAAGCAGTAAGACCATTTACTAATGTCAGAAGAATCACGAATTTCAAACACAAGATTATTCACGAACTGCTTAAACTCACGAGTAGTATTTTTAATCCAAGATAATGCGATCTGAGAATCAGACAAACAAATACAGGCACATCTACGATGTCCTCTAAAGCTTCTTGTACACATGCAGTTAGTCTGACAGATATTAAACATGCTAGTAACTCAAGTCGGGGTATAGATTGTTTCCTTAAATGCGCCACACGCGTTTTAGAGGCAATTAAATTACAGTGTATTTCTTTAGTACCTGAATGTTCACATCTGATATATACAAGAACCATACGCTTTTTCGGAAGTGTCACCGTAGTTCAGAACAAATATAGCGATTAATGTGTATAGCCTTTACAGCAGATAGGCTAGACAATTCCAATAATCACAAAAATGTTTATCTAACGGGTCATCCCAGTCAAAAGGATTTTCACACAACTTTTGAAAACATAGCTTAAACAGTAATACAGTAGGGGATATTAAAACAACTGGATCAAAGAATTTCGCAGTTGTACTAAGAACTTGTCTTTTAGTTAAAGTTGCATTAATCATTATATTTGACAAAATCTTATCAAAATCGAATTGAAACCTATCAGCGATTGTATCCCACTTTTGACCTAAAACACTGTTACAAGCAAATTTGAATTCTGAACAAAATCATTATAACCTCTATCATCTTCGATTACATCAGACTCTATTTTCCTGCAGCATATTATATACTATATTATGTAGTTAATACTGAATATATCGACAAATGACTGGCATCATTTGTATTTCGGTACTTATAGATAAAAGGATGCGATATCGAGTATTACTGGGTTACCGGTAAATACGCTAATTGCATGTGTCCTATTAAAACAAAGGACGCTGAATGGATCTACGGCATGACACGGTATTTTAAATTCACTTTAAAAGGTAAACCCAGGGGCGGATCCAGAAATTTTTGCAGGAGGGGGTTTGTCAGGTTTCTGTCACGGAAATCTGCTGTCATCGTCTCTAAAATACAAATGCATACATACAAATTGAGCTTTTTAAACAAAGAAATCATTTTTATACTGTGTAATAGTGTGTATTGATAGTGTTATATGGTACCGACAGTGATATGGCTTAGATGATGTGTACAGTATGTGTAGTGCCTGTGACGTCACCAGCCAATCAACCGGTTTAAGGTTGTATTTGAAAATTTTAAAACCGTTTTTGGCTCTCAGATACTTAAACCTTAATAACTGAATTAATTTTAATCAGGTTAGTTTGAACTTGCCGTAAAATGGATTTAGTAACTATTGAGTACACGTTTTAGAGCCATTTGATGTGGTCTTCTTTAAATAACAAGTCTTTCACCTCCTAATGTAGTAAAGACAAGTAAAACGAAATTTTGAACTATAAAAACGAAACGAAATAGCATCTGTATTTTAATCAGATTGAAACGAAACGAAATATAGATCTGTATTTTTATCAGACTGAGTTGTGACGTGAACTTGAAGATATATGTAGAGAACATAATTATAAGCCACCAACCTGTACATTCAATCTTGCTTTTATCTAACTAATCCTACCATAACGGAGATGTTGATGGACCTTCTAATGGCGCGTACAAGATAATTATGTTACATAGCTAACAATTTGTTTATATGTGATATGCCTGTCTTCATTGGTACTCGATTCTTAACAGAATCTTAAGAATTTACTTTCGGTCTTGCTGTTAGGAATATCGACCATTGTGACTAACTTTTGTCCTTGAATAGTTCGATTAATATATTTCAGGGCATGCAGCCGCTGGATACAACAGCGGTATCTCCTAGTCTAATACACAATTTAATACCACCAACAAAGGTTGGCTGGTAGACTTGTATTTTGATATGTTTCATTTTCTGTCAAACAGATAAAGGAATTACAGAACATCGCAAGGAATGTGTATATTGCCAACTACCAATCTACGTAAAGCATTGTAATACTCTAAACATTCCAAATACAATTTCAACTTGTGTGAAGTTACTCGCCTGACTGAATGATTTTGGGGAATCGTTTCTTGAATAGGGATAGATTTAGCGAGCTATACTTATAACTATGTTGTGAACGAATTTGGTTTTGAAACACAAACCTTCAAGTCTATAGCACGTTTAGCACTTTTTGAGTTATATATGCAATATTTTATTCAATATGTAAGATTTATATGAAATGTGTCATTTTACCGCTAAAATAATCTCTCTGCCTATTTTATTTACTAAATCATTACCGTAATTGGTAAGAAATAACGTTTTTTAACAGTTCAAAGGAGCCAAATCTTTAACTCAATCCACAGTCTTCGCCATATTGGTTAATTCAAATCAACATATCTAACCGTGAAAAATTGGGCTTCCGATATACAATACTTAAAACAAAATGGAAATTTTAAAAAATTACCACACGGATCCCGCGCCAGAATAATTTCGAGTGACATTTGTATGAAGTGGCTCAATAAAATAAAATAAAACCAAGTACGAACATTTCAAACCCTTAGACAACATTCGAAGTAATGGGAGGAGTCCATTTCTAGGTGTCAAAGAATAGAGGTTTAGCTCATTTAACACGCGCCCTTCATCGGGGATCCCATTTTACTGATCAATTAATCCCACAAAACTATTTAAACAGTATTTCTTTTAAGACCAGTAACTTGTGGAACATTGGCACTTCATGGTGTGCAATCAAAAATGTTATACGCTCCATTTTGTTCTTTTTCAGAGCATAGTGATTGTAGAAAAAAATAAGAGTAATTTTACAGCCACCAGAAACTACTCCATTGGAACAACAACAAAGCCAAAGCCGATTAAACAACCGAAGCAACCGTTACCAATTAGAAAGGTGATATATATGCCCTTACCCCCTAGTAGGACTATGCCCTTGCCGATGCATGTTGCAACCTTTTCCAGAACTATTATTATTGATGAATTCACATTATGAACCTGGTAATAAAGAACTATATTTTGAATATCATTGGAG
The DNA here is from genome assembly GCA_948474765.1 of Patella depressa. Taxonomy (NCBI): domain Eukaryota; kingdom Metazoa; phylum Mollusca; class Gastropoda; family Patellidae; genus Patella; species Patella depressa. The sequence goes on along the minus strand of OX419719.1, from coordinate 52,339,818 downwards.
GGGAACTGTTTTGGGAGAATCAATAAAATGTTTAATGCCTACTTTTAAATATACAATGTTATTTAAAAGCTCAAATAATATACAATGCAGCAGATTTATCACATTATTATAATTATATATACATTAAAATGACAGAGTACAAAAATTCCTAAGCATAAAATTAACCAAGTAAATAATTAAAAGTTAAATGGATTACCCTACTAAAAAAGGCTGCAGAGACGTTTTTGTAAGACTTTAAAAAGTCTATCATTTAGTGGAAGCAAACAGTATAAAATATTGAATATTTGCAATAAAACACACTGTACAAACATGTCTCAAAATGCTAAAGGATATGGCCAGCTTATTAAAATGCTAACAATAAATTTCTTTTTTAAAAAACATGATAAAGGGGCTTACTCGATTCTTAACAGAATCTTAAGAATTTACTTTCGGTCTTGCTGTTAGGAATATCGACCATTGTGACTAACTTTTGTCCTTGAATAGTTCGATTAATATATTTCAGGGCATGCAGCCGCTGGATACAACAGCGGTATCTCCTAGTCTAATACACAATTTAATACCACCAACAAAGGTAGGCTGGTAGACTTATATTTTAATATGTTTCATTTTCTGTCAAACAGATAAAGGAATTACAGAACATCGCAAGGAATGTGTATATTGCCAACTACCAATCTACGTAAAGCATTGTAATACTCTAAACATTCCAAATACAATTTCAACTTGTGTGAAGTTACTCGCCTGACTGAATGATTTTGGGGAATCGTTTCTTGAATAGGGATAGATTTAGCGAGCTATACTTATAACTATGTTGTGAACGAATTTGGTTTTGAAACACAAACCTTCAAGTCTATAGCACGTTTAGCACTTTTTGAGTTATATATGCAATATTTTATTCAATATGTAAGATTTATATGAAATGTGTCATTTTACCGCTAAAATAATCTCTCTGCCTATTTTATTTACTAAATCATTACCGTAATTGGTAAGAAATAACGTTTTTTAACAGTTCAAAGGAGCCAAATCTTTAACTCAATCCACAGTCTTCGCCATATTGGTTAATTCAAATCAACATATCTAACCGTGAAAAATTGGGCTTCCGATATACAATACTTAAAACAAAATGGAAATTTTAAAAAATTACCACACGGATCCCGCGCCAGAATAATTTCGAGTGACATTTGTATGAAGTGGCTCAATAAAATAAAATAAAACCAAGTACGAACATTTCAAACCCTTAGACAACATTCGAAGTAATGGGAGGAGTCCATTTCTAGGTGTCAAAGAATAGAGGTTTAGCTCATTTAACACGCGCCCTTCATCGGGGATCCCATTTTACTGATCAATTAATCCCACAAAACTATTTAAACAGTATTTCTTTTAAGACCAGTAACTTGTGGAACATTGGCACTTCATGGTGTGCAATCAAAAATGTTATACGCACCATTTTGTTCTTTTTCAGAGCATAGTGATTGTAGAAAAAAATAAGAGTAATTTTACAGCCACCAGAAACTACTCCATTGGAACAACAACAAAGCCAAAGCCGATTAAACAACCGAAGCAACCGTTACCAATTAGAAAGGTGATATATATGCCCTTACCCCCTAGTAGGACTATGCCCTTGCCGATGCATGTTGCAACCTTTTCCAGAACTATTATTATTGATGAATTCACATTATGAACCTGGTAATAAAGAACTATATTTTGAATATCATTGGAGGGGAACTGTTTTGGGAGAATCAACCTTCTTCGAACAGCTATGATTTGATAACAAGCGCATCAGTAATAGCATTTACCAGAACTATAATTTGTTAAAACTATATTTTACCGTAACGTTAAGGCTTAGAATATGTCTTCTAGAATATGTCTTATGGTGTTAGAAACCGGATAGTTTTCCTATACCAAAACTTATGCTATAATAAGACAGGCAACGGTACATCAGAAATACATAACTGAAATTTAGATATATTTGTTTACAATGTCATTTCAAACTTGCCAACTGAAAATGAGTTTAAGAGAATGGTAATATATGTCTCAACTACGTTAATTAGTGGGGCCTTATATGCTAATTATAAAACGAACATCCAGTTGAATAGGGCATCAGTTGGTAACAATGGCATTCCTCGATGCACCAAGCACACTGATCAGCAGTGAATATTCGCTTGGCCGTGACAATCACTGGTGGGGAAAAAATAAATAAAGACGTTTGAAATATTTGTAGTGAAAGGTAGTTCCTATTTAATGATTAAAAGGCATCATTCTGCCCGAAGCACTTACGTCTTATGTAAACAATGCACGCGCCATTGAGCTAATGATTGACGCCGCGTAATGTAATTGCACCTGTTGAAGACTGTCATCTTTTACAGAGATATTAGAAGACGACTGCTGTAATTTTCTGTGAAACAGATTGATTCTACAGGTGTTAATATCCCCTTTGAATCGATGTTTTAGTAATACACATGTATATACGACTGAACCCCATGACCCCTGTCAATACAGTTTAACCTACATACTGGTTCATCTACTTCTGGTTATCTATGCATGTATATGTAAAGCAATTGTCTAAAATTTATTTAATACAAATCACGTTTAACACTTTTATCTGCGCTGTTATTTTTGTACGCCCACATTACATGCGGAAGTCATTTTCGTCACCTACGTCACGCGACATACCGTTTGTTCTTCGTCATATTTGCAATAACTCTGCAGCCAGGAAGATTTGTTTGTGATTAATTTGCCATAAATAAGAAGGAACCACATTATTTTTTTTTTTTTTTTTTTTTTTTGCTAGGCATTTTGCCGAAACCTATTAAAATTTGCTGGTGTTGTTGGGGTAATCTGGGAATCAGGTAGTAAATTGGGGAACTGCAAAGTTGTCGGGTTCATGCTTGGCCTTCAACCAGGGTTATATTTATCCGATTTTGATGGAAACTTAAAATATATGGTTGTATTATACCAAAGACCTCGGTTCCAGTCGAAATTCGCGCATATCCTGGATTATGGCCCCGATTGTACGAAAATCACCTATGTTTAGCTTGTTCCCTGTCCATCTCTTGCAAAATGTGTGCGTATCTTGCAGAGTTAAAAGTTCATATTGTAGCAAAATATGTGGTGATGGAAATTCATCCAACATATCTTTATCTTTAAGGAGTATTGTCCAAATTCCAAATGGTTTCTCAGCACACAGCCAGAAAATGAAATCACCATAGTAACAGCCTATTTTAATATTGGTAGTTTCATCAAAGGGTCGACTATTAAATTTACTCCAGACCGTTACCGGAAGTGGATGACATCTTTCCAGTACCTAAACAACCCTCTAGTTGTTTATGTCGATGAACAGAAAATGGCAGATGTCTTCAAGAATCTGAGAAAACATTTAATGAATATAACAAGAATTTTTGTTCTGGACAGAAAACTTATGTGGTCATTTGGACTTAAAAACAGAATCAAACAAATATACTCATCTGGATCCTATCCCAAGTTCTACCCTAACACCGTGGTTCCGGAGTATTCATGTGCCCAACATGCTAAATATGAATGTCTACAAAAGGCCATTTCAAAAGACTATTTCTCCACCCCTTATTTTTCTTGGTTGGATATTGGATATTTTCGCGACATAGTTGGGTGCAAGAAAGATTTCAAAATAGTGTTGCCAGATGCGTTTAACAAAAATAAAATTTCGTTTACGCAAGTGCGTGAATTTAATCCGAAAATTACACTGTCTTCTATTTTTCTCAAGAATAGCTTGTGGGTTGGAGGAGGGATGACAATAGCCAGTAAAGAGGTCGCCAAGAAATTTATTCGCACTTATAAGAATTCTGTGGAAATATTGCTGGAACAATCTTTAATGAATACAGATCAACAAGTGATTTATGCTATTTATTCAGTAGCAGGTCGAGCTCTTTTTGAGCCTACAGTAGAAATTCAGCTTCATAGATCAAACGATTGGTTTTATTTAGGATTCCTCTGTCATCGCTCGTACAATAAATCCGTCATTCTACCGAAATCCTCTGCTGTCCCATCGTATACCACTTCAACATTCAAACCATCATTGCCATCCTATTCAAGCCCATTTCCACCATTGCCTTCACAAACATCATCTGGATAAACGGGGATTTTTGATAAAAGATAGCCAACACAAAAAAAGAACATGGAACTTTGCTATGGATTTTTTTCTTGTGATAAATCACTAAAAAATGTCTTAACCCACTACACATTATGTCATAATGTAATGGGGACCTTCCTGGGTTTTACTATGTACATCCAAAGTTCTGCTATTTATTGTAAATGTTTCGTTTTTTGTTTGTTTTTATATTTGATAATACATAGGAAACCGGGGTATTACAATGATGTACCAATTTATAATATTAACCGCTTTTGTTGTATTTCTGTTTGTTGCCAACTGGTAGTCTATCAGTTGAAGGGGGTTCTGTTGGCATTTTTTTTCTTCCTGCCAGATAAACGCCAATGTATTCACAAACAGACGAATGTTCCGCCATATGTTTTTATTTCTATTAATTTTTGTTATAGTATAGTTATGTTATGTAATAGTATAGTTATGTTATGTTATGTTATAGTATAGTTATGTTTTTATTTATAATTTGCCGAATTTTGTTACACTATAGTTATGTTTTTATTTATTATTTGGACGAAATTAAATTAATTTTTGTTCTAGTATAGTTATGTTTATATTTCTTATGCCAAAAATGATGTTAAAATGTTGGTCAATTAGTTACATTGGGGATTATGAAAGTGTAAATTCGTATCATAACAATCTATAACACAATTATTACGTTTTTAATCCATTTTAATCCCAAGAAGCTGGATTCCCGCGAAGTCGTCGAAAACGAACTCTTTTAATCCGTTTCGGTCAATAACGAACTCTTTTAATCCGTTTCGGTCAATAACTGCGCCTTCGTGGACTATTTATTACAAATATCGAATCCTAATTAAATTCTCGGATTATCCACTGCCTACATCCTTTTCCGTGAATTTTATCTCAGAAAGTGTTGTAGGTCTAACTCTTTATAGAGTTTATCAACATGTAAACAAGCCAACAGTGAGGCTGATGTCCCCCGCCGAAATCCCAAAATAAATAGAAGACACATAGTAATTAATTGCACATTTATTTTTTTTCAATGTATCGAGCAATCAAACTGTATACGAAGTGTCATCCAAAAGTGTTTCATAAAGAAAAATGCTAAAACCGACGAGAAAAATGAAAATGTACCCTAGTTAGGGGGACCCTAAAGGCAGACAAAAGGGCCCCTCTGGCCAAGAGAAAGGGCCCTCGTGTCCAAGTCAATCGTTTCTATACACTGTTACTGTCGAATCCATTACTAAATGAGAATGCAGTCATTGTATTGGCATAAAAATCATCAATCAAGATGAACCTAAGATATCTTGTCCCAAAGTATCAACCAATCAAATTGTTTATCTCTGCTTACCCTAAGCGGAAAATGCTCATCTTCGAACTCCATCATGGCATTGACCTAATAAGCACATACACCAAGTTTGAACATTTTAACTCAATTAGAAGGAGAGTTATTGTGTTCCAAAGTCTCGACTACTCTCGACCAATCAAATTGCGTATCGCTCTGGTTACCTTGAGCCGAAAATGCTCATTATCGAACTTAGTCAAGGTATTACTGTAATGAAACTATACACCAAGTTTCATCACTCTCACTTAATTAGAACTAAAGTTATCATGTCCCAAAGCATCAACCAATCAAATTGCTTATCTCTGCTTACGCTAAGTGGAAAATGCGCATCTTCGAACTCCATCAAGGCATTGGCCTAATCAGCATATACACCAAGTTTAAACATTTTAACTCAATTAGAAGGAGAGTTATTGTGTTCCAAAATCTCGACCAATCAAATTGCTCTGCTTACCCTGAGCAGAAAATGCGCATTATCGAACTTAGTCAAGCTATTACTGTAATGAAACTATACACCAAGTTTCATCACTCTCACTTAATTAGAACTAAAGTTATCGTGCCCCAAAGCATCAACCAATCAAATTGCTTATCGCTGCTTACCCTAAGCAGAAAATGCTCATCTTCGAACTCCAACAAGGCATTGGCCTAATCAGCATATACACCAAGTTTAAACATTTTAACTCAATTAGAAGGAGAGTTTTTGTGTTCCAAAGTCTCGACCAATCAAATTGCTATGCTTACCCTGAGCAGAAAATGCTCATTATCGAACTTAGTCAAGGTATTACTGTAATAAAACTATACACCAAGTTTCATCACTCCCACTTAATTAGAACTAAAGTTATCGTGTCCCAAAGCATCAACCAATCAAATTGCTTATCGCTGCTTACCCTAAGCAGAAAATGCTCATCTTCGAACTCCATCAAGGCATTGACCTAATCAGCATATACACCAAGTTTAAACATTTTAACTCAATTAGAAGGAGAGTTATTGTGTTCCAAAGTCTCGACCAATCAAATTGCTCTGCTTACCCTGAGCAGAAAATGCTCATTATCGAACTTAGTCAAGGTATTACTGTAATGAAACTATACACCAAGTTTCATCACTCTCATTTAATTAGAACTAAAGTTATCGTGTCCCAAAGCATCAACCAATCAAATTGCTTATCGCTGCTTACCCTAAGCAGAAAATGCTCATCTTCGAACTCCAACAAGGCATTGACCTAATCAGCATATACACCAAGTTTAAATATTTTAACTCAATTAGAAGGAGAGTTATTGTGTTCCAAAATCTCGACCAATCAAATTGCTCTGCTTACCCTGAGCAGAAAATGCTCATTATCGAACTTTGTCAAGGTATTACTGCAATGAAACTATACACCAAGTTTCATCACTCTCACTTAATTAGAACTAAAGTTATCGTGTCCCAAAGCATCAACCAATCAAATTGCTTATCTCTGCTTACCCTAAGCGGAAAATGCTCATCTTCGAACTCCATTGACCTAATAAACACATACACCAAGTTTCAACATTCTAGCTCAATTAGGAAGAGAGTTATTGTGTCCCAAAAAGTGTGACGGACAGACAGACAGACGGACGGACCCATTTTAATAGTCCCCAAACTTTCTTCGAAAGGCGGGGTACAACAAAGCGCTCAATGTGCTCATGCAGCCTTCGACTTCACACGTGGGTATAGCCCTGATCGTCGGGTTGTGGATTAGGAGAACCCTTACATTTCTGTCCTGTATACGCTCAATGAGTGTTTTTCAGGGAATCCAATATTTTTCTAGTAAGATTTGATATCTCAACGTTCCATATATACCAAAATTGCCATACTTTTATTGGCAATAAACACCCGATAAATACTTTACTGGGAACCCATCTTTAATGTCAAAATAAGGGTCTTAATACGAAATTCCAGTTATCGTGTCATACTCATACATCACCGGAAAGTATGTTTCAGTGGCTCTTCAAACAGCTCTCTGCCATAGATTTGTTTGTCGTAAGAAAACAAGGCTCCTGTTTCACAAAATTTTCATTATTATAAAATCCAAATTTTAGTAGTTTCTCGAAATTTTAACTAAAGATAAAATCCAAATTTTAGTAGATATCTTAATTTTGATTGGCTAAGCACTAAAATCAATCTAATATTATCCTATCATATAACTAAATTTTGGATTTTATCTTAGTTAAATTTTGTGAAACAGGCCCCTGGTCGGATGAGACCTGCTTGTAATTATATGTCAGTTTAAAATTATGAGACCAGCAGTAAAACTCAGAAACAACGAATATTTTTTGTAATTGTCAATATATAAAGTTGATAATATCCAGTGACCTTTGAAATGTTTAATTACATTATGACTATGTATCTTTTTAACAATTTTATTGAAAACATAACAATTTATATTTTTGTATAAAAACATATACCAACCCATATTTTTAATATGGTATAAAAAAAACCTATCTCCTTATCTTATAGTTAAAGATTTGTGGAAATCTTAGTTGCAATTGAGCAATATATGCAACTGTGACTTAACAAATTCAAATTTACTAAATGAATAATGCGAAAAAATTTCTTCAAAGTAAAAGTAGTTTATGAAATTGAACCAGTCATGGTCTAGTTTTTATTAGGACTCTTACAATGTGGGCCTTTTTGTAACTCAATATAGGTTTGTTGGGATACCAACACCTATTATACTACTTTAACTCTGGGAAATTTGGTTAAAACTTGGTATAATTTCTAATAATATATAGTCAAATAAATACACAAAGTTTGTACAGATTAAATTAACTATATATTTACACATCTATAATAGAAGATTAATGTTCTTTATCTTTCGAGTAGGCAATTTTAAGTGGTTTTATACTTTAAAAAAATAATCTAACTACATGTATTTTGTTCCCAGCTAAATTCTTTGATCTAGGCCTACCTAATAGTATGACATGTTAATTGACTGACAGATAAATTCTTTAACCTGTGAATTTCAACACAAAAGCCAAATGGGACAGTAACAGGGCTCTACACTATAATATTGTTTCTTCGGCAAAAAATATTTAAATATATTTAATCACACTATACATATATTCTACGTCTTTAACAAAGGTTTGGTAAACGGTTCTTGACAGAGTAAGCCTACACCGTAAAAATTACCCATTTCCTACGTAGCTTCGATAGGCATTTTTTTTATTAAATTATATTGTTAAGAGTGTGAATTTTATACTCAAATTACATTTATTTCTATTTTAATACGCCTACTTTTCATAATAATTTTTTGATTTGTGTTGTATGGAATTTGAAATAGGCCTACATTCAAGTTTTAAAAAATGGAGAAAATGTACTGGAAACAACAAAATTACCCAGAATTTCTTTTTCCTTATTATTTTGAAAATGGAAATTCTAAAAAGTACATGAAAAACAAATTATACAGATAAAACTTTCTCCTGGTAATTTTTGTTTCTGTAACTTTTTAACATTGTTTTCACAGATTTTCCTGTTACAGTGCTTACCAATAAAATGTTTAATGCCTACTTTTAAATATACAATGTTATTTAAAAGCTCAAATAATATACAATGCAGCAGATTTATCGCATTATTATAATTATATATACATTAAAATGACAGAGTACAAAAATTCCTAAGCATAAAATTAACCAAGTAAATAATTAAAAGTTAAATGGATTACCCTACTAAAAAAGGCTGCAGAGACGTTTTTGTAAGACTTTAAAAAGTCTATCATTTAGTGGAAGCAAACAGTATAAATTATTTATTGTAATTGTAAAGTGCCATTGAATGCATATATTGCAGTAATGAGCGCTATATTAAATGTAATAAACTTAAACTTAAACTTAACTTATAAAATATTGAATATTTGCAATAAAACACACTGTACAAACATGTCTCAAAATGCTAAAGGATATGGCCAGCTTATTAAAATGCTAACAATAAATTTCTTTTTTAAAAAACATGATAAAGGGGCTTACTGTAATAAAACCATTTAATTGTCCCTAGTGGAGAAATTAGACATTCAGTAAGCTCTACATAGATGGCTTTATTAGTATGGTTTTATGAAAATCATGATTCATCCCGGTAATTTTTTAGAGAATAAAACTGCTTAATTTTGTGTTAAAATCCTCTACCTAAGGGCAGAGAAACTAACTCAGTATTTGTGATATGTTTTCAAATAACTTAACCCAATCAATCATCTGGAAAGGAAACAAGTGTCCCAAGCAGTATTGTGCAGCGTCTACGTAAAACCAGGCCTCTTTTATAAAAAAAAATAATGTGTATGTGAAATTTACCTTTTGATTTGATTATCAGGTCAGCAACGAAAAAATATAACTGAATTCCCAAACGACTCAATATTTTGAGCTGAAATTTTGAGACAAGATAAATACACCAGTCTTCGATATTTTGGCGTTTAAATTTCATAGGTACTCAGACTTTTATTTTTGAGACTCCGTTTAAAACGGGATAGTCCATTTAAAATATATGGCATTTCTTTTCAAAATGTACCCAGTTAAGACTTAATGAATCTAATTTTACCTACAATTTTTAATGATATTCAGTTTTTTAATTTCATTATCATTTCCATCAATTATTAATTAAATAAAAGGACTGGTTTTTGATGTTTGTCAACCAGTTTTGAACCATTTGATCAACAATTTTGTCTTAATTTTGTATTTAGATTGTTCAGAAATATTGCACAATTTCAAATTTGTATTTAGATTGTTCAGAAATATTGCACAATTTCAAATTTAAAAATATACATTTCTATCTATTTTACCAATTATCTTATACTTTTTTTTGTTAAATACATCTTTAATAATAAAAAGCATAATGATATTTACACATATGAACTTAATTATTAATAAAGGCCCATGTCAATTTGATTGCTTTACAAATTAATTGATTATTCAACAAAAGGGTTCTCTTTGTACACAATGTGACATCATTTCCATCAATTGATAACTCAAAGATTAGATATTTTTGTGTATATGTGTGAATTAAAATCAAAATGGGCCTTTAAAACTACAAAACAAAATGGTTTTAGATCCTGTAAATTGATATTCTTTTAACCATTTAATGGCTAACAAAAAAAATTCAGATAAAAATAGTAAACAATCGACAATCAAAGATAAAAGCACATAAATCGTGTAATATAATACTTTTTACTAAGTAGGTATCGGTATGTATAATCTACTAAATAGCACTTTTTGTTAAATATGTAACTATAATAATATAATTTACTAAGAACACCTTTTATAAAATATATAATTTACTAATAACACTCAGAACTATTTACAACTGTTGAAGAATTATGTAAAACCTAGGAATATTAATGGTGGGAATTGAAGCTCTAAATTCTCCTCAGAAGGGATTTTCCATTTTTTTTTGTTTTTGTTTCCAAACATTTAACAATATGTTTAAAACGGCAATTTCATATTTTTTAGTTATATTTTTAAAATATATTAAATTAAAGCCCTAAAGAATAATCCTATTAATCCTATAATTCACTATTGCCAGTTGAGAAATTGGCAAAAATATCATTTTCAACTTCAAATTCAAACGTTTGAAGATCGCCTTTGCATGGAGGGGAATGGGAAAACAAGGGAGGTAATTCAAGTAATTGTGTTATTATTATCTGTGTCAAGGATTTTTATGCCTGTGAAATATTGCCCATGATCGTACAATGGTGAGTTGACAACCTTTTGAGCAAAAGACATAGAAATAATTATATTTTGACTTTCTTAGAAAATATGAAATTTCCGCTTTAAACTAACAAAAACTGTTCATAAAATGGGTACTTTATATAATTGAACATTGAATGTGGTAAATATTGGTGTAATGTGCTACTATATATAGTGATATTTCAGATTTTTAATTTTATACTTCACTATCATAACATCAACTAATTTTACGAAAAAAATTAATTAAACATTGATGTTGTATATATTATATACATGTATTTCATTGGTGTAACTTCTTGAAATTTAGTGGGGTTTTTTATGCTTCATTACATTGAATTAATTTTTTGCAATAATTGATCATTATTTACAATCATAATTCATAATCCATATACAAAACAGCATTTTTTTTAAAAAATATCACAATGTCCTTTTCCCATTTTAAATTTTGTTGGATAAGCAAACAAAAATATGGTAATAAAACAAAACAAAAATATGGTAATAAAACAAAACAAAAAAACAAACTACTGTAGACAAAATATATACATAGCTGCCAAACAAAATATTATACAAATACAGAACAGGCAATCAAAAATGGCAGAACTGAGACAACAGAAAATGGGCTTGAATCTTCACTAATATCACATGGGGTCAAAGGGAAAATAATTGTTTTGAATGAACAAAGATTTATTTCTTGTCAAAATAATATCTGAACACCATTTAATATTTCTCTCTTATTTACTTCAAACTTTTTGAGGTCTGTAAAATTTTTGCACATTTAAAAAATACAGGTCTTCTAGCACTATTCTCTTTGTTTCTATAGATTGCACAAGACAATGTATCGGTATTTATATGATATGATTCGATTGAAGTCAATTATCAGATACATGCACCGGTATCAATAATGTTGTAATCACTCCTGTGCAGAACAAAACTATAATTCACTCCTACATATCTTTGAATACTCTTATATATAAGCCTAGAAATATGACACCTGTCAGTGTCAAGCACAAATTCAGGCAATATGGCACAATTCTTCTGGGGACTGTCATTTTGTCCAACAACAATTTATTTGTCTTTTTTTCTGTGGTTGATATTTTTTAATAGATATCTGGCACAAAGATAAAAATGTTTTCAACAATGCAGATATCTGGTACAACAAAGATTGTTATTTCCTGGCCTGTCTATATACGGATAACTGCTCAGATTGTCTACATAATGTATACATACATGTATTAATCAGCTTGATTTCAAACTCTTGCATCATCATATTAGCTTACTTTTAAAGCAGTTGTAGGTTTAATTTTATCATCCAGATTTGGTCAACAAGACTTTGAACGAATGATGAAAGTCCATTCAAGTTGCTAGTAGCAACCTGTTGCTAACTAAAATAACATCTTTTAACTAGCTTAAAACAGAAGGAGAAAACAGAAGGAGGTCATGTTAGTAGGTTTTCGATCACATAAGTATTGGAGCAGGACAATATTATCCATTCTTCAATATTATATCAACAAGAATAAGTTAATTCAAAGAAAATACATCCACCTCATAATATGTGATGTCTCATAATACTAGTTATCTCCCTTGATCTCGAAATTCTAACAAATATTGTTTCAAGCAACAAAAAGTGGATCTATTTTTTCTAACTGCCCGGATTATCTTTTTTCTCAAAAAAACATACTAAATCCTTGCAACCTTGTAGCAGGTCGACACTGTTCAAATTTAAGCATGAAGTAGTTGTAGAATTAACAATTGCAGACAAATCTGTACTATTCAAAATGATAGTCTTTTCCATTGAAATTACTTCCTGACTGTGGGGTTTTGGCTGGTGTTCATTTGAAGGCACCATTGAAGTATATTTTTCTTTGTCTATTTCAGGAAATGATGGAATGTTGGCATTTTGGACGCTGGTATCCATTTGTTCCGACTCCGCTATCTGTGACTGCGCACAATTTCTTTCTTTTGATTCATTTTGAAAATTTCTACCACCATTATTTACCAAAAAAGTTTGTCCAGTTTCGAGAGTAGATTCTGTATCTTGAGCTTCAAAACATACAATAGTTTCATTTGCACTCCCAAGACCATCGTCCAATGAAAATATTTCTGAACCACTTGGCACTTCCAGTAGGTACGTCTCACGTGAAATGTGTTTCTCAATGTCATTTGGAACTAAATAGCTGGATCCAGATCCAGAATCTGTTACGATATAATTTATTTTATGTTCTTCTATACTGGAAACAGTTGGTTGTGGAACATCATCTGGTTCTGCAGGTGAAGCAGATTCAGCATCGGAAACAGATTCATATATTTGCTTACCTAAAATAGATTTAAAATAAAAATATTGAAATCATCTGTTTGTATTTTCACAACTCCCTATGCTGAAAGAGAGAGAAATAGAGTTTAACATTGGGCCTTCTTGATTTCTCTGCCGATAGGTGAGCCGGTTTCTACAAGGCGTACGCGCATCAGGTTACCGTATCAGAGCAAATCAAGCAGAAAATTATTATTAGTAATATTTTCAAAAAATGACATACCTAGTCATATATATATATCTATATAAGTGTCTCCAAGAAAGAGCCTCAGTTACCTGTTAACCAACACTACTAATACCTACGGTAGAAATAGTTTGTTTACTTTCCAGGCTATAGTTTAGATAATTTTCGTTTTAGATCAATATATCAAATTGTACAGCCATAAAAGATCACCCCAGATGTTATGTTATAATTGTGTGATCAACTTTTGTTTAAAATGTGTATGCTGTCCTTAGTGGATGAAATAAAATCATATCTTATCTTATCTTATCTTATGAACATCTGGTTTAACAAAGCTCCAATTTTACTTCAAAACATTTGGTTTAATTTTAACGCTTTAATATTCGTGTTTAATGGCATTCCTAACTAGCATGAATTTTATCTCATCGACATGTTTACCATCTTGTGCCGGTGATCGCCGCTGCCGAAAAAGCGGCGCATTCGGTGTATGCTGCAGCCAAACTTTTGTCGACTTCCAGTTAAATTAAGTCATCTCGCCGGGGAAACTGACGAACTGTGGTCAGCCGGTATGCGCCAGTATGGATAAATCAAACAGCGCCATTTGCAAACAAAGCCATTTTGGAATCAACACATCTAAGGCACATAGAAACACCATATGACTCCATCCTACCCCACACACAATGGTTTACGCGTTAAACAAAAATTATTGGCTATATATATATATATATATGGCTGTCCTGTAAATAAAAAAAGAACAATACAAAAACATTTTACCTGTGAATTCTACACGAGGTTTTTTACAGGCCACAGGTTTATCTGAAAAATGAAGACCTTTTAGTATATAATGCCTAGATAAAGTGTACCGCTATCCAGAATATTTTGAATTGCACAGGGTATGGTGCATAATAAATGTTTATAACCTGAAATTCAAAATTTCAGTAAAATCATGCAAAAGCAGTTTACCTTATGACATAAGAAAGACCCAATAATGGACAGTGGCACTGGGTGTTCTAAATTGGTCTAAATATAAACACTGGTATGGGTTATTTGGGGAGATTTTTTATGGTCGGAGGGGGAAGCTGAGGGAGTGATCTTTATGGCAGTGATTTTAATCAAACCCTTCAAAAGGCTGTAAACACAATTAGATAATTTTATCAAACCTGAATAAGGAAGCATCTTCCTCTTTCTATCAGCATGACACGGTCTGTAGATAATTTTTACAGAGCAAGAAGTGCCATTCTTCAAACACTTTAATTCTATTTTTCCTTCCACATCTTCACTAATTCTTTCCTGATTGTTATATGGTGGAACTTTATAGATGATTACCCTCTTGAAAAAAAAAACAATATTGTCAATGGAATCATACATCAGAATAGTCTGCACGTAATCTACTTAAAGCTTTTTATAAGCTGAGATTGTGAATAATATTAAATAATACTCAAAACTTGGGGAGAGGGCAGAGCAGATAAAATCAAAAATTCATTTTTTAATTTTTTTACTTTAAATCTTTATAAAAAAAAAGAGAAACATCTAAGGATAGTATTTAACAAATTTCTCTTCATATAAGAAAAGAAAGCAGTCAAAAACTTGTTATAGAAATAGGTAAAGTTTGTTTCAATAAATCTATAAATGGAGTTGTCTCCCTTCAACAATTTTGTACAGGTAACCATTGAAATGAAATGTGGTTTGTTCTTTTCGTTTTAACTAGTCTCGGTCACCCAGAACCCCCTAGTCTTCAACGTATGGAGGGTCTGGGTCCGTCAATTGGGGTGGGTTTTCGGTGCAATAACAACGAGCATGTTGAGCAGGTGTGCGGTCTTGTGTTAAACCTGTTAACTCATGAGAGCCGTGCTATAAATATAACCTGTTCTATACCAACCAGGCATATGCAAGCAGTGTGCCAAGAGGGAAATTTTGACTATACAGTACAGTTTCTACTTACTCTTTATGTAATTCCAGTTGTTAAGGTTTCTTTTATATGCACACCAACGAGTGTGCATGACTATAAGGCCAAATCACATTTTGTTTGGCGGGGAACCCAGGCACGAAAAGCCTAAGGAAATTTATTGGCCAACACTGGGATCGAAGCACCATAGGCTTACTAACTGTGCAACAGCAACATTGATTTCACTACTGACCCTGGACAGGCCAACGTGGACCATAACCTTTACTAATATTAGACCTACCTTGTAGAGAATGTCCTCTGAACTCAAAGACTTCCATTCTGATTCCCATTTACTTGTTGTTACACGCACCTCATAATCTCCTGCAATATATAAATAAAGAGAAATGGTTCTATTATAAATATAATATACAAAAATAACCTATAAAATACTATTACTTGTTCGAAATTAAAAATTGCCATGAATTAAAATTTAGTAGGCCTATACATGTATAATATAGGCCTACCTGGTGTTATGTTTGGTCCAATCTTATCTTCTGTGAACAAGTCAACATCTCCTCCATTGGCCGCTTCAAAAGAACACTGGGTAACCTTTATAATATTGAGTTTCACTTTTTCACCTAAAGGAAACAAATTCAGTCATTTATTCATCAAAACACTTATACAAATGAATTGAATGTGCCCTGCATAAAAAAATTCTAACAGTTACATTTCAAAATTGCTATCTGACGGGGAGGCCATGAGATTTCATAGTTATGGACATGGCCCAATAAAAACAAAGAAGAACAAAAGCAATTAATATCAATGGGAAATCCTTTAGAAATAAAAAATAATCTAATGGACAAAATTAACCCAGAACAGTCAGCTACATGAACCTGTCACAGGACATCATTACTTTCACAGTTTAATGACAGAAAAGGGAAGCATACCCTGCCCTATGCATGAAAACTGCCAAAACATGCTGCAACATACATGAGGCCCAAAATATCCAGAATGGGTATGGAGCACCAATAACACAAATGAAATTTAGAATGCCAGTAAGACATATAAAAGGATAGTAAATTATACAGAAAAAACAACAAGGTCAGGGGTTTGTAGATGTAATACAAGATAGTAATATAAGATGTTCTGGAAAGACCATGCATGCTTAATTTCGACTAAAAACAATATTAAAACGTATATAATTAGTAAAATATCCAAACATACCGCCATCATGGTGAGTTATTCTTTCCGATAATTCGGATAGCACTGTGTCACCAAATTCTACCACAACTCGCAAACATACACTATCTGTTTTAATTTCTTTATAAATCTTTTCATTATCAACAAAACTATCTGAAAGTAAGAAGAGAAGCAATAAATTAATATTAACGGAAGCCAGAAATATATATGGAATCACATAATTTAAGGGCTATTTCGAAAACAAATTTCTGAATCTTGCTACTAATTATGACAGTCCTCTTTTTATTTGAACCCAGAAAAAAGACCTGCAATATACAGAATTAACTCTTACATAATGCATCTTTAAATATGGTGATCAAATGTAAAAATTACTTACTTTTAAAACTTTGAGGTAATAATTTTGCTGTCGCTCTCAATGTGCTCATCTTTTCATTATTCTTGGTTCGCAATATGTACAGATATGGTATACTAGAAAAGATATTGGAAAACATCAAATTTTGTTTTAGTTATACGTGTATATGAAATTGTCGAATACTCTAGAAGTGGTATGCGGTGTTCTATAAAGACTAAGCACAACAGCTATTACTACTTAACATGAAATAAAACAATAATCAGGTATAGGAATTAATGGGCAGACGGTAAAACTGGGAAATGAAAGCAAAGAAATGGAATTACCATCGCTTTAACACATACGTCCCCATTTTGAGACCATTCAATTTATTCTCTATTATCGTATGCAATGCTAGAATCAAGAAGTGTTCTTTTACACACACGACAGTGCCTATAAGAGGACAATAGTACACTTGCCATGACAACCGCTACCTCTGATAAGTGAGGCCAAGCTGCACGCAGAGATCAATGTACTTCATACTTCAAGAATAAGTCTCTATCCTGAACGGCCGCCATATCTAAAAATTCTTACATTGTTTTGTAATACCGTTCTACTCTGTTTCACATCTGTCTTACACACAACGACTAAAAAAACCTATTCAATCCCATAAAATGAAAGCAGAATAAATCCTTCTCAAAATTCTTGAAATATACTTAATATTTGCGACTAAAATCGTCAATTTACGACTTAAAATGTTGATCAACGACTTAAAATGAAGGTCAACTAGCTTATTGTCAAGCGGAGCTAACTGTATACAGGCAGTCTAAGTTTAGTATGCCATGACGGATTACTTACTGACCTATAATTCATAGAGGAACAAAGGTAACTTACTCAAATTCATAGTCTCCTTTGCTGTTCTTAGCTACAGCTTGTTTAGGTGTAAATTGGTAAAGACCTTCCCGGCATCCTTTACCTAATAAGGTATTAGGATGTAGCTTGTGCTCCCGATCATCAGTAACACAAAATACCGAAATTTTCATTTTTTCTCCCAAATCCAATTCTTGTATGTTCTTTAACTAAACAAAAGAAAGAAATTACTTATGCACGTAGCTTATTTAGAGAAAATTTATTCACTTACTAACTTTTATAATGGCATCTGTTAACATTTTGAATTAATCAAAAAATAGAAATGGGGCTTAATGTCCACTTAACACAAACTAGGTTATTTTGGGACTAACATATGGTTCAATTTTATTTCAATAATTCGCATCCATGTAGGGGTTTTTAGGAGAGGGAGTAAACTGGGGGATCTGGAGAAAACCCATGAGTTTGGATAGACGACCCTACTCCTTGTCACATACAACTGTGGAATCAAAACCACAGCAGATGACTGACCTTAAGTTACAAAGTGCACGCACTAACCATCCAGCCATCCAATCCCACTCAAAAAACGTGCATGACTTGAAGTATTTTGTATTAAATATACTGTTTTACAAAAAAATATATGTATATTTTACATAGTTATCTACATTCCTTATAATAAATTGATTTGTAAGGCGGTACATTACATCACTCATTATTACTACACTTTGCATATGGTCGAGAACTGAACCATTCCAAAGACATTTTCATTTGATTCATGTGATAAAAAGGCCAATGGAAGAACTAAATTTAAAATGTATTGTAGTTTGGTTATTTAAGTACCATACATTAAATAATGTCAGTAAATGTAGGCCCACATTAAAGATACATTATGGGAGATAAGATAAAGAGTTGGCAGTTCTCACTATAATAGTGAAAAACTAGATAGTGTAAAGGTAATTTGCTGAAAATTGATCCACTATGAGCCAAGAACGAAGCCCATGAAATTTTCACCTAGCCTCGATCATCATAATAAAATCTATATAAACAGCATAATCTCGATTATCCATGTTTTAAATTTAATTATCAATGGCTGTTAAGCAGCATATAGGAATCTAATCCAGCCAACATCGAAGGCTAGCCTAGACATCGAGAGTTTATTATGGTCTGGATAAGTTAATTAATGTCTAATTGATAATTTAGATACATTTCAGGCCTAAAGAAAGACTTGTAATTGGCAGATTTAGCTCTTATAATGGATGTTTAAATATCTATAAAGAATGTTAAATTGGTTTGTGGAATACAATGATTAAAAGGATTTATCTCCCTTTCATCATAAATATTGTGAGGAGTGGCTATTATTCAATGTCATGCCATGGTTTGCAGCTTTGGCTTTGCTGTATATTCCGTAAGTTTATCAAGCAGATTTAATTCACAAGACTAATGAGATTCATGTTGGCCTATATTCGGTGTAATTCTGAACATGGTTCTAATAACAAAATAATAATTATAATCATGTCAGTCAGTTTGCAGTTCACTGCTCTCTGCGGCTTTACAACAGGGTTGCTGAGAACATTTTTATGTGGTGCAGCAAGACAAATTTTTGAAGCCCCCACCCATGCAAGGACATTAAGAACATAAAACAAAAATTTTTTGGTTTCGAGATTGAACACGGTGTATAGTCTACATAAGACATGAACAGTATTCTACTTACTTTAATAGTCATTAATTTACTGGCATGTTGTTTTTTACCCGTTCTTTTTTCAGTCGGGTATCTGAACTTCTGATACCGACATTCTTTGCCTAGCTCAATAAATATCTTCTTTTCATCTGACATCTTTGCAATACTTTGATTCTGAAAAAAAAAGGCCTAGATCATACACCAGCACTTATATTTACACTGGTCGCATAGACATTCTGAATAAATTTATGTCCACAATTAGGACCCGTGTGTAAAATATTTTGGGAAATGTATTCTGAAACTTAAACCAAATTTGTGTTCAATATTAACAACTATGTAGGTTTCAGTAGTAAATAGGCATATATTATCATCTCAACCAAGAAAAAAAAATGTTATTCATTTGATCATAGCCCCCAAAGCTCCCTGATATTACTTTAAACATACATTATGGGAGATTAGATAAAGAGCTGGCAGTTCTCACTATAATAGTTAAAAACTAGATATGTTAAGGGAATTTTCTGCAAATTTCAGTCAAATTGATCCACTCTGACCGTGCGTGTATTTAGCAATTTAATTTTCGACCTAGCCTTGATCATCATTACTAAAGTCAGTATTATAAAAAACATAGTCATGATTATCCATTTCATGATTAAATCAGGAATGAAAGATGAGCAGTACATCAGATAATAATCCAGTAAATATCACAGGCTAGCGATGACATCGAGAGTTGATTATGGTCTGGATAAATTAATTAATGTCTAATTAATAATTGAGATAACATTTCAGACCTAAAAAAGACCTGCAATAGACAAATTTTGCTCTTGCATAATGTACGTTTAATTATCACAAATCCACATGCACACCGATTGAAATGAGTACCTGATGTGTTATTTGTAGTACAGTCTCTATTAGAAAGAGAAAAGTCAGAAGAACATGATAAAATTATCTTATATATGTAACAATAGATCTATATCCATATTCTTTAAGCAATGGAAGAGAAATCCCCTTTGACCATTGCTGGATTGACTTCTGATAATTGAGTACAGCAACATGACAGCCCTTCGTTTAGTCTCAGGTCTTCCCTAAAACTTTGGACAATAATTTAAGGTATTAAAAACACTGAAAGCATTGTTGGTCTCCAAGAAGTAGTGTGTACATTGTAGCCATTTTGATAGCCTTGTTTGTCACACAATTAGTTTTTTCTGCAATAATCTGCAATGCAATAGGTTAATTGGGTGTAATAAAATTCTTGAGTCATGAATGAGTAGCTCTGTTTAACTTCGAAAGATATTCTTACGCAGTAAGGTATTTTTTGTTAATCGGACAATTGAATACTCATAATTTTGAAACAGAAATTTGCTTTTCTTATGGCGGTGTTTGACTGGGATTAGGTCTAAACAAATGAGGAGTATGAACTATATCACTATCAGACTGCACTAAATCATTGCATTGTTGATGCTATGTTAATGTGAGTGGTGGACAGATTGTGGAATCTGACCAATTTCTATTTTTTTTCAACCAAAGCCAACCCATCCTTTCTTCTGACCTGATTGTTAATCAGAGATATATTTATAACTTGGAATTACCCTTTCTAATTATAGAATCATGGCCGCCCCCTGCCTGTTTTGGAATGCCCACCCAAGTCTACTTTCTGTTTTAGCTGTAGTCAATTGGTGTATGATTCCTTGACAATCAATTATAGGTCCAAATGACCAAAAAAAAAACAAAATAATTTGAATACATGTAGAGCTTGTGTGAGGTTGACCATGGAAATATTGCGATAAAACAAAAATTTGAAGTCATGTACTGTAGCGTCGAACGTCTCGCACCTGCCCACCTTTAACTTAACTTCCGCCTCTAAATCATGAATATTCACCACCATCCTGGCAGAAAATGTAAATTCAAACCCCCTTCTTTGATTCTCACCAAAAGTCAACAGAAGTCGTCATGCACAAGGCAAGAAAATCTGAGAAAAAGTAAAACGGGTGGGGGTCTATTAATAACACCCGCTGCAGCCTTGGATTGATTTGGAAATACCCTTTCTAATTATAGAAACATAGTTTACATAGGGCAAGATACACAAACAACGTTCGATACTGTAAAGATATCTAATCCTTTTGCGATCATAAACTATACTAAATCATTAACAACTTCACTTTACTTTATTCATTTTTTTAGTTTTTGAATCCGTGGTTCTTTTGAAATAAATTTGTAAAGTCATATTTTCACAAATGTACAATGGATTTAGTGGGGAAACCCGATTTATTTTCGACATTTCGAGAGATATCATTTGTTCACGAAAATTTTCAGCCTTCAATACCTTCAAAGATAATCTTAATACCTTCGCATTTAATAATATAAAGGCTATGGACCCTTGGAATATAATTGTTTGATGTTTGGGTTTTTTTTACGCGTGCGATCTTTGAATAATCTGAGTATTTGTTACACTACAACACCCTGCTGGCAGCGAATTCGGTAGCCATTTTCTGATATATATACGTGTATATGCGAGGTCAAACACAGCAATTCAAACTGTAGCCCCCTGTTCAGTCTAAAATAAAAATGGTTATTCACTCACCTTTTATATGACTATAAATAAGAGCTTATCTATCTAACATCGTTTTGCTTTCAAACCGTTAAGTTTTCTTCGTGTGTAACTGTTCAACAGAGACCCGCGCGATTGAGTTTGACTCACTGCGGCTGTGCAATTGCAAGTAAGGGATTCCCCTATATTTTGGCTGGATGCCAGAATTATTAACGCCCTCGCGTATACACATACTGTACTGTATCAGAAGTCTCGCGAATATTATATATACGCTATTTATATACGATCTATTATTAGCCTGCGTTTAACTAAATGACACCGTTTTCAACCCATGGCCATGGATAAAGGTACTTAGGAAAAACATTGTTAGATAACAATTTATTTTTATATTCTGGAAAAAAAGTTAACGAATTAATTACTATTTAAAGTACCTGACACTATATAAATTATGGGAGATTAAAGAGTTGACAGTAAGCTTTTGACTTTTGAGAAGCCTAGATCATCATAACTAAAGTCGGTACGATAGAAAAAAAACAACAAGCCTCGATTATCAAAGTTAAGGTTTAATTATTTTTCAATAAATCTATTTCAATCCGCTAAGTACCACAGTCTAGCGATTACATCGAGTTAATTTGGGTCTGGATAAGTTAATTAATGTCTAATTGATAATAAAATTTAGATAATATTTAGGACCTAAAGAAAGACCTGCACATAGGCAGATTTAGATCTTGCTTAATGTATGTATAACACGTTACGATTCCCCGCCTGTCCAACCTCGTGGGTTTTCTTCGGGTCATTCGGTTTCCACAAACTACTGAAGACACATACACGCAAGCGAATTAATGAAATAAAAATAGAACCATATATTAGGCTCGAAACATATTTCTTTTATATTTTGGAGAAAAGAAATAATGAAGACGCATTTCCTAAGAAGATCGTGAAACAAGATATCTTTTTTGATGAGTTTTGAAAGCATTAGGATAGGGGAATCCCAAGAGGCATTAATTCTCGCTTGAGATATACGCAACAGACCACAAATTCAGGTCGCAACTTCAAAGAGACCCCCGCCCGGAGTGTCATCTTGTCAATGAGGTCCGGCAATGCTGCCTCAGGACCCAGCGACCCTTTGATCTGTCCCTGATCGATACGGATCCGACTTCATCTCTCATCTCAAGTAGTTCCTTGTGGAATTGTCTTTGAGCGGACGATGTCTTTGAGCTGACGACGTCCACTGACAGTTCCTATCCGGCCTTATAGCTGCAATATGAAAATACCGCACTTCCCCATCTCTGTTCTAAGGCTAATTGGGAATCCTTACCTACTATTTTTCACCTTGATTCTACTTTATTCGCCAAAGAATCATTTCTTGCCACAGCTGATACACAGTCATAATAATTCAACACTATTTTCAAGTAGAATTCTGCGATTGAAAGCACACACAAAATACAACCATTACGAGACCGTATTTTCATATTGCAGCTATATAAGGCCGGATAGGAACTTTCAGTGGACATCGTTCCAAAAGGAACTACATTGAAAGTTACCTAGGCATAGTGTTAAGATCCGAAAAGATCGGATTGTATAGCTGCCACGATGTTGAGATTGATACCTGAACTTGTACTTTTCACCTGACCCGGATGCTGACAAATTTTCCTCTTTTACGCCTAAAAAGGTCGCAATCGACCATTAAATTTGAAGACGTATCTTATCACAAGAGAGTAGTTCAAACATGCTGGGTTTTTGTTTAACGAATCAGCCTTTCTAGTGGGTTACCCACAGTTCCGTTCACCCCACGCCCAAAACTCACAGGAACAGCTAGACCGTTTCATTGGCTAGTCCCTCACATCTCCAGAATGCAGGTTATATAACAACTCTTATCCTTGCGTAGTGAAACGTGATAGGAACTGTGTTTTAAGCAGATTGTCTATGCAGACTCACAGTTAAAACTGATAAGATCAAAATACTAACTAGAATCAATAACCAATTCGGTTCACTTTGACGTAGCATATCGAATATAAATCTCGAATCCTGTTTTTATATACATTTTCATCTGATGTATTCAAAAATATAAACCGAAGTATATTTTGCGATCTACTAATTACCTTATACACATCTTCTTCGTCAATACCATTTTTATGAATAAAAGCAAACTGTGCGAACCGGCACTCAAGTCTCCACTCACTAACCAGAGCTTAGATGAAATAAATATCCATGACTCTGGCATAGCTGAACTTGAAAATCAAGAGGGCGATCTTTTTGGACGTGTATATAACGTACTTCTAACGCGCTGAACGTATATATTATTATAACCATGTTTAGCGTATTAGTAAGGTATCCATAAATTATCCCCATTGCAACGTAAGCATAAATTATACAAACATATGGCAGCGTGGACCCAGCGAATATTTAGCGTTCTTGACTTATGCGGAACTCCGTTAGTCTAACTATTTTCCTAATTTACATAGCGTGTTGAAGCGAACATACGATAGACCACGTTACGTCAGATATAAAGACGCTGCTCTCTAGAACCAATAGACATTAGTGAAGTGGACGTCGATCGATCAACATGCCTCAAAAAATCAAGCAAAATTACAGGAAGGGGCCGACCTAAACAATTTTATCGCCCCACGCCTACCCTCGTCACCATCTTCACCTGACCACCATTCTGACGATGATAGCCAATTCGTCCTCAGTAGTGTCTGGGGCGGCATCTAAGGCCTTGAAGTCCCCTCTAGCCCTTCACGACAAGCAGGCCCCGGGCCCGACCTCCTCTCTAAAGTGGGCCAAGGAGACTCAATATACTGAGGACGAGAAGTTCATGCTCAATTTCCTGCTCTGGGCCATAAAACTCACACACGTTTCAAGGACGCCAGATGTACGATGCTTTATATAATTGCCCTAGTGGTATCTAAAAACTTATGGTTAACTTACACGTAATGTGCGCGAACGCGCGCATAACTTACCTGTCGCCTACTTCTAACTTAACCCTAATGTATAAGCAATATGTCGGCAAACGCTGAAAATTTTATGTAAGCCTAAAATTTTGGGTGCGTTCGGCGTACAGCAACTTATACTATCGTATTTTAGTGTGCTTGTAACTTGTTAAAACCGTACCCATATAACGTATTCAACGTATACCAGCGTATTTGCTAAACTCATACGTCTCGTTGATGCTAGCGTCAATGTGTGTCATCCCCATAACCAGGTAAGGCGAGAAGGATTGTCAGACAATCTCATTGCTGCTGTACGAAAAACATTTTAAAGGGCAGTCAACCAAAAAGTAACGGCAACGGGACAATTGCCCCTCACTGTTAGAGACAGGGACATTTGTACCCATAGCCCCGCCGTTACGACGCCGATGGCTATCGC
Organism: Patella depressa; assembly: GCA_948474765.1. Taxonomy (NCBI): domain Eukaryota; kingdom Metazoa; phylum Mollusca; class Gastropoda; family Patellidae; genus Patella; species Patella depressa. The sequence continues at coordinate 52,314,338 of OX419719.1, read as the reverse complement.
CATGCCTACTTTATGAAATGATATTTTTTGTAACAAAACCAACTGTTTCGATGTCTTCTTTTACTGTTTCTCTTCTTTGAAGTAAAGTTCTCATTGATCTTAAATAATTTGAGCAATATTGATATAGCATTTCAAAAATTTCATTTTTTTTTTCAATTAAGTCTAGCGAAACAATGACACTCTTATAGGCCGCGTTTCACGGTAATTTATTGATTTTCCGTTGACAGGATGTCCCGTGTGATTGCATCCTGACAACCGGTAAGCCTGCCTACATACAATATATATATTAACGTTCGTGTCGACATTACCTGGCAAATAGTCCACCCAAGAAGAGATATAAACGTTCCATAAACCGACAGTTAATCTCATTGAAAATATTTTTAAAATCTCAGTTAAATCCAAAATGTTTCGAGTATTGTTTGTAAATACCTTGATGTTGATGTTAATGTGCACAGGTAAGTTCTGTTCTTAAAATCATAATATTTAATATTGTAACAAGTCATTTTTTTTTCAAACTGACATAAATTATCCGTGTGTTTTTATACATTGTCATAAAATGACTTTTTGTTATAATTTTGACTTGATTCTATTTATTACCATCTGACTGCGATCTCTAGTCTTAGTAACTCATGGAATTGATGTCCCGTTTTGGGATCTTGGTTCCCAGAAGAGCACCTCTAAGCAAAGTGTTTCAATCCTGCCATTTATATAGGCGCTGTTGATGTGGGTGTTCGTAAAGTTCAGTCAGACTTATTCAAGATTTATTTTGCAAAATTTGAACGGAATCGCAATTAACTTCAATTTTCAAGGTTAACCGAACCCTTGAAAGATGGAAATGGAAGAAGATTAGACGAAAATTACCTCGCATTGCACGTTATATATAATATTAACCTACAAAAAATATATTTAATGGCTTTTGTATCTTGTTTCTGTGGCGTGTCAATTGGCCCCCGTTGTACGCCAAAGAGCAGTGCTAAGGTATAACCGATGTAACCAAAAAATGAAACTTAATGTAAACCTATTTCCTTTTAATATGTTGAAACTAGAAATTAATCGAAATGACACATCAGATGCAACCGATTCGACCTTTTTTGTCCAAAGTTTACAACAAGGGGGAGAACATGGGTTTATCGTCCACACAACAAAACGTGTGTTCTTTAACAGTGGAAGTAAATCGGTGAAACCCACGAACTTACACAGGCGATGATAATCTTTTCCCGTACGTCCGATCATGACATTTAGCTGAACACAAATCGGATTCGATAAAGCAATGCGTGGCATTTTGATATTTAATGTTGACATGTATTTACCGTTTGTGATTTATTAAAGTTTAGTGCCATCACAAGTAACGAGCAATCCGTCTAATGTTTTCCATATTTTGTTAAATAGCTCATCCCTTTGTTATTTTACCGATGCTAGTTTTCATGCTGTAAGCCTATGACGGAACAAGAGATATTACAAAAGATCTGACTGTAATAGAGCTCGACGTGATATTCCTGAGTATTTGCTTGGTAACGACGGTTCTAATAATGAATAATAGGCCCCTAAAGGTAAAAATAGTTTATAGTTATTAGATATCGATTTTGAATTGAGATTTAATGCCGCAACTAATAGGCTCCAACAACTACGCAAACTCCACAAATGTTTGTCTTTTATCTACAGCTTTATTCGCATAATGTCTGCTTTTACGCCAGGTCCCCACTATCACGATTCGTGCTATTGCAAGTTTTAATCGTGGTGTGATCGTGGTAAGCCTGTCAGGTCTTATATATATCATATTGAGGTTAGTGGTAGCAATCGTCTTGGCCGTATCGAAATTCGAAACGTGAGAGAGAGAGAGAGAAATGGGGTTTAACGTCCACTCGACACAAACTAGGTCATTTCGGGACTAACATATGGTTTAATTTTATTTCAATAATTCGCTTGCGCGTAGGGGTCTTTAGCAGTGTGGGGGGGAGAAACCGAAGTGCCCGGCTGAAACCCACGAGGTTGAGAAGGCGCCCCTTTCTCCATGCCACATACGCTCACACCAGGGTTCGAAACCACAGCCGCAAGCTTGTGCTGGGTATAGACACGAAGCTGGTTAACCGACATTTTAATTCTGACTTCAACGATTTTGGTCGAAAACACAGTGTGTTACAATATGATAGGTATTTATTTCATTTCCATGTGTTTGTGTGTATGAACGCTGTAACAACATAGAACCCTAATTTTTCAATATGACGGTCATTCAGGACAGAATATATCCTAAAAGTTGTTAGTTCCCTTTGTGCAGAATGCGAACAAAGGGCACGGCTCCGTTTTGCACCAATGTAGACTGAAAATTCGTTCGTCACATAACCGTTTACATTCACAACAAATGTAATATTTTTATGACTTAACTTTCACGTGCAACTTTATCCATTTAAAACAGGAACGTCTTTTCTTGGCGGAAGTGTGTATTGGCTTTATTTGTAAAGATATAATCAATTTTTCGCGTTTTGAAGTATAGGATTCAATTCTATTTCATCTCAGAGGAAGTGAACTAAAACATGCTATTTGAAAGGAGATATTTACAGAGTGTCTAACGCCTAGTAGTCAAATGTTTTGTTTTTCAAAACATAAATTAATTGCTTCCATAGAGGTTATTTGGAAAATAACAAGATATTAATAAAAGAGGCACGAAATTACCCCAATATGGATAAAATGTACAAAGAACGTATGTTTTTAGTATTCTATTGCATCTCTGCACATCTATACTATATAATGCGGTATTCAAGCGACAGATACTATAGTCAAATCACAGTACATTTAATCATTAACCCCGTTTACATTACAAATTTTAAGCGTGCCAGGTACCGTTCCTGGTACGGCACGGTTATTTTTTTGTGTCTTTGTAGTGGATTAGTGTTTAGATGCCGAGCTCGTCTTACCGTGACCCTCCCTTACTCCACTATCCTGCTACTTTGGTGTATATCCCCTATGTAGTTTAGTGTTTAGATGCCGAGCTCGTCTTATCGTAGCCCTCTCTTACTTCACTATTCTACTGTTCATTACATCGTGAATTACGAAAAACGGAAAATCATTGCCCCAAAAATGGATGACTCTTGCGTCTACACAATTGGAGGTCAGATTGGACTCAATGTACAGAACAAGCCTTATTGTCTTTGACCAATCTCTGAATGTTCTGGAAATATGTAGATAAAGCGATCGGACGATAATTGGTGGGTCCTTTAACAGGTTTCATGATAGGAATTATTGTTGTTTAATGCTACGATAGGGGAAACTTAACAAATCCAGTTTAAATGATCGGATAAAATTTAGAGGGTAAATGTTTCAGTTCATCTGGACCTGTATGAAATCACGCAGCTCGGCAATGTAATAGCTGCCAGCAGAAAATACCCTAGAAATTGTTCCACTACTGATGTCTTCCGTCTTAAGCCAGGCTGACACTAGCACGACTTTTGGCAACGATTTTGTCGTGCCTATCAGTGTCCAGATTGACACGAACTGGCACGACGAGTTCACGCATACTTTGCGCATACTTTGCGCATTGTTAACGCACTTCCCGCATTGACACGACGAGTTTGCGCAAATCGGACGGTGTCGTGCCGACTCGAGTCGTGCCAATGCGTGCCACGGAATCGTGCAAGTGTCAGCCTTGCTTTACTCCAGGCACAGTTTTAAGGTTACAAGTATAGCTACTAAAAATACGCCTGTAACTTTTTGTTGACAGACATATCACTTATTTTGCCATTTCAGTCACATTTGTATAAATTGACAAATGTTTGATCCCTTTCTTCTCCTATTGCAGGATTAGTCTACGTGATTGCCACCACCAGATCTATCTCATGTACAGCTAACAAAGCTCTGACGGCCCATGAAGCACAAGTAAAAAACATGATTAGCTGTGGGAGATCTACACTTAACGATTCCTGTCTAGAATTTTCATACGACACTACTCAAAACCGTTGCGAACCTTGTAGAAATGAAAATAGTAACACTGACTTTGTTTATTTTGTTTGTTCTTCATAGAACATGAGTTGATGGATTTACTCGACTGCTCCACACCATTGCTAATGTGAACAACAAACTCGGTGATTACTGTTGCTATTAAAATTTGTTTATTATATCGATGTGAAATGGTTTAAACAACACCTTTGTATACAAGCGAGTAGACCTTACACTTAATTTATAGACATTTCTTTTTCCGGAAGAGATTTGATTTTTCGGATCAGTCTTATTCCGAAGCAGTTTTACTTTGATTTAATCAAAATGTGTACCGAGTGAAAATATGCCTCGTCATCGGACAATGATGCTTCTGGCAAATAGGACAGATAAAGAATTTATAGTTGACATTGGGTTAGTTTGGGGTTGAGTAAGATTCACGGACAAAATTAATAATACAGAGCAACTTTTTAAGATTTATATATATATATCGTTCGCACTGAGACAGTTCCTCAAGGAACCGTGGTGGTACATTTGGTATTTGATTGTCCAATAGACTAATATCCTAATATTATAATTTCTTTGTGTACTCTTAAAAGTAAATCGTAATATTGTAATCCATGAATAGATGCCATGATCGGCTACGAACAGTACTACAATTCTGTCGAGAATGAGTCTCAAGAAACCCAAAGCATTGATTTAACGATGTCTTTGTCTATTGAAGATTTTTGTTCAGCGTTAAATAATACACACACAATGTTATTTAAGGAAGTTAATATAAAAGGTTCACCTGTGACATTCCGGTACTTTTCTTTTAAACCACGGCACTTAATAGAAAAATCAATACGAACTATTAAGATCAAATAATAAAGGCATCGAAGAGTTTTTGAGTAAAAACTTTAAAAGCTAAAAATACTATCCTCTGCAATAAAGTACATAGTGATTTTTATTGGCTTAATAGTGCTTCATGAGATATATCCCATATTGTATCTTTAAAAGTGCCAAATGACCCTTTTATTGTTGACTTTTCAATAGTCTTGTATAATTTGGCTTGGTGTGTGATCCAGCGATCAATTAAACATGTAGTTTAATTTTAATTATTTAAAGTTAGGTTCCCAGATAAGTATTTATCGAGTGGTTGTTGCCTATAAAAGTATGACAATTTTGGTATATATGGAAAGTAGAGATATCCAATCTTACTAGAAAAATACTGGATTCTCCCAAAACACTCACGGAGCGTATACAGGACAAAAAATGTAAGGGTTCCCTTAATAATCAGCCTGACGATTAAGAATACCTGCACGCATGGCGTCGAAGCCTGCACGCGAACTTGAGTGCTTTGTGTACCGGTACAAGTTGATAAACTTTATGAAGAGTTAGACGCACAACACTTTCTGGGATAAAAATCACGGAAAAAGACGGGGGCAGTGGATAATCCGAGTATTTAATTAGAATTCGATATTTGTAGGAAATAGTCAAGTCAGCGATTACAGACAACATCGTCTTGTGTATGTAATGAATTCTCCTACTGCCGTTGCTATAGGTACCGGAGGGGTAATCCCCTGACGCAAACATGGCCTCTTTTGATAGATTTTTATAGCAGGGTATACTTGGCAATTACAATGTTATGAGAACAATTTGAAGCAAAATTATGATAAATTAGTTAGTTTAAATATGTTTTTAGTCCTAATATATCATCAAATCACCTAGTTTGTACCCAGGAATGTAACTTTAAATGTCATATCAGGGGCGGATCCAGGAATTTTTGCAGGAGGGGGTTTGCCAGCTTTCTGTCACTGAAATCTGCTCTAAATCACAGGTACATGGGGACAGGAACGCCCTTATTAGACTATGGCACACCTGACAACTATGTGATTTTTCAAATTTTTTGAGTTTCTGTTTTTTTCTGAACATTTTTTAAATTTTTAATCTTATTTTATCCATATTTGATGCTAAATGATATAATATTTATACGGAAGCCCATAAGGGTCAATCAAATGAAAAAAAAAATTCTGATTATCTTGTAATTACAAGATAGGCTATCTTGTTATTACAAGATAGCTATCTTGATATTACAAGATAGCCTAAGATAACCTATCTTGTAATTACAAGATAGACTATCTTGTTATTACAAGATAGCTATCTTGTAATTACAAGATACCGAGATGCCAATTTAAAGGTCACCATACACCGATTTCATGCTCCCATAAATACCATTGCCTTCATACACCCACCAACTGCATATTTATATCATGACTCATCAATTTTAATACGCTCTTTGAAGCCACAGAACGCTATTTCTATTTTTCAAACTTCTTTAAATTTTGATTTTTGAAAATTAAGTAAGGAAAGGGATATTCTGAAAAACGGACCCTCCATCAATGAAATGAGCTGACTGACATAGCATTTAAAAGCAGATTATTTATAGCTTGCGGTATCTCCTGATGTGTACAATGTTTTGAGAGGGATTTGAAGCAAACGTTTGATAGATTAATTAGCTTGAATATATTTTTAGCCCAAATATATCATCAAATCACACAGTTTGTACGCGCGGAAGGTATCTTTAAGGAGAACATGAAATCAATGTATCATAAATGCTATTAATGAGGGAATGAAGTTAATGAGAGTATGAATAGTATTTAATGAGGGCACAACCTGGTGATGCCGATCCCGTGACATACAAAAGGGGGATTCGAAACCACGTCAGTTGACTCAATGACAGGCTTTTAAGATAAAACACGCACGTGCTAACAAATCGACCTGCCAACCCTCCAGCTCAACGAAGTATTATTGTATGTTACGGGATCGGCATCATCAGGTTGTCAGTCCTCCGGGTTCCTCCAACTGCTAAACAGAGAGGGGTATATGGTTTAACGTCCACTCGACACACACTAGGTCATTTCGAATCCCCATTTGTACGTGACAAGGAGTAGGATCGCCTGTCCATCCTCGCCTGTCCACCGGTTTCCTCCAACTGCTAAAGAGAGTGAGGGGAGGTGTAACGTCCACTCGACACAAACTAGGTCATTTCGCGACTAACATATAGTTTAATTTCAATAATCGCTTGCACGTATGGATCTTTAGCAGTGGGAGGAAAGCAGAGGACCCGGAGAAACCCCACGATGTTGGACAGGCGATACTACCCCTTGTCGCGTACAACGGGGGATTTGAAATCACGCCAGTTGACTCAATGACAGGCTTTACGATAAAGTGCGCATGTGCTAACAAATCGATCCTGCCAACCCTCCAGCTCAACGAAGTATTATTGTATGTTACGGGATCGGCATCATCAGGTTGTCAGTCCTCCGGTTTCCTCCAACTGCTAAACAGAGAGGGGGATGTGGTTTAACGTCCACTCGACACAAACTAGGTCATTTCGGGACTAACATATGGTTTAATTTTATTTCAATAATGCACTTGCGCGTAGGCGTCTTTAGCAGCGGGAGGAAAGAGGAGGACCCGGAGAAAACCCACGATGTTGGACAGGCTTGTCACGTACAACAGGGGTTTCGAAACCACGCCAGTTGACTCAATTACAGGCTTTGTGATACTGCGTGCACGTGCTAACCATTCGCCATCCAACCCCCACCCCACTACTAAAGACCCCTACGCGCAAACGAATTATTGGAATTAAATTAAACCATATGTTAGTCCCGAAATGACCTAGTTTGTGTCGAGTAGACGTTAAACCTCATTCCCCCTCTCCCTCCCCCTCTCTCTCTCTCTCTCTCTCTCTATCTCTCTCTCTCTCACACACACACTTTGGCTTATAACTATCCGATAAATCAGTGTGGGACGACCTTGAAATACAAGAAAACTAATTTGGCTATCTTGTAATTACAAGATAGGCTATCTTGTAATTACAAGATAGGCTATCTTGTAACTACAAGATAGCTATCTTGTAACTACAAGATAAGCTATCTTGTAATTACAAGATAGCCTATCTTGTAACTACAAGATAGCCTATCTTGTAACTACAAGATAGCCTATCTTGTAACTACAAGATAGCTATCTTGTAATTACAAGATAGCTATCTTGTAAATACAAGATAGTCAGAAGGCTTTGGCTATCTTGTAATAACAAGATAGGCTATCTTGTAATTACAAGATAGGCTATCTTGTAACTACAAGATAGCTATCTTGTAACTACAAGATAGCTATCTTGTAATTACAAGATAGTCAGAATATTTTTTTTTCATTTGATTGACCCTTATGGGCTTCCGTATATTTACTATCAAACATGCAATTCATATTTCAAAAAAAAAAAACCTTCCGATGTATTTATAAAAGAGGAAGGTAAGACACTTTTCTGTTGACGTTTCTTTTCCGTGAAGTACCTCTGTCGCTATTTACTTCAAAATAGTGAATAAAATTGGGTTACAATACAAATTAACTTCCCAGTTCCTTTCCATGTATATTTCTTTCGATAAAAACACACGTTTCAGATTTTTAAAAAAATGTAAAGTCAATTTTTTTGCCATAAATCACTCGAGATTTTTTACATTTTATCGACATTTGAGTAGAAATGACGGAAGTGGTAATAAGGGAGAAAACTCTGTCATCTGATCTGACCCGAATGACTCATTTTCATTAGGCCGAATGAAAAATACTTGAAAAGTATCTTTGGCGCACAAATTTGAAATTGAAAATAATCAAAATAAGCTTTATTCTGGGAGTATGTGCGAATTTAATCAAGTTTCTCTTTATAATTGGTTGCTAGAAAAGTTAGAAGTTTGTAATGGGAATGATTATGTTGATTTAACTAATCGACATTACGAAAAGGTAAGCCGAATAAAAATACTGGAAAATCACATGCGGTCAAAAATATTCTTTACTAAAAATGTCTTTCCAGTTCCAGCTTGACCTGTTATGACCAGGATGTGTCCATTTGCCACTAAATTGAACGCATATTTTTGACATTCATCCTTTATTCAATATATTTTTGACCGCATGTGATTTTCACGTATTTTTCATTCGGCTTACCTTTTCGTAATGCCAATGAATTCCAAGAAATCGTAAATAAAGGTGTGTCGAATGAGTCGTTCGGGTTACTTTAATTGACAGAGTTGTCTCCCTTATTACCACTTCCGTCATTTCTACTCAAATGTCGATAAAATGTAAAAAATCTCGAGTGATTTTTGGCAAATAAATTGACTTTACATTTTTTTAAAAATCTGAAACGTGTGTTTTTATCGAAAGAAATATACATGGAAAGGAACTGGGTAGTTAATTTGTATTGTAACCCAATTTTATTCACTATTTTGAAGTAAATAGCGACAGAGGTACCTCACGGAAAAGAAACGTCAACAGAAAAGTGTCTTACCTTTCTCTTTTATAAATACATCGGAAGGTATTTTTTTTTTAAAAATATGAATTACATGTTTGATAGTAAATATTATATCATTTAGCATCAAATATGGATAAAATAAGATTAAAAATTTAAAAAATGTTCAGAAAAAAACAGAAACTCAAAAAATTTGAAAAATCACATAGTTGTCAGGTGTGCCATAGGCATAGTCCAATAAGGGCCTTCCTGTCCCCATGTACCTGTGCTCTAAATTACACAGGTATACATACAAATTGAGCTTTTTAAACAGAGAAATAATTTTTATACTGATGTAGGATCACTTTGTGATGTAATTTCATTGATGCAAGGCATTATTTTTTTTTTATGTAGCTGAGCGAGGGGGTGGAAGACCCCCCACCCCGGTTCCGCCCCTGCATATTACCTGAATAAATTTTTTTTATTTATATTTTTATCAAGTATGATCTTTACACCATTTTATTATTTAAATGCAATAACGTCTTGTTCTATGTCTCAGTATAATGCACCTTTATGTGACAGATGTGTGATGTACATGTGTGTAATAATAAACAAGATAGACTGTACATGTACACCAGCGTTTTAGATTTAAGACTGTCTACATCAGCACAGTTGGTGCTGACAGGATGTTAAACTACATTTCAGTTCATTTCATTAGATTGAAGAGCTTTACTATAATGCCCATGGAATCTATTTTCACCCCTGTATTTTAATGAAACACTCCTTATAGTGGTTCCCCACAATAAAGATGTGTATCTATATTTTTGAGCCATAGATTACCACAAAATAACTGCCAAAAAGATTTCTGAAGCTAAATTATACATTACACCTAGAGGTTGTCGTAGAACGGAAGTTACCTATTACTCCAATAATGGGGTAAAAAAATGTGTTCAAGGTTTCTGATCTATTCTGAAACAAACTTTGCCAGGGATTCTCTGGCCACACAGAATAAACAATTTAAAGTTGACAAAATGAAATGAAATGAAATGGGGTTTAACGTCTTACTCTTTTGCACCTAACCTGGGCTAATGGAAGACGGGCATACGCCATACAGTGTGCTATGAGGGAAATTGAATCTTTTACGTGCACTCCAATTTGTACACGAGACCTCGGTTTTTCCGTCCCATCCAAACAACTAGGCAGCTGTCCTTGTCAGGCCCTCATTCTGCATCTCTGACAAGGGGAAATCACGCCGGAAAATCGAGATGAACTTTCTCGGCCAATGCAGGGATCGAACACCCGACCTCCAGGCTAGCGAACCAGCGCCTTATCCACTTAGCCACCGTGACCCCTTTAGAGTTGACAGTTGACCACTAACACACAGCATATTGAGAGTTGACAGTTGACCACTAACACGCAGCTTATTGAGACTAAAACAGATTTTGCATTAGACAGAGATTATAATGGAATAAACAAACACAATAGATTGGTTGTGTTGTAAGAAGTACTCATACAGTACGAAAAATGCCTAATTTGTATTATTGTAGAATAACTGTCCTTCAGACTACCCAGTGATTCAAGGTCTCTACTTTCTAAACTTAGGCTACCTGTCTACAGCTAGCTCTACAGAAGTATGACATAGATGTATCACTCTGATATCAGAGCGGACCCCTTGCGCCCCCCCCCCCCCCTAATTTTTTTACTGCTGAAAGTGCCTTTTCCCAGACCCAAATATATCCTCTCCGAACGTTTACTTATACGAAAGTATCAGCCAAATAGCTCTTGGAATGTCTACAGATGCAAGGAAATGACGGATAATTGTCTTGGGGGACCCTAACCCCCTCGCAGCGGCATGCCCCGTCTCCGCAATAACTGCCCTTTATTTTGCGGCGCCCCCCCCCTTCAAAAATTCCTAGATCCGCCCCTCTGATCTTCATCGTTTATTTTTATTAAATATCTTAATTTTCAGCACATTATCCATGTTAAAATAATTTCATTATTTAATTAAGAAAGCAAAACCATAATATCTACAAGACCCATCATAAAGTTTTAGTCAACTTCCATAGGTGGATTGTATATATTTTCTGCAGAGAATGCTTAATGTCGCAAAATATTAATTGTAGATATCTACCAATTTGGATTCAATCGGATTAATAATAAGACCCTTCAAATGGTGGCACTGGAATGTTTATATTGTCTGCAGAGGATGCTGATGTTGCACAAATTGTAATTGATCATTTTTTTGGAAGTATTGAATACAATTATTGAACCATTGTTGGAATGATGTTCCTTTTAGAAATTCAGCTTTCACAATGTAATATAATTTACAATGGATTCAAAATCCTGGAAAAGATTATCAGTGGGTTTAAGAATTACTACTGTTAATAATTTATTATCTTTATTCTACATTTCAACAAATATAATATACAATAAATAAAAACATACAATAAATATCACAGTATTGGACGGTAATATCACTCATTTATACACAGTTATATATGCAGCATTATTGCGCACTCTGATGATAAAGGGAGAGAGAGAGACAGAAATGGGGTTTAACATCCACTCGACACAAACTAGGTCATTTTGGGACTAACATATGGTTTCATTTTATTTCAATAGTTCGCTTGCGCGTAGGGGTCTTTAGCAGTGGGAGGAAACCGGAGTGCCCAGAGGAAACCTGATGACAAAGGATAGAGCACACAATATGCATGATGACAGAAACGATAGACATCATTTGACAAAACTGTATAGAAGAGTATTTATAGTACACTATTGTATATTTAAAGACAGAACTGATATTGAGATATAATAGAAACATTATTTGGGGTATTTCTAGATGTTGCTTTAGTTTGTAAATATTTATGCAATTCATGAAATAAAATTTTAAACATATCTGGATTATTGTGTGGTTTTAATAATTAGGTTTTCCCAAACCGGACTGAGGAGTCAAATAAAGTTTGAGAAAGATAGTAACAATATTATTCTTATGTGTTTAATTACACATTAACAATGGGGTTTAACATCCACTCGACACAAACTAGGTCATTTCAATTTTATTTTCATAATTCACTTACGCAAAGGGGTCTTAGCATAGGGAGGATACCAGAGGATCCAGAGAAAACACACGAGGTTGGACAGGCGACACTACTCCTTGTCACGTTCATCCAGAGAATCAAAACCACGTCAGTTGACTCAATGACAGACCTTATGATCCAGCGCGTACATGCTAACTATTCATCAATCCACCCTGCTTCCTAAAGCAGACAACGACTTCTGGTGACCTAATCTACATGCAAATTTGGAAACAGAATTCCAGATTAATACAGTACTTTGTGAATTGTTCTAGTGAACAATCAAGCTAGTTACATTCTTATCTGTCTGCCATAAAATAATCAATATCAAGCAAAACCTGTCAAAAACTCAAGCTTTTTATTGATTCTATTAGCATGTATAAGGGCAGATATAAGATTGACGTCTGCCTCCATGACAGAAAAATAATTATCTATAAAAAGCTGGTATTAGCTTTATAGGCACTGAAACAAGTGGACATAAATGTGGCCTACAGGATGGGGATGGAGGTCTCACACGGGGCATATAGTCGCTTAGATTGGGTGAAAAACGAGGTCATGTGTACACATTGATGTGCACGTAAAAGAACCCTTGACAGTTGGAATTAGAAATAAAGAGAAGTGCGTAGTGCCACTGTCCGTACAAAAATTGTCTCGTATAACACACTGTATGGCTTATACCTGTCTTCATTAGACATAATTTTAACAAGAACCGGATTTAAATTCATGAAATAATATCCATGGAATGTCTGGTGTTAAAACCATAAAACATTGCCATGATGATCATCTTCATTCAACATAAACAGTTACGCTTAATTTAAATTATTTTTTGTCTTTTGAAAGTTACCCGAGCACAATCAATATTACATTAGTTCATCAATATCAACTTGATCTGAGGAAACTGTTGGTCGAATAAATTCTGGGTCGATTGTTAACCCACCACCAAGTCTTTCTTCTTTGCTGATCGCATCCAATATTTCATTTACCAAGGCAACACAAGATGAACTCAGTTTAACTGTATTAAATTTATCTAACTGGCCAATCTGAGATCGTATAAAGTCTAATTCACGAGCTAATAACTGTCGATCTCTCATCAAACGTGTTTGTTTGGCTAGAATCTGAATCAACTGAAAAACAAAACATGAAAAAATATGTGACTCAATTCAAAGCTTTTACCAGTTTGAATAGAGCAGCTAAAAAATCTATTTTAGAATAGTTAAAAACAGTTGACCATCGAAAGAAATTAGAGATGCCATACTGAATCCTCTATGAAACTCAATACCACAACAGCCATTTCTTGCATAAATTTTATTAGCATACCATCATTAACAGAACAAAGTACACGTGCAACTAGGTATGTAGACGCGTACACGTAAATGTACAGTAAATAAAGATATTAAACTTAACATCATCGAAGTAAGGCAGCATAAAATCATGAGATTAAACCGTCTGTTTACACTGAAGAAAATCCTGTGATCTGCAGTAAACTGTCGTCAACCAATCATTAAAATTACCCCCCACCCCCGACTGATTGGTTACTCAACTGAATGGAATTCTTTCAATCAAACAGAAATTAAATAAAAAATTCAGGCAAAAAGACCATGGCAGACACATCTAATCATGTGTCACAATTCTGCTTCAACCACAAAACTGTGACTGACTTAATCTTGTGTCACTCAAACTAACAAACAAGCACCATTGATGCTTTCCTACAACTGATTCAGTACAGAGGTGGTAATTACACTAAATAATGTATACATGTATTTACTAGACAGAGGTGTTTATTATATTAAATAAGGTATATATTTACTAGACAGAGAGAGAGAAATGGAGTTTAACGTACACTTGACACAAACTAGGTCATTTCAGGACTAACATATGGTTTTAATTTTATTTTAATAATTTGTTTGTGCGTAGGGGTCTTTAGCAGTGGGAGGAAACCAGAGGACCTGGAGAAAACCCACATGGCTGAACAGGCGACCCTACTCCTTGTCATGTACAACCAGGGATTCGAAACACTGCCAGTTGACTCAATGACAGGCTTTATGATACAGCACGCACATGCTAACCTTTACTAGACAGAGGTGTTTATTATATCAATTAAGGACTATATTTACCTGTTGTGACTGATGTTGGGCGTGTTCATCCATCATCTTTAAACGTTCGGACATCTTATCATGAACTTGAGCATGTTGATCGGATTGATCATCTAATGTTGATAGTCTAGCTACACTACGTTCTAATCTCAATCTCATTTCTTCATTTTCACGTGATAATTTACCAACTTCAGATCTAAAATCAAGAAAAAATAATCATTCTGTAAAGTTTTTAAAATACCCCAACAGAAATCAAAGACCAATGAAGGATGATGTATTTATTTGAAAATCACAAGGGAACAATATGTAGGGGACACATTATACGATATCTATATTAATGATTATAAAACTATATTTAAAATGATTATGATGTGGAGTCTAATTCAGGTAGGTGTAGGGAATTTAAGATAGAGGTTGTCAGGCAATGGAATGCATTCCCACAGCAGCTAAATCGTCTGAGCAGAAGACAAGGGTTCTCGCATATTCTTTTTGTTGTAAGTGATGGGGGCATTTGCAAGACAATTTCATAGAGATCAGAGTTTAACTTTCATTGTTTCAGTATTTTTGGTTTTACAAATACAATTAATGCATATAAATTCCACACAGTTCAGATGATAACTTTTGTTGTTTGAGCGTTCACAAAGTAAAACAAGTGCCATATAACTCAAATAACTGTAGAATTAACGGAAATTGATCAAATTCAATAGGCTTCTTTGTTTCTGTAATTTAAATGCTGGATATAAATTTCGTACAGAGCAGATGATAACATTTGTCATTGGAGCATTCACAAGGTTCAACAAAGTGAAAAAAGGGCCATAACCCCAGAAGAAATTAACAGAAATCATTGAAATTAAATAGGCTTTTTTTTTATCTCATTAATTCTGACAACATATACAATTATCATAACAATCAGATGATAAATGTGGGCTGTACAGTGTTCACAAGAAATTGTGGATGACGGATGGACAGGGGTGGTGGCAATATACAACCACATTTCATATGGGTGTATAAAAAGTGTTTGATAGGCATTTATTGTGTTATAGAAAAGGTGTCAACGTCTATACTTAATAAGATTTTCCCTTATAATAACAGATCGGTGTGAGGAATATGGTTTGATAAGGTCTAAGGCTAGAGCCACTTTGGATGGTAGATATATGGTAGATACGTCAAGTCAACACAATCCTATATTTCAACTGAATTCAAAGAGGTTTAGTTGTTTTTATCAAAGTTGTTGGCATACATAAAGTGATATTTTGTCATTTGATACAATAATGTTAATTTAAAGCTTATCAGGGCAAACAAAATAAATCTAAGAGATTCAACTCTTTCAAACAACAATGTTGGCAAAACATAAAGTGATATTTTGAGATTAAAAGATACATTATGTAAGATTTAGATAAAGAACTGGTCGTTCTTACAAAAATAGTTAAAAAAATAGAGAATGCAAATGAATATATTGAAACTTTCATTCAAATTACTTTATTGTGAGTGAAGTTTTCAGTGTTTATAGTTTTGACAAAATGTGCGCATTGATTGTTAATCTTCATGACCATGGTGCTGGGTGTTCGAGGCTTAGCCTTGCTTCTGCATTTTTAAATGAAATCATTAAATGGCTGAACTGTTCTAATCTACTTAAACTCAGAGCCATTGGATAGCATTCAAAGTTGAATATGATCTTGCCAGGTTAATAAGTGTCTAATTAATAATTGACATAATATTTAAGTTCTATAGAAAGATTTAGCTCTTGGATAATGCCTCTTTAAATACAATACATATGCCTTCTGGCCAAAACAAAATAAATCAAGAGGTTTGGCTCTTTTAATCAATGATATTGGCAGTTGGCAAAACACATAGCCATATTTGATATTAAGTACGATTTAATGGTCGAGAGCGAGACATTAAATAAATATATTGATACTGCACGAGGTAGTAGCCGAATGTTGTTTCAATGTATTACGCAATGTCTTTAGCTCGAGACCATTAACAAACTTAAAATACAGACACCATCCTGCATGTGCATTTCAATGAAATACGTCACGTGGGTCCAATATTTCATCTAGTATAGGTAATGTCCAATTGGTAAGTTGTCCTACATTATTGTAAATAATGGTACGCCAACATCAAAGGATGACATGACATATGTATTTTAAAGGGCCAATCCCGATAACTTTTTGGGGAATAAAACTGCTTAATTAAAATCCCTTATAACCCATTATCTAAGACCGATCAACTAACCCGATATAACTTAAACCTGACAGTCTTCATCTGGAAATGGAGACCGTTGTATTATACAGTATCTGGATAGAACCAGACTTTTTTCTATAAAAATGATATGTAGGTGAAATTTACCTTTTGTTATCAGTACAGTACATGGGTCATTCACTGTATAGACCTCTCAAGAAACGAGAATCAATTATCAGGTCACCCAATCAAAAAATTGACCCGAAATCTTAAAAGGGTTACGTGTCCGGATAAGCAGTGTTGATGTTAACGTCAAAACGACTCAATATTTTGAGCTGAAACATTGAGCCAAGGTATATATACCATGCCTCTATATTTTGGTCCATAAATTTCATAAATGCTTGGACTTTAATTTTTGAGACTCTGTTCTTATCGGGATTGTCCCTTAATTAATTAATAAGGAAATAAATCGAACATAAGTCTACTGTGCATATATAGTCTACATAATTAATTACCCCAAACTCCTTTTCTCAAAAACATTCCAATATAATCCAGACTCTTAGATTTTATCAAATTTATGAAAAGGATTGTTTACCTTGCAATGGTTCTTTTGTGACATTCCAACTAACAATCCAAGAATGATTCAGTGCTTCAATGGCAATTGTAAAAAACTTTCTCAACTTAACAATGACATTATTGACATTGTCTGAGAAATAGAAAAGATTTTTTTAAAAGAAAAAAAACTCATTTTTCTTTTTGTCTGTACTTACATTACCATCAATAATTCAACCCGGTTTAATCATTGAAAATAGTTCTACATCATAATCTATGTGGTGGCTTATTAACAATTTACTAATTCTTAAATAAAGGAGAAAATAAAAGTCAAGTTTACCGGTGTTTTTTAGTCATTTTATCCAGTTGAGTGGCCTGTTTTCTACACTCATCTCGTAATTTAAGAATCAGTCTATTCTGTTTATTCAGCATGGTATCCATTTCTGCATGCACTTGAGCTGTTAAGAAAGTATTCAACAATATCATGAGGAGTTTACACAGTGAAATAACCTGTAATATTGTAGGAAATCAAAAGCTGGAGTAGGCTTCGTACTACTTTGAAATGAGAAAGCATAAACTTTTTTTTAAATATTTCATGGCTGGGGATTTGCTGAAGGATAATGTGTACATCAAGGGGGTCCAATAGCCAAGTAACAATTTATAATATTCTGACTGCTTGTCATTTTGAATTACTCTTATGAACACGAGCGGCTCCAAGTACAATTTACAATTTTGATTGCTTGCTCATTTTGAAGTTCCAGCCTTAACAATGCCAGCAATGATGGTGTCAAAAAACAACGACAGGTACATAGGTACATGTACAAACATCCTAGTTTTACGCATCAACTGGGAATTTTGTCAGAACAGTGGTTTTATAGCCTACTCTGATTGACTCATACATGTATTGAGTTCCAACTGTCAGTGCGTACGTGCCAATGTGTACAGGCCCTATGTATACACAACTGACAAGGGGTCATGATGGCAGATAATCATGAGGAACGTTCTTGGAGCGAACCCGGTACCTCCATCAGAAGATGATGTGACTTTGGTGAACTGAACGCTTAGGAGTCTCAACATGATATAAAGATACATTTTATATAATTATCTCTAATTTCTCTACCATGAAAGCAGACATTAAACTCCTATTAGCAGACTTATTACTGCCCTTTGCATACTGATATACCTTGAACTTTTCGCCTAGAATCAATAACGTATGTTTGAGTTTACATTTTCTGATGGATTTTGCTTGATATTGGTGATGTTATGGCAGGCAGATAAGATGTCAATTGTCAATAACTAGATCATTTACAAGGATGATTCACAAAAGTAAAAAAAAAAATGCACTATTCTAATAGTAGGTGCAGAAGGACAACACTACACGCAAAATAAAAATCTACAAGATTAACCCACGGACAAGACATAAAACAGACATTGCACAAAAAAAAAAAAAAAAATAAACAAATATCATTATGTAAGAGGTAAATCTGCATCTTGTAGGTTTTTATTTCGGCATCAAGTGATAAATAAATTATCATTTAGATATTTATTCACATTACAAGCATGTAATCAATCTCGACTAGACCGCAATTTAATGATTTTATTAAAAGATAGAGATATTTAGATATTTATTCACATGATAAGCATGTAATCAATATCTAGACCGCAAATTAATGATTTTATTAAAAGATAGAGAAGTCTGGTTTAACGAAGTAACATTGTTACTATAATAAACAATCTATCATCACTATGCCACATCACATTGCTCTAAAATAAAGTAATTTGAATGAATATATTCATTTTGAATTACTTATTTTGGAACTATTATAGCACAATGACCTGCTCTTTATCTAAATCTTCATTCAAATACTTAAACACATTTTACATCCAATAACAAAAAAAAACATCATTTAAAAGGAACAAAACTTGAAATGTATCCATAAATAAGATTGTTGAATGAGATGGTTTTTGAACCTGAAATGATTCTAGAAATAAGAGAGAAATAGGATTTAACATCGACTTGACACAAATTATGTCATTTCGAAAGTAAAATATTGTTCAATTCAATTCTAATAACTCATATATGCATTTAGGGGTCTTTACATTAACTATGGGAAGAAATTAGAGAACCCAGAGTAGACCCACTGGGTTGGACACGTTACTAGATATATACCCCCCACCCCCCCGTCTTGTAACTACTTTCAACACTATAAGCTATTTAGTCTAGATCATCCAAAATAATGATTTAATGAATGTCCTGTCATCAAGACTATAATTTGACAATGAGGCCCTTCATTACAAATGAAACTCAATCCACAATGAAGCTGGAAAAAAGAAACAACCTTTTCCTCATGTAAATAGCAACCGCTTTCCAGGTTCTTATTCAAAATAAAATAGGCAGCCTTTGTGGGAATAGATTGTCGTCACTTCAACACAACCTAGATTATCATCACTTGTAAGTAATAGTTATCCAATATCAACCGCAGATTCAAAAAATGTAGTTATTTGTGGTTAATACTACTTCAAATTCAATTGTTAATGACTACAGAATGTTGTTACAGGGAAGAGCCACGTTAAAACATCAAGGGAGATATAGTCTGGAGGTGTGTATTCATAACGGCACAGAAATCTGATGAACTTACCATTTTTATCCTCCATTTCAGCAATAACACTTTTTAATTCGTTTTCTCGTTGTTTAGCTTGGTTAGATACAGCCTTCATATCTTCACTTCTACCTTGTTCTACACTGTGTCGTGATAGTTTGGCTAAATGTAACTAGAAATAAAACACATGATACAAATATACATTATCTACATATTAAAAACTTACACGTACCAAACTGCTTGAAGCTAACCTTTAAATAATTATTATTAGTAGTAACTCTTTAATTACGTAATATAATGAGCTGGGGCCGGTTGCTCAAAGCTCTGTTAACTTATTAACGATCCGTTAACATGGAGTAAATGGATCGTTAACTTTAATGGAAAGAAAGGTTGTTGCTGGAAGCCCTGTTAACTTTAACGGATAATGAAATTGACTTTCCAGCAACAGCAATTTAACGGTTAGGTTTCAATGAAATCTTATTACTCTCGACAGGTTGAATGATACCCAGTCTGTACTAATCAACCAAATATCATTCAATCTGATTAAAACACAGATCCTATTGCATTCTCTTTTTATAGTTCAAAATTTTGTTTTGTTTTTACTACACTTAGTTCTGGAAGAGTTGTTATACTACCAGCGTTCTTGATAATGTGAAGGATTAGCCAATGAAACGATCTATTTTGGGGTGTAATGCACGCAACTGGGGATAAACTACTAGAAACATCAAAGCTGATTGATTAATCAATGACTGACGTCAAAGGGTCAAAAGCTGCTTTACTACACCTGACATGACCTTCCAGTGCAACCTACCAGTCAGATCTTTATGTAGTGTAGGCCATCAAATGTATAATAAAAAAAGATGAAAGGAAATTTAGATCTGTATTTTAATTCGATTGACCAAATATAGACTTGTAACTGTATACAGTATGAATGAAAATCTAATGCAACTTGTATCGACACTTCATAACACAAGTCAGATTTCAAATATAAAGTTATCAATGAGGCTGCCTCAATCCGAAAATTAACAGATATCATTGATAAATCAACTGTAAATGACCAGAGGAGGAAATGCTCATTATCGAACTTGGTCATGGTACTGATGTCATGATATGATGAACCAAATTTCATCACTATCACTCAATTTAAATTAAAATCATCATATTCCGAGCATTGACTAAATTAAATTGCTTGTCTCTCTATAGCCTTTCACCACTTTCAGTTTTAGTATTCCACCTCTATTAGTAGCCGAGTTATTGTGTTCCACAGAGTTATTGTGTTCCACAGAGTTATTGTGTTCCACAGAGTTATCGTGTTCCACAAAGTTATCATTTTCCACAGAGTTATTGTGTTTCAAAAAATATGACAAGACAGCGGACAAAAAGAAATAATTGAATTTCAAAACTGCTTTATATGAATGCATTGCTTATCTGTGAAATATAACTTACTTCTCTTTCTAAAGCTTGAGTATTAGTTGTTAGATGAATACACTCTTCTTTAGCGTTTACTAATTCTCTTTCAGCAATATTTAAACGTCTGCGTAATTCATCAATTTCTGTCTTCTTTCTACTCTTTTCCTGAAAATATATCACAATAAAATTAATCAAATGATATTTGAAGGAAAAACAATAAATCAAATATTTTGATAATTCCTTTGAAAACTGAGTCAGTAAATTTGTTATGATTTATTCATCAATACATCTAGGCTGCAGAGAAATAAAAGCTATTGTTATAAATTATCAAGCAGATTTTTAAAATTAATTATCTAGTATCAAAATAGCTTCCGAAGTAAACTGAGTGTGTTAAAATGGCTGGGTTGTTGCGATAGACTTTTTATCTCTTTAAAATCAAGTAAAATAAATTCTGTTTTGGATTTTTTCAGGAACCATATTTTTAGATAACATTAAATTTTAGGTTTCAAGTAGATGACCTACAGATTTTTTAGTGTATATAAGGGAAGATACTTACCTCATCATTTTGTTTATGTAATTGATCAAGTTGACATCTCATCTTGGCAGCATCTTGTACAGCTGTTGATCTATGTATAGATGTACTAGTTGTTTCTGTTCTATACATCTCAGACATCTACAACAAAATAACAATATTTATTTTCCATCAATTAATTTTTAATCAATTTCACTTACATGTGTATAATTTGGAAAACAATAAACTTAGGGGGTGGGGGGGGGCCATAATAAGTAATTATCAATGATGTAATCTTAATTTCCATCAAATCGATCTTTAAGAAAGATATTTGCCACTGACATACTATATTTTCAATCTATGAGGAAGATACTGCCCCAATCTTGTTAGACACTGACCGAAAACATAAGCTAGGCAACAATGGGTGAGGTTATTTACCAACTTAAATACACCAGCAATGGGTGAGGTTATTTACCAACTTAAATACACCAGCAGTGGGTGAGGTTATTTACCAACTTAATACACCAGTTATTTACCAACTTATACACTAGCAATGGGTGGGGTTATTTACCAACTTAAATACATCAGCAACAAGTGAGGTTATTTACCAATTTATACATTAGCAATGTGTGAGGTTATTTACCAACGTAACGTTATTTACCAACTTTAATTCTATATTAACTGGTGAAGTTATTCATCAACTTAAATTTCAAAAATAACTTTCAGGATTTTGGGGGGGGGTCATGAGTTTAAGTAATTTTATGACTTGCAGAGCTTCAATGACCTTGTGTTCGAGATTATGTATTTCTTTAGAATCAATAAATAAAGTATTACCATTGTAGCTTCTTTATCACATTTTCTGAGTTCTGCCTTGATTTCATCAAGTTCATTAGATAAAGATGTTTTCTGTCTTTCGGTTCTCTCCATTTCATGTTGTAATACAGTATAATGTTCTGTTACTTCTTTTAACTATGGTAATTAAAATAATGATTTCATGAGTATTTACACAACGAATACACAAAGTCTAGTTTCCTGACCCATGTGGTCAACATATACTTTTACATCAGTTAGTTATGTTAAAAATTGAGCAAACCCCCACCCCCACCATAATCTTTCACTGAACTAGTTATAGAAAATCTGAACATACTAAGATTAAGGTATTTTAAACAAGCATACAGTCAATTCAACAACTAATGAAGAAGAGCATACAGTGTGTTATGAGGGAAATATTGCCAAGGCAGTGGTGCTATGGCCTACTCTTACATGGAATTCCAACTGCCAAAGTGTCTTTTATGTGCACGTCAATGTGTACCTGGGACCTTGGTTTTTCATACCATCTGAATGACTAGCCACTGACAAGGAGAAACCATGTTGGAAAATCCCAATGAACTATCTCTGCCAATGCAGGGATCAAACACGCAACCTCCAGACTAGCAAATGAAGACCTTAACAGAAGTGATAATGCATTTTTAAAACAAATCTCTTCTTTGCATTCAAGCCATATTTTACAGAGGGAGCCATGGAGGCTCAGTAAGTATGGCACTATCACCAACTTAAGTTAAGAATTTTTCTCAAAATTGTTTGCCTTATTACAACTAATATTTAGCCCTTAATTTAATGCATCAAATACAGCAATAACAAACTATGTACTAAGTTTTGTGTTACTGGATCAAAGATATTTCTCATAAATAGTGATTGAAAGTTGAGCAAATTCTTTACTTAAGTCTGAGAATGCTTTGAGAACTCAGGTCAGGCCAAAAAATGTCCCCTCATTAGCAAACTAGTTGACATTCGCCCATCTTCAATAGCAAGACTTTAAACCTCTTTTCATTTTATTCCATTATATTCTATAGAATTTGTACCTTTTTATTTAAATCTTCTATGATAGCTTTACTTTCATTTCTAGCAGATTGTCTCTCCATCTCCATCTTACGGTGTGTATCTGTTACGTGAGCTTCAAATCTATCTCTCATATTACTCAACTCATCAGCAAACTGTTCTTTCTGTACTAAAGCCTGAAATTCAAATCAAATAAAATATTGATATGGGCTTTTACATATTTCAACAAAATATTATTAAATCAGCATGATTAACACCAGATTCTTATATTAGAGAGAGAGCATCTGGCCAGATGTTGTCATTTTGTTACCCAATCTGTAAGTTTAATAAAACAAAGGTAAAACAACACAAGGGTAAAATAAGAAATGATAACAAATGGAATGATAGTTCTCCATAATAATAGGTTCCCACTATCACAATTCACGCAACAATTGAAATCGTGATTTTAATCATGGAGTAATGGTTGTGATTCTATCATATATTGAGGTCAGTCGTAGCAACTCTGGTGACCGTATTGACAACGTATCTGCACGTAGAAGCCTGTGGACTCAATTCAGACAATCCTATCGTTATGCATTGCATGACAGTGGGAACCTGGCATAAGAAATAGGTGAAAGAATTGGTAACTGTGTAGCACTAAAGCAATTTTGTCACCCCATCACAATTGGGACTACAGAGTTATATAAATACAATAGAGTATGGCACCATGCTAATAAGAAAAAACCTTAGAAAATAATGGAATTCTATTTGAAATCGTAAACTGTAAAATGGCCAAGAGTGATTTTAGCCATTCTATTTGAAACCGTAAACTGTAAAATGGCCAAGAGTGATTTTAGCCATCCCTATGAATCATGACTGTTCTGGCTTGAGTCGGTGGCATTCCCTTTGATGTTATATTACTTTATTAGATATGAGATCTGTCAGAAATCTTAAATCCTGTACATATTACCTCATATTAATAAAGTTAGATATATTATGATAATTTACCTCTGTTTGTTCTAATTGAGCTTGTTCCACTAATTCTATTCCTTTTTTCATTTGTTGATAAGCTTCTTCTTCTCTTCTCGTCATATCTGTTAATTTAGTTTTTAAACTCATACAATGTTCCATTAATTCATCTCTCTCTCTAAATAAAACATTTATCAATAGATGTTAATCTTAATTTCTTAAACAATGAGGAGTCATGGTGGTTCATTCATTATGGTGCTGGCTCCCTCATGAGATAATTTCTCATAATTTTCCACCTGTTTTCCTCTTGTCAATGTGTCTAGTGATGAGATAAAAAAAACCATCAGCAGGTTAAACTTGGAAATCCAAAAAAGAGTAGGCCATTGTGCTGCTGTCCAGGCAAAATCTTTCTAAAAGCTTTAACACAATTTCATTTCTTAACAATACGGTTACTACTATCCAATTGAGGTGCAAAGCCTCTTTGATTAAAGTAAAATCAAAGTGTTGACAAAATATAAAAATCAAAATTCATGCCCATTTAATCCTGAAAATCACTAGAAGTAGTAGATACTATGGTTTGGGTGGAAAAATTCCAATTAATTTAAATTGGTAACCAATCTTGTAGAGCCAATACTAGGCTAGTTTAACCAACACATGACAAGGGAGTTGGTTATTTGAATATTTGTATGGTGAAACACCATTCAATGACATCATGTCAGGCCTGCGTCAAGACAACTGAGCACATTTCATTCTTTCACTTCAGGTGAACCAAGTTGTTCAAATGTTGGAACTAACGTTAGATTACTACTTGATCTACCAGACGCAAAATGACATCTTACTTTGTAATCCTATCAATAGCTTGTTGATGAAAATTTCTCTGTGTGTCTGAGAGAAAGGTATTAACTATCAAACCATTTTCATGTGTTGGTATTGTATCATGCATTCTCATCTGGGATTTCAAATCTTCAACAGTCTGTTCATATTTATGAACTTCATTTCTAAAACAAAATAACAGAACAATAACAAATTAATATGAATTTCTAATACAAGGTAAAAATAATACAGAAATAACTAACTAACTGACTTATGTCACACGGATCCTTCTCATAACAAGCTTCATTGCTGTTGTACAAAAATATAATTAATATTCACAGGTGTCATATCTTATTAACTTTTAAATCACTTATTTTTAAAAACTTCAGTATATCTTATCTGTTTTATCTATTTTATATAGAGGTGCCATATTTTTTTGTAAACCACTTATTTTATGTGATTTTATACTGTTATTGTTAAGAGCATTTTAACACTTTGTCGTGTTGGAACCTGTGGTATAGAAAGTTGTCAATATTGTGTTGCCTATCTTGTATTATGTAATCTTTGGGGGGGGGGGGATGGCTGAATGGTTAGCATGTGTGCGCTGTATCATAAAGCCTGTCATTGAGCCAACTGGTGTGGTTTCGAATCCCCGGTTGTACGTGGCAAGGAGTAGGATCGCCTGTACAATGTTGTGGGTTTTCTCTAGGTCCTCCGGTTTCCTCCCATTGCTAAACACCCCTACGCGCAAGCAAACAAGCCAACAGTGAGGCTGATGTCCCCCGCCGAAATCCCAAAATAAATAGATGACACATATTAATTAATCGCACATTTATTTTTTTCAAACGTATCGACCAATCAAACTGAACACGAAGTGTCATCCAAAAATTGCTTATTTCTGCCTACCGTAAGAAGAAAATGCTAATCTTCGAAGTCCATCAAGGCATTGACCTAATAAGCATACATACCAATTTTGAACATTTTAACTCAATTCGAAGGAGAGTTATTGTGTTCCAAACTCTCAGCAAATCAAATTGCTTATCGCTCTGCTTACCCTGAGCAGAAAATGCTCATTATCGATCATAGTCAAGGTATTACTGTAATGAAACTATACACCAAGTTTCATCACTCTCACTTAATTAGAACTAAAGTTATCGTGTCTCAAAGCATCAACCAATCAAATTGCTTATCTCTGCCTACCCTAAGCGGAAAATGCTCATCTTCGAACTCCATCAAGGCATTGACCTAATAAGCATATACACCAAGTTTGAACATTTTAACTCAATTAGAAGGAGAGTTATTGTGTCCCAAAGTCTCGACCAATCAAATTGCGTATCGCTCTGCTTACCCTGAGCAGAAAATGCTCATTATCGAACTTATTCAAGGTATTACTGTAATGAAACTATACACCAAGCTTCATCACTCTCACTTAATTAGAACTAAAGTTATCGTGTCCCAAAGAATCAACCAATCAAATTGCTTATCTCTGCTTACCCTAAGCGGAAAATGCTCATCTTCGAACTCCATCGAGGCATTGACCTAATAAGCATATACACCAAGTCTGAACATTTTAACTAAATTAGAAGGAGAGTTATTGTGTTCCAAAGTCTCGACCAATCAAATTGCGTATCGCTCTGCTTACCCTGAGCAGAAAATGCTCATTATCGATCATAGTCAAGGTATTACTGTAATGAAACTATACACCAAGTTTCATCACTCTCACTTAATTAGAACTAAAGTTATCGTGTCTCAAAGCATCAACCAATCAAATTGCTTATCTCTGCCTACCCTAAGCGGAAAATGCTCATCTTCGAACTCCATCAAGGCATTGACCTAATAAGCATATACACCAAGTTTGAACATTTTAACTCAATTAGAAGGAGAGTTATTGTGTTCCAAAGTCTCGACCAATCAAATTGTGTATCGCTCTGCTTACCCTGAGCAAAAAATGCTCATTATCGAACTTAGTCAAGGTATCACTATAATGAAACTATACACCAACTTTCATCAATCTCACTTAATTAGAACTAAAGTTATCGTGTCCCAAAGCATCAACCAATCAAATTGCTTATCTCTGCTTACCCTAAGCGGAAAATGCTCATCTTCGAACTCCATCAAGGCATTGACCTAATAACCACATACACCAAGTTTGAACATTCTAGCTCAATTAGGAAGAGAGTTATTGTGTCCCAAAAAGTGTGACGGACAGACAGACGGACAGACAGACGGACAGACAGACGGACGAACCCATTTTAATAGTCCCCCAACTTTCTTCGAAAGGCGGGGGACAATTATTGAAATAAAATTAAACCATATGTTAGTCCCGAAATGACCTAGTTTGTGTTGAGTGGACGTTAACCCCTATTTCTCTGTCTCTCTTTGTTGATAAGTTTTACTTCATCACCTATCAGTTTTAAGAAATCTGTTATGGTTAATGTAATAACAGTAAGAGCACTTAATGCTTTTAATAAATCAAGGGCAATTTATTGCACTCGAACAATTGAAGGTTATATCAGTATGAAAAAATAAAAAATAACCAACAATTACCACTTTTGTGTCAACCTACCTTGCATGTAGTAACTGTGTTTCTAAGCGTTCTGTTTTTGCAGCATGCAAAGAACTCAATCTTTCCTGAAAAAAAGTTAATAAATATAAATTAAGTTTCGGTTATTGATACCTTTTCCCTCAATATTACCATAATAATACATTTTTAAAAATTTACACAAAAAATGACAACTTACCAGTTCAATTTGCCATCTTTTATAGTCGGTACGAGACATTCCTGTATTCATAACATCTTTAACTACGTCATCTAAAGCTCCAGTTAACTTGAAAAACACAAGAACTAACCTTTACAATCAAATAATCAGTTAGAATAAAATGAGGTTTTAAAGCATCAACATAATAATTTGGTCTGTTTGAGTTAAAAAAATAAAATAGAGAAGTTACCTTATTAATATCACCACCTTCCCTGATGATTTCGTGTATAACTGTTGTTTTTAATTCTTGATGAAGATTCTTATTTTCTTCTAGTATTTCTGATAATTTTAGTTGTAAAACTGCTAACTCTTCCTGTATTAAAGAAAATAATGACTGTTTTATCCTTTGTCAGTTTCAACAAGCAAAATAGTATAAAAATCATTGTCACTTTTGACATCAGTGGTGCTTAGGTTTTGCTTGTTTCTCACATTTTATTTACAAGAAAATTAACTTCTATATATGTTCTCTTCTCTATCCAGAAATCAAAATACATTCTATAAAAACTAAACATGTGTACGGAAATTACTCAATTCTATCAGGGGGTTATCATCTGGGAATGTGTAAATTAAAGGGAAGTAATTCAAACTTAACAACCCTAAAGTCATATTATCTCCCCTTAGACCACAACAGATCATTCCTGGTGGTATTTCTGGAAGAAATTTGCAGAAGAGTTTTTCTTAAAAAATATTATTCAAATTCAGGGCTGTGACATATTAAAAAATACTTCTAATCAAATACTATTAACGTGCCAACAGACAATTTAGACTGACAAAAATTACTTGTCTGGACCTTATTTTTTTCAATAGTCATGCAAGGTGAGTCTGCTATTTAAACTGAACTGCTAAATTCATTTTTAATTGGTGTTATATGTATTTGTGAATTGTTTATATAAATTTACTTTAATATATCTGTTTTCCGTTTCAAGTTGATTGGTATAGCCAACTTGATTCTGTAATATCTGTGCTGCTTCCTCTGCAGTTGGAAGAGGTCCAATTGGTATGGAGTTCTCTTTTTCTGGAACCTAAGCAATCAAACCAGAAGAACATGTATAGATAAAATAGAGATTTTTTTTGATTAAATAAATGTAATAATAATAAATAATGCATAGTTACATGAAGCTCAAAAAGCAGAAGATTAACAAGGCTGGAATCTTTGCAATTGCATTTTTATAGTTTTTCGATTTCGCAAAAGAATATAAGACTCTCTCTTCTTTGAAGATCCTCACAAACCAGGTAAATATTAAACTGAGATAAGCACCATTAATACATTTTATTTCCGTGCAAGATATCTGATATTCTTAATGTATAACATGAGTGAGGTAAGGATGTTAGTGGATTGGAATACATTTTGTGATGGTTGTGATGGATAATTTAATGTAAAAATGGTTAATCGAAACTTTGTTTATTATTGTACCAATGTTAGTAATGACAATTGAGGCTAGCCCAAAATTGAATTGCTACTTGGTTCAAATTTAAGCCTTTTGAAAGAAAATTTCAGCATATTCTGTTTTCTTTATTTATCATTTTTACTATCATAATGTCACTCTATTAAGATATATATGAGCAGAAGAGAAATGACAAAGTTACCTCCTTATCTTGTAACATATGACGAAGTTGTTGAGCAGCATCTCGATATTTTGGTGGACGATTTTCCAGGTCATGCCAAGTCAATGTTCTAGGATGAACAGCTTTTATCAAATCATCTTTAGCTCTAATTGGAGAAGCATGTCTTGCTGAGCCATGAGTAGGAGACTTTGCACTTCTAGGAGGAGAAAGGTTTCTTCTTTGTGTGGTATGTAGTGATTCTTTCAACTCATTTATGCTGTCATTGGCCCTATCTGGAATATATATAAAGTATAAAAATATCAAAACATTTCAATTTTAAAACTCTTTGTAGGGTGGAAAAGCGTTTTTAATTTACATTTCTACAAATAGTTTCTACAATACCTGGGCATTGGGATGGCAAATTAAACCTGATTTCACTTTATACCAGATGAGATCATCGGTCTAAAACTGGCAATACATGTATATTTCCCTGGTTCATCACAGAATTTTGGCACAAAAAAGTAAGAGGGTCTCATTTGAGTAAAATAAAAACAGATCTAAATCCTTTATCATTAATTATTGACCAGTCCCTGTATTATAATAATAATGGCATACCACATAATCCATTAACTAATATTGATGAAATAAATAGTGATTTAATTTTAACACAATGTCATATGCCAGACAATATAAAATTAGCAAAATATTTTACATATTGTGCCTTGACAAAACCAATTGAAAATTAACAAAAAGGTCATATCCTATTAATTAAATCTATAAAATCTTATATTATTGGAAAAGAAGACACATGTTTACAATCTATAAGAAGTTATAAATGTTTAAAAATCATTGATCACCTATTTTGGTATGGGAATTAAAGGAATTTACTTTGTAACAAGTTTAAGTAGGTTTACTGTGCATGGTGTGGGACTTAAACAAATCCTCATCTGTAATATTTATTTTGTTATCAAATTGAAATGAAATGGGGTTTAACTTCCAACCATCTTCTTCACTGACTAGGCAAAGGAAGAATGGCATACAGTATATACATACATGTATATGACACTGCCACACAGTCCCATGACTATGAGGGATATTTTGGCCTGGACTGAGGCTAGGACACTTAATCTTATTTCAAATTACACTGCCTAGGGTTCTCTTAGCTGCACTCGAATCCAATGTCAATGTGTACACTGGACCAATTTTAATTTTTTACATCCAATCCAAATGACTAAACAGCCCTGACAGACAGTTGTTTGAAACTGAAAGGAAAATATGATTATTATGGTAGCTTTTTATAAATTGTGCAGTTTGAATTATGAATTATCGAGATTCGATAGCGTTACAATGGGTGTAGCACCATGGACCTTATAATAATAATGTTATAATGTCCATGGTAGCACCAACACACCATTGTATTCTTTAACTCGAAGCACAGCAGGTCAAAAGATGCACTAATTATCTTGTGGCCGATTGATGATTTCAGTTGAGTTTGTCAATATTCATATTCACATTCTGACATTGTCATGTTTTGACATGTTTACATTTTTTAACTGAAGAAATCTGAAGTAAAACTAATCATTATATACCCAACCTCTTATAGAGCGCTGATATTTATGAACTTCATCATCTGCGTCGTATTCCTCAAAACTGTACATGTTTTTAAAATCCTCTAATTAGAAATATGTGTCGATTTTTGTAGTTACAGGCGTTTTTTTTACACCCGGCAAATTTAATACCGGAAGTTTACATCCGTCAACTGACATGCGTAAACGGTTAAATGTGGCACGAGCAGACAGACTAAAGAAAGAAGGCGGGGCATCAAAGTCGATACCGTACACTGGATACTCTACTGTATTTGGACAGGAAAGAGAATTGGCACGTTTTAGCTGTAAATATAGGTTGCATGAAAGACAATGGATGAGGTTAGTGGGCATTTTGACCTTGTTTTAGTTTGAGAACATACTGAGAGACAAATATTTGGGATTGACAAAATATTAGAAGGAAAAAAATAAACCAAATTCAGTCGATTAGAAGCAGCTTGCCAGACAAGACAATGCTGTGTCGATGATATCATTTTATGACTGTCTCTTGTCTTGGGGATTGATAAATAAATATTGAGTGTAGTGTATTGTGTCACACATGCATCTCAATATGGGGAACCACTTGTTGAAGAAGTCAGTGTATAACTTTGGACTTGGATAATTGTCAATTTGATTCATTGACATTTATTTATTAATTGATTTGAGACAACAAAATCATGTCTTGCTTTCTTTAAAGTGGCAAAATTATAAAAGAAAAATCCCAGAAACAAAGCATACTATAATACTATATTATCCATGTGTACTGTATAATAAGTTAAGTACATTATTTATAATGCCTTATATTTGTATTAATGTGCAATCACAGACTCTCAGTCCCTATAAAAGTCCCATACCCATAAGTATACAGCCCAATGAAGAGATAGCCAGCTACGATACAATATTGACTCAATCCTACTAGGTTGCATGACTGACTAACCTAAAAACAGAGAAATCAATATTTTATAGTAGAAAGGACTGCATACAAAATAACTAAGAGATTATTGTACAATTGTCAATGAGCAAGCCAATTTAAACCTTATGTAGCAGTAAGAGAGAGTAAATAAAAAGAACAACCACTGTTAAATAGGCTAATCTGTTATGTTTTGATTTATACATGTACATATATTGTGGGTTTGCCTACCTCTAAGACGTTAATCATCTCAGATAATCCTCTTTAAGATTAATACTCCCACATCAAGGGAAGGGTCAAAAATTGAACTTGGCAAAACT
Organism: Patella depressa; assembly: GCA_948474765.1. Classification (NCBI taxonomy): domain Eukaryota; kingdom Metazoa; phylum Mollusca; class Gastropoda; family Patellidae; genus Patella; species Patella depressa. The sequence continues at coordinate 52,282,011 of OX419719.1, read as the reverse complement.
TATGCCCCCATTTTCACCTTTTTGATGTAATTTAGGGGTGATTTTTGTATTGTTATATACAGTACAGGTATGGGCAGATAATGGTAAGTGGTTCTGAGTGCTTCCAGTCTCCTCCTGGAGACTTACATGTACCATGTATGTACATGTAATTTCGAAAGGTTATCCAAATTAAAATTGATTCATAAGCCAATTTTATTATTTGTTTGTAGATTTTTTAATTTGAATTTTTATAATTGATAAATGAGTTATACATATGTGTATAATGTAATAAGGTATTGAGCATAAGGGTATATATATACTTATTTGCCAAAGAAAATGTTTTGTTTTATTTTTCAATAAGTCAAGTGTCAAGTACATGGCAATTCTTGACAGATAAGATTTTTGGTGAAAAATTCTCAAAAGGAAATCTTGATGTTTGATTTTGTTAGATGATAATTTATAGGATACTGAATTAAAAAAAAAAAGAAAAAAAAAATTGTCTAACACTATATTGTTAAAGTTAAGGTAAAGTCTACTTGTAGATGTGTGGATTACAATGGAATGGTTGTAAATTTTAATTTTCACCATAAATTGGCTAATACAAATTCATTTTGCGATTAAGTGAATAATCTGATCATTCTTTTAAAGATAAACTCAAATGCATCATACATTTACTTCATGTGTCTAAAGCATGGAAATGATTTTTTATGACGTGAAATGAAAAATCATAGTTTATATTTATTGTAAAGATTGATCTTCAAACATATGGAAATGGATTGATAAGAGTTAGAGAAGATTAAAATATATTTTTATGTAAAAGCTCAAGTCGGCTGACCCAGTCTGATTTAATTCAATGTAAAGTTAGCTTCTAGAGTATGGTCTGTGTCTTATCAAACTTACTAGCTATCATGTCAAGTGAGAGTTTATCTAATGATAGTATTATATAAAATATAAGCGTTAAATTTCTGGCAAACAGTGGGAATCAGACAGAAATAAAGATATAGGTTTATAGTTTATATTAGAGCACTGGGGCATATAAGTGGTTGTCTTTCTTATACCCTCCTTATATCTTTACTGAGTGGAGTGGCTTCTCGCTGATTTTACCACATACAAATACCATACTGTACATTAAAAAATTTACTTACACATAGTCTTGGACTCTTTGCTTGAAATTTAGTTTCAAAACTAAGATCTTATGCACAATGTATCTTGATGAAGCTATACTTAATTTTTAATGAATTTTGAAATTTAATGAAGGTAATCAATTGTAGACAAGTGACGGCACATGTTTATTTATGTATAGACCAATAACCATTATTTTTTTCTTTCATAATTAATTAAACATGCATTTTGCAAGAGCAAGATCTGCTTATTAAAAGTCTTTCTTTAGGCCTGAAATGTTATCTAAATTATCAATTAGACATTAATTAACTTATCCAGACCATAATAAACTCTCGATGTCAAGGCTAGCCTTCGATGTTGGCTGGATTAGATTCCTATTAATGGCCATTGATAATTAAATCGAAAAAGTGGATAACCGAGACTATGCTGTTTATATTAATGATTTTAGAAATGATGACCGAGGCTATGCAAAAATTTCACCTGCTTCGTTCTCTGCTCATAGTGGATCAATTTTAGTGAAATTTTCATCAAATTATCTTTGCACTATCTAGTTTTTAACTATTATTTATATTGAGAACTGCAATCTCATTATCTTATCTCCCATAATGTATTTTTAAACTGCATAATGTGGTTAATGATATTCTTTCTCCAGCACCATGCAACATGCCTTCTAAAACTTAAAGTAACAGGCATTAGCCTACAAGTAAACTAACTCTTCTTAACAAAAGTGATCTGTATTCTCTTGGACGGTCATGTATCAGACATTGAACAGTCCGGCACATCAAAGTAAATCATAAAAAAGTTACATTCAAAGCCATTATAAATGTTTGGACTGTAGAACAATATTACTATTAAAAGTACTGTATGAAAATGATAATTCATTGGCTGATGTAGACAGGATTGTATAAAATGAAAAAAATTAAAGCATGATTATATTGATGATGTTTTTACAAACATTACGGTATATATTATAGGTGACCATTTGTAAGGAGTGGGATAAGTTCACTCATATGGTTTATACAGGTGTCTAACCCATTCAACCATATACAACAATATATATTTTATATTCAAGCTTGATTGATTGTACATAAGATGCTAATCCTAACAAGTTAGTGTATTGTTGTCACCATTTAACCTAATAATAATATTTTCCCTCTAAATGGATGTTCTTACTCCTGTGTATATTATAATGCCTACTTGAAAAGTTTTTTGTTAATGATGTGTTTGTCGGTAAAATTACATTGATTAAATGATAATCGTATGTAAGAATAAAAAGAAATATATATAAATATTATTTATTATAGATAATTGAAGACAATAAGTACTATAAAATTTGATTTATTTGTGTCACTCAGTTTTATTCTTGTGACAACAAATCAGTCATTAGTTACTGCCCATTTACTTTCAGTGCAAACTGTGTGTAAAAAGGATGAATTGTTTGTTGTTTGTTATTTGTTTGATTTGGAAAGTTGAAACCAACTAAGTATTTTGCGAAAATGTTCAAATTAATGATGGCTGATGTATAATTTTACTCTACACATGAAGTCAGGGCTGACACCAGCTACATACATGTACATGTGCTCTGCTTCGCTCCCAACAACCATCTTTGATTTTCAAAAATAGATGTTTTGTAGAAGGGTGATGCACATGAATGCTTGGATAAAATTAGAATAACTTGCAGTGACAATTATATAACTGTGACCTTATGAATGGTACATGTACCTGTAGTTGCCTGTCCAACCTTGTGGGTTTTCTCCAGGTCCTCAAGTTTCCTTCAACTGCGTAAGCAAATTATTGAAATAAATTTGAACCATATCTTAGTCGTAGTCCCGAAATGATGACCTAGCTTGTGTCAAGTGGATGTTTAACCCCATATTTCTCTTTCTCTTTATAATTAGTAGTAGTTCCGTCTTCATCATTCTTCAAAATTACGATGAAAAAAAAAATGCAACGAAATACTTAATGTGTATTTCAAACATTCTTAATGTACCGTATCAAATAAAACTGAATACATATTTCAACTTTATTTCTCTTACGTTTTTGATAAGAGGGGACACCAATGGGTGACAAATTTCATGGTCAGCGTGACTAATTATGATAGGAACTAGCAATTAGTGGTCATGGTTGTTTGATTTTACCTGATAAAGTCTAGACCAGTGACCTCTCAGATATGTCATGTTGAGTGTATAATGAAGTACCTGGACTTGTTACCAGAATGATTAAATGTTTCTACATCTTTAACACAACATGTTTGTGATTTATATTAAATCTAATGGCCAGTCTCACAAATATATATTTTTATGGAAACATTAGAATGAGAATGGTAGGTGATTGTTTATATTTTATTCTAATATCTGTGTATATACACTCCTAGCTTTTTATTTCAACCAGTTTTTCCAGTCATTAATTGTCAGACTTTTTTTTTTTAAGAATGACTGAGAAATACCTGTCATTCAATTTGTATGCTTGAAAATTGAAATATTCAAACTTGAAATACCAAATGTACAATGCTTACAGTTAATACATGTACAGTCTCATAAAGTATAAAGGCAGGTAATATAAAGGCAAGACATACAAAAAACAGTCTTATAATTTTCAATGTTGCAACTATACGAGTACAAACGTTAAAGTATGAGATCGACAAAGTTTCATATTATGAACCCTCTATGATAAAATATATGTGTGTAAAGTATATGTACAGAACTTGGATAAAACTTTCAGGTAGTGGTCCCCAGTGGCCAGGTCGAATACTGATTTTACTCATTGAATATTATTCTATTTGAATATTTAATTCTGTTTTATTAATAAATCTTTGCATTGTTTTTGCTGATTATTCATATCAGCAAACAAGTTTTTGAGAATAATATATTTTTCATAATACATTGTATCTCTTTATTTTTTTTGAATATTCGTTGATTGGATTAATGTTATTAAATATTGACTATAAAAATAAAAAAAAACCTCATCACTGACATTCAAATTCCATTAGGTTTAGTTGTCATTGAATGATAAATCTGTTTTTGTACTAAATTATTAGAAAATAATATAACCAAATCAACAATATTTTTTTGTGCTGTTTATGCATAAAATGAACCAATCTGGAAATAATGGTTTTAGTTGTACCAGACATAATGATGGGGGCAAATGAACTGGTACCTGACATCTTTAAATTTATGCTGGACAGAATACACATATATTATAAATATCAATAAAAACACAGAAAAATACAAATCAGTGCCAGACAAAATGATGACAGACACCTGAGGAATTGTGCCTGACATTGTCTGTGACACCTGTAGCTTTATTTCCAGGATTGGAAATGGGATTTATCAACATACTTTTAATCTCCACCCTAGCTAATAAAGAAGGGTTGTTTAGGTAAAACCTTGAATTATATGTCGTATAGATCTAAAAATTATTATTAACTGTGCTGAGAACACTTTTTATTATCTTGTGATTTGGTTATTTGCTTGATAGACAAAATTAAGGATGCATGTAAGCTTAAAAGGTTAGAAACTATAGTATAAACTACCCCTTCATCACAATGCCCACAATTTGAAAATTAAAGTAAGCTTACATGTAATAGGAGGTCCAACAGCAATGAATGTTTGAATGAACCTAGATTTAAATAGTGTAGTGTAGATAAAACTATACTCAGGTAAAAATATGTATGAACAAGGTTTACCTGTATATAGAAACAGTAAAATATAGTAAACATAGTGTGCTTGCTAGTCTACATGTTATACAGTCTATGTACAGAATATTTTTATGACTATAAACCTGCCTAAAGCAGTATAATATGTACTCTTAAACATTGTGGTGATGTTATAACACAGTTATACATGTAATGGTATGGATAACCTATACAATGCAAAAATATATTGCATAAATAGTGCAGATTTACGTTTAATAAAAAAGAGGTTAGGTGGAGTAACGCATGCGCTTTGGATCATTGTGTCAAGTGGCGTGGCTTCAATCCGAAGGGACCACGGGTACAATCACCTGCCTAACCTTATGGGTTTTCTCTAGGTCATCTGGTTTCTTCGCAATGCTAAAGTGTATATGTATTTTAGTAATTGAAATAAAAAAAAACAAACTATACCATATTACATGGTTTGTGTTGAGTGGGCTTTATAATTAAACCCCAACTTTCCCTTTTAAGAAAGAATTGAGTTATGTGGCATGGCTTTAATCCAAAGTGATAAGGGGTTGGATTGCCTACCTGACTTCATGGGTTTACTGTTTCCTCCAGGTTATCTGGTTTCCTCTCAATGCTACAGTGCACATGCATTGAATTATTTAAATTAAAAAAATTTACCATCTGACATGGTTTGTGTTGAGTGAGCTTTAAATCCAGGCTCTCTCTCTCTCTCTCTCTCTCTCTCTCTCTCAGTCATTTTTGAAAATCAGGGTTTTGAAAAGAAAAGGCTCTTTTTCCCGGTTCTAGTTACAGTCGTTTTTCATAGCTCTATGTCCAGATAGGCGTATGCAGCCAACTTGAAACCCATGCTTGGAACTCCTGACACTTTTTCACCTGTATCTAATAAGACATGTTCCTTAAGCAACATCAGCGAGTTTTACAACATCTAACCGTTGCTTCAATACTTAACAATTTCCGAACTTTTGCACCCGTTGTGTAGACACGTGACTAATTAGCATTGTCCAATCCGAGTTTGTGGCACATAACACACTGTAAACAAACAAGTATACAGCTGTTGAAAGTTTTTTTTTTTTTTTAATTGAGAAACTCATGGAAAACCAGTAACCATGACATTGATTGATCTTTGAACTTTGCAACTTGATTAATATTGTGACATATAAACATTTTAGCTAGAAGCGTGAGTCTTAGTATTCTCGAGGACCGATGAATCTGATAGGTTCCCAAGCTGGGCTTGTTACCCAATCATACTTGGTGGCGAAATATGCAGGGTATTACGTGAAGAGCTTGATAAGATGTACGTAGTTAAGGCGAGATCAAGCCTTCTATTGAAGATGCTAATAAGGTAGATACATGTATCAGAAGAACTTATAATGATTGCTATTGATGGTGTGTGTATCTAATGAATTAGACGTTATATACATAAATATTTGTTAAAATGGCTCAGAACCTTTATGTACATGTATGACCAGAACTGATTAAATTTGAACTGTGATTAGCCTCTATGTTAACTGTCAAGTGTCAACAATAATTGAGTAAAAAAAGAAGAAAAATGCTTCACCTGCATTTAGTAATTGAACCAGTCAGATTATAATTAATTGAACGGGTAAAACAGAGAACACAATATACTTTTATATATATACATGTACATATATATGTACATGTATAAGCTTATGTAACAATATTGCACGAATGGTGTACCATAATGCGTTTTAGCCCCTGTTCTAGCAAGAGACTCAAGGAACGAGGCCAGAAAAATTGCACCAAATCAAACCGCGTATGTAGATTGGAATAACCAAACGTTAGAAATTTGCATTCGATTGAGACTACTGGCTTATTTCGCCGAACATAACTGATTTGAAATTAGAATAAAAACGGAAACCATTGAATGTAAATCAGTTTATATACATTCATATTACAGTATGCGTTGTGACCCACTTGTGTCAATTTCTAGGTCCCAAATGTTAGCGATTTAGCTCCTTTAAATTTAGATTTTGAACAATGGGAAAATGTAATTATGAAAATGATAGAACATGCTACTAGGGATATATTTTAAGGAATACAACTAGTTAAGAATGGAACAATCTGATTGAATAAAAAACACAATGCACATTATTTACAATAATGATTATTCATGTAATCCTATTCGATTATATAATGTTTAGATATTTTCCTCAAAGAATTTGAAACTTCCAACTTCCACAAGGGGTTGACACTGTTGACAACAAGTCTGCAAATACCACACTGTAAATACAAGTACCAGAATATATAGTTACTAGTATAAGTACTGATTGTGGTTATAACGTCCAAGTGCTATATAATGGAAGAATGATATTCTGTATACATGTATACATGTAAGTTCCCTAAGACTGTTACGTATGATTATCTATTCTAGTCATTTCCCAGGTCACCTTTGAAAAGGAAACAAAAATCCATCTATAAATAAAACATAATTTTGATACGTGAAGTGTGCTGAAAAAGGGGACACAGTGCTTTTTTAAAAGGCGATGTTAAAAAGTTGACATCACTTTTTTCTCTGTAGCTTAAAAATTAACATTGAAAAAGCAATATGTGACGCAAACTTTTTTTTCAAAGTTAAAGTGGGAAGTGACTGAAATAAAACACCATAGTTAGGTCTGTCTGACAAGCATTTCCAAATAACTCAACATTTTGGTATGAAATTAAATAGACAAAATCATCACATTTTGGTGTTTATATTACTTTTATTTATAATTTCCTTTGAAATCTTGGTCTGCCCCTTTAAGTCAATGTACTTGAGACAAGCAGTCTAGATTTTATCTTTTTGATATTCTCACCTTGTTATTTCACAGGAGAAAGTGTAAATTTATGGTATGTACATGTATATAATCCATTCATCAGTGTTAAATTGATATCACTGAATGAAGTAATATTACTACTAATATTATAATAGTATTAAGTAATATTAGTATTAAGCCATATATACTGACATTATCAGTATAATTGATAAAAGATAAGATCAAAGCTATTTGTATACAGATCACCCCTATACTGTCCTTTACCTATCGTAAGAATACATAAATCCTTCCTTTTACTTATATTGTATGTTTTACATACCTACAAATGTTTATAATAGATCAGTACTAGTAGTACATGTATGTATGTTTGGATATGTTTTCACATTACCGATAACATGCCCAACATTTTCTTGTGTTTTTTCTGTTTTTGTGTGTGTGGAACTAAGCTATGATAATTTTTAGTGAACATGTGATTTCTAAGAAAAGGTTCAAGATTCATTTGGAATAGGTTAACTGTTGAGTTACTGAACAATTGAATTTATAAATGCAATGATAAAGTTTGATTTTATTATTCGTATATGTTAGATACAGGAATATATCTAATAAGGAGTTCAAGATACATGCTGCTGAGTGTCCCTACTCCCAAATCCTATTGTTGACTGAGAAGAACCAGAGTAGAATTGTAAAGCTGATAAATAAAATTTCAGATGGAAATCAAAGAAGAGAAGACTGAAATGCCACATTTTCAAACAAAATTATCATATGGTACCTCAAAATGCACTTGTACATGTATATAAATATAAACATTGAAAAAAAAATGACCATACATGTAAGTACATGTATGTCTGAGAATGACCAGGATATTGTGTTGACAAGACGTTAAACCCCATTCCATTCGGTTCTTTGTATTTAATGTACCAAATTCTGTGTGTGTGTGGCCTCCACCACATTCTCACCCCTAATAGGATAATATAGTAGTTTCAGTGACTGTCATCTCTTTCCCTACACAAGAATGTTGGTACATACAGTAACTCAATAGGAGATCAGTATACATAGTGTTGTCATATTTACAATACTAGATGACAGCTGTGCTTAATTTCTATCAATTGACCTGTACTAATTAGTCAATTAGTAGTCAATGTAAAGAATTTGCATCAAACAGTGTAATTCATAGTTGTGGATCTATTCCGATGAGATTTTGATATGGAATAGTTTTTCTGGAGCTGTTTAGTGTTTGTAGATATTGTTTGTTTTCTGTTTGTGTGGTCAAGTTCTGTATATTATATTTTTTGTATATCGGTATGTATAGAAAAAAGTCACCCTACGTTTTGTATGGAATAATACAGACGCTATTGGTGTGTACTGTACATTTTATGTTTGAGAACCGTATGAAAATATACAATTTTATTTATGTGTATGACTTGCAGGAGGAGAATTTATCAGTAACAAGTGAGGATTGATTGTTATATAATTGAATTATTATATTAGTTTTTCACAATAATAAGGTAGTATGTGGTGGTACATATATTTCGTAGTATTAGATTAGTATTTGAGTAAATCGTCCAACTGTATTACAACTGCCTCTTTAACACCGTAATTAGGTCTTTAAATTCTAGGATGAAATTTCAAAATACTATACATATAGCTGTAATTGTAGTTGAATGATTTGTTTTATTTATAAAAAACATTATATATAACGCTGTTTGGCTTCTATACTTATGCAAACACTTCTAATAAGTAAATATCGCAGACTCTGTCTACAAATTTAAGTTTAGTTGGTAAAGATAAGTCATTGAATCTTACTGGAATTTTAATTCTCGATCAAGTAAATGCAGTTTTTAGTTGAAATTCTGTGCACGCTGAAGCAGATGTGACTAAGCCATTTCATGTTACAGGGTTGGTATAACTTTGTTTGATAGGCAAGTAAGTGTTGATTTCTTGTTAAAAAGTATTATTTTGTCTCAAGTATTTGTGTGGAAAAGGATGTTCCAGTTTAGAATATTCTCTTTTCATCAATGGAACAGAATACAAGATGAATAAATTTAGTCAAGGCAATGAAACTAAAAGTTAAAACGATAAGTTTTTATTATTATGTTTTTATTTAGTAATGCAGGTGGTCTAGTAAAGTATTAGTCTTTAAATCTTTACTTCATTAAAGTTTCAAATATCCTCAGATTTGAATGTGAGAAATAGTGGTAGAAATAATTAAAACTTAGAGCCTACCAATGAAATAATTATGACTAGAGATTTTAATACCCATAAAAAGAAATTGAACTGCTATTTAAACAGAAGATGTGATATTTGATTGTATTGATGTCAAGTGAGGCATAGAGAGAAAAACCTGGTTTTTATTGGTCAGCGGTTTAGGATTCTGATTGTTCTTCATCCTTGACTTATACTTTACAAATAGGTTTATTAATATATGGATATAGATATCTATCTTATTTATATATGTACCAGGTACACTGTATGGAAATAATCAAAAACTCTTGTCCTACCTGACTCAACTGTTGTAGGATTTCATGGATCTTGGTTGCTGTGAAATGTCCATACATTGTTTATTTTGTTAAAAACCTACTGGATATGTATCGGTAGAAACTTGGCCAGGTGATTCGTTGAAAATTGTTGTTACTAGATGTATATTAAAGTCTCAAAATGTTTCAAAGGTGGTTACTTTCAAGTGACATGCTTGAAGATTTGCAGATAAGTGTTCGCAAATATATCTACAAATGTATTGTTTAGAACGTCACACCCATGTATAGCTTTTAAGTTCGAGTAATCCTCAAACTGTATTGGATGTCTCCAGATGGGAGTTCTTGTACCTTTGTGACCTGTATCTTCAGTTTTCCAGTATATCAATCATTATAACAGTTAAACGACAAAGTATCTGTATTTATAGTTATCCAATGAAGGAATAGGATGTGATCTCATTATTAATTATTATGGATTATGGACTAATTGAGTAAGAAATGTATGGTATTTGTAGGCTGGCCGATTTGTCCTGTTAATGTCTACTAATTGGTAAAAATAATATATCTAAATGTGGTATATAATCTGTCTAAATGAACATATATAAGTACGAATAGAATTGTATATCAGCGAATATTACAAACAATACAGTTCATAATTTATTAGTCTGTGAATATATTTGGGTTCCATCTTGTGCTGTATATGAAGTATGAATAACTTGGATTTATATTGAAAATGTTAATGAGAAGATGTTAAAGATTTTGTAGGATTTTTTTTGACAGCTATGTATTGGTAGACAGCAGGGTGCAGCCATTAACCACCTACTATTGTTTTGAAGATAAAATATATGCTTAAATGAAATCTAATTACCCAAATTATTACTACTGGCGTTTAATTACAGTCATTATTCCATTCTTAGAAATTTTTTAACAGTGGTTCGGTACAAAAAGAATTTTGATTTATAGTGAGAGTAAAAGAAAGGAATGCTTTGATGTTGCCGTTGTTTCGGAATTAGAATTTAGGACTGTTTAATGATAAGAATATCATCATGAGAATAATATACAAATTTACTATGGAATATTATTAGCAGGTATGGGGTGCTGTGGAATTTCTGGATTTTGGTGTGTGTTTGTTAAACGTGTAATTGAAGTAAAAGATGGTAATCTGTAGGTAGAATAGAGCTGTAAGCTTTCTTGTATTAGTGCTGTAGACATGTACGTGAAGGTGTGTTTTTTTGTGAAGTGTGTATTTCTAGCCGGCTATGATTATCTTTTTACCTGTCTCTGTCAGAACTACATGTATATATCCTAACATTATATTGTGTGTACCGGTACCTGTTATTTTTCTCAGCTGTATTAAATAACTGAATAGTGTTCCATAAGGTGAAAGCTGATGGCTAACTTGGGTACTATAAGGTGATGACATTGTTTTCATAGCTACCAAGAACATACCTGAGGATGGATTTTCGTTTCGCACTTGACATGTTTGTGTAATCTATCAGCTAATTTTGGATTTTAACTCAACCTAGGAATGGTGATTTGTTTAATTTTCGATGGAAGCAAAAAACCAAGGTGCTGATCTTCTTGGAAAGACTGTCATTTAAACACTTTTTCGTTTTATAAAGTGTAAAAGAGCATAACAGAAGGGATACTGTTATAGAGCTCTTTACTATTGAGAGATCACCTATAGTATCAGATTCAGCAAGAATCAAGGATTACAGGTTATATTAAAAGATAGCTTATAATAATGAAACATAACAGGATTACAAATATTATAATTCATAATCTGTTATTCAATAATTAGCCGTTTACTTGATTGTACCTGTATCAAGCTGAAAGTGGTGTGTGTGTGTAGATCTCTCTGTACCTGTATGTTAGGAATTTGAACTAGAGTTCATGTTAAACTGCCAGGACTTGTTTCTCTTGGATAATGTGAAGCTTAAAAGTTTTAAGAGGTAAAAAATGATTGGATACTTCTGCTGACCTTAATATCTGACCTGTCTTGTCATTCTAGTGCATTTGAAATTTTTCGTTAATACTAGAATCAACAGGACTGGGGTTTGTTATTACCATATTACATTTGGTTTGATTTGATTGTCCATTGTTTGTTCTCTACAAGATAGAGGTGAGATACAGGTGGATAATTATATTTTGAGTAAATTTTCCGAAACAAATTTTAGGACATCTTTAGGCAACACAGGTCTGTTTGTTATTGATTTTTAAAGTGTATTTTGTACTGGCCTTGAATAAATTCTCGATGGAGGTCGAAGGATTTGTTTTTCGTGGTTGACAGACATTTTTTCTTGTAGTTTGTAATTTCCTACACTACAACATCAAGGAATATTTTTAATCAAGTTTGAGATGAACGCAACACTTCTGTTTTGCAATCGGAGTAATCAGTGATGAATGCAGCAGTGAAAATTACAACAAATTTTTGAAATGTGATATAAATTATTAATGAGCTCAAAGAAAACAGAAATCTGATGAACATAACATAAACTTTAAAGCATAATTTATAAACATTATGTTGCTTAAAATAAGTGAACAGTTGGATGTTATCAAAATATATATTAGCCAGGATTATGTTTTCATGGCTGTCTTAGCTGTCTGCACTTTCTGAGGACGTTTTTTGCATGAGGTGTTAAAATTATGACGGATATTTTTATTTATTCTTGGATATTTGTACATTTAGAAAGTTATTGCTGCATCAAAGTCAATCTTTGTTTTAAATAAATACATATGTGTCAAAAATGAACATTTCGAGCAGAAGTGTAGCCTCCATGTTGTATTCTGAATCATGAATAACATGGTTGTTACTTAGTACAAAAATGGAGGGTATACGAAAAAAAGCTGAAAAATTAATTGTGAAGCTGCAAGAAAAATACGGTGTTTCAAATAAATTGAAAATAAGACAAGAAATTAAGGTAAGTTAACAGCTTCACTTTGTGATTTAGTCCATTTAACAATTAATGATAAGCATAAATAGGAATGTTAACTATGGCTCATGTTTTGGTAATATTTTCTGGTTTTGCGAGACTGTGCATGACCTCAGATTTATGCTGCAAATGAAAAATCCTATTCTCAGAAGATCATAAACACCACAAAAAACTCTCAACATGTAATTGTTCTCTGAGCGATGGAGGTAAAAGAAAACAGCTAATAGGTCAACACTGATAAATGTCTGTTCAGAATTTGATTGGACAACAACCCCTTTAGTTTCATTTCGGCAATGAAACCAAATATGTTGTAATAGGCATAATTTAAGATGCAGTATGTTAGATTTAGATAAATTTCTTCTTATTACTTTATTCTGATCAAAGTTATCACTGTTTGAAGTTTTCACAAGATATGGCATAGATTGTTTATTATCTTAACAGTATTTGTTATTCAGGACATAGCCTTAATTTTCCATTTTCAAATTCAATCATCGACAAATGGTGACTATGTTTTAATTCGTTGAAATCTCTGCCATCTAATGGTCTAGAGAGTTGGATATAGGCTTGTCATGTGAATATATGTCTAAATAATAGTTTATTTTACATTTGAAGCCGAAATCAAGAACAGCTATATGCCGATTTAGCTCTTACATAATGCATCTTTAATAAATTTTTGTTTGTTTGCTATTGTTTATGACTGGGGGCTACTCCTAGAAATACACAATGACAAAAATTTCACAAGTTGTGCATATATTCCTCAGAGAAATAAGACAACTGTGTGCATATAAATGTCAAAACAACCATACTGTGGTAAAATCTTATAATCTATTATAAAACTTTTATACTCAATGACACTGTATCCTTTCTTCATACATGATTAAAGGCGGTGACATTTTAATTTATAATATCATGGTCAACAAGAATTTTAAATTGAAAGGATAAGGTTGAATTAAGAAAACATGTGCCATTTTAATTGAGTTGGGAGTGATCTGTCAGATAAAAAGTACATAAAATTTGAGGTACTGGTTGAATAAGAATTCAGCATTATACATATTTCTATTTTAATACAGAACTCATTTGATACCAGTTTACATGGCTATAAATTATGATGTGTTGTCATGAGAATAATAAGTTGCATCAATCTGATTTAAATACAGATCCTATTTCATTTTCTTTTTTTATAGTTCAAAATTTCATTTTACTTGTATTCACAACACTAGAATCTGGAAAAGTTGTTATATGACAGGCGTTCTAGTTGATGTCAGGAGTTATGTCATTGAAACTGTCTGTTACTGCGAGTTCTTAGCATGCTCTACACAGAACTGTGGGTAAACTCCTAGAAACAGCAACGGTGACTGATTAATCAATGTCTGATGTCATAGGGTCAAAAGCTACTCGTATAATCCCTGGCGCGACCTCCCAGTACAACAGGTCTTTATGTACATGTATAAAAAAGTATAAAAAAAAATGAAAAGAAATATGGTTCTGTATTTTAATCAGATTGCAAGTTATGTGTATGTTTTAGAAGAAACCATCGTGTTTAAGATGAAAGCTTTGAGCTATTATTACCAATATTATCTAATTTGAATTAAAATGCAAAAATAGTAAATGATATTGCACATGTTTGCCTTGAGGCAGTAAGTTTAAACCTGTGTAGGTAGGGTAGTTAAGTAAATATAGAGTGTTCACTATGACATTGAAACTGTAAGATATTAATATATAAACACACCACTACATATTTACTCTACACCTACATGTAGTTAAATTATTCCTAGTTTAATGCATGTTACTGGGTACGTGTGATCTCTGAAAAATAAAACTTTATCTTAACAGCAAAGTAAAGAAATGAAGTTTGATATCATGGTCAGTTTGAAGCTAATAATCACATACTGTCCCATGTTTTTCAGGTCACATGAAATTTTAGGTTGGGTGAATTTTGTCTGTACAGTACAACTTCACCTATACTTCATCAAATTACAAATTTTAAGATACCTGTTCTGTATATGGACCTTCGTTTTACATCCCATCTGAAATACAAGGCAACACTTTCTTGTCAACTTTCTTTTTATGCTTGTGAATGTGTACACATGTTCACCTCTGAGAATCTTAAACGTCAAGAAAATATTGAAATAATGATTTTAATGAAGATGTAATCAATAATCTGTCATAGAGTAACAGATGTGCAGACATTTTGATTGATCAAAATAAAGTTTTCAATGTGTGTTTGTTACGGAAATTGTAACAGAGAATTGTTCTCTGTATTTAAATGTTACGCAAATTACATTAACATTTCCTTTTTTTGTTACATAATTAAAATCTGTATGCACACGGTAACATGTATTAACATTGTATATACACTAACCGTCATGGTTTGAAATGTCATTACATTGTATATAGACCAAAGTAAGCTGTGTCCATTACAAAACCTATGGATCAAAACGTAGAACAAAAAAAATGAAAATTGCCCGTCTTTGATCTATTTTTTAATGAATAACACCAAAATGTTAAGTACATTTTTTATGGCATCATTAACATACTTTTCTGTTTTCTTTAAAAATTGAAAAAAAACTACATTTGTGTTAAGATTGTGTTAAATAAAGCTAATATATATTTGATATATAAACAGTGAATACATGCAATCATCCATTTACTAATTTCAAAAATTTATGTTGAAAAAATCGTATTGGTGACAAAAAACTAAACTTAAAACACACCCCACAGAGAGAATGATATTTGTGAATGACATTGAAATGTATAATATAAGAGGAAATAGAGTATATATTTTATGTGATGTTAAGTATACTTTACGACCATATGACACGGTCGTACGAGACAGGTGAGATATTGTAACACCTGAATCATTTTATATATACTATCTATATTTTATATAGTTCATGTTTACAAGATACTATATACATGTATTCTATATATACAACAACTGTCACAGTCTCGGTCAATATTAATCATCTCAAAAATACATTTATTCTTTTATCCTGTTTTTTCATTCATCATCTTCTCCTGCTTCCCACTCCCATATAATAATGTATATTATATACCTTGTACGTAATATACCGGTACCGTACTTAGTAGTAAAAGAATAAAATATTCCAGATGTTGTATTTGGGATCTAAAAACAAATTGGATGATTTTATAAAGACTGTATTCAAAATGTAGGTTGGTACATTTCTCCATAAACAGAAAAAGAATGTAAGTACGAGTAGATGAGAAACGTTACAGGTGATGGTACACTTTTTTTTTAAAGTTACTTTCACGACGTCACTGGTAGAACCAGAACTAACAATTGTCTATTTGAAAGGACAAAAACACAAATAGTTGATTTTCAGTTTTAAGCTTGGTTGGAGACACAATGTTGAAAGATCTGGTGATGTTGATGGCGTCATATAAGTGTATGCATTCTTTAGATTGGAATAGCACTTGAACAAGAGTGTCTAGAATTGTTCTAAAAGCTGATTAGAGTAACAGTCAAAACTAGATTGGTCCTCTATGTAAATTTCTATCTCAGCTGTGATATAAATGAGAAGAACCTTTCAATAAGGGAAATATATAGAACAAATATATCTTGAGTGTTTATGTAGAAATTCATCTGCAGATGATGCTCTGAATATTAAGAAATGTTCAATTCATCTCTGTAAATATTGAGCGAATATCAACAATATATGCTTTAACTGATATTCCTTTTATAAGTTACACATATACCTTTAGTAATGTTTTAATTAGCATTGGATTTTGGAAGACAACCATCAGTTTTAACAGCCGTGGAAAAAGTGTAAAAATAAAAAAGAAATCAGCTAGTGAATTAAAAATTTGACATCGGTGCAATGTAATTTCTGTGCATGCTTATTCCCTATTTGACACCTTATCCGAGTTCATGGGTGATGTCAAACTGTAGATTGAAGTTTCTGCTTGTCCATCGATAAATAACCATGTGGTATCCCTTTAGAATTCACTAAAAATTTACACAATGTGATTAAATCAAAATGTAAAAATGAAACTAATGCTATTTTATATTGCATTACCGGTATCATGTAACAACTATGTTAAACTATGTGAAAATTGGTATGTATGTGATTTAATTCTTACAGAGCGACAGTGGCTCAGTGATTAAGATGTTGTCTCATTAACCGTGTTCAGTCACATTATTGGCCGAGAAAGTTCATCTGAAATTTCTGGTGTGGTTCTTCCTTGTCAGTGGTACAGGACAGAGGTCGTGGCATGAGAAAATTATGTATAGTCATTCAGATCGGACGATAAACAGATCTTGTCTACACATTGGCGTCCTAATAGAAGATTCCTTGGCAGTTAAAATTTGATATAACAGTAGGCCATAACGTCACCGTCCTATAGCACACCTTATGGTGTATACCCAATTGCCCGTTTTCAATAAGTGGTAGACACACTAGCCAGATCAAAGAGCGTTGAAATTCACCTATTGCATCCACTGTTGTTCACTGATTGTCAAATTCATTAGCCAGTCACCACTCATATTGAGAAGTTACGTGATAGGTTCATGACATGGTTGTTGCCATGCTTATTCATTTGACGTGAATCGAATGGTGAAGCCGGTGAAGCATTCGCCTAGTGTGTCCACTCATTTGGCTGAATTAAATCGGCTGCAATTTGGCACTCACTGATTCGACCCAATGATTCGTTTAATGTGTCCATCAATTTAGCCCAGTCGGAGCAGTAAGAACATTAAACCCCATTTTATTCCTTTAAAAACTGTTACTGTTTCAGACTGTTTACATTATAAATGTCTTACAGACATTGTTAACATTCCACATGTATTGAACTCAAGTAAGTCTATTTACAATTATACATACAAAATAAAAAGCCAATGTTTGAACAGTGGCAAATTCGACTCAGTGTAATTTATGCCCTAATAAAAGGGCTACTGACCTGTTCATGGAATTTATATTTCAAAATTGACATACCACTGACCTTTTAATGTTCTTTCTCACATGATGTAACCTTGTTTAAATCTACTTCCATTGATTAAATATGGCGCTAATTAATTGAAGTAAAGTGGAGTTTAACTTCCTATCTGTTATGCACCAACCAGGCTATATGAACGCAGGGCAGGCATATGTTATGTGTACTGTAGGCAAAGGGTACTTTTACACAGGCGCTCGGTTTTACATCATATCGGAATGATAAGACATTGTTCATCCATCCTGCACCTTGGAAAGGGGAAGCAAGTGAAATCCTGAAGTACTTTCCTGGCACAAACTGGGATTGAACCCCAGACTACCTTGTCAGTGAGCCTGCATCTTACACACTGAGCAACCATGGCTCCTTTATTTATGGGAAAGAGATACATTATAATTTGCCTTATTATATAATTACTAACTAAACATGGTATTTCTCATACTGTATTTTTATACACTGAACTTGTTGTTCTGGCAACTTTTAATAGTGACACATGTTGGGCACAAGGCAGGGTATGCATACAGTTTCTTATGTCACTTTAAGGGCTACAATATTTTGTTGTACTCTCGCATACTACAAAATGATCCAACCAAGTTGCCATAACTATATATACTAATTTATTTTGAATGAGATACATGTATGGTGCTGTCTAAATAAAGGATTTTTGATCCCTTGCAATATAGAATATTGAGAAAACTTAAAACTATTAAGAGCAATATAAATCCATGAATGGTTTCATTATGTGGTATTTGAAATTTGCGCAGGATTGAATCCAAGCTGTCAGATTTATATATGGTGGATATACGGTGGATATTTAAATAGATTCTGTTTTCTTAATTAATTGTTGAATAATCAATTTGGTACTTAGTATGGATTCAAAGAATTGAAAATTACATATTGTCCGAAAAATGCGAATAACAATCAGTGATTTTCCACTTCTGTTTTTCTCTTTATATATATTAAGATTACATTCAAAGTAAGATAAATTTTTGTGTTGCATGTTATTATCCTTCCTAGTTTCAGATCATGTGACAAGGTAAATAGTCACCCTATGTCCCTATTTAAAACCGTGCAATGATCTGTTTCAATGTTTCACCGGTCATTGTTTCTGAAAGTGCTTGTTCAAGCTTAAGTATTTTTTTTGTCAGCTCCTTATATTTAAATAGCGCTCCCTATAATTTCCTAATTTTTCATATTGTTGACAAATGATTAAAAGTCACTGTGCAGTTTTGTATGCTAGCATGAATCCCTGATGTATAGACTTTAAATCTTAAGAATGGGACATGAATTTGATATCTTATTTTACGAAATCTCAGATTTTAAAGTGTGGTTTATCCTTTGTTAGTGGTGTAGGACCCAAAAAACTGAGGTCTGTGTACAAAATAACCTGTTCATACCTTATGAAGAGTGGGCTGGAATGCTGCTATATCCCCAGCAAATTCACCTCATTCATATTATAGCACACTGAATGCAGAAAAGTATGACCTTAACTATATTTGATTTCAATTCAAATTGCACAACAGTGCATTTCAAAATACTGCACTATGCTTTACTTATACTTTTGTTGTTGACAATTGTAAACTTAACAGAAGTGAGTTACGTCAAATTTCAAGGGAGTGTACTTATTATAAATCATATTCACATGTAGTCATAATAAACATACATTTTATATTTATATATAATAAACACACTTACAGTGGTGAAGCAATCAAATACTTAAAATCTTTCACTAATCGTTTGATAAGTACAAGCTTATATATATATATTAAGTAGATCAAGAGTTATGGGTAAACATGATTTAAACTTTATATTGCTTTTAAACCTAAGTGCTTTACATATATTATGATATCGAATGAGTTAGTTTGCTCTAACATATATACATGTACTTTAAATGAACACTGCACAAGCGTTGGTAATAATTCATGTATGAGATTGATGGCTTATTTAGCTTAATGATGCAAGTGTTTAGCCCACACCTGAGAATAATCGCGTACAATGTGTGTATTATTTGGATAGCAACATGTGTGTTCCAGCTAATGTGATATTGATTTGCCAGTGGATATTCCAGATTCCATAAAAATTGAAGATTAGTGTGATTTTTTGTTGGATGTTTTGTATTCATCTATATTTAGATAAACAACTACCTGTTTATATTACTGTTGGAATATAGTAGTAATACACGTTAATTCAGTGAGAATATGGTAAGTTAATGTCTTCTTGTAGACCTTTATCAATGTCCTAGAGTACTCTCTTAGGGTGACATGGACAAATTTTGCGAGTCAGGGTAGTCAAAGCGATCTGCAAGCGGTCCACAGAAAAAATGGCATCAGTGATTAAAATTCACTAAGATATTATTGGTATTTATTTATTTATTGGCTATGCAATTCAGAAAAGTAAGTTGATGTACTCCATTTTAAGTTAGGATTCATCAAAGATTTATGTGACAGTGGTGTGGCATGCATGTTTAGTCTGATTGCTGCTATATGCGTAATATGATTGAACAGAATAAATACAGATATGAGGGTCTTCAAGGCAGTTCACAGGTCTCTGACAGCATGGTAATACTACTAATACACCAGATAATGCACAGTACCGTTAATGCACCTCTTGACTGTTAGGACCAGGATCATCTGAATCCTTGGTAAAATCTGAAATAATAAACCCTAGTTCTTCAGATTCTATACCAGGAAAAGAGTAGGTTTAGTAGACTATACAGTATTACATGTAGTGGTCCCTTCTGTCAGGTTTACAAATGTGGATTGTACAGTTTAAAATAACCTCACCCAAATTAGCATACACAGATAAAGAATGACTTGGTTAAATGTAATACCAACAGGATACAACCTTGATTTATTTAAACAACATAAAATAGGATTTATTATTAAAGGATTGTTACTTTTTCATAGTAATCAGAATATACTATATTATGCAAAGGTCAAGACACAATTGTAGAGACAGCGAAAACGAAAAAATCGATGTGTTTTACAGTGTGTATACAGCTGAATTCTATCGCTTGTATTTGTCGATTCTATCTACATGTATACAACTGATAGAAATACACATTCTATGCTTCATTTATTTTTTATAGATCATCTGATATGGGAAAACTATATTGATCGAGGTGATTCTTCGAACACGATGACATCATCTTTGGTTAGATATATTGGATGACAGGATACAGAAACATCACAAACAAACTCATTACCATACATGCATGACAACACCCTAATACATGTACTTGTGTTAATTGCTTAAAACTTATACAAATAAAACCCTAGGTGTTATGTGAAGTTAGTCTCCGTGAAATATATCAGGAAATACAATTCCAAGGTTTAGTTGATACAATAGAAATGATTTTATATTTTAGTACTCACAGTGTAGATTATTTATTTACAAGGTATTTAATATTAGCATTAGATCATACTAGAAATCACCATGGTTTAAAACAATGGCCACATTCATTATTATCAGATCTGGAGTTCGAAACCAGTTTGATTTAGATATATTATTGGTGTACTCTGTACTATATAAAATGAACAGGGGCTGGGGGGCCAGTTTGTCGTAACTGGGTGAAAAAATACTTTGCCAAAAATCTTGATCAATAACTATGTTTTATGTAGGCAGTAGCGATGTACCATAGTGCTGGCACAATATATCATTGAATCGATTTGTCGTGATTCACCTTCTCATGATACATGTATTGATGATCAATGTATTGTCATTCTTTCTTCTTTTTTTTTGTCGCTCCATTATGTAACCATGCACTCTTAATTATCAACATCACACATTATCCATAGGTACTGTGGGTACACAAATACTCTTACATTGATTTGGTCTTTATTTTGATCCACATCACTATCGTAATATGAAACAGTTTTATTTTATTGACATCTAAAAATATCAATTGATTATTTATCCTGTTGTTATCTTGGTAACCTGGGTATCATATCCTAGTATCATATCATAGCAGCCGAATTGCAGTACATATCATATCGTGACTGCAGTGGCAATACCCACCTAAAATAGTTCTAGAAACAGAATTTACATTGATTTTAAAGATGCATTATGCAAAAACTAAATCTGCCTACCGGTATTCAGCAACGGGAATTTCTGGGGGGCTTCAAATAATGTAATACAATAAACACAATAAAGACTGCTGGTTTTATTTAGCAGTTGGAATTTGGATTTTATTTGCAGTGTGCGATAACATTAATATCTGAGAACATTTACAACAAAAAAAAAAATTGTATTTGGCCACCAGACTTGTGCTTTCTTTGATGATGCTAAATTTGTACCCAGGTATGGGATTTGATTCTCTATTTTCTTTTCCCAGCAGATTCTGACGAAACTACAAATATATATTTACATCCCAAAGATCTTGGATGGGTTCGATTTTGGCACGTACAATGTATGGTCCATATCTTGTACGACAACTGTTTGTATTAGGTTTTATGCAGAAGAGATGATACGTTAAAATGTTAAAGAATATGTGTGAAACGTATTTGTTCTTTTATGTTTGCCCCATTTAAATGTCAATTTGTTCAAATTGAATAAGTAAAGCTTTGTAATATACAAGTCTTTAATACCGTGAATCAGAAGATAAAGACTAGTTTATTTTATTAGAGATAATCTGTAGGTAAACATAGATAGATAACGTACTGAGGGATTATACTAAATATTTACTACATTCTTGACCTTAGTTTTATCAGATAATACACAGGGTTTATACTTTATCTATAAATATTAAATGATCAACAAATGAGTGATATTATTGATATAGGCTACATGTATAATGACAATCTATAAAATATTCATATTATTATGCTATAAATAGGTATTTTAGAACAAGAATAAAATATACCTACAATGAATACATATTTTTTGAGCAGAACATATACTCCCAATAATTGTGATTTTTGTGTTAATATTTTTGATGTTCATTAAGAAATCAAAGGATATCGGGTAGCTTTTTTTTTTACAGAGGTGGGAGCTAGAGTCCTGCGACTCAGACTCGAATCTGACGTAAGTTGCATCAATGACTCAACTTGAAATATTTAATGCGACTCGATGACTCGACTCAAACTTAGCAGTCGTCACAACTCGTGACTTGAAAGAGCTTAGGACTCGAGTCGCGATGAGGGGGCATAACTCTAACCTACCTTATTTGAATACGTCTTGGGACTCAACTCGGACCCGAGGTGCGGTGAATTGGGACTTGACTCAGAACTCTAGAGACTGCAAATTGTTCCCATCTCTGCTTTTTAATCTGATTGAATCCAAGCCAGAAATTATTTACTGTATTTAAATTTTTCTGCACCAACTGGGCCGATGAAGTCAGGTAATGGCCTAACCCATGCAGTGTGCTGTGATAGAAAATTCTGCCTACTTTTCTTTTACGCATTACTTCAGTTTTTCATCCCATTGTCCGTACCTGGTTCTCCTTCCTGCACCACTTACAAGAAAAATCCAAAGGCACTTCCATGCCCAGCACCAGGATTGAATAATCGACGCATATTTTCTTATGAAAACTTAAGATCTACTAATTTTGTGAATTTGATTTTTGGATTTAAGCCCAGTTGACATTAATTAGTATATCATCCTGCGATAATTAGCAGGAGACTAGATGTGTTCTATTGATCTAAGAGGAGAGAATTTTGATTGAGATTTAATGTCAGACACTGCAGTCTATAGTATAAATAAATAATCACACTCACACAATAAAACAATCATACATTTTTTATACCAAATTGACCGTGAGAAAGTTTTAAAATTGAAAAAAATGTTTGATAATCGTTGATATCATCAAATATTGTACTTACTTTATTTAAACATTGATAGACCGGTAGATATATTACTGTCCAGTAAAACTCATTGTATAATTAGTGAGTCATTATAGATATTTTCACTGTATTTTGTGAAAGAGTAATTGTGTGGTTGAAGAGTGTGTTTTAAAAATTAGTGCATGCAGTGAGTATGTTGACATTTTCTTACTTAACGAGAGGAAATAAGCATAATGACCTGTTTCATGCCTTTACATCAAATGTCTTGTCTCCCCAAGACACACACTCCATATTTCGTCCTCTTTAAAACGTGTCTTAAGCCACAGTTTAGTACAAGGAAGAGAGATGTAGGGGTTATTGTTGGACCTGTCATACGATGGACATTGTGGTTAAAGTCATGTCTGCACAGATGTCCATGAGCTGTTTTTTTTCTCACGTTTACAACAGTGGAAAAAATCTGAACAGATTGACTTTCGTTTAAAAGTTTTGGAGTTTTACCAAAACGAAACAGCCAAGTGTCTTCGTATCATGCTGTTGCAAATTGATTTTATTTTTCACTTGCTGAGTGCACCTGAATTTCAGTTCAAAGTATGTTGATGATTTGCTATTTTTACGATACCAATTAACGAAATTGCTGTGATCCAGTTATATCAAATTATCTGAACTGAATTTCAATATGTGTAGATTAGAATTAGATTTTCAAACTCTAATATACTTTAGTCATTTAACCATGCATAAAGATTGCAGAGTACGAAAAAAAGAAATGAAAATAAACATTTCACTTTATTGTTAGTAGCAGATGGAATTGGACGTATGAGATTGATTAATATAGCCGATGATGAATGCATGTCTCGGATGTACCAGATAAAAGTTATCCTGTCAGTTGTTGATAGCAGAGAGGACGAAACCTATGAGATTGATTAATGCAACAAATCATGAATACATGTCTCGGAAGAACAAGATAAAAATATTCCAGTTAGGTGTTGATAGCAGATGGCATGGCGAAGCTGTGAAATTGTTAGAATTTTTATGTTTTCTATGTGTTTATGATGAATATTTGATCTATTGGAATCACATGTTAGATTTGGCTGGTTTTCTGTATTTTGTATATTATGGTGAATGTTGGAGTAATTGGAATGATATGTTATATTTTCAGGAGTTGGACCAGGAACCGCTGCCTGATGATTGGTATCTTGTGGAGAGTAATGGACACAGAAGTCGTATACCAAGAACAATGTTATTCATGGGAAGGGAACATTGTGACGTACAAGTCAAGGTAAGTTGTTGATATTGACGCGTTATTGAAAAAGGTCTGCGATGAAATGAACTATGCTACAACTACCTACAACAACATTTAATTTGCCTTACATTTGATAACAACTTTGCCAATCATTTGCTGGGAATTTGGTGATTCTTTATTCTGTCACAACTGCAATTTTGTCACTTTTCTCCTGCTTTAGAATGGTGTTTGCTACCAAAGTATTGAAGTAAAATGAGATTGAAAGTTTTGTATTGATGTATATTGGTGATTGTAGTGTGTAGGTTCAAACAATACTCCACTATATTGAAGCATGCTCTCAAGTCGCTTTGGAAAATAGTTACATGTATGATATAGACCCTGATCGATATTCAGATTACTTGTTGCATGGTTACCGTCAGTTTACCTTCACAGTTTTTCGGTGTGATTGTTTATTAATGGATTAAAAAAAAAAAGAATCATGTGCATCCTGACACTATCCAGGATACAAATTCCGTAAGTATGAAGACCAGAATTAGTAGCGTTGTGAACTTCAACTACTGAAGGGTATTGCCTGTGAGATTGCAGTATATGGATCTTTCCTGATTAGATACCATACTATTGTTGGTATTGGGTGGTTGTGAAAGTCATTTAATTTCTGAGAAAATAAATTTTACGGTTTTCTTCCTTTTATTCAAATTCCTACTGAACTTGCATCTTTAGGGCATTTATTTTTTTGCTACTAATAGTACTAATTGAAAGAACCAAGGAGCAGTGTTTGATTATTGAGGAAGTGGCAATGGTTAAAGATACATTATTGGAGAGCAAAAACTGACTTTTATCGGTCTTCCTTTGGGCCTCAGATCACATAGAAATTATAACTTAGATCTTTATTTAAACAACAAGCCAAAAATCAACTCTGTATACCCATGGATGGCTTGGATTGGGCTCGGATTTAAACAGGATTTCGTTGATTGATTTAATCACGATTCTTCGTGACGTTGACGTCATAATACTTCCAGAAATTAGCAGCTCATCATGCTGCCTTCCCTATAATACACACTGTCGTTATTATACGCGCTTCTGTCGCAGCTAACATCACCCCAGTTGAATTGCAACCTCATCAGATCACTGTTTTCTATTCGTCTGCTTACGGAGTCACTGAGGCCTGTCTGAAGTACAAAAGAGTACACGCAGGCAACGCAAGAAGTCGGCTATTTATTATGATTTATTCACAATACTGTCTCGTTGATTTGGTCCATTCCTTTCAAGCTTTAAAATCCTGTCGCAGACTTTCTCTTCTTATCTATATATTAAAAGTCTTAATTCTAATTTGTAGTAAATGATAAATGTAATACAAATTGAATTGCAGTCCCATCTCAAACCGAATACGCCAACAGTACCAGTCATTGTAAACATTACTTGATAATCGAGACTATGTAGGTGGAGTTATAATCAAAAAAGACTGTCGATGCCATTTCTAGTAAAAATTATAGTGGTAATAACTTTGGTCAGAATAAAGTATTTTGACTGAAAATTTTCAATATATTCTTGTTTCATCATCTATTTTTGACCTGTTATAGCAAGAATGGCTAACTCCTTATAAAAATCTCCCACAATGTAACTTTAAGGGAGTAAGACCTTGGCTCTCTAACCAGGAGGTCCTGTAGTCGATAACAGTGAAGCAGGACAGAGGAACTGGCAAGGGATTACTACACTGAGGTACAGATTGGCAGGCATGTAAGAGATTCCTTGGCAGTTGGAATTGGATATAAGAGAAGGCTGTAGGACTGATTTACAGGCAAGATTTCCCCTCATAGCACACTGTATGGCTCATGCTCATGTTCATTAGCTGGGTCGAAGCAGAATAGTAGGACGTTAAACACCTCTTCATTTGATTACTGTATGAGTTCGATGTTTATATTCAGTTTTTGATGCAAATCATGTATATGGATATATCCATTTTCTTAAAATCATCGTCTCAGATAATGATAAAAGAATGAACTCGGGACGTATTGGTACATACATGTATATGGTCGTTGGTGTTGTACAAAGGATGTCAAAGAACTTAATAAATAGTGGTTATTTCCCTTTACTGCTACTGTGATATGAGGTAGAATCACCTAGAGGTAGTTGGTATTATAAAAACCTGTTTAACTTGACAGGTAGCTTATACATACATAGATATATAGACAGTCCTAGTATAATAGCTAGACCTACATGTTCGTTTGTTTACACAGTTAGGTCTTTTATATGCTTGACTTAAGATGTCCCCCTTTAACAATACTTCGTGATGCTTACTAGAGGGGAGAACCCATGTCATTAAATAGACTGTATTCATTATTAATCGTGACTCTGGTTTAAAAGGATATAGTAAGACGTATTAAAGGTACTGGTAAGGTTTGATTATTTCTACTTATTTATTGATATATTTTGTTTTTTTAAGACATTCTTCTCCAGCTGTTACTGATATATTATACAATTGTATATATATTTTGTCTATTTGGTTTTATGTTGACGAAAATATCAACCAAATCTTCCTCAATATGTGAGGGACATCAACAGTTTGTTTTTTTTTTCAATAATCTAGAATATATCTGAAATATGATTGGAAAATAGGCTAGGCTTGTGTGTAACCCCTTTTTCTAAAAGAATTTGGAACAGAGATTCTGATGGATATCAATTCAGTCATAATTTCTGATCAGGTCCAGACTGATTAACAAATGGGAGGGGCATCAACAAGTTTTTTTGTTCATTAGCCTAGAAAATGTGAAATACGATTGGGAAATATGTCTAACCCTTCTTCCTAAAAGTATCTTGGAAGAGAGTACCTGCTGGGCTATCAATTCAGTCATAATTTCCAAACAGTTCCTGACAGTTTAACAGTGAGATTGAAATGAACCATCTGAGAAATTTTCATGCCTTAAAGTTTTCAAAGATTAATATTTTTCATGTCTTCTGTCAACCATTTAATGTTTCTGTTATACATTATTGTATTGTTTAATGTATGAAAAATGTGTATATAGAAATATTGATTCCAGAAAGATTCATGTTGTAATGTACACTCCAAAACAGGCCAATTAATTTGCCAGATATAAACATTGTTTGTTAAAGGACAATATTGGTGTCAATCGTTATCACGAGATCATTGCTACGATAGATGTGTAATCAAGGTTTCAACAAACGGAAGTGACGAACGCAAATGGAAAACATGAGTTATCTTTCTATACAATGATTGAAGTGATGAGTGATAACAGATACACTGGCAAATTTCTGCTCACTAATAATTCCTGCAAAGACCAAAAGTTGTTATATGAGACTGTGAGAGGATATCTGACAATTCAGAACAGAAAAAGAAGGATAACTTGTGTTTTCCTTTTGTAGAAACCTTCATTACTCATCTATTGTAGCAATGATCTCTGTATTAGAATTATATTTGGAACATGTTTAATGAGTTGAATCACATATGTGATAATCACTGACAGCAATATTGTCCTTTAAGTTTCAAATGCATCTGAGCCACTGAGCATATTGATAAGTATGTTGTTGATGTTGCAGATAAATTTTTTTTAAAAATTGCATTAAGAAGAATGAGTATGGATGATTGGATTACATGTCATGCGTGTAGGTTCACTGTTTGTTAGTAATCAATATAATTGTGTGTAAACTGATACGATCCTCTTATATCTCACTAACCACTGATTGATTTTTATACGCGATACTTTATTGTTGAGTGACCTTCGATGTATGACCTGTAAACAGATCATCAAGACCAAGTAAGAATTTAACCAGACTAATATTCATAGAGAGTTTTCTGCGATGGCTCTTTCTGCATGTTTTGATGGAAGTTTCTGTGTCGGGATATAATATAATTGATATTGAAAGGTTTGTAACAGTATTTAGTATGGTTATATCTATTCAAATGTTCGGAATCATGAAGGTGGAATGGTTATTCCTGACAGTAGGAGGGATTAAGATTTAAGACTAGGTATTCTTCTCAGTATGGATCGTACTACAAGGCAAAATCACTAAATAATCAATAACTTTTCTTTTCTTATATTGTTTCTTTAAGTTTCATACATGTATCAACATTCTTATGAAGTGAATTTGGGTTCAAATTCCCACTTTTCTGCACCACCATTCTTATGAAGGATAGGAAAAAGTCTTATTGCATTTAATGACCACAGCTTTATCTAGCTCCTCATTCAGTTTCCAACATGGGGAATTCCATATGCACGTTGGAGCTATTACTATTATAAGCACCCATGCTAGTTTCAATATATTGTAAATGAAATGGAGTTTAACGTCCTACTGTCTCAATATTGTATAGTGTATGACTGTACTGTGTGTTCAGATTTTGTTCGCCTAAAAGATCATTTGAAAGAAAATATTATATCATTAATTAATCAAAATGAATTAAAATATTTGTTTCATTGAAATAGTTTTGTGAGAGAACTGACGGGTACACACCAAGACATAGTTGAGTAACATTACATACCGGTAACCTTTTATTTTGATTTTGGAAAATGTTCAAATTATTAACAGACCAACACAAGTTGACATTGTTGATATGTAAATGTGGACAACTGAAAATCACAAAATCTTGTGTAAACATATGTATAATTGACTAGTCTACTTTATTTATACATAAAGGTTTTCAATGTTTACTTTTGACAAGGGACTGTGGTCATCCTTAACTGGTGTGACTCTATAGTGGGCAGACGGTCAAAGTACTAACAGGAAATGGTCGTATAATACAATTTTAGACACAGAAAGATGTGCTAACACAGCCACAAGGACCTATTTTATCGCAGGTGGTAGTTTTTCTCTCACATGCTTGCTTTTGTTTCTGAGGTCAACATGAAACAGTAAACAGAGAAAATTGTGCTGGATAATCGTTTCTGGTTTTTTTTGGTTGAAATTTATCCTTAGCCCTTGAATTTTTTATGAGTTGTGGGAGGAAAAACTTTTGGATATTGACACAGTAGAATTGCCATCTATGTTGCTTTGTCACGATTCAGTCGTATCACACTATTAACATGTTTGATGTATAGAAAGACTAATAAAATGTTAGAAAATTCACATCCTCTGGTGAATAATTGGACTGCTGTGAACACAGGTTGGATGAAATCCAAATTTTAGTAATTTGATTGGATAATATTAAATTGATTTTAGTGCTTAGCAAATCAAAATTGAAGTACCGACTTAAATTTTGGATTATATCTGTAGGTAAGATTTCGAGAAATAGGGCCCAGGATGTTGATTATGGGTTATGTTTCTGCTATTAAATCTGGACAAAAAATTGTAGTTTTACAAATTTGTCTCACAGATCGGAAATTCAGATGGTACGGTTAATAAAATTAAGTAGAGATTTTGAAATGGCCGAATAGACAACTATGTATAGTCTAGATCATAAATCCTGTTTATCTATGCTAGTCATGGGTTCAATCCTACACTTGTAACAAGAATTATTGGGTCACCTGCCTAACCACATGACATTTCTGCAGGTTTTATGTCCCCTCCCCCAATAAATCCTACTTAAAGGAAAAAAAATAATGATTTGAAATCAAATCAAATGGGGGTTTAATGTACTGCATGGTATTGGTGTATAATAATAATAATAATAATAATAATAACTATGTATTTCTATAGCGCCTTTACCAGTTGAGTACAACTGCTCAAAGGCGCTGCTGGAGTCTGACAACACATGGATATATACAATACAGGGATTATCTATGAATATGCCTCTTTAAACAAGTGTGTCTTTATTGCACTTTTGAAGTCATCCAGAAATGGAATGGATCTGATGTTGTCTGGCAGTGAGTTCCATAGGGCTGGACCAGCTGCTGCAAATCTGCGGTCGCCATATGTTGTTGACCTTGAGGATGGAGGGTCAAGAAGGTATTTGTTAGCTGATCTGAGTGTTCTGACTGGCTGATGATCCTGGATTAGTTCCTGAAGATAAGGCGGGGCTAGTTTGTGCTTGGATTTGAATACAAGCATCAGTAGCTTATACTTGATTCGTTGTTCCACCCTAAGCCAGTGTAGATTCTTCAGTACTGGTGTTATAGAATCTGATTTCCTTGTCCTTGTCGCTACTCTGGCTGCTGAATTTTGGACCTTCTGCAACTTGGTGACGAGTGTCTTTGGTACACCGTAAAGCAAGGCATTGCAATAGTCTAAATGTGACAGTACACATGACTGGACCAGGGAGACAGCAGCTTTGGTATTGATGAAATTCCTAATCTGACTAATATTGCGGATATTGGCGTAGGCTCTGCTGCATATTTTGTTGATGTGTGATTCAGCGGACAGAGTAGACTGAAACACAAATCCAAGGTTCCTCGCCTCCTGTGCCGGTTCTATGACATGGCTTCCAATTTGGAAAGGCGGAAGATTCAAACTCCGTCGTACAGCTTTAGAACTGAAGACTATTAGTTCTGTTTTGTCACTGTTTAGCTTGAGAAAATTGCAAGACATCCACTGTTTAATATCATCTACACAAAGCGACATCTGAGTGAAGGCCGAGTCAATAGATCTCTGGCAGGTGGGTTTGAACGCTAGATATAGCTGTGTATCGTCTGCGTAGAGGTGAATTGATAAACCATGACGACGGGCTATGTCTCCTAATGGTGAGGTGTATATGGTGAATAAGACCGGCCCAAGGACGGATCCCTGAGGAACTCCATAAGAGAGTTCAACTTTTGCGGACACACTGTACTTTGTCTTCACGGCCTGCATTCGCCCTGTTAGGTAAGACTGAAGCCATTCGTAGGCAGAATCAGTGACACCAAATCTCTGGTTTAGAGTCTGCAGCAAGATGGCCTGATCAATGGTGTCGAAGGCTGCCGATAGATCTAACAATACTAGAATGACAGCTCCACTGATGTCAACAGCTTCCAAAATATCATTCTGTACTCTGACAAGCGCAGTTTCGGTGCTGTGTCGGCTTCTGTACGCTGACTGCATTTCTTCAGCATTGCCTGTGGCCATAATATGACGGTTCAGTCGGGCTACCACAACTCGCTCTAAAACTTTGGAAACAAAATTCAAATTGGAAACCGGTCTGTAGTTGCAGAGAACTTCTGCATCTAGATTTGACTTTTTTATCAATGGTGTCACTAGTGCATACTTCATGCTCTCAGGAACTTTGGACTCCTCCAGGGATTGGTTTACAATGTGAGTGATTATGGGCACAGTTTCGTCAAGACATTCTTTCAGCAACCATGTTGGTAGTGGATCGAGACTGCAAGACTTGGTCGGAGATTTCTGAATAATCAGTCTAATTTCCTGTTCGGTCGTAAGTTCAAAACCTGACAGCGATTGGCACGGAATATGAAGCGAACTCGGTGTTGTATCTGTCGGTCCAGTTGCTACAAAACTTGAACGAATTGTCTGTATCTTGTCTTGAAAGAACAGCGAAAAGTCTTTTGCTATTTCATCATTTGACTTGGTACTGGGAAGAACCTGCGACTTGTTTTTAAACAGGAGACTATTTGTGATCTGGTACACTTCCTTTTGGTCTTTAGCACTGTCGATGGCATTAACAAAATACTCTCGTTTTGATTCCTGGACCAAAGCTGTGACTGAATTTCTAGCTGAAGAATGAATCTGTTTATCAACTGCCAAATTACTATTCATCATTTTTCGCTCAAGTTTCCGTCGATGACGCTTTGCCTCCCGGATACTTTCGTTGTACCAGCCTTCTCGTGTGTGTACTGTCACCATTTTGGTGAGTTGAGGCACGTGCTGATCTACAACAGAGCGTGTTTGAGAATCGTAATGGTTACAACATTCAACTACACCCTTATCTGTGTAATCATCAAAGGCTGTAGCAAGGTCATTCCTAAAGTTCCTCTTGTCAATCTTTTTCCATCTGCGGAAGGATATATTCTCCCTGAGTCTCGCTGGCTTGTCAAAACTGGTTGACATAAGAACTGCAAAATGATCGGATGTCACTGATTGATCCATGCGTACATTTCTGATATCCAAATCATCATTCCTTGTAATTACAAGGTCAAGTGTATGACCCCGAATGTGAGTCGGGCCATGTACATGCTGTTTCAGATTAAACGAATCCAAGAGGCCACAGAATTGATGTGTATCAGTTCTGTTGCTATCTTCCATATGTATATTGAAGTCTCCACAAACGAGTAATTCTCCTTGATGTGTATTCAGAAGTTCAAGCAGACCCGAGAATTCATCATAGAAAGTCTCTGATTCAGAGTTCTTGTGAAGAACTATCCTCCCTGGTGGCCTATAGATGCCACAAAGGATTAACGTTTGGGCTTTGAATTGTATGTCTGTTTTCATTAGCTCAAGAGCAGAACAGATGGATGTTCAGTCCCATTTTATTTCCAACTGACAAGTATGCAGGTGAACCTTGGATTACCACGAGGGGGAACAAGGTCTCAAAATTCCTAACAATTTCTCAGACAACTGTGGTATGAAACCTGGGAATATTTGGTTAATGAGCCATTCCTATACTCACTGAGCCACTGTGGCTCCCCTAAAATATTTTGCCAATACTTATATTGATAGTAGTGACTCATTAATCCATGGTAATTTATTGTATACTCTATAATTTACTAGCGTAAAGATAAAATATTTATAAAGCATTTTAGTAATTGATGGGGTAGTCATGGAGAGGAGTTGAAAGGTTGTAAAGATTAAAGTAGTTAATTTGACAGATTAAGATATATTTCCAAGATTAAGAGAGGGGTCAAAGTTGAATTAGTGCATGTTTTAAGAAGATACGTTTTACTTACTATAAATCTGTAGTAAGATAAGCTTTACTTACTATAAATCTACGTAGTAAGATATATTTATCTCTAAACAAAAACACAGCATGAAACTCTAGTTTCTCATATTTCAACAAAGAAAAAGTCTCACAGATAAATAAGCAGACTTCTGCTAGTTAAGATAAATTTAGCTGAGCCTCTGGTGGTGAATTAAATAAACCAGGAACATTTATCATTTATGTATGATTTCTCTCTCTAATGCTACATAAACTACCATCATAAAGTAATAATCAAATGATATATACTGTTTTACCTACGGACAAAAATACAACTTGTTTTTCTACGTCAAAAATAGATAAGAAGAAGAATAACAACCCACCTTGGATATTAGGTGTTCACAGAGAGAGCTTGATATTTAGACTCTTGGCAACCATCAAAGTCACTTTCCCTTATTTTTGTTTGGTTATTGATGATCCAGTTTCTCAGTCTGCTTCCTTTCCTAGTTCAGACGAGTCCAGTTCCACTGTGAGATTAATCCTGTTTTCGTTTCGCTATTTCGTGGGTATTTTTGTGCACAGGTTTTAAGACTTTGTAAGGTGTAGTAAAGGAATGTATATGGTTTAGGTAAGTGGTTTTAACATTTGTAGTAAGTTGGTAGATTGACAGAATTCTTACCACGTAATGTACATCAACCTGTCAGCGTATAATAGTGTAATTAAACATGTCATCTTGTAGAAATATGCACATGTCAATGTCTGTCATTATACTGACTGGAATTCATGTACTACCATGATGAGCAGAACAATATAGGATGAAATCTAAATGTATTAAGAATTATAGTCATAGATGTATCAAATGGATTGGAATGGGGTTTAGTACCCGATCAGCACATTACTTTGGTCACTTTGGGACTAAAATGATATGGTATTTTTCATTATAATGGTCACATATGCTATATATGCCATGGTAAGAACTTTTAGTTGACAGTGGCATTTCTACCTTTTTTTCATTGAATTCCAACTTCCATGGTTTCTTTAATAGCCTGGGGCCTATTTCACAAAATTTTAACTAAGATAAGATCTGAATTTTAGTTATTTGATTGGACAATATTAGATTGATTTTAGTTCTTAGCCAATCAAAATTGAAGTATCTGCTAAAATTTGGATTTTATCTTTACTTAAAATTTCGTGAAACAGTGCCCTGGTTTGGCTTATAGTACCTGTGAACGCAACACGACCATGTGTTGAAAACCCCAGAGATTTTAAGTTTGTTTAAAAAAAAAGTGTCTGAACATTTACAGTGGTGGGTGGTTTGGGTTTTTTTGTTCCCACAAATGCAAAGATTTTAGGGTTTCTACTCATTCTAGATTGCCTGAGATTACATTTCAATTATTTTTTGGAAAGTTTACATATTTAACAACTGGTATGGTCAAGTGTCTCCTTTAGTGGACATTGCCTAGTTGGTTGGAACTCAAGTCTAACTATCGCTTCCTAACCACTGCATCATGTTTTAAATCCTAGTATTTGCCAAGATAGTACCTTAGGTTTGTTCAGTGTGGTCTCCTCTTGTCAGTGTTGCAGAACATAGGGCCTGCCATAAACAGCATCAAGTTGTTTAGGTAGGATGAAAAAATTAGGTCTCATTGCATGAAAAGAAACCTAGACCTGACAGTTGGAAATTGATGAAGAGTAGGCAAAAATGCTGCAAAATTTCTGTCCTGTAGCATTCTTGTCTTCATTAACCCATTTGGTGCAGAAACTCGTTGTGTGAAGCACAGTCATAGAACATCACCTGATATTCCAGTAGTTAACAATATAGACAATACTGTACTAATACTCATCAGTGATTTGTCTTTACTATATGTCTGTCTGTAAATATTCACTAGAAAACTCTTATAATTGGATTAAGGAAGCATTAGAGATTCGCTGCTGTGATTGCACCAGACAGTTACAGAGACTGCATACAGCATACTCCTGCGCAGTGTTTTGTTTGATTAGAACTAATCAACTTCACACTGCTATCTTGAGTGAACATTGTTGTGCTAAATTATTATTGGGCAGTAGTGCCATTACCAACCAATGA
Organism: Patella depressa; assembly: GCA_948474765.1. NCBI lineage: Eukaryota > Metazoa > Mollusca > Gastropoda > Patellidae > Patella > Patella depressa. Next base: position 52,246,284 of record OX419719.1, on the reverse strand, counting down.
CCTACATTGTAACAAACAATATCGGGGTTAAACAGACCTCAAAATATGTTACCGCAATGTATCTAATGACAATCGCGACTTGTTTACGTCATAACCCGCGAAATTTATTATGCTCGATTATCCAGTGCCAACATGTTTTCTTCGTCGGCCATTTTGAAAATTATGCCGAATGCGAGAAGAGAGGAGGGATTTGATTGGACATTAAAAAGAGACACGCCCCGGGCAATTTCAAGAATATGACTTCTATCCAGCAATGGTAAGAGAGGTATTTCTCGCGCCATTGCTTCAGGAATATGGCATACAGAGGCTGCATATAAAATATGAGAAATTCTCCAAGCCATCTCAAAGATGTACTCATTTTAACTTTCAGTTTACAAGTCGTACAAATTTAATGTGTTTTAATTCAAGCCATTGTTGAGTTACAGTTGTTTTAATTTTTAAGACATACAATTAAGACATGTCTTAAATTTTTAAGACCTACAAATCTTTTTATGTGGTTTTCAAGCTATTGTTTCATTACATTATTAGTTTTAACATTTTAAACTTTTAAGTTACATTTGTTTCAACTTTTTAGACTTTTAAGTCATACAAATCTTTAGTGGTTTTAATTAATTTAACGAACACGTCTGAAAAATACCTTACACGAAATAGGTCAGTGCTCATATAGTGTTTCAACAGATAGTTTTAGGTTATTTTGATATGATATGATTAATTTCATATAATTCCTTGGTGAGCATGACAATCCATCTCAAATAACTTGATAAATATTTTGAGTACAGAATTTTTATTTCTACATTTCTAGGTTTATAACAACACAATCTTCATTAGCCCAGTTGGAACAGAACAGTAGGACATTAAACCCCCAGCATTTCATATATAACAACATCTTTAGAAAAAAAAAATGATAAGTCATTCAGGGATGAATTCAACACTTGTGTTTTAAGGAACCCATTCAATGGGAGCCACAGTGGCTCAGTGAATAAGATGTTGGCTTGCTAACAAGGAGGTCTGATGTTCGATCCCAGCATTGGCCGGGCAAGTTCATCAGGATTTTCAGGTGTGTTGCCCCTTGGTCAGTAGTGCAGGACAGGTGGACCTGACAAGGTCTTGTGTACACATTGGTGGGCACGTAAAAGATTCCTTAGCATTTGGAATTCGATATAAGAGTAGGCAATAGCGCTCCTGCCCAGCCAAGATTTTCCTTATATGCCTGTCTTCATTAGCCCTGTCAGACCAGAACATTAGGACGTTATTTATTCAATGGCCATGTATGCAATTCTAAAGAAGAGAATTGTGCCTCGAAGTGGTGGCGTTTCTGCCAACTCTTCATCCAATACCATGTGTACACCAACGTGTTCGAACAACTAGGCAATACTTTCCTTGCAAGCCTGGCAACTGCTACTGTTTGATGCGTTAACACCTCTAACATTGTATTTTGCCTGACAGTTATTTGTGTATTCTGCATTTAGTAGAAAACTGAAAAATAGCAATGTATTAGAGTCCTCCTGACAAATTCTCCTGGAAACAAGGTTGAATTTTACATGTCAACAAATATGTATTAAAGTTAAAGTAAACTATTTGAATTATTTTTTTTTGGTGTGCAGCGATTTAACTAGAGTTGCCATCATTGTATACTGTGTATATTGATTGAATAGGTGAGCTAAATAAATAAAGACAGGGTGGATACCCACAAACTTTAAGACATGCATAAGTAGTTTAAAACAGGCTCCAGTTTTTATGTGAACATGTTATAAGATAGCTACATGTCTCCACTATTTGACAATAGGTGTAACTCTGAAGGAGTTGACATACCATCTTGTACATACACTTAAATACAGAACAGTCACAAAAATCTCTGTGTGTTGAAATGATGGATTTAGTTCAAACCATACATGTTATAAGACCTGTACATGTAGTGGCAGTATTTCACAATCAATGTTAAGTAGGTGGAACTTTGATAGAGATGACATTCCATTTTGTGTATATCATTAAAGTCAATTTTAGTTGAATATACAATGCAAATCTGTGTTAGTCACATAAATCTCTGATAAACTAATGGTAATGCTGTAAAATGTCATTAAGTTGATTAAAATTGTAAGTTATTTTTTAATGCTGTACCTTATATAAGTAAAACAACATCAATATATTATAATAGTTGTACCTTTACCTAAATGGTGATTTCTTGGATTTAATAATATTTGTGTTTCCATGGAAACAAATTTTACTCGCATATAGTTTTGATTTTGGTATACAAGGCCTCATGATGTTTGATGATTGATTCTTAGAAGGAAAAGTTTGAAATAAAATATTAGATTCTTTTGATATTGAAAAATAGTTCTGAAAGTAGCGCAAAAGGGTTCCCCAATACACTTTGCCACTAGTGGTGCTATGAAATTCCGTTCTCACTTTATCTTTGAAGCAAACGTTTCAAGACCTCTGCACCAGGCAAATTTTGCAATTGACAAATACTTTAATTATTCACTAATTTGAATGCAAGTTATTATCCCCACTTAAATAGATAATAATAATTAGGACATATGAATTCAGCCTAAGATTTTAATCTGTTATGTTTTTGCTAATATAGATTATCATAAGAAAAGTAATATTAATATAAGTATTCCGTTAACAATGGGGTTATGTAACACTCTTTTCCATATGTACATGAATAAAAGACCTCCTGAAGCAATTTGTGTAACTTTTGAATACATAATATGTAAGACGTTCCATTGGACACAGCAAGAAATTGAATTAACGCAGCTGTAATCGAATACAATCATACATTATTGATATTATGCTATGACCAAGGCTAGACTGGTTTTCATCAGATGACCTAAACTGGCTACTAGCCAATTTAATTACATATTATACATGTTCATGTGGTAGACTTACTTTTATGATAAGATTTTGATATTGAACAAAATGGTTGTGTTTGTTAAATCAACACTCGATTACTTATTGCTACTAGATATTTAATATAAGATTGCATAGATATTGATAGTTGTAAATGATTTAAGCAGTTAATATTGGAATGTGTGAGGTATAAGTGTAAGTAATAATATATAGCAACCAAAGAATTTTGTCTTAAACACTGTAGCAATGTGCATTGCCTGATGACAAGGTATATAATTCCATCTTTTCTGCACAATGTTTTCAGGGTGTTGCATACATAATACTTGTATCTGTCTCCCAGTTGTTTGTGTGGAGAAATATAGACTTACTCGTATTTTGAAATTGCATTATTATAAACATCTTTGATTGGTTTGAGAAACTGTTATGGAAAATATGTATTAAATAGCCTGGCTGGAAATATTTGAAAGTCAAAACTTATTTGTGTCTTATATTTTATTTTTCAGTCAGACACAGTTGATAAACGACATGCTGTGTTAACATATGATGTGTTCCTTTCTAAATTCAAAATTAAAGATCTCAGTTCAATAAATAAGGTAAGTTTAAGTTAGTTTACTGGATATAAACTAAGAAACTATGGAATGCATTCTCTGTATCTGATTCTGAACACTATGTTGTTGCGTCTGCTAATCTCATATTCCTGAAGCAATGGCCCGAGAAATCCCCCTCTGACCATTGCTGGAATAGCGTCTGTTTCTTGAACTTACGTGGGAGTGTGTCTATTCTTTCCATTCAATGAAAGCTATCACTTAAGTACAGCAACATGAAAGTCATTCGTTTAATCTGGGTCTTCCCTAAAACTTTGGACAGTGATTTAAGGTATTAAAAACGGTGAAAGTATGTTCGTTTCCAAACAGTATATTTCATTCGACTTGATAACCTCGTTTGTCAAGCAATTAGTTTTACTGCAGTATTCTGCTATATGCACGGGTTAATTAGGCATAATAAAATCGTGAGTCATGACGTAACGTTATGTAAACATATTTGGTCCAAACTCCAATATTGGCAGCTAGTGATTGGTTGGTAGACGGACTACTGACAAATCAAAATTTAAAACAACAATATCCACTCATAATAGCAGTGTGTAGTTGGATTACCTCTAATCAAACGTAACACTGCATGGAGTATGGCTAATCTGTCCATCAGCCAGATTACTTTCAAAAATAATTTCTACACAGTGTTTATGTTTATCAGACCTCAAAACCTTTTGATTCAACGGCGAAAGATTGTTGGTATATGTTTTTGTTATGAAAGTACTAGTGTCTTATGTATACTCTGTCCAACATCGTGGGTTTTCTCTGGGTCCTATGGTTTCCTCCCACTGCACAAGCAAATTATTGAAATAAGATTAAACCATATGTTAGTCCCGAAGAAATATGACAACCATTTTGGATTACCTTGCTGTTGTTGGTATCGTGTTTTAATACTTGGCAACTTATCTTTATTTCAGACATATGTAAATAGTACAAGAATCCAAGAACAAGAATACGTGACTTTAAATCACATGGATACTGTACAACTTGGTCATGATATCCTTTTATTACAATCGAAAGGCTAAAATATCCCAAATAGCTTGTCTGAAAGTCTTACATCAAATTATTCAGCTGCTCAGAATTGATTATGGGAATTATATTTTTATGACCATAACTTCGGCATGTTTATAGATATGTCTATGTCTCGGCTCTTGAGAATTGTATAACAGGAATGATTAGGAGAAAGGTTTCAGAATGTCCTCCACACATGAAAGCCTTTGATTCACAAAATTATATCACAGAGCTCATTTAGTGATTTTGAATTTCTCATTACTATTGACAAGCAGCAGTTGCATTTAATGGTAATTTTTATTTTAATCAACTTCCAAACATGATGGGGGGTTGGGTGGCTGAATGGTAGGTTAACATGTGCGCGTTGCATCATAAGGTCTATAGTGACATGGTTTCGATACCCCACTTGTACGTGACAGTGAGTAGGGGTCCTCTCTCCAATCTCATGGGATTTCTGTGGTTTCCTTCCCCACTGCTTAAGATCCCTACGCACAAGGGGAGAATGAAATAAAGTTAAACCATGTGCTAGTCCCAAAATGCTTAGTTTGTGTCAAGGGAGGTTAAATGCCATTTTCCTCTCTCTCTCTCTCTCTCTCTCTCTCTCTCTTTGAAATTTGATACTAAAATCTAATGGTTAAAATCTGATTGCGAATAAATGAATTTGAATGTCATTTATTTTACTTTCCTTGACAAACGTACATTCACCAATGTATAGAGTGGAGCAGGGTGGTCACCAAGATAGAGCCTGTGATACTACTACACAAGGACGTATGCCTAATTCTAATAATAAAGCAGCCATTATCACTAATCCTTCTGTAAGAAACTCAACCCAGGTAAGTGTAAAATGTTTTCTATACATATCTTGTATTATCTACCTGGTAATCTAGACTATTCAATCATGATCTGCCAGCATTTAAATAGCCATGCCTAATAAGTAGATATCTTTTGTGAAGAATCAAATAATTTTCGTGTACTATTTATCACTGACGTTAATTCAGTTCCATCAAATTAGATTTAAAAAACATTAATTGTGAGGGGAAGCAAGAGATTTCTATTTGTGTAAATGAAATTTCAGATAATAACTCAGTCATGCACAATGCAGGGTATGCTTACTTTCTGATATCACATACCACAAGTTTCATCACATATTTTTTTTTTAAAATCAACCTTGACATTTAGATGTGGTGTTGGTAGGCCGCTTAGTGCATTGTTAGTCTTTTTATCTGTGTTTAGTAATGAAGTTTTCCTGGATGATCAGGTATCACCCATTTAGTGAATGGCGAGATAATCAGTGGATTATTGTGGGATTTACACACACTGTTGTCAAATTATAATAATTATTTCTGTGATGAATTTTAACAAAGTTCTGTGTGTGTAGCCCGTGTTTGACTGAGCTAAACGGACAATAGGTTGTCTGGTCACATCCTAGTCGTGGTAAAAGGTGAGAACGTGAAGAATAAAACAAACACGCCTCGCCCTCACATTAAACATCTCACTTTCACCCTATTACTTCAGTCAATCGGTCAATATAGTCACTAGAAAATATATTATACCATTAACTACATGTTAAGTGGCTGTGGTAGCCAGACAAGGCTGAGAAAATCAAACCACACCATTTAATCGCACCCTTAAAGAGACTGGCTGCTAGTTGAACAATTGAGCGACACACACTTTGATGAAAGAATTGTCTTGATCAATACAATGATTGAGTGGAGTAGATCATTAGTCAGTGGGTCAGAGTTTTTAGCAATTGAAAAATGTTCTATAATAAAAGAACTAACAAGAATTATGATTGCATTTATTGTCAATACATGGTAATTTTGTACATATATGGACACCAGATCAAGCAACAATGTGAAAGAAAGAATATATAATGCTTTTTCATATGCCCACATTTTCATGTCGACGTATATTGTCGTCGCCCCTGTCCGTCCGTCCACAATTGTTCTTGAACAGTCTACATCTGATTTCAATTGCACTTGAAATATAGGTTTATCACCCTATACACTGAAAGAGATGTTTACTCTCAGTTAACCAATCAAACGTGAATTTACGACATGGTTTTCCGTGTCAGTGGTGCTGGACAGACGGCCTGACAAGGACAGCTGCCTAGTTATTTATATGGGATGAAAAACTGAGGTCCTGTGTATACTTTGGCATGCATGTAAAAAGTCCCTTGGCAGTCGGAATTCGACCTAAGGGTAGGCCGTAGTGTTGCTGACGGGGCAAAATTTACGTTATAACACACAGCATGGTGTATGCCCGATATGGCAAATGCGTGTGCTTTTGATTTTTTTGGTTGCATCTACAACTTCATTTTTCAGGTAAATTTAATTCATTTATCATCAACTGTTACAAATGACTCAGTTGTCAATAAAGTAAATTGTAATGTATGTAGATGATGTATCCAATAAAAACCATTAAACATTCTCATGATAGAAAAAAATAAATAACTACAGAATGACATCATCTGACATCTGTGCACAGTTCGCTTGTGTTTATTGATGAATTAATGTTGTTCTATTAGTTAATCCCAACTTTAAGTTAACATTTAATTGAAGAAAAGATTTTGTCATGTTTGCAGACGCCTTTTAAATAAAAATTTAGTTTTTTGCCGATAATTAAATGACATTACATGTAAATTGCTTTACACATGTTGCATCTGTTGAAATTCCTCCCCATTCTCTGTTGTCCTTAAAACATGAATCATAATATTAAGAGTGTTAGTAATTAAGTATCACTTTGAAGATTGTTGCCTATGGATAGAAAGATATGTTTCGACTTCACCTATACCTTATTGTTTGACCGACAAATCTCTATCCATTGCAATGATAGATGTTTTCTGTTCAAGTTTATCAATGTTTAGAATTTGTAATTTGTTTTGCTTTAAAGGTACAACATACATGTTCATATAACTCTGTGGTCGAACACATGTTATATATATGTAATTAAACACTTCTGAGTATTAAATTTTTTAAAATATTATTACTTAATTTATCAAAGACACATTAAGATAGTGAAGTGAACTCTGTACAAATCAATGTAAACTTTAAATGGCCACAAGTTCAAATTAATCTATTTGAATAACTCTTTATTGAAATTTTATTCTGTGTCCATTGCGGCTTTAATTAAATTAGCTTAAAGTTATTTCAATTGGGTATTTTCATGTAGGTAAAAGTAATAATGTCTTTAATTACATAACATACTGACACACCTTCCTTAATATTGATTAGTTTTTAATTTGAAAACAAAAACTACCCCAAACCGAGTATGATTCACTAAAATACAATTATTAATAAGATGAATTATAGAATTATAGTTCATATATTCATAATCAAAATATATATAAACTATAACATAAATAAATAAAACATTGCAAATGAATACCAATGGTAATTTTATGTCCACCCCCAGACACATTATCTACCAGTAGTCTACTGGGTTAATGAATGGAGTCCGACACTTGATATGATCTAGTCTACTTAAAAGTAGACACTTGATCTAGTCTACAGATTAATGAATACAGTGATTGATGAACCTGTTTATAATCTGTTAATCTGCTTTCAATCAATGTGAAAGGAACGTCTGGTTATCCTTAATCCCTGTTGATGTTGCTAGATTACATAGTCTAATCTGTAAACAATATACTATTCATAGTATATGGTATCCTTTGTTTATAATTACAAACTAGAATATACTACCAGATTTTGTTTGGTCTGTTGTTGTGAACCTAGCTTAGTGTATTCAACAGGTAGGAATTATTAATTTGAATATAGAATTTCTCAATTTACACAAAATCTAAGTTACTAAATACATTTGTGGTAGTAATGTGATAACAAATATTTTCTGAATGACAGCAGGATTTTAGGTTAAATTTGTGGAACGGTTTATTGTCCGCTTTAAAATATATATCTGGTATGCTACATTATATATGGCCACCCATTATATATTTTATTATGTTTTTGTTCTTATCCATCTAAATTAGATTGTATGATAATTACGTATATTATTTTGGGAAATCATAATGTTGCACATTTTAGTAATGGCCTCCAGGATTGTTAAATTCAGGCCAGTCAATATTCCATTTTAATCCATAGATTTCAATATAGGTACAATGGTAAAATATTGATTTGTGCAACTTTTCACATGTTTTATTGTCCGCTTTAAAATATATATCTGGTATGCTACATTATATATGGCCACCCATTACATATTTTATTATGTTTTTGTTCTTATCCATCTAAATTAGATTGTATGATAATTACGTATATTATTTTGGGAAATCATAATGTTGCACATTTTAGTAATGGCCTCCAGGATTGTTAAATTCAGGCCAGTCAATATTCCATTTTAATCCATAGATTTCAGTATAGGTATAATGGTAAAATATTGATTTGTGCAACTTTTCACATGTTTTAAATGATGTTAATTATTAACAGACAAAACTGCTTTAATGCTCAGTAAAACAAAGAAATGAAATGGAGTTTAACGTCCTACTGTTCTGCTCTGAACTAAGACGGGCATACACCATACAGTGTGCTATGAGGGAAATTTTGCCCGGACAGCAGCCCTGTGGTTTACTCTTATATCGAATTCCAACTGTTAAGGGATCTTTTATGTGCACATCAATGTTGACAGACAATCCAATAATGTGAATCAAATGAAGATGATTACCAGTATTCGAGTTTCATTTGAGTTTTAAAAAATAGCTAGGAGAAATGTAGTTGATTTTCAAAAATGAAAGTTTAAATTTTAGCCTGAAGTCATCCATGTAGACAATAATCAAGAATCGACATTAATATTACATGTATATTTATTATATGTTGATAAGTTATGGTATATTATACTGCCTAGAGACTGGTGTGATGTTGCTAAAAACATATTGATTGATTTCTGCTGTAGTAATATTGATTAAGATTGGTGAATCACGCAGGTTTTTATTTTTCTCATTACTCTAATCGTGACAGCTTTTAAATATATATGATGTCATGGTGATATCATTCGCAGGTGAATAATTGGTCGTCATTTACCATACCTATATCTTAAAATTAGTTCAAATCTACGCTCAAGCAACTAAGAAGTTTATATTCAGAGATATTATTGGTTTCAGATTTTCTGTAAATCGCAAGCTAACGATGATCAGCATCATGTGTATTGTTCAGGTCTGAAATAGTTTGAGAAGTTTTAAAACCACAAAATTCAAAGCTCAGATTCGAGCGAAATATTGGAACCAAAAGATTTTGTCACTGATTTACAAAAGTTACAGATTTTAGTGACATTTTTTTAAAGAAATATTGTTGTCCCTGATTCACGTAACTTACAATTTTTTATATTTCAGGGTATAATTGATGGACCAAATTGTATGACTGTCCAAGGTCACCCGGATATTGCCTTAACCTGGCCGCAAGTGAAGTTACGACGCCTCAATGCTGGTGGGATAATGCCAGAAAATAATGGATATAACATTGTCTCATCTGATCCAAACTTTCCAGTGCCTCTCAGTAACGATAATTACAATCATGAGTTTATGCCACTTTGTAATCAAGTGCCTGACCCGGTACCACCTACTTACACCACTGTTGCTGATAAACCAGAATCAAAAACTTATGAATACGATGTGTACTTAAACCAGGATTCCACCTCGGAAAATGGTATTTCTCATGTTCATGGAAAAATTATTCTTGAAGGTAAGACATTTAGAATTGTACTTTGAAATAGAGCTTTGAAAGGCATTATGACACAAATATGACAAGCCATATTGGTCAGATAGGATAAAAAAAAAAGCAACATCATTCAGATATGATTTAAAAAAGAATGCAACTTCATTGAGATACATGTGGGATTAAAACTTGTCACATCATTGAGATACATGTAGGATTAAAACTTGTCACATCATTGAGATACATGTAGGATTAAAACTTGTCACGTCATTGAGATAGAATATTAAAAAAAGAATGTCATTCAGATAGGATTTAAAAAAAAAGAGTAACATTTTTTAGATTGAATAAGAAGCGTCATTCAGTTATTGAGTTAATATAAAAAATAAAAGGCACATCATTTTAAGAAGTCACATCATTCTGATAGGGAACACCATTAATGAATTCTAAGGCAGTCCGATATCATTGATTGCTACACCGTCAAACTTAAGTAGCTAAATTATAAAGCTTTTTGTTGCCATCAGTAATCTGTAAATTTGCCAGCTTATGTTTTCATAATTCATGACTGTTGTGGAGCATCATATTAGATGCTGATCTCAAAACAAAGTGTCTTGCCCAAGAATTTGCTCTCTTGTGATGAAACAGTGTATTCGGTTTTTGATAAGAAACACACAAGATTATTTTGGATTATATATCAATAAAATGTTATTCCAATGACTTTAGTTAAAAAGGCACAAGCACTTTGGGAATCTTCATTGGTTGTTGAGAAAACAGTTTTAGATTAGACATGATTTGACTAAACAGTTACATCAAGCATTATCTGATTTATAGATACGTATGTAAAATATTGAATAAATCAGCTAAGTTATTACGAAGATGTACAGAAATGACACAGTAGTACAGATGCTTTAGTTGTTTAACAAACTCTCATGAAAAAAACTTTTTTTTGTCTAATTGGTTTTGTACAGGATTGTCAATACTTGGATGTGACTAGGATTATTCAGAATTTGATAGTATTCAAAATTAAGAAAATTTATTTTCTGGGTTAGAGTGATAGTGTCTCTTTAAGAAGTGTATATATTAAGGCGATTAAACATTATTTTATGTACTCACGATTTCCATGTTTTCATTTCTTTAATTTTAAACTAAAAATGATGTAAAGTTCAAAGTTGGGAAGCTGTTTCAATTATTTAAAAGTCATTAGACTGACTCATGATCATTTTTAATTTTCAATAATATAACAATCTTGTTTATATGATTCATGTTAAAATATTTTATTGTATTTGTCACAATAAAACTCATCGATTAATATACAAACATGTATATATACTTATCATAATATTGATTATAGTGGCTGACGTTTGGTGTATTCTTAGAATTTGATCAATACATGTTACTTTGGTGAATTATTTTATTTCTAAAAAGTTTGAACATATTTGAAGAATTTACAGTAAAAAACCACTGCATGTCATTTGAGAACAGCACAGTGGCAGATTTTACATGTAGCTCAAATAGCCATAGTCTGATGAAGTCTTTATGACTAACGTTCTAGACTGTGAGCATGCTCGTTGTTAACTTCCTGTGTACATTTCTGCATTGACAGAGTTGGAAACAGCCAAGAAAACCAGTGCATTATATGGCCAGCCAGACTGGTGGGGAGAAAATGAAATAAATACCAATGGCAATACCCTGAACCCCAAGAGAGAAGGTAAGCTACCCCCCTCGAGGGCAGTGTCTTATGTTGATATAATTGTATTTAATCTATTGTCAATATGGACCTGACTATCTTATCATCTCAACTGGTGTCAGTCATGTGTTGTTTAGTGTGAGTGAATAGATAATGAGGTATTTATATTGAACCACTGCTGTAGGTCTGATGTAAGTAAGTATATATATTCAATAGAAAATTGATTGAAATGCTCTGAATTTGTGGACTAACAAGGCTGAAAACTAACCAAAAATCAATGACTTCTATATGAATTGACTGGTAGCTCAGGGTTACAATGTTCTATTGACTGAGACCAGATCACAGGCAAGCAAGTGTCAACATTAGTTTTATTTGGCTCTTGTTCAAAAATTTCATTGACCAGTGATATACTAGATGTTAGGTATGATATACTATATTTTATTACTTTTATTGAATAATGATATAAAGGTAATAGAATCAGCTGTCTGTGTATTATAAGGTGTCATTATTATTTTATTTACTAATGGTTATGTGATAATTAGATATTGGTTATTTATGATTTGGCTTTGATATGTGAATATAATACATTTTTCCCCTTGCGATATACTTTATAAGAATGTATACAATTTACCGGTAGGTGATTGAATTTTACTGTTAACAACAGACATACACAGGTATCAATTATATGAATATAATTTTGACTGAACCACTTGATAGGGAATCATAGTTAAAAAGTTTCTCGGTAATAAACCTTAAATTATTCCATATAATTATGTCCTTTGTATTTCGAATTCAATTACTAAATGTCATTGAAATAATTTATCAAGAGATAGTAAAATTGGTATATATATATAATTTGGTATAGGAACTATATTTGATGATTGACAGTATGTGTTACCACTTGGTATAGTTCACTAAATGGTGTAAAAATGAAAAAAAATGAAACTTTTTATGTTCATATGAGAATATAGGTAGCCTACTAATAACAACTTCATATATTATTTAAATCATGTGTTTTTCATATAAAATAATATTTGTTTGGTTATTTCATTGTCTTGCAATTGGCACAAAGCCATAATTTTTTAGCCTGGATTTGTATTTTTGTACATTTCAAGAATTTTGGTAGATATTTTGTAGAATTTGTTTTTTTGGATTACATATGGTCAAGCCTATTCTTGATCTTGTGGGTTTCTTCAAGATCTTTTGCGTTTATATGATGGAGTTCACATAAAAGATCCCTTGATATAGTTGGAATTTGATGAAGAGGAAGCAGAAATGACAAGTTCAAGCTAAATACCGGTCTTCATTAGCCTCGCCGGTGCAGAAAAGTAGGATGTTTAACCCAGTTTCATTTCCTTTTATTCCTGGGAACAAATGATTACATCGATAATGTATGTTACTCCCTTAGTTTTATTGAGTGGATTTTAAACCCCATTTTCTCTAAATTATATATACAGTTATTCTGCAAAACAGGATACACTATAGTCAAGTGGGACCATTGTACATTCCATAGAAACCTCTCGTTCTGTTTATGATATAATTGGGATATATTTAGAACTGACACATTATTCCCACTCTGACAACAGACTGAGCAGTCGTGGAGGAGAACATGTGGCTGCTTCAAATTTTCAGCTACATAGATGACATCTTTATTGGCGCAAGTGGCTGACTCATATTGGATATAATTTTCCAGCTAGCATAGCAGGTTGACTGATTCTATAGGAGTGGAGTTATTTTGTGGAGTATTATATAATTTGGAGAATACATGAAAGTTTAGAATTTGGTTCTAGTTGTAGTGTTTCTGTGACTAACAGGTGGCAGGAATATAATGTAGATATTTATCACAGTGTTTATACATTAACTTTTGTTTGTTCAAGTCTTCTGGGAGAATTACACATTAATTCTGTAAATATTTGGAAGCCGTTCAGGACTGGCGCCTTGTTAGTGTCGAGTTAACCTCCAAGAGAATGCCAGGATCTTCTTCTAATCAGTTTAGTATAGAGGCAGCGTATATAGTGGCACATATTTTATATTGACTGTTTAGTGTTTGAAAGCGGGTAATTACGTTTTACACTGTTTTGAAGGATGTGCATCTGTGTGTATAAGTTACAGAACTCCCAGTTATTTTAAAGTTTAGTTGACTTGTAAAAACATTAGGAGTCAAATGTTCTGTGTAAATAATACTGGTTGTTATTAAGTAAGTAAATCTCTTTGTTTATATACTGTTGTGTTATATATAAATTTTATTTGCTTAATTTAAGTTCATGAGGTGTAATGTTGAATTAGTCAATATTGAATTAGATATCACATATCCCAAAAAACTGTATGATCATGATCCTTTTAAACATCTATTGTAATTTTGTGATCTTATGTGCTTCTTCTTTTTTTGTCCCCCGCCTTTCGAAGAAAGTTGGGGGACTATTAAAATGGGTTCGTCCGTCTGTCTGTCTGTCCGTCTGTTTGTCCGTCACACTATTTGGGACACAATAACTCTCTTCCTAATTGAGCTAGAATGTTCAAACTTGGTGTATGTGTTTATTAGGTCAATGCCTTGATGGAGTTCGAAAATGAGCATTGGTCGATACTTTGGAACACAATAACTCTCCTTCTAATTGAGTTAAAATGTTCAAACTTGGTGTATATGCTTATTAGGTCAATGCCTTGATGGAGTTCGAAGATGAGCATTTTCCGCTTAGGGTAGGCAGAGATAAGCAATTTGATTGGTTGATGCTTTGAGACACGATAACTTTAGTTCTAATTAAGTGAGAGTGATGAAACTTGGTGTATAGTTTCATTACAGTAATACCTTGACTATGATCGATAATGAGCATTTTCTGCTCAGGGTAAGCAGAGCGATAATCAATTTGTTTTGCCGAGACTTTGGAACACAATAACTCTCCTTCGAATTGAATTAAAATGTTCAAAATTGGTGTGTATGCTTATTAGGTCAATGCCTTGATGGAGTTCGAAGATGAGCATTTTCTTCTTATGGTAGGCAGAGATAAGCAATTTTTAGATGACACTTCGTGTTCAGTTTGATTGGTCGATACGTTTGAAAAAAATAAATGTGCGATTAATTAATATGTGTCATCTATTTTTGGGGGGATTTCGGCGGGGGACATCAGCCTCATTGTTGGCTTGTTTAAATCCCAATCAAATTGACTTGATATTTTGAAATATTTTTATCAGTAATGTTCAAAAACCTGCTGGTAGGCATATAAACCATTAATAATTTATAGTTTGATATATTGTTATTTGAATGCTTAAATTGAATGCCTTTTATGACTAGCATAACATATTGATTAAATAAATTTATTATTAATAGAAAATATAATTAGGTATGAAGCTAAACTCTATTTAACTGTATTATTACAAAAAAATTAATAAGTGGGTTTGGGACCTTTCAGAGCTTTTTCTTATCGTTAATGCCATTCGGTGCTAAAGTGTGAATTCATGGTATTTTTTTGTGGCGACATTTTTACCATTATCAGGATTTTTATTATTAGATATAAAAGTTAGTTAATTATGGTTACAGATGGAATTGCTACAAATTCCAAGATGCCATTAGATTAGCTGAATGCTAAAAGTCAAAAATAACACACAATTCTTGATGATTTATTCCTTGTATAAAATGGTAAAAGTCAAATTCTCCATTGAAATACTCATATAGAAAAGTGAAATCAAATTAAATACATAGTTTAAATCTCTCCAGTCTCTACATTTTCACCTTTCAAGATAATTTATCTTGGTTTTAGGTTGGTCTGTGGTGTGATGATCTCTATTAAAATATGTCAAGGGCTATTAATTAACTTACAGGTACATGTTTTATGTAGCTCATCACGTACATGTTATAATTGTATTAACCTAATCATCAGCTATCTAATTGTTTTACTTGGCACTACTCCATCAATATAAACATGGCAGTACCAAGAAACATAACTCTATTGACAAGTCTATTTATGTATTAAAATGTTTAATTTCTACAAGCTGGACTTGTACAGTATTTTAAGACGTACAAATTTACAAGAGAAAAAATTGGAATTCAGGCATCTTTGCACCTTTTAAACTTGTCAGCATGTATTCAGAGAGGTATTAACTTCAAAGGTGTATGATGTAGAAATCATGCATGTGTTACTCCAATGGGTTTATCACTAATTTATCAGTAAGATCCAATGTGTCACCCTTTCAAATGGTTTAGCACATTAATGGGAAAACTTGTGATGATTTGTACATAACTTTAGACCATGGCCACGTTTTCCTTACATTTAACAAAACTAAAGACTTCTCAAGACAATCTAGACAATTCCCCCCCCCCAAAAAAAACAAAAAAACAACCTAATTAATGTTCATGCATCATCTAGTAATTTATGAAAAAAGAGTCTGGTCTTTAAATGCAATAAAAATTAGAAAATTGCACTTTACTATTGTATATTTGATGAGTTAAATGCTGGTGCCATTTGCTAAGCAGGGGCATATTACACCTGCTATGTTCTTGTTTGTGTAAACTTACTTTTGTGTAGACTACATATGTATCTGAGATGATGAGTATGTCCAGTTGTTATCAGATTCTGTAATCTAAACTACCATAAAGACTATATCTAAACATCATAGAGAAAACTATATCAAGCATCATTAAGTTGATAATTTGATGTTATGTTGATAATAAACCATAAAGTATAGATAAACTAGCAGAAACTTGATGAAAAACATGGAGTTCACCAGGGGTTGATGTTAGGGCTGTGCTTATTTTGTTTATTTATAGACGGTTTGACATGTTGTCTTTATGATAATCTTTATGCTATATTCACTATCCAGTATTATCCGTCAAAATATTTCTAACCGTCACTGTTGGAGTTTTGATGTATTCTGGAGAAGTGGAGCTCCCTTTTCCATCTTTACATCATTGTGTAATTGTTAAGGCTTTCAGATTTAGACAGAAAACAGTTTTTGATTTTTTTTTCATTATCATGAGTTTTAATTAAGATAATGAGAAAATAAGTCTGTAAATTACTCTACTGACTGAAGATAATTTTGGCAACTGCTTCAGTTCATCACCTATTGAAAAACAATTCCATGAAGCTTCGTACTTATAACCTTGTGTTACCTGTAAATTACGTAGCTACGGCGGAGAAGATTGTTTTTCTACATCTTGATATGAAGTTAGCTAATTGTAATGAGGCATGTCTTGACTGCGGTGTGTTTATAAATAATACAAGATGAAGTTGTTTTTATTCCTGAGTTATGTCAGGTATTTTTTTGAGATGGAATAGTGTAAAAATGCAGGCAAAAGGTGAATAATTATATTTTATAATATATTTTAATTTAATTGGAGCTAAACAACATTTTGCTTGGAATCTGTCCTTAATTTATGAGTCTCAAATTTTTAAATGACTTGACCACAGTGCTACACTGTGAGTACAGCTTATGGCAAGATAATATGGGACTCCAATTCCAAAAGTTTGTTGTTATGGACATTTCAATTGCACTGTATATAGTTGATGAGATATTGAATGTTCATATAATTTTTAATTGACTTATCAGTTACAGCAACATAATATTATGAGGGTGAATGACATAAATCAACCAAATTGAAAGTTTTTATGTAATGAGACTTTTGAATTGCACACTATATGTTTGATGAGATATTAAATGTAATATTCGAATGGAAAGTTGCTTTGAAGCGTGAATGTGGATGTGTATTCTTTTTAAATATTCTACTGATATACACTCTGTTGCATATTGTTGAAATATGTGAGCTTTTAGTTTTAATATTGATTTGTTTAATGCTGTTGGCATGTCTACTAGAATGATATACAGTTATGAATTGTCGAAAATAGATCTACAGATGGCTTTGCCAAAATTCTACAGACACAATAAATATTGCAGGCAAAAATAGAACTGTGAAAGATTAGTATCATAAATACGCACATGTTGATGATGTATTGAGCGCTGAGTTATATTATGTATTTACCATCCAGTTGTGGTGCAGGAATTAATTGATCTCTTCCTCAAAGGATTAGAGATGTTTGGAGAAAGTATGGCCAGAAGGACTGTGAACAGATAGGTGAGAGACAGACAGTAATCTTAAAGATTTTAGTGCTCAAATAAATATTTTCTTTAGCCATAAAATGATGAGGAATTTAGTTTGATATTTTGAAATAGGATGAGCCGCAACTGCTACAAAATATTGATCAGTGTTAGAATGGAATAATGGAGCTATGTCAGATTGTCCTCGTACAAATATAATATATATTGTACAACCACTAGTCTGTAAGATTATCTGATCATACTGACCTCTGACCTTTTTCATATAACTACCTTTAACTATCTCCATCTGTTAGTCGACAATTTTAAAGGTTAGATTTCTACTCAAATTCTATTTTACTCTACTAACACGTAATATGCTTTGTTTACTCGATGACCAATTTTTACAGAATTTAAGCTGCATCCATATACTTGATCTGTGGTTGTGTTCATATTGATAACCACCTGAAGTAAATAGGTTCAGAATAGTTCGGAACAATTTTGTGTTCACACTCACATGATTAGAATTCATTTAATCAGACAAAACAGGTTTCAGTTCATTTGATACTTAAAGGACAATATTGGTGTCAGTCATTGGTGCATATATTTCTGTATTTCTTTCGTGTTCTCTTATGTAGTGGCAGTCAATTCTTTTAACCAGTTCTATCAGATATGTGATAATGACTGACACCAATATTGTCCTTTAAATGTCACATGAACTGACATGTGAAAATCTTTTGTCATCCATTTCTAGTCAGTGTTACCTTGCTACAAGCAATGAGTCTGAAACATGGATTAAGAAGTCTCGGCAGTCTGCATTTAGTTTGATTTACCACCTGCGGCTTCAGAACAAGATCCCACATTTTATGAAACAAACACCAGTGGATTGTCCCTGACAATGTCTACCACAGATGCGGAATTGCCAGGCTTGTTTATCTGGTTCGGTGGTAAAATCAGTGTGAACATGGCTTGAGTGTTTCCTTGTGTATGTCATTACAAGTCAACCACTTAAAGTGAACCAAGATATAGATGTAGATAATTTTCAAATATTTCAAGCACTGCTTCAGAAATAAATGTTTACATGTAACAAAATTCTTTAAATTCAACAACAACTAAGGGCATTTTGTTTGAATTTACATTGCTCTTTGATGTCAAAACTTCACATGGATATTTCTGTTAAACATGGGAGGCATGTGATGTCTGATTAGTTTATATTGTAAATTCTAAGTGCAGTATCTTTGAATGTTTGTAGACCAGGGTTAGAGAGCTATGGAAGGTTCTCTATTATCATATATTTTACGCTGTAGTATGTATGTAAAACCTTGGATATTTAATGTGTCCTTAATGTTGATGTGTTATTCAAATTGTAATAGCTCCACATCGTTGTATTTGATGATCACTCTATAATTGATTGTAAATCCAGGTCCCCAAGTGTGATATATCTACCTGCCATTGGTATGGGGGTAATTACAATAGGGCATGCCAAGATGAAAGTGCTCTTTGACATTTATATCCATTGTTCAAATATATTGAATTAAGAATTCTGTGAATTTCAAGAATTTCCAGTAATTACTTGTAGAAGTATTGCCCCTGTTCACTTTGTAACTTATCGCTATTATAAGCATTATACCAAATTTCAACCATTTCTAATAATTATGAAAATTACAGAGTTATTATCGTGTGTCAAAGGTGGTTCTTTTTATGTACCCAAAGATTCACAATGTGATCCCAACTGAATTTCTATGATTTTATGATTCCCCATTGAAATTCTATGGTGCATATTGCAATTTTATGTTACAATGTCCCCAACAATTTCTGTGTTATGGTGCAGCTTTAAAGTTCTGTGTTCAGGTTTAGCACCATACTCCGCGCAGTGTTGCGTCTGATTAGAGGTAATCCAACTACACACTGCTATTATGAGTGGATATTGTTGTGTTAAATTTTGATTGATCAGTATTCCGTCTACCAACCAATCACGAGCTGCCAATACTGGACCAAATATGTTTACATAACGTATACGTCATGACTCACGATTTTATTATGCCTAATTAACCCGTGCAT
Organism: Patella depressa; assembly: GCA_948474765.1. Taxonomy (NCBI): domain Eukaryota; kingdom Metazoa; phylum Mollusca; class Gastropoda; family Patellidae; genus Patella; species Patella depressa. The sequence goes on along the minus strand of OX419719.1, from coordinate 52,226,404 downwards.
AGCAGAATACTGCAGTAAAACTAATTGCGTGACAAACGAGGCTATCAAGTCGAATGAAATGTAAACAATAGTGTTTGGAAACGAACATACTTTCAGCGTTTTAATACCTTAAATCACTGTCCAAAGTTTTAGGGAAGACCCAGATGAAACGAAGGACTGTCATGTTGCTGTACTAAAGTGATAGCTTTCATTGAACGGAAAGAATATACACACTCCCGCATAAGTTCAAGAAACAGACGCTATTCCAGCAATGGTCAGAGAGGGATTTCTCGGGCCATTGCTTCAGGAATATGGTTTAGCACTGACGTTCTGTAGTCTGCATTATGTTCTGATTTTATGATCTTGAAGCACTGATGATCTGAAATAAGATATTGGGTCTCACATGGTCCATCTAATACACTGATTTCTTTTTGATACAGTTTTATTATTTATAATCAAATAGCATGCGCTATTAGAACAGTTTATGAAGACAGGATTGAAGGAACCTGTAAGTCCCTTATGGTCACTAATTATATAAGTCAGGGTTGTATAGAGGCATTATGTTCAACATATGTTAGTTTATTGTTTATCTTAAAGGGAGTAACACAGTATCGGTATGCCAGGTTCTCTATGTATTACTGTAGCTATTTCACTTACTATGTAAATCATTGAGATAGGTGTCAGTGTCTATTGTTTTAACCACAATATGACCAAGGTATGTTAACCCTATGTGTTTAAACAGGGTTTACAGTGTATGGTGTGGTTATTGATGATATTAAAACATCCAAGAATATTTGCTTCTTAGATGAGATTCAGGTATAATATATATTGTTAAGTGTACATGTATCTCTGTATATTAATCTTACATTGTATAATGGGATATATTGTGCATTAAACAGTCGCTTTCATCAGGTTAATACTGTAGGAAAAGGGTTCTGCCATGGGTTGTGAACCAAATTCAAGTCATTTTGGTGATCGTACACAAAGGGAAACTCCCTGGCAAGTTAGTTGAGTAATTGAACAAATACCTTGTAAAATTTATTAGATTCTCTCATTCAAGATAATAGGTTTATTGTATTCAAACAAGAGTTATATCTCTGGTTTATTGTATTTAAACAAGAGTTATATCTTAAATTTCTTTCCATTTCGTTAATGATGGTAGAACAGGTATTTCAAGTTTCAGTAACGATAACACTTCAGATTTTATTCCAAGATATATTATTGTATGCATAATTTCCCTTTTAACTTCCAACAAACAGGAATATAAATCATTGTAGGTTTTTATAGTGAGATGGGAAAAATGTTAACTGCAAGAAATTCTATAATTTGTCAGACGACCTGAAGGAACTTTTACGTCTGTGATTGTTTAGTTTCATCTCCGATCTAGTATGTTACATTTATTGCTATAAGCACACGTCAGATATTTTGGGAAGGTGGTGAAAAAATTATCTGTGAAAATAGCTTTTAGACTTGTGTGTGTGTGCATTAAGCTGCCAATATTAGTGATCGTATGTTGGCAGACTGTTAATATCAGAGGAGTCAGGCTATTGTTATATCCATGGGGTTACTTTACTTCTGCTTTTTTTTAATTTGCACTATTTAAAGATGCATTATGTAAGATTTAGATAAAGCCCTGGCCATTCTTGCTATAATAGTTAAAATATTGACAAAGAAAAATGATTGAAAATTTCATTTAATTTACTAGACTATACACAGTCAAATACTTTTATTCAGGTTTCTATTCATTGATATCAGACAGCCATCTTTATCTATCTGACACATATAAGAATATAAATTGTGCAACATTTTAGGTCTTTAAGGACACATATTCAAATACTGCTTCCTATTTCATTGAGACAATGAAACGTTTTAAAGCATAAAACAGCCTGAAGACTCTTTTCAATAGCTAGCTCTACTCTTCAAATTTTGAAGCTGTAAAATTTTAATGTACAAATAACCCTCACATAAGGTATTTTATCAGGATCCCGAAGAACTAAAAATCAATTTAGCCTTATCTTTGGTATGCATTGAATCCTATTTACTCATCGATTGCTGTCAGTTCATGCAGTATTACCTTTATTTATAAGAGAACTGGGGACAATTTAAATTGATGGAACTGTCTACTCAGCCATTTGACCAAAATTTGTTTCGGTTCACCATCACTTCAAATCCTTGTCTACTTATTTTATTTTACCAATCTGTGTAAAATGTTTTACTTGGGTGTTGAATACAAAGATTTGGCAGAATTCCATATGGTAGCAGTTTATAGGATAATTTTCAGAAAAAATTCTTACATTTCATATTTGTCGAAAGACCAATAATTACTTTAAAATGGATTGGAATTGTCGGCGCCAATTAGCGTTTAACATTCATCTGTCTGGATCTGTGCTTTGTTAAGTTTTTTTTTGAATAATGAAGTTTGTCAATGAATGTACTGTAGTAATGAGAAATAAGAAAAATGTGTTGTTAAATTTTTGTCATAATTGTCATACGATACTTTGGCATACCTTGATAGTAGGGTGTGTTCATCTAATCCATTTCTTTCACGTATAAAAACTGTATAAAACATAATAAACAATTAGATTTTACCTGAAAATATCTTACTTACTCAAAGGTAAGTAATATTTACCAACCAGTAGCCACAGTGTAAACTTATATAGTGACGATGGAATTTACTTAACCTTTAAAAGTATATTATAAATTATTGTTGAACTATAATGAATGATAAGTTTCATATTTATCTTGTTTAAAATGTAAAAATCTGTGTTACAAAATCATAGCTTATCATTGTGTGTAAAATAGATACAATTTGAATTGATTTATAGCCATGTGTCCTGATAATCTTATAACTTTCTACTTTATATAATTGTTTTCACTGTAAAGTAAATATGTTTCAACTTGAGTTGCGGTTGATCTGCATCAGTTCTTTGGCGGTAACCTGTAATTTACTGTTAATAGATGCCGCACTCGGTTCAAATTCTGATTTTACCCAAAATTGTACTGGGACCCAAAAGGAGAGAAATGGGGTTTAACGTCCACTCGACACAAACTAATTTGCTTCACGTAAGGGTCTTTAGCAGTGGGAGGAAGCTGGAGGACCCGGAGAAAACCCACGAGGTTGAACAGGCGACCTTACCCCTTGTCACACACAGTACCCAAAAAGAATTATCTGCATAAAATTGCTTTGTGAACTCAACTTAAATGTATTTAAATGGATGTAGATGGCAGATGTTTTTAAATCTTACTTTATATTTATCTATTACAGATGACCATGAGAATAAAGATTCATCCGATCGACCGTCAAGTTTAGAGATACAAAAAACACAGAGAGAGATAGAAGTCGCTAAGATGGAGAAATATAAAACAGATCCACGATATCAACAGACCTACATGGAGATACCAATGAATGATTTGGTGGATGAAGAAAAAGAAACGCCTCAACAAAGTGTTGCGTCATCACTGTCTAAAGATAGTTTGCTTTCACCGCCAGATACGAATGAGTTGGATAATAAAAATAAAACTTTACAAAAGACAAAAGGCAAATCGGTTGATTCTAGCATGGTGTTTACAATAGACTTTGGAGAGGACACAAAACAAAAAAAGAATAAAAATTCGGGGAATTTAAGTGATTTGATGCCCTCTAGATTAAAGGAAAGATTTCAGGAACGTCAGAGTGAAGTTAATGCTAGAAAAGAAAAAAATAGGTCACCTGTAAGTTGAAATATACCTATACCTTATATATTCACAGTGATCGAAACAAATGTCTTTGATACGATCATCAATGATATCATTGTAAGAAAATCAACAAATCTAGTTAAACATTACATCAACTTAAACCAAAGGAAGTCTTCTCTAAATTTTAAAGGCCCACTTCATGGTGAAATATTGAAATATTCCAATTACTCCCAAATTTCTCATTAACATATGTCTATGTGTATAAATTTGAAGTAAAATTTCTGTTATCCCAAGTAATTTTTTACCAGAATTAAGAATTATACAAGACTGGAAAAGTAGCCATTTATAGTATGTGATTTTGTAGGATTTTTCTATGTGAAATATAACTCCCAAGTTAGCCTTTAATTAGATATTTTACTTCCTCAATTGATTGTACAATTTGATGAATTAAATTAAAGGAGGAAATTTCTTTTATCCACTCCAGTTTTTCCAATATGTTTTATTTTTTTCAGGATTCGGAGATTGGGTCTAGTCAGCATAAAAAGGTAGAAGATGTTTGCGGATATACAGAGTCCAAAAAATCCAGAAAATCTTCTGAGCTAAGTAGTACTTCTCGCAAATCAGACAGTCAAAAGAAACCTTACTCACGACGGAAATCTGTTGGTGAGGATTCCAGGGGTAAAAGTTCAACCCCCAAATCTGAGGAGGATTCTAATAAAGGTATGTCTCGAAAGGAACTACGGAGTTCCACTCGAAAATCTCCTCATGATGATGTGCGGACAAAAGGAAGAAAGTCTTCTGTAGAAGAGACAAGAACAAAGAATACGAGAATGTCTCCATTAACCGAGAGATCAAAACGGACACAACATAAATCCCCTGTTGAAGAGGTTAAAGATGAATTATCTGTACGAAAATCACCTCAACAAGACCGACGAAGATCCCCTCAGCAAGACAGACGTAGGTCACCTCAACAAGACAGGCGAAATTCACCTCAGCAAGAAAAAATGATTTGTGATGAAAATAAAAATGTTGGTAAGTGTTCATATGGGTGTTGAAATAAAATTTATTATTACATTACTATATTACCACAGCACAACACTGTTACACACTCGGCATTCCTCTACAGATTCCGAAACCTACATCTAGACTCGCCTGTGTGACGAATTCGCCATATTGGAACTACTTTAAAGGTCCTGGATGAAAAATGGTTGCACCCATACCGAACACAAATTAGCGACCTATTTGACCGATCCAGCTGGCAACTTGTTCGTTGGCGACCTATTCAGAATAAAGACAGCAGTCGCCCAAACTCATCTATTTTTTTATCAACAACTAAAATCCAATTTTACGTCTATCAAATGATGGTAGAATATATTATTTTTTATCAATTCCATTAGCTCAGAATAGAAGTGTAATATTATATGTTCTGAAAGGTAATTGAAGAAGCTTACTAAATATTATTAGTAACACTTGGGACAATCATATGAAAGGAGTGCTCTCTCATCCTAAACGTCGCCATTTTTTCAATATTTTAAACTGAAAGAACGATAATATTCCGAGTCAAAATTTGGACCATCGTACAAAATTCTGAGCAACCAGCTATATATAATCGGAAAGGTAAATTTGGGCGATCGTTGTCTTTATTCTGAATAGGTTTCCAACAAACAGGTTGCCAGCTGGATCAGTCAAATAGGTCGCTAGCCGAATAGGTCGCCAATTTATGTTTGGTTGCGCCCACGGTGTCTTGTTTGTTTGTAATAGCGTCAAGTTTTCCTGTTAAATTAAACCGGTAGCCGCATCGCAAATGTATGGACGTAGGTACATATCACTTACTGTCATACAGCCCAGATTAGATATAGGTTCCGGAACCGGAATCTGTCGAGGATTGCCGAGTGCATTGTTGCAATGTTTAGGTTATCTCAGCCAAATGTGTGAAGGGAAGCAACTCTCTTTTTTTGTGTTCTGCAAATTACAACTAGAGCAGACGGGTAGAGGCAGGAATGATACACTACCATCAGATTTTATAATAAATAATTTTCTTGTTAGGGTGAAACAGAGTTTGTGTTGCTGTGCCAATGAATAACTTAAATTGAATTGAGTACCTATGTAAATATGTCATGTGTACTTTTTACACATTTGTTCTTTCCAAATTTAGGATCCAGACCAGTTAAGTCCACATCTAAACATTCGCCAGTATTGAGATCTGTGGATGGTGGTAATATCAGTCCATCTAATTATTCTGACACCACTTCATATCTTATTGATAAAATGTTCGAAGGGACCAAAGAAACTTCAGTTGGTGTGAAAACTAGTGATAATATATCCATAAATAATGACGAAGAACCAAAGAGAATTTCCTGTACTAGTCCAGAAGATAAGTTAAGCGATGCAGGGACGTACACCATAGAAACAGAAGAAGCTAAAGATGAAGAAGAAGCTGCTCGAAGGAGGATTGATGAAGTTTTTGGTGTTATAGATCAAGAGGAATGGATGAAGATGCCTGGTGTTATAGGAGATAATGAATTACAGATCACAGAGGTCAATGTTTCTGATGGCACCGGTACCCAAAACAGCACACCAACTGATGAATTTACTAGACAGATGAGTCTGGATGTTCAAGATGGTAGCTATCCTGAAGATCTGTGTAATGGAATTGATGACGACCAGCGTCATATCATTGAGGTAAGTTTTACAGTTTTGAATTATTGTTCGAGATTTCACTATGCTGTTTTGTTTTAGCTGATATTTATGATCTTCCATTTAGGTATTAACATGTACCATTATATCAATGCGTCTACCAGTAAATTTGTAAATTGTATTTAAAGAATGAAGGGAACATTACATATTTGAGGAATATTGAAAAATTCTGTTCAAGGAAGAGATTTACATTTATAGAAAATAATGTCCAAAAAGTGGGTTTCGGTAATAATTTAGACATCAGTACAAAAAACGATAGGTTACATGTTTGACCTCAATTTCCATGTTTCTGAATTTCGTGGATCAAAATGAGTCATTTTTCAGATATTGGCCTAATATTATAACATAAATTAAAATGACAGTACTGTTAAGTCATCACAAGTGAACTTTACGTTATGTTTTTAATAACTTTTGGACATATGTTTTCTGTAAAGACTACAACCTATATTTTTTATTGTGTGTGGTCTTGTGTTTACTGTTTATTTAATATTGGGCCTTGAAACAATGATCTACTTTATTCGCTAATGCCTCAAATTACATGAGGTGAACACAGTACAGGTATACACAAAGTGAAAAATAATTAATACCTCACACATTTTGATAAATAACAGAGGGAAATTAGAAAATAATATTTTACTTGGAGACTAAACTTATATAAAAACTGTAGACACTAAACTAAAACAAATCAATCTTCGAGTTATAATAGTCTATAAGTCTTGGCAATATGACAGCTTTCTTTCCAGCAGTGATTTTATTCAAAGGGAGTAATTTTTTGTTGACCCCTTTAAACTAGACAATAATTTTGAAACCAGAGAGTTTCTTTATGAAACAGGATGTGGAAAAAATAATTATAATTCTGGGCATTATCAGGTGTTAAGTTGTAAATATTAAAAGATGAATTAACCTGTTTATTCGACCCACAAAACCTACTTTTATGTGAAATTACCAGGAAAAATAAAGTTGTAGATTTAAATAACAGAATGAATAGAATTAATTTAGTTGTGAAACACTGTCAACCATTGATTAGTACTTTATGTACATTAGACAGACGTGATGACTATGTGAAATCATAAGAAATTAATGTAAACTTCAAATGAATGTACGTAGGTAATTACAGTAATATAGATTAATTTGAATAATTTTTTTGAAAGACATGTATTCCAGTAAGATTACTAAGAATTTAGATACTTAAATCTCACTCAAGTGTGTTGTCCCTTTAACCAGTGGATGGACATGATTAAAAAGTAGCTTTACAAGATCCTATCTATCCTGAAAGCTTATTACATTTAGATTAATTCAAAGGAAACAATAAAGGTTCTAATATAATGTGTTCAGTTGTATCTTATCAAGATTTTCTATGTTGAGTTTTCTGATGGAATAAAAATATTGATTATTGTTCTATTGTCAGGTAAATATTGATCAGATTTAAATATTTATGTAGATAAATAAGTACATAATGTCAACACTGTATATAAAGGTTATATATATATTAAAGCCATCAAAGACATAGTGTGTGATCAATACTTACATACATACCTTAGATACAAGATATACATACATTGTATTTATACAATATTTATTGCAGTATATATTTAAATGTTGATTTCAATATTTCTAATGCTGATTTCACAGATGGTCATATTAAATGACCCAGTGAACTACATACCATAAATATTTGGTTGTCAGTAGTTTTATCATTACATAGACACAGGTAATTACACTTATATTATAGTATATAACACCATCCTGTAATTACCTGGATAGTCCACTTACTAGGATATATTATACTTATATTGGAGAAAGGATTTAATTCTCTCATATGGTATGTAATTTGAATTCCTCAAAGAATTGTACTTCACCTAATTTCTCAGTTGTTCTTTACATTAACCAATTTTCACTAGGCCTATAATTTTTTTTTTTTTTTTTTTTTTTTTTGCTTTTGTTGTCGAAAACCATCAGATTTTCAGTTCTGAGATCAGTCAAGCTTCATTTGATTATCGAAGACTGTCTTGGTTAACAAAAACAATAATTGCTTGTGTGCTTTTATTGAAGGCTGAAAATAGATCGGTTTTAGTATTTTAATGACTATACTTTCCCAAAGTGTGTTAAACCTTTTAGAATGAAGGATTTAATTGAGGTTGCTAGTGCTAAGCTAGACTTTATAATCTGTCCATCAACCAACACTCACATTACATTACTTACATTGAGTTTTTGACAGATTCGTTTCATTTGAGTATAAGAGTTCATCAGAAAAAAATATGGGATCACTTTATAATTAGTGTGTGAGAATTTTAACAGAAGTATTTGTCATCATTATATGTTATTCTTGGAAATTTCAAGATTTTCAATTTAAGGCCGATTGGAAAATGTGAGGTCCTCGAAATGTCATGGGAAAACGTTTTATTGTAATATAGTGTTTTAGTAGCCTGGTTATTGACATTGACAAATTCTTAATGATGGATGATTGACACTTGATATATCAAGTTGATATACATGTGAAAATATTATCCTAATTACATGTATAGAGCGATTAAAGTACTTATATGATGTTACAAGGTAAGAAGAAATGTAAATTTGTTGGGATATTTAGGATAAACTCTGTACGAACACTTAGCTATGTTATGTGTCAGACTTTAATTTACAATGTAAACTGTCCCGTAAAGGTTAATAGTTGACGATTTGATATACCGATAGGTATTTACCTTTTTAACTCCTTTTTCTGTATTGATAATGTAAGCTGGTCTTTATTTAAGTGTTAAGTAGGGTATGTAAAGGTATTGTAACCAGTGGTCTTGCCCCTGTCAAAGGCTTTATCTGTTCCCACCACTTAAAAACTTGCCGGAACTAATTCATTGAATGAGTATTTTGTGTGTGATCTATGCTCTTTATACTACTGCCCCATAGCAAGTGGTTTTAAATAGACATCAATAGGGATAGTGTGAAAGTAAGACTTGGACCAACCCACTCCGTTAATTTATTTAACTATGCTGTTACTAGGGGAGTTGAAAAATTGGCAAGTGTTTCTGCTGGCTTCTAATCCAGTTTGACTTTTGTAAGATTTAGTAGAAGGATAAAACTTCTGAATCACAGATTCTGCTTTAGGAATAACATTTACAGTGCAAGTTTGACATTAGAAACTTTTCTAAAATAAGGTATGTACATCAACTGTTAGTTAAAATTGTTGAACTTTCTTTACTTAAAACCTGTTTGTAATTTATGTGTTTACTGTCATCAGTGTTATATACTATATTCTAGTTTATGTTCTGTCATTGGTGCGCTAGAAGTGTGTCTCCGCATTTTCTATTTACAGCTTATACATGTACTTAATTTGAAATTCAGAATTGCTAAGTACTCTGGATTTATCAATCAAAGATACATTATGGGAGATTAGATAAAGAGCTTGCAGTTCTCACTATAATAGTTAGAAACGAGATAATGTAAAGGGAATTTGCTGAAAACTTCAGTCAAATTGATCCACCCTGAACCGAGAATTTAGCGATTTATTTTTGGGTCTAGCCTAGATCATCATTACTAAAGTCGGTACGATAAAAAACATAGCCTCAATTGTCCATTTTTTGATTTAATCAATAGCATCAGACCAGGTTCTAATCCAGTAAATATCGCAGTGAAATTTTTTAATGTCTTATTAATAATTTAGGTAACATTTCAGGCCTAAAGAAAGACCTGTAATAGACAGATTTAGCTCTTGCATAATGTATGTTCAAGAAAGAAAGATAAATGAAATAAATAATAAATTCAATAAATATGAAAAAAAATGAAATAAATATTGGTATTGTGAATACCAATATAGAATGACTCGCTGAATTTTTAAAGAAATGTAATTTGGTTGAATTATTAGAGCCACTGGGTTATTTGCTATTTTTGGACAATAACCAAGATTGTTAAAATCATTAAACTTTTAGGTACATAATGGCCATTAAATTTTAAGGTACATTAATGGCCATCAAAAGTTCTAATCTTAGAACCTCAGTCTGCTAATAAAGTTAAAACATTTCTATCTATATACATTGAGGTCAATTAGCAATAAACTTTTTTCTTAAAAATTTAATTGTCAAATTACTATCCAAAGAAAACATTTCACCCAATAATTTTTTTTAAATTTGAAAAAGGAAATTGACAATTAGCCATCTGGCACATTGAAACTTTAAGCAATAAAACTTTATACATAAACTATCCGTGTACTGTGAAAAAAAGGAGCGATTACAGGCACAAGGCTTCTTTTATTTCTTCAACTTCAATGATTTGATTTAAATTAGAAATAGTTTTACAGTGAATCACACCAGGTAAAATAATGATATAGGTATGTTTATATAAATAGATAATAAACATTCATTTAATTCCTGATTTATGAGGCTTAAATAAATAGACAACAATAAACATTAGATTAATGTACACACAAGAAGATGGACAAGGATATGGTGTGGTATAATTATACGGTTTTCCTTTCTAATCTCACAGCAGATTAACATTTTCTTGGCGTGAAGTCACCTCAGTATTTGGTTCCAATTGGTTGACATTTCTTTGTGTAGATGAATATAAAAGAGATCTGGATGTTGATAAAGTATGACTGGTAATTGGAGAAAGGCTAAAAGGTTATGATGGACAACTCAGTCTTATCACCTAAAATATCCACTCCCCATTAATTTCAATACAATTGTTGTGAAGAATTTGTGTATCTATTTTTAGCATGAAAGCTAATCATACAACTACTTGCAGATACACACACATGCCTTAAAGGCACAAGTCAAATTGTTCATATATTAATATAAAAAGTCCAAAATGTGTATGATATAAAGACTGTTAGTTATATTATATGAAGAGTCTGTCACTTTTTTTCATGAACCCCAGTTAATGTTGCTTTCTGTGGAACAATCAATTTCATGTAAAAATCAGCAGAATCACATCGAACCAAGACCCTTCTGAAATGGCCTCCTTGACAAATACAAGTCCAGCAACCCTTTATTTAACCTTAATTTGCCTGAAAAGTTGAAGTCAGTTGTGCTGGTAATTATGGTTTGTGATAACATCATTTTAAAGTTGTAATTAAACCCACTTGTTCTGATGGCTTCAAACATTCTCGTCAAAAAGTCTGTTTTGCATTATACACGAAAAGACAAAAAAATGGTGAAAAGACAAAAAAATGACTTAGATCGTTCTTCCCCTGTACTCTTCATTTATGAGAGTATTAAAACAAGTTTTTAAAGAATAGGCTGACTTGCACTAAAAGGATTTCAGAATTATTATTATTGTATTTCCTTTATTCACCTAAGACATATAAATATGGCAATGTGAAATCAATGGACTTTCTCTCACTAAAACTTGACATTGACTGACTAGGGATTATTGATGATCTTTAAAAGCCCATCAAATCTCAAGATATGTCAAGGTTTGGTCAATCTGATTAAGATACACATCTATATTCTGTTTTGTTTTTTTATACTCTCGATGGCCTACACTACATGAAGATCTGACAAGTAGTACTGGGAGGTCGTGTCAGAGATCATGAGAGTGGCTTTTAGCCCTATGACAATGGGCTTTGATTAATCAGTCAATGTTGATGTTTCTAGGGGTTTATCTAGACTGTTTCATTGGCTAATTCCTTACATCAACTAGAATGCCTGTTATATACATGTAACAACTCTTCCAGATCCTACTGTCGTAAAGGCAAGTAAAACGAAATTTTGAACTATAAAAAATGAAATGAAATAAGATGTTTGTTTATCTTTATGAAACTTTTGAAAATCTGTGAAATACTTCATTTTTTTTCATAATGAACCAGGATATACCCAGTGCACAGGAATATTTATGTCTATCATTTGTTTGAGAAACCGATGATTTATAGTTTAAACAGTAAATGTATTCCATAGAATTGTTTCCAGTATGTTCAGTTCAATCCTAAATGCCAATACAGCAATTAAAACAAAAGATGTTACACATTTGTTGAAATGTTATCCTTTATGCTCTTAATTGCATTATGTGAGGACATCTTTCATGCAAATGTGAAATGACATTTGCCCGTTTATTGATCTTTGATATTTAGAATGAGTTGAAAAAGATGAAGTTGTTTTCTATTCTGTAAAACTATTGCTTATACAGACTCAGAGAATAGTTTTGTATTTCAAAAAGTAAAGTAGAAAACTTCAGTCATTTCGACTCCATCCTTGTTTGACCAAATAGGCTTACCTACGAACATACGTAATGGATGAGGCTGTAGGATGAATCAAATTGTTTAGAATATTTAAGTAATTTTTATTCTAAGTTAATGCTGACCTACAATACAATACAGATCAACTCACTTTGTTCAAGTTACAGGTTTAATTTTGAATAATTTAATCATTTATGCAAGTGACAACCATTGCTGGGTTGAGCTGTGTGTAGTGGTCAGTATTGTGCATTTGGCGCTTCAAGCTACTAGAACATCTGATTCAACATTTATTTGAGAAGTTCAAATAATTTCTTTGTTGTTGCTAAAGTACATGGTTTAATGATAATGACATGGTTTTATTTACAAAGTTCAATTGGAATTGTCATAATTATTCAGGAAGGTGAATCATCACATCACATTAAGATATGACTGAATGATTAATATATAATGTTTAAGCAGAGTGTCTGATAGATGATATATGAACAGCATGTGTTATTAGGGTAGGGTAAATACAACACTTTTTCACAAAACACTGAAACTACAAGTGTTTCTTAAGGCGAAATTCGACACTGAATCCAAATCTGAAGAGATTTTTGACCTAAAACATGTGCCTAGGTCAGTACAATCGCATTTTTTCAAAATGGTGGTCAAAATATGACTTTTTTGCTGTTATGCTCTAAAATGATGCGAAATATGGTGTGTAATATATGTTTTCTATGTTTTTCTGGGTCGCTGAGTATGATGTATGGATCAGTAATGATTTTAGTCTACCTTTACGCCCAAAATTGGTTTGTTTTGTGCTATTTCATCATATCTACAGTGATGGAAGTGTTCGATGAATGTTTTTTTTGAGTATCGGAGATGATTTGTGAATGTTCTCTTCCAGGTTGTAATTTTTGATGTGCTCTAGCTTATCAGGGATTTAAGATTTTTGTTATTTGTGTAAGCTTACTTCCAGAGATAATATGATATGATGACATCAACTACCAAAGCGAAAACAACTCGTAGCGATGCTATAGTTCATGAACTTAAATGTGTTAGCTACAATGAAGAGGAAGAATTCCGTTCCACATGTAAGCTCCAAGTCATATAATTGGATGTATGTTATTATAATTATATAGTAATGTATTTATATAACACCTATTATCCAGTAGACTGCTCAATGGCGTTGAGTTGTCTGTCACAGGAAATGATTTTATATTGAATTCTGCAATAGTTCCTTCTTCTTTCACATGTTGGGGTAACTTGTTCCACAGGACTGGTGCTGCTCAAGAGAAGGCCCTATCACCACACGATACGAGATTTGTTTTTTGAATATCAAGTTGTTGTATATTTGACGACCTGGTTGTTCTCTGATTGGATTTTATTTGAATTAGGTCCTGGAGATAGTTTGGAGCTGTGGCATGAAGACACTTGTATGTCAACAGTAAAATCTTAAATTCTACACGTTTCCTCACAGGTAGCCAATGAAGTTCCCTAATGATTGGTGAAATATGCTCATAAAGTTTGGTTTTAGTTTGGTTTGGCTGTGTTTTGAATCTTCTGTAGGCGAAGTTGTTAGGAGACCGTAAAGTAGGGAGTTACAATAGTCCAGGCAAGAAGTTATGGAGGCATTGACAAGAGTTTTGGTCGAATCCACATCAAGATATTTTCGAATTTTACTCATTCGACCACAGGAATTACACATTCTCCAATAGATATTTGACTGTTGTTGGAATCTGCTGTGGAGGTTTGTATGGTCGGTCTATAGATCGAAAGAAATTTTGTTTGATCTGAACAAGTTTCAAGTAATTTTCATGCATCCACACACTGATTTGTTCAATGCAGTTTTCCAGTTGGTGGGTTTTTTTTCTCTGGGACATCGCAAGGTGGGTCTCAGAGATACAACTGGGTACCATCAGCGAAGAGGTGAAAATTTGCATCACATTCCCTGATAACATCGCCAAGAGGGCGAGGACTGATCCTTGGGGAACCCCGTACTGTAGTGGTGTTGGTTGTGATTTTGCACCCCCAAAACACACTAATTGCGATCTGCATGTTGAATAAGCCCCAATGACGAATCAGATAGCTTTATTCTTTGCTTTAGGCGCTGCAGGAGACGTTGGCGATCTATGGTGTCAAATGCGACTGATAAGTCCAATAATACGAATAGAAAAACATGTTTTTTGTCCATCGCTCGGAGAATATCATTGTGAACCCTTGTTAAGGCCGTCTCTGTACTATGCAGATTTCTGTAAGCAGACTGGTACGTTTCTAGTAGATTATATTGATTCATGCGGTCTTTTAGTTGATCCGCAATGATTTTTTCAATAACTTTAGAAATGAAAGATAGATTTGAAACTGGTCTGTAATTTTTCAGTATATCTTGGTCACGGTTCGTTTTTTTCAGGAGTGGTTTCACATAAGCTGTCTTAAATAGTTCGGGAAATTCTGAGCTGTTATTGTACCATTGATAAGGCCAAGGAAATATGTTTTATTCGCACAGGAAAATTTCTTAAAAAGCCATGTAGGTAATACATCCAATTCACATGATTTGTTGGAACTTTCTTGGTTAACTTTGTGAGGTAGTCTGCAGATATCTCTTTTACCTCAAACGGTGGAATGTAATCATCCTTCTGGTCATTATGGTCAATAAAATCGTTTTCAATTTGAAAGCTGTGTTTTATTTTCTCAATCTTCTCTGTAAAGTATCTGGTTTGCTTTATAGCATGATGGCATAGCGTCTGAAAACGAATTCTTCGTGAGACTTTTGCAGATATTGAATAATACTTTAATACCGGCAGCATTGTTAATCTTCTCTTTTAAAAATTGGGTTTTGGCATAGGCGATAGCATTATTATACTGGTTTTGTTTTTCCTTAATGATGAACTTCTAGCCAAGATTTTCGTCAAGACTTCTCTGCTGCTTTTGTGCTTCAGTGGCCGTAAATGCGAGACAATATTAGATTTTTACACCGATACTTGATTATATTTCAACTATGACGCTTTTAATTGCATCTTTGAACATGACATCGTACTCAACAACCCAGAAAATCATAGAAAAGACATATTATAGGCCATATCTCACATAATTTTAGGAGTTTAACCGCCAAAAAGTCATATTTTGGTCGCCATTTTCAAACATGGCAGCTGTACTGACCGAAAGACTTAAATTGGGTCGAAAATTTTAACAGATTCGGATTCAGCGTCGAATTTCGCCTCTAGAAACACTTGTAGTGAAGAAAAAAGAGTATTTACCCTACCCTAGTGTTATAGTAAAAGATACTTGCAGGATTTCCTCTGTGCAGATAACTGTATGGTGTGTTATTTTCTCAAGTGTGTGTCAATTTTTAAAATTCACTATGCATAAGAAAATTAATGGATTTATCTGATGTCAAGTTTAAATTTAGGTAAATGGAAATTTCAAACATTTTACTAGGAAAAGAAGTAGGAAATTGGAGGTTTTGAAGATTCATTAAATTTGTAGAAGGTTTTTTTATGGCTAATAAATTTTACTTCAAACTTAACTTTTAGGTTTATGATGTAAATGTTTGATTGAATCACTGTAATTGGTAACTTCGTTTTAAATTTGAACTTTTTTTATTCAGAATTGAACGTTTTGATATCTATATGGAACATACTATTTACATATATCAAATAACTCTAATCATATCATTAAGTATGTTTAACAGAAGTTTAGATAATATATTATGGAGAAGTTTGATATCCACAGGGATGCTTGTGAAGTTGTACAGTGTGCAGTACATGTTTTTCTAAGCAAAAGGTTCAGGTATTTTTTCACATCTGCAGGATTGTGGCATGCGGATTTGGTTTCGTGTAGGGATGCGAAATACTTATCCTTATAGGCTGTACATGTATCTGTTCATGTTAATATTATATTGTTAAAAAGGTAGGCCGTTAACTTGGAACTTATTTATTTATAGTTCATACTCTATCTTATAGTCCCATCATACTCTGTTGGCTTGATTATCTATCACATCTGTTTGCTCGCTTCTAAATGTTTGTACATGAGAGAAACTCTGTGAACAATTTTTTGAAGGCCGACTTTCGACTGGTGCACACACATTCTGTGTCTCACTGTGCAGCAGTAGTAGTTACAACCAAGCTTTCATCATGAACAACAGACGTTTGTGTAATCTGGAGAAATATAAGAAATTACGGGTAAGCGTCCTTAATCTGCTCTTTCTTTTTATTGGATTCATAATTTTCTATTTTATTGCAGACACGCATTCGTTAATAATGACCTATGAATTTATATTTGAATTCTTGGTCCATAAATATATTACAAATTTAGATTTTTCTTGTTTTTTCTCCATTGAGTGTCTCAATGACAATTTAAATTAATAATACAACCTTTTCTGGTGACTTAATTAGTTTTGCTGGGTTTGTATTAAAGAAACATGATTATGTGACAATTGACCCAAAGGAATGAAACGTGTCTTTGTCCCCTGTTTTTCATAAGCAATTGCCAAGTATGTTTCTATTTTCTTTTAAAGAGATAATCTATCAGTTTCTATATAAAGAGGATAGATATAGATATTATGCTACTATAAATTTTAAAAAAATTGTTATAGACGTCATGCTTGATACTACTAGATCTTCCAATATGGTTTCCCAAAGTGTTAAAATTTGTTTAATTTTCATGTCAAAAATATATATGTTTCTGCCCTTTCTAATTGAAAATTTTGCTAGTTTAATTGGCTCTTATCATCTCCCTCTTTTATTTAGTGTGACATCATGAAAGTTGATTCTGCTACTTATCATTTTGGAAAACTCAACCCACTTTTAAACTATGCTGGTATCCAAGTAGCTAATTTTTCAAAGGCTAACAGTAAGAATGAATAAATCATTGGAGGTCTTTTATACAACAATGGCTCTTAAAATGGATGTGAAGTATATTGGGTTAGCTTGCGAGAGCTTTTAACCACTACATTGTCAGCTCTAGTCATTCTCCCAGTAAAATTGAAAACCCTGTGGACTAAAGGATTAGTGGAAATTGATTTATCGTGACCCACGTTTAAGATAAAGATAGATAAAATAAGTGAAGTGTATCATTGGGTTGTTGCCGTCTCTTGTCAACTTTTTGGCAGACGGTCAAATTTGTTTGGCTTGCAGTTCTCTCTGGTATGTTTTATAGCTTCAAGGTAGGATGAAGTAAGTACCGTAGACATGTAAATTTGCATGTTCTATCGGTGTATCTTAATTTATATGTCAGAGACTTGCTTACATGTATAATCATTCCTGATTTTTATTCTTAAAGATGCATTTTGTAATAAGAGCTAATTCTGGCTAGTACAGATCTTTTTTCTAGCTTTGATTATTATATAAATTGTTATTTAGGAAATTCGGTGGCTTGGATATTGAATGGATTAGAACACTCCCACCATTAATAATTTAACATTAAAATGGATAATCCAGACTTTCAACACTCATAACTTCAATCAGAATATAATAATTTGACTGGAATTTTCAACTTATTCATTTCTCATCATATTTTGAACTACTATAGCAAGAGTTGCCAGCTCTTTATCTAATTAGGGGGGTTGGGATGGCCTAGTGGTCTAGAGTGCCGCGCTTCGAACTCTAGCGGGCCGGTCACCTCTGGCTTGCGGCTGTGGTTTCGAGCCCTGGTGTGAGCGTATGTGGCATGGAGATAGGGGCGCCTTCTCAACCTCGTGGGTTTCCTCCGGGCACTCCGGTTTCCTCCCACTGCTAAAGACCCCTACGCGCAAGCGAATTATTGAAATAAAATTAAAACCTTATGTTAGTCCCAAAATGACCTAGTTTGTGTTGAGTGGACGTTAAACCCCATTTCTCTCTCTCTCTTTATCTAATTCTTACTTAATGCATTTTTAAGTAAATAATATAATGTTTATAATATTTCCTTTTATGTATTATGAAGTAAGTAAAGGTTATTTTATATAACATTCAATCTTTAAAAATGATGTACGGTGAAGAATGTGAGAATTGAAGGATTAGACCATAAAATTTACATATGTGTTATATTTTACAACTAAATGAGATTGCAGTTATTTTAGATATATGCTAGTAAGCATGTATCTGAGATTGATTTTACAAGGTTGTAGGTTGAATGTCAAAAGAAAACTTGTAGAATGTTTAAAACAAACAAATGTGATGTTTTGAATGTTGTTATTCATAATGATTCATATAAGAAAGAAATAGTCGTGTTTGTCGTAAGAATTATTTTACAAGCTAAAGGTGTATGAAAATGAAGGTGTAAAAATAAGTAAATTAGGCCATTAAATTTATATTTTGTTGTTTCCTTGTACATATGCAAATATTTTAGAATATTATGATTAACATTATTAATTCTGTCACACGTAAAGACTATTGTTGTTATAAAATTGGTACAGAATTAGACTAGTGTAGGGTCTCCATTCCAGGAAATTTGTTATTGAAAGTGCATTTATATAATTGAGAGTACTATACAAGTGAAGTGATAGATTCCTCTGCTGTATGTCTGAAAATGATTTAATATAAGTAAAGTATAAAAGATATTTGAAGTGGGGTGTATTATGGTACATTTGATTAATGGATATAAGAGATTAGCTGAGATTAAGTGTGATAATAATTACATGTACTACACGTAGTAATTAGTGCTAGCTTATTACCTGATTAAATCTTATTAAACTGATTAAGCATGAAAGGTAATTATAACATGATTGTGGTATGTTGTATTAAAGACAAGATTATACTAACTATAGTACATGTTTAACGAGTTATAGTACATGGCCTTCATGTGATTAATGTATGAACACACTTGGTACATGGGTGTTAAATAGTGGTAGTTATTATAGTTCTGGAATATACATTTAGTGGTTGTTGTTATATGGAATAATAAGATGTTTCCTTCATTACGATATGGTGTAAGTATATTTTTCGTTTCAAGTTATCATGTTTATTTACATAAAGCTGCAATTTCATATTTGTAAGTTATATTTTTAGAATATATTTAAATAAAGCCTTAGAATAGATGGTATCATAAACAGTCATACCTTGTTAAAGAAAACTCATATTAATCCTGTAATTCACTATTGCCAGTTGAGAAATTGACAAAAATATAATTTCAAATTGAAACGTTTGAAGATAACTATTGCATGAGCGGGGGAATGGGAAAACAAGGAAGGTAATTGTTTTATTATTTCCGATGTCAAAAATGTTTAAGCGTGGAAATTAAGGCCTATGATTGTATAATAGTGAGTTGACAACCTATTGAGCAAAAGACATAGAAATAAATATATTTTGACTTTCTTAGAAAATATGAAATTCATGCTTTAATGACAACATTTTTTTCGATGTCTTCCTTAGTGCTGTATTATATGAAATAGATATATTGCAAATGTTTGAAAAATCTTATGGACGTAGATTTAGAAAGAATTTTAACTTGCAGGCTTTGCTTTTTTTAATGAAACTTGAAATTATCTCGACAAAGATTTTGTTTTAACTTGATTTATCTAATTGTTTAGAAATACTATAAAAGCCTTCTCAAAGAACGAATCGGACCCTGTTCTGTTCCATGATTACCTTGACTTGTATAAAAGCATGTATTGGGATTGTTTGGCTGACTCATTCAAGATAGATATAGTTTCATCCCACATGTTCCTATGTTTTGGTGACATTTCTATGCAGGTTCTCATGCTACATGCTATTGAGTTCTACAGTTACTGTTACTATGCTGAAAATAGAATTAATTCTCCAAATGATGCACACAGGATGCAGATTATTTGCAAGAGTCGGCATTGAAATTCCTACTTGATATATCATCAATTCGTCCACCGAAATTTAACTTATTTGAGGGATATATTTATGATGATTACCTGAAATAATGTCAAATGGCAGAACATTCACGATAGATCACATAGTCCAAACTATATATCATAATTTTCATGTAAAAAATTTTGTTATGAATAAAATATATTTAGGTCACAGCTCCGCCAACAAAAGCAATTTGTAAAGAATTGGCTGACCAGTAGGAAACAAATGGCAGAATTATTATAATTTCATTTATCTAAAACACACAAAGATGGTGGTGTGAAATGTAAATTTTAAGTGGCAAAACCTGAGTTAAAATTAATTGATTTGAATAATTCAGGGACCAAGTACATTTCATTGTTGTTTGTCTTAAACTCTTAATGTTTATTCTGAGAAGTTGAGGCTTTAATTAGTATACAATATGTGCATGGGTATATGGGTAGTCAATATTTTTTTCCACAGAATTTGACCCTGGTCTTGTACCCCTAATGGTTATATCTTTTGAGATCATCTGATTATTTATGGGGAATATATTTGGATATCATCTGATTATTTATTTTGCATATCTTTGGATATCATCTAATTATTTATAGTGAATGTCTGTTGAGATCATCCGATTATTTATCGTCAATGTGTTTTGAGATTATCTTATTAAATATAGTGAATAAATGTTGACTTATCTATATGTATATTGCTTGAGGCATCTTCAAAAGCATGAATAGAAATTAGTGATGATTTACATTTACATGATAAATAGGACATGGATACAGGTGAAACATAGAATAATTAATGTACTTTCTTGTTTGACATATAGGTACTATTATATATATTAGAACTTGTGTATTATTAATATGTGGAATTCTTAGTGAACCGGTGCACCAGCTATTTGTGAGGTCAAAAAGGTGAATTCGTCAGCTACTGACACTTATAAAAAATCTATTTACCACTACTAAAGTCGATGAGAAACAATCAAATTTCAATATAGAAATGGTCAGTTACTTAGATATGAAATTTTCGTCTGAAATCATTGAAAAATAACAAGTTTAGAATATAATATGAACAGTTCTATTTATTTGTACACTATGTAGGCAATATGTAAATAAGAGTTGACTAAAACAAATGGGTTTATAATGATGACCTTTGAATGTTAATGGTGGTAAAGTATGTGAGGAGAAAGATTAATGTAGTAGTTGTCATGTGTATACAATAAGTAAGGTGATGTCTTTAGATAGATGATCTCTCTAGTACTAGTTAGTTACACAGACAGGTATACTTACTCAATTTATGCTGGGAATTTGACCCAACAGGTATGAATTTGAATTTGTTTAAAAGGAACAGTTCTTTATTGAAATCTTGCAATATATTATTTAGTTCTAAGCAT
The DNA here is from genome assembly GCA_948474765.1 of Patella depressa. NCBI lineage: Eukaryota > Metazoa > Mollusca > Gastropoda > Patellidae > Patella > Patella depressa. The sequence goes on along the minus strand of OX419719.1, from coordinate 52,204,734 downwards.
GCAGGTCTGACAATTATGCCTTGTCTTTAAAATAAATGGAAAACCTAGGCCAAATCGTGTACAAATTAGCATGTTAAAAAAGCAGGCAAAATTCTCCTTTGTATTGCGTATGTAAAATATTGCTGTATTTCTTTCTTAAACTGATCAAAATATAGTGTTGACAAGACATTAAACTCCATTTCATTTTATCGTTTTAAACCTTTTGTCATCAGACAATGTTTCGTTTGATTAGACATAATCCCACTCAAAAAGGGATTTTTCGAGCCATTGCTTCAGGAATATGCAGAACATTGTAGTGTATGTAATAGACATTTCAAGCTGATTATATATGGTTGAGTTTTAAATAGTTGTCTTTAAAGGGAGAGAGAGAGAAATGGGGTTTAACGTCCACTCAACACAAACTAGGTCATTTCGGGACTAACATATGGTTCAATTTTATTTCAATATTTCGCTTGCGCGTAGGGGTCTTTAGCAGTGGGAGGAAACCGGAGTGCCCGGAGGAAACCCACGAGGTTGAGAAGGCGCCCCTATCTCCATGCCACATACGCTCACACCACGGCTCGAAACCACACCTGCAAGCCAGAGGTGACCGGCCAGCTAGAGGTCGAAGCGCGGCACTCTAGACCACTAGGCCATCCCAACCCCCCTGTCTTTAAAGGAGGTAAATCATTTGGGACCTAGAAATTTACACAAATGGGTCGCTACGCATATAATAATGTAATATGTATGTATATAAAGTGGTATACATTCAATCGCTTTTGTTTGTTTTACTGTAATTTCTAATCAGTTATGTTCGTCGAAATACACCAGAAGTTTTAATCGAATGCCAATCTCAAGCTTCTGGTTATTCCACTCAACTCCAATAGTATTTATTACATATTCTCTCCAGATACGAATATGATGTCACCGTTTGACAAGACTTGTGGAATATGTCTAGCCTCGTTCTTCGAATCCCTTATTACAAATGGCGCTGAAACACATTATGGTACACGATTCGTCTACCAATGGTAAAATGTTTATTTTGTCCGATAAGATCATAACATCAATGTTCATTTAAATTGACAAATAATTTGTGTTTTCAATGTCAAAAACTTTGAATGATATTGAGTTAGGGACTTACATGTAGCTACTTTAAGTACTGGTAGCTTTGATTACATCTATCTTACAGCTTTGATTATTTCTATGTTATATACTATACAAACAATATACTGCTTATTAAGTGACACACTAGCATATTTCCTAACAATTGGTTGATTATTTTATGAATCAAGTAGTAATTTGACAGGTTGCCATCATGTGATGTTGATGTATGTAACAGGAAAACAACAGGAAATAACTACTTGAAATTATATCTTTAAATTAATATCTTATTCATGAAATTTATTTAACCCATTAAGCGTTAATTAAACTATGTAATGTGCTTTAAGATATTTAACCTATTAACTGTTATATTTGTCATCATAAAGTCTGTTATTGAGTCAACTGGCGTGGTTTCGATTCCCCAATTTTACATGATAAGGAATAGGGTCGCCAGTCCAACCTTGTGGGTTGTCTCTGGGTCCTCTGGTTTCCTCCCACTGCTAAAGACCCCTACATGCAAGTGATTTATTGAAATGAAATTGAACCATATGTTAGTCTGGAAATGACCTAGTTTAATTCGTGTGGATGTTAAACCCCATTTCTCTCTATGTATGTATTGGTCATAATTTAAACTGTGGTGTGTTTTCTAAGATATTTAACCTATTAACTGTGTATATTGGTCATAATTTAAACTGTCATATGTGGATTTAGATATTTATCATTGGTCATAATTTAAACTGTCACATGTTTTCTAAGATATTTAACCTATTAACTGTTATATTGGTCATAATTTAAACTGTCATGTTAATAATATGTGGTTTTAGGAGTTGTTGATCCTTTATTAAGGTAAGTAACAGCGATTCATTTTAAAATCTTGAAAGCTAGACAAATTTTTGCATATTTGATAAGTTAAACATTTAAAACTGGAAAAATGGTTAAAAATAGAAAAACTGTTATTATTATACGCCAATATTTTATGGTCTTCTCAAAGTTTCTTATGGTTTCTCTCTTTTTCCTGTTGTTGTCCATCTTAAGGGTATATTCATGTTATGGTTTCCTCCTTCCTCAAAACAAATCCGGTCCATTTCCATCTTTTCTTTATTAGTAAGTGCAGGGGGACTGCACCACACAAAAACAAATACTCGGCCAAAACATTATATCATTATGGAATGGTGTTTGGTCATCATATGTAGATCGTTATTTACTGTCCAGATAAACTTTCATATTCTTTGTATGCAAGTGTCATGAAAACTTGCTAGATTCTAAAAGTTTGTAGTGTTTATGTTATAATTATCAAAAACTGCATTATTTCACATGTATAGTGACTGACTAGTATGTTGTCACCAAGGTCAAGTTCTATACCAGTCAGCCTGAACTAGGAAATACAATCATGTACTACTAAAATGTGAGCTCAGTTATAATATAAACAGAAAAGTTTACCTAGATTAAATTGTGGGATTATTTCCACTGATGTGTGATTTAAACACTGGTAATAGAAATAACCACTGAACACTTATATATGATCGAAGTGTAGATTTCTTTAGAACTTCAATGGCTGAAATTCTATTTAGAATCAAATTGATTTTTTTTTTTTTTTGATCATGATTTCCTCTAAAGTTTATTGAATGCCAAACTTGTAAATAAAATTCCACTTATACTGTTTGACACCATTTTGAATTTATCAAGCGTGTAGGGCAAGTGTATAATTAAATAAATAAGAAGTTGTATGTACCATATTAGATGGTTGACATTTTTATTTGGTTAAGTATGTTTGTCGGGTGAAAAGGTTAAATCTTTTGGGTGTCATATATTTCTTATAATAATATTGATATAGAAAAGATCTCTGGTTGATAGTAAAATATAGATTTCTGTTGGTGAATTACATTAAAGTAACAAAGCCAAAATACCAAAGTTCTTATGTACTAGATAATTTCCCGGCTTGGATGCATTCGGATTTAAAACAGGCCTCTCATTAAATTTTTGTAGACAACAAAATGACAGCAGGGCTTTTATTTTGAAATAGTGATCAGCATATAGATCAGTGAAATTTCAATTCTATATACAATATCAGTGTAAATACTGATATGCTATGAAGCAATTTTTTGACTAGCATTCTGTAGTCTTTTATCAAGCAAATGATACACTAATAAAAAAAAATGATGGGAGATTAGATATATACATTCATGATAACTTTATATATTTATTTACTTCTCATGACTTTATTTCATGCTGTTTCAAATCTCTTACAGGTTGTGATTTAACATCCAATAGATTAAATATAATGTTATGGACAGGTTGATTTAATTAAATTATTTACACTTAATGGGTTGAAAATTGGTAAAAACACAAAATGAATGTTATACCCACTACTTGTCATTTGATGTGAAAAACAATAACAACAACTTTAATGATAACCAATCAGAGACATGACACTAATTACACATGTACCTACAAATTAACATAATGGACATGATCAATGTTGTGCCAAACATGTTATAAGATTGTAACTTTCCAACTTGAGTTATGTGGCGATATTAATGATCAGATTCCTATAAGACCATACCATATAACATGTGATATGAATGAAGGTGTTGGCTAGTAGCAATCACTTGAATAAAGAAAGAAATACCACATGTATATACACGGTCCATTGATGGGTTATGAATATGTTTTACATACCAGTAAATCAAATAAGAATACCTACACTAGGTCCATTCATTGATTTATTTTAACCAGATCGGTTGAAGTGGCAAAGAACAAACAGTCCGTTATTAAGGAAATAATGATGTTCAGACCCTTACATTTATTATCTATCTGGGGGGGCTTAGCTCAATTTCATCATCAGGAGTTTCTGGGTATGTCATTGGCAACCACTGATATTTAGAAGTTGTATCTTCGTTGTCATTGCCCACTGTAATATACCAATACCCATGTTCAATTACCATGTCTAAACCCCATTTCAATTTATTCTGATTCATTATACATGTATAGTATAAGGCCTTGTTTGACAAATTATGTTGCATTAGTAGTGGCAAATATTCAATCAGATGTTTTACATCCAGTCAGAGTACCTTTTCTTGGTTTAAAACATCTTAATTACATGTATTACCATAAGGTAAAAGGATTGGACAATAGTTACATGAACTTACAAAAACATCCTTTCTTTTTCTTATGGTATACCTAACAGTGTGAAGGGGGATTTGGTGGGGGATGGTTTTACATATCACAAGGTCTGTTATTGAGTCAAGTGGCATTATTTAGATTCCTTTCTCGTACATGACAAAGGAGTAAGATCGCCTGTCCAAACTCATGGGTTTCCTTGTCTGTGCCCTGTAAGATGTTAAACCCTCTCTTTCCCTCGCTCTCTCTCTCTAAAAGTAATTTTGTTGTCACCATCTGTTTGTCACTTACATTTTAATGAGTTCAACAGTGGTGAAAAAGGGATACCCATTATCCAGTAGCTTTCATGTTTCCAAGAATATTAATTTGACTACAGAAAATATCCGAAGGGAAAATGTCAGTTCAGTTTACTCAAATTTCAAAGAGAAGGAACCTGTTTTTGTGTAGGAAGTAGTTATGTATTTAGACAAAGTGTCGTCAATGTCAATATCCTTTAAACGTGTACGTTGTACCTATTCACTAACAACAATATACTTACCATATTCAAAAGAATACCAATAGACCCCTGTACCCTTTGATGTTTCTACCCACACATATACAATATCATCAGTATAAGTAAATATAATATAAAAATGGACAATGGCAGTTGAATTGTACTCAAGCAAAAGAAACAAATTGTGTGGAACTAAACAGAAAAAAGTATTGAATTTTGTGAGAAAATTTACTGGCCCATGAATTTTTGATCAAACTGTTGAATTGTGAATTAAGAGGAGTAGCGAGTTCAAGAGTTCCCACCCTTTTAGATATTTGATTTTTATTTACCTGTAAAATTTATCAAATATTGTTTAACTACCAGTATACTTAGTATGCACAATGCTAAAAATCAAACCTTTACAAAAGAAAATGTAAGAGGTTCAAATTTAAAACAGCATTATCACTTTGAACTCAAAAATTAAATGTAATTACTATCAAATACAAAGCCACCCAAGATTCACTTTATTACAAAAAAATATGAAGGATTAGCCTGCTTAAAGCAAATCATTTTCCATAAGAATCTTGTTTAACTCTTGAACAACCGTTATAATCTATAATAAGTTGTAATAAATCTGGAATGCATCTATATCATGGAGATGAATTTGAAGATTGGTCACAAGTTTAGCGTACGATTTGATTTGAACAACACTGATACAACTGTATAGTCAAACAGCGACAAATCTTATATTATAGTTTTACCAACTGGAAATGGTTTTCAAAAAACTTTTATACTGTTTAATTGGTTAGAGGTCGAAATGTATAAAATGTTTTACACATTCAGATTCAGCTGTTGATCTGAATAATTGCTATTGGTTTAGCAGTTGCATTGTAATTGATAATGATTTAGCTGTTGATCCGAATAATGTTAATTGATACTGGTTTTTCTGTCAATCTGAATAATTGTTATTGATAATGGTTCAGTTGTTCAAACTAACATAAAGAATAACATCAACAATAATATTACTAATGTTATAAACACCATAGACACCATGGAAGTCTTCAAAAATGTGACTCAACTTTACAATTAATTGATCAAATTGGTGTTCTTTGTCTATTGTTTTTTATTTAAAAAAAAAAGAGGGAAATTTGTACCGCTCATGTACTAAGTGTGATAGTTGATGTCAAGTATAATAGATGTGATAAGAAAGGTTAGGCATGTTATGTTACGGTTGATATTTTCCATATAGTATAAACTATAAAGTCATCATATTTCTACATGATTTATTTCTTTATAACAGGAGTACAAGATGGCGTCAGTACAAGATGGAGAAGTACCCATTTGGATGTCACAGTTAGCTAACTTGACCAATCAAAAATCTGCTAACAAGATCAGTTCAGAGAGATTGGAGCATGAAGCCGGTAAGAAAATTGCATATTAATTTTTTGAACATCTGATGTTTTGACAAGAAGATAAGATATGAAAGAGATTATTTTGTGTGTTTGATTGTTGAACTTTGAAATAGTATTTATTTAAAAATATTTATCTTGTAGGTAATACAGTGATTTATATATTTAAATTAATGGCTTTCATCTTTGTTTCACTTTGTGACTCAAGTTTTATTGTATAAAGACTAAAAGTACATGACTGATGTTTTTTTTGACAAGTATTGAACCAGCTATATGTAACCTCAGAACTTGTTAAATGACTGAGTTGCTTCCAGGCATTAGGTATATCACTATTACTCCAGACACAAGAACGGATCTAAAAATTTTATGATGCACATTCCCAAGGACAGGTTAGGTTATTTATTTATTGCTGCGGGACAAGTTTCAGGTGATAATGTTTTTCAAATAAATACGAAGCTTCTATTAGCTGCTGGAGAATTATATTTAGTTTTAAAAAAAATCTCAGTAGGTAAGGTCTATGTAAGTCAGTTCTTTCATATTCTTGTACTTGTAGGTCAAGATGGTTCAGCAGTTAAAGGGATTAGTAGAAAACGTCCTGGTACAGGTCGGCGTCTGCCAAGTGTTCCAACTAGTTATGGTGATACTAGTTCTGTAAGAAGTGAATCTAGTCATTTGTCAGGAGAAGATACTCCTAGACTTAATGTTAACGAACGTTGTAAAACCGTCACAATATCCAGTCCTGCTGTTATGAGGAACTCGCATCAAAATAACAGCAGCATGTCCAGAACTCACAGTGATAGTGGTTCAGAGTCTGGCAAGGATAAAAAATCTTACAGTGTTTGTGACTCATCGCGATCAATGGGTAGTTTGGATACCCAAACACTTTTAAAAGACACTGAAACTGTCATGGCTGCCATGGAGGCGCGGATGGCTACTAAGCGCATTAATGGACATAGTTTTGAGTATGATTCAGACACTGATGTTTCTAGTACGGTTGCTCTGGTGAACGGAAATGAAAGTTACAAACGAAATTCATTTGACTATAAAAGTCCTAGAAATTGTTTAACGGAAAAGAAAACTTCTAGCCCCCGCGATTCTTATCAGTCTAGTTGTACAACATCTAGTCCAAGAGACACACCCAGTCCAACAGAACGATCTAGTTATAGTAAACCACCATCAGGTCCTAGTGCTAAAAAACCACCACTTCGCACCAAATCATTGACAAGCACACCACGATCTAAAAGTTTGTCGCAAAGACACAGTCTTGGTGACTTTGGTGATTCAGAAAGCGTTAGAACAGATTCGGACACAGAGAGTTTGAAGAGCCAAAACAAGGCACCTATGAGTCATACAAGGCCAAATCGGTCTTTTCTACTACGTAGAAGTAGAGCGATGGGTTCTGAAACTACAATTACTCCCCCTGAGACCACTCGTTCTTCATCGTCTAGTATTACAAACTCCTCAGCCCGCTCTGCAACCACTGGTAAATCAACCTCTCGTCCTAATACCAGCAGAACTGATGCCAGCCTGGGAGCTCACATTGTGAAAAAGAGTCAAGCGAATGCAAAAGCTTCACAACCAATCCAAAGGGATACTAATTCTCGTAAAAGTCTGAATGTGAAATCATCGACAAATTCATCTAAAACAGATCTGACAAGAAGTGATGGTGGACGCCATAGCCTGAGATTGACGAGAACTGCTTCAGGACCAGTACCAGTTGAAAATACCAAACGTCGGGCAGATCTTAAAACATTGAAATCCCAGCTAAAGAAGACAGACCTGTCAGTGAAAGGAAGTAAAGCTGGTAGCCAGTCTCAACCAGCCAGTCGGACGAATTCACCTAAAACTGCCGCATGGAAAAGGAGGAAGGATTACGACCCAAGGAAGGCAGTAGCAGACGCCAAGGCTAAATCTAAAGCTGCAAAAACTAAGACAAGTGACGAGCATAGCACAATTTCTCTCGGAAGAATGACACGCTCCTCGTCATTTACGACTGCCGCAGAACTATCTGGTCGTGTGAGGAAGGGAACATATAGATCTGAATCCACATCAAGTGTAGAAGATGTGAGTGCAATAGCCAATGAGGCCATAGACAATTTTAATGAGGATGCTGTACGCTGTGCTTTCATTCCTATTGGTAATACTCTTCGTAGTGATCGGATGTCTCATAGTGCCGATGAAGAGGAGTTTTCCTCCCATTCAGCACAGGTAAGTTATGTTCCCTATCTCTTTGTATGTATTATTAGTATTATATTGTATGTGTGTAGTATAGGGTGAACTATTGTGTGTGTTAATCGTAGCCTAGAGTTCAGCAAGTTTGCCCAATTATTTTTTATTTTCTTTCATCATGTGTTTAATACGCCATATAACCACAGATGATTTTTTTATGCTGTTTTGGTTGGATTTTTATGTTTAGTATCTTAAAGGACCGGAAATACTACGTAGAGCTACAGGTTAAATTTTACTATGATTCATGTCTTAAAGAAGATTATTTTTTAGATATATTTGATCACTTGGTACAATTTTCCTATATTGCGGTTAATAGGATATGAAAAAAAATCTAACTTTCTGTGTTGTGATTCATAGCACCCATTATCAATATCAAAAATTTAGTTTTCTTGTCAAATTCTAAGACAAGGTTACTTCTCAGATATACTTTATCACACATTTTTCACAGTACAATTTTTTCATTTTGGGGTTAATAGGATGTGTAAGAAATCTAAATTTCTATGATATCTATCAATAATAAAAATGAGTTCCTTTTCATTTATAATCAATTTCTAAGCAAAAATTACTCTTTAGATGTATGCCATCATTTTATACAATTTCCCAATTTTTGAAAGAAGTTTAGATTTCTATATTGTCTTACTAGGTTATTTATAGCATCCATTATTTATATCAAAATTTAGTTTCCTTTTCATTTATTATCAATTTTGTTCTGTAAATTTTTATTTTAGTTTTATTTTGTTTTCATCATCATAATTATGTTTTTTTTTATTTTTTCATTTTGTGTGATATTGTGTTGTGTTGTAGGAATTGAGTCGAAGTATGACTTTAGCCGATAATGTTCGTAAATCGGCCTTCACCACACCTTCCCCTAAACAGATGTCAGCTTCTCCCTTACAGAGATCTCCATCCCTTCCACGCAGTCGCAGAAGTACGTTTGGGGCTATTGAATACAATGAACAAAGTAGCCAACAAAATGGCTTACACCGTGCAGAGGTTGGTTTCAAATTCGAAACTTTAAACTAATTAACTAACACTAGTAAAAGGATTGATGTATAACCATTAACAAAAAATAATGGAATCAATGTATAGCCATTAACAGAAAATAATGGAATCGATGTATAACCATTAACTAAACATATTGGGATTGATGTATAAACATTAACAAAACATATTGGGATCGATGTATAACCATTAACAAAAAATATTAGGATCGATGTGTAACCATTAACAAAGAATAATGGGATTGATGTACAACCATTAACAAAAAGTAAATAGTAATGATGTATAACTACTAAAACCATTAACAAAAAATGAATGGATTGATGTATAACCATTCACAAAAGATAATGGGATCAGTGTGTAATCAGTAACAAAAATAATGGTATCGATGTACAACCATTAACAAAAAATTAATGGGTTAGATGTGTAACCATTGATAAAAGATAAATGGATCGATGTATAACCATTTTACAAAAAAAAATGGGATCGATGTGTAACCATTAACAGAAAATTAACATTATAGAAGTATAGGTAAAAACTTAAGGTCACGGCATGAATTTATCATAAAGATGAATGATACTAATTATGATACACTTTGGGCCATAATCCACAGCATCAATATAACTATGGGAGAGATTATTTTATTTCAATTCACTGGAGATTTTTAACATCGTGTTATGCATGTTATGAGGGAATGATGGTATTGCTGTTAAAAAAAGTTCTTTTTAGATAAATTATTTTGTGTGTTTATTTTTACATCTACCAGTATTATCTTCAAGTTTGAGTTTTGTTTAGTTGTGCATGCTAATATCGTAATGTATGGAATATTTTCTTGTTCAAATAAAGTATTAGATGATTGTCTGTTTTTGTGTGACATTCTCCATGATCTGTTTGAAATTTGTATTATTTCAATTAGTATTAGGGAAACAAGGAAACTTATGAAATTGTAACAATTTCCAAATTGATCACTTCTACCGTGATTGCTCACTTATAGAATCTTGTGAAAGCTTTACTGACAAGTTATCATATGATATGCTTAAAATTTATAAGTGTACCATTCAAATTTTATATAAGTATAATGAGGAAGCCTATAGAATTTCAGCAACTCCTTTTAATTACTTCTACGGTAATAGCACTTTGCTTAAATTGTATAATCATGTGAATGCTCAACAAAATTATCATGCGATCTGCACTGTTCAGATCAGAAAGGTTCTAATGCTTAACCTCTTGGTTTCCTTGATCACCTAAAGACTGATGTATGAATATGAATTATTGAAAAAAGTGGATGTTAAACTCTTTGTCAGAATGTATTATTATGATTTTTATTGTGTACTTTCAGTCTTATAATCCATTACTGGTCACATCAATATATCAACTTTCACTTAAAATGAAAACTGATATGGATAGAATCCTTCACAAATTACAAGATGACAATAGATTGACATCAACACCCTCTCCTATTGATGATTTCCTTGATCAACCTGGGAAAAGTGAATTTCCAGCCTGGAAGTCCGCTAATCAAGAATTAGCGGGAATTTTGAAAAACCTACGACGCATTGAACACCAAAATCATGGTATGTAATACCTAGGTATTTTCTAATTTCTGGACTATTTTTGTTGATTTGAGATTAAAGACTTGCGATAAAATTGTCTGTTTCAAACATTGACGGTCATCAACATTTAATTTGGAAATTCAGGAATAATTTATCTCTGCTGTTTATACAATGGTTTATCTAGACAAAATTGTATAGATGTCAGTTATTTACTTTGAAGCGTTTTCAGCATGTTTGTGGATGGATTTGGCTAAAACAAATGGATATTAGTATTAGTTGAATTGGTTATAGTCAATTGGTGATATAAGAACCGAGACTCTTTTTTTTTTATGTCATTGACAAAGGTTTTACTCTTTAAAGGTTACCAATATTCCAGTTACTCCAATACTACATTTAGTTGTCTGATCAAAATAAAAGAGAATCTTTTAGACAGCCAGACACCGATAAATCAAATGAAATTAACATCTTTGTCATTTCTATTTTTAGCTGTGAAAGCTGTTTTATTCCCTGATGAAAATAATGTGGCAGATATTTCTGGTGTGTCACATCGAGAGAAACAAAAGTACTTTCAACAAATCAACCGACTTAGTCGAGAAATTACTGAGTTTCAACCGATTGATAACCCGAATGATAATTGTTTTGATGAGGACACAGAATCTCCAGATATGGCCGAATGTGGAGAAGCAGAAGAAGAAGAATTTTATTAAATGCTTAATCAACTATTAAAATAAACCGGTTAATGTGTTTCTTGTCTGTATATTTCATGTCTTCAATTTCAAATGGCTTCAATTTACCTTGGGTAAATGGCTTCTCATCTTCATTTCATGCTTGTTTGTTAAAAACGTTTACGATGTTGTTTTGAATATGGGATAAGAATATATTAATGAACAAGATAGATAAAATTTATTTCTGTAAATGTCATGTCTTGCATAATTAAATATTACTTGATATCAATACCACTTCATCATCTGAAAAATCAAGCATATCTTTCATTTTGTGTTTGGTTAAAGGTCAAGTGTATCATAATGATTAATATTTGATGGGAACTTTATTCAATCTACCCCAATGTCTGCAAGCATAGAAGCTTTTTTTTCACTGCTTTTAAAGCTATTTATTGTTGTAATTTATGAAATTATTTTTAAATATTAGATATTTCTGTAAACCTGTTAAGTCTGCAAATATTGATATTAAAAGTAAATATATATATTATATACTACCCAGTTTTAATGACCATTACACCCACAGGATTCTGTGATATATGTATTTGTTAATGAGTTTGATCATTTTTGTACCTTTAAAGGGCGGTAGGATAGCCGTTTCCTGTGGCAATAATTACAGGTTTTGAATATAATATTTCTATCGTTATGCTAAGAAACTGTGAACCTGAGTCTTGATTCAGGCAATATAATCAAGATAATGAATGATAGAGTCTATAAATACCCATTTCATTGCAGAAAACAGATTGTGGTACTTTGCAAGTGCAATAATTGAGTTTAAGTCTGATTTTGTTTATTAAGATTTTTTGCAAGAAACAAAGTTTTTGAAAAGAATATTTGTGTAAGGAATTACACATTCTGGAGTACCGTTTTAAATTATTTGGTTTTCCTGTTATTGATTCCACATCAACTATGTAATTTTAAAAGCTTCCAATGTCACAGTTTGTTATTTAAAGGTAATGTCTTGTCGCCCTTTAAATGAAAGTACAATGTGTATAGATGACAAAGAAACCTATTTTAAAAAGAAAGGAACTCAAGTCAGATTGTGCAATTGATAAGTAATTTGTCAGTGTATTTATATTTAAGTTACTTGTATATGAGAGAAAAGAAATTCCCCATGTCTTTCTGTGATAGTTTTATTATTATTATAATTATTATTATTGATATTATTATTATTAGGACTCTTTTAAAAGATTTGTTATTAAGGTCGGCCAGGAATGAGAAATATGAGGCGTTTTTACGAGCTAATGATTATGGCAAATCAGTTTTCAAATCCCACTCAATCGCGTTTACAGCAAAAATTATCCTGATTAGTTTTACGGAACTGTGGTAACTGTTGTATTTACCACTATGAATTACAAATTGATTGTAAATGTGAATTTTTTAACATTTTCCCTCAATTCTTAAGTCTACAGCCATCTTGCGAGACAACTCGCCGGGTTAGCAAAACAAGACAAGTAATCGAAACCAATTTGATTTCTCGTAAAAACGCCTCTGATTAAAGGGAAATATCTAATCCTGATCAATTTATTATATGGTGGACAGACTCATTTTATGTTTTATATTCTGTACAAGATCACTTTGTCTGTGAATCAATTTCCATCAAACAAACACTGCCCTGATTTCCATTGAAAATCGATAACCTTGATTTAAAAATTACAAAAACAATAGACTGAACTTATAAATGTTTGTGTTTTGCCCTTGTAAAGGGACAATTTGGTTTTGATCCTTTATCAACAATCGTTGGATTGTGTACAGAACATGAAACATGTAGAATGGGAGATTCCTGCTGATATCTCAAATACTTAAATTCAGGTGTTGATTATGGATAAGGGGAGGGAACTCCTTCATAGGGTACTATTTGCCATTACAATCTTAATTGAATTATTATGTGGGGTAATCACAAGTATGCAAGTCAATATTATTTATGTACAAGAAGTGAACTTACTATAAGTTTTAAAACTGTAGCATTAAATAAGTAATCAGTTTTATTATTAATAAATGCATTAGATATTAGATTCAGTATGCATAGATATTAAATAATCTGCAAGTTAAAAACAGTGGTCTTCGTTATTCAAAAATAAAATCACTGCTCCTTACCAGTGTTGGGTGTTTAAGGATTTTCTAGCCTGGTTTGCCTTTCTTTGAGATGAAAAACAAGGTCCTTTGAATATCATTGGCAGCATGTAAAAGATCTGTGGCAGTCTTAAATAGAAATAACATTGGCCTGCTGCTGGTTGTTGCTTAAACCTCATTTCATTTGATACACAAACCAATATGATCATGCTTGATGTACCAACCACTGAATTGTCAGATTGAATTTTCATTTTAATGGACTCTGTAACTATTAATAAGACCCAAGTTTTTAATGTATTATATATGCCTGTGTATGTCGCAAGTAATCCATTCCATGGCCTGGCTCAAGTACTGTTTAATTAATGTATACGTATGTATGTATTAGATGTATATAATTGTTTTGTTTAGCTTCACATGTCTGTTGTATAATTACAGTTTATAGTCCGCTTTTTAAAAAACATTCATTCATAAAGTGTTGTTAAAATTTAATTAAGTGATACAATTGCAACAAAAGATACATTAAATTATGAAATAAAACCATTATGTGGTTGTAGTCTTTTTGTTTATTTTGAATTTGGGTAAATCTAAATTGGATGTTGTCCTAAAGGTTTTCTGACATGATATCGCCTCGTCGGTGGTGCATGACTGAGTGCCTGCTAAGGAACAGTGTCTAGATGAAAATACCAGAGTTTTATGGCAGGCACAGAAAAGAACACCGACATTTGAATTCATTTGAAAAATTGTCCTCATAGCACACTGAACGGTTTAAGCCCATCTTTAAAATCTGGGGGGTACTTAATTTATAATCCAGGACATTCCTCGTCTTTTAGGTTTGTTGATTTATCGAGAGAGGAACATATTCAGCTGGTGCAACACAATTAAAACCTTTTGCCTGATTGCAAAAATTTGATTCTGGAACCCACTGATTGCGTAGATTTCAGAAAGTATAGGTACTGTCTTTTTAACGTCCACTCGACACAAACTAGGTCATTTCGGGACTAACACATGGTTCAATTTTATTTCATGAATTTGCGTTTGTATATGGGTCTTTAGCAGTTGGAGGAAACCGGATAAATCCCATGAAGTTGGACAGACGACCCTACTCCTCGTCACGTATAACCGTGGAATCAAAACCACACCAGTTGACTCATTAATTGACAGACCGTATGATACAGCACCCACCTGCTAACCATTCGTCCATCTAACAACACAGTCTTAAAAGGAATGTAAAGAGGGAGTGCAGAACACAGAATTTAATAAATTCAACCTACTTGAGGGAGTCACATCAGATCAGTTTATAAGGTGATGGCTCATCATTAACCAGGAAGTCACAGGGTTGATCTCTGGATTTTCAAAGTTAGTTTTTCCCTTGTCAGTGGTGCAGGATGTTTAGATGGGACATAAAACCCAAGGTCCTATGTACATGTTGGCATACATGTAAAAGATCCCTTGACAGTTAGATTGAAAAGTAAACATGCTAGTCAATATTTTATGGTAACCTGGTATGAAATATATAGAGTTCAAACTAGTTTAAAGCATCTGTGCCTTCTGATCAGGTCTAAAATACACAAACTGCACATTAGTTGAATTGTGGCTAATCTACCTCTTGGGCGGCCATCAGAAAAAAGACAATGTCAAATTTGGATTATGTTTTAACATACAATTGCACTAGTGGAAGCTTATAAGTATTTGAATGTTAATACATTTCTATGTGTCTCTAAGAATACTGAAGAACAGGACTCATTAATTAGAAATGTATGTTTAAAAACATAATGCAAATGCTAAATCTGCCAATTGCAGGTCTTTCTTTGATTATGTAAACAGAAGCAAATGCTATGTCAGATCTGGTCCTGTTGTATCACATGCACCAATAAATCCACTGTGTATTTTTTAAACTGAATAAGGAATACATGAACAATGTGAAACATTTAAATTTGTTCAAGGAAAACAAAATTTGAACTTTTATTATGAATTCATAAATGGTGTACACTATATATATATATATACATATGTACAATTGTATGGAAATATGAAAAAAAAATCAACAAATTCAATGTATAGTACAGTACATTCAACAACTGTCTTTCTCTAAACTAAGTTATCTCCCATTCACAATAATTGTACTGGAGGAAATAAAATGCATGAAAACATTGTTTGAAAATAGTTTAAAGCTACAGTACATAATACATGAAGTTATGAGCTATAATAATGGAACTGGCATATCTCTGTAAAGACCAAATGAAAGAACACATTTTCAAAGATTTATCACCAACACAAATTAACTTATATATTGTGGATTAGAGCATTTGAAACTGTTAATTAATAGAAGATGAACACTTTAAATTTCTGACTAGTTTGACTAGTATATATATATATATAATACACATCATGTCATGTATATATTGCTTCAAAATAACTGACAGGACGGTTTACCCTATACTAATTAAGTGCTACTAAATAACACCACGTATACTAACTCATTACTGAGAGAAACTAACACAGTTGTTGAATTATACAAAAAACAAAATTGATATAATTTGTGGAATTAGCAAAATTTTTATGATAAACTGGAAGAGTCTAATTATAGTATCAGTACAAACTACATGTACTTATAGTATCAGTACAATTCTAAACCTATACTACAAAATACAACCTTATTATTATCCAAAACTGACAAAATTCATCAACATTACTTTAATATCAATGTTTTAACTCCTATAAAAAGTGTAAACATTAGTTATAAATGGAATAACTAAACATTGAATAAAAAATTTATTGTTCACAAACAAATATATTGTTATCCAAATATCATACTTTTAACTCATTTTTCTTTTAAATATTGGCTCAATTATTTTGGATTGATTTTTGATAGCATGGGTTAAAGGACAATATTGGTGCCAGTCATTATCACATATGTGATAGAACTAATTAAACACTTTCCAAATATAATATTAACACAGAGATCATCGCTACCATAGAGGAGAAATAAAGGATTCATGAATCGGAAGTGACGAACGCCAAAGGAAAACACGAGTTATTCCTCTATATAACTAACTGAAATGACTAGTGATAACAGATACATGGGCGAATATCTGCTCACTAATAATTCCCTCGAAGACCTAAAGTTGCTGTGTGACACTGTGAGAGAATATCTTACAATTCATAAAAAGAATTGACTGCCACTAGATAAGAGAACAGGAAAGAAAAACAGATTAAAAGTATGTGCATTACCATGTTTTTATAAGGTAGGGGAGACCGGGGCACATTGAACCACCATGGATATACCCTTTATAAATAATACTATACAACCCAACACTATACAGAAGTGAGATAACTTCTTAGACCCATTTCTCCATCAATAAGCCACATGCTGTCAATTATTTTCTTAGGCAGTGGATTTTTCAAAAAAGCGCTTAAAAGAGAAACATTTTCCATACATGTTAACTTCTTAGCCTAGGAAATTCTTGTACTTAAGTTCATATATGTCTAATCTATACAATCCAGATAAACCGGGGTTTGATCCATATAAGAGGGCATATTGATTTTTTTTTTTTAAATTTTGATCATGAAATAAAGAGATCTTCTAATAAAAACATTTGATATGAAATGAGGACAAACATGTATGTGAACAAAGTGGTTCAATGTGCCCCGGTCTCCCCTATAGAAGGAATAAAAACAAGGGGCTGTACGGAGTATTTCTATTTTTCCCGTGTTCTCTTATCTTATGACACTTAATTACTTTATGTATCGTCAGATAACCTCTTGCGGTCCCATATAACAACTTTTTGTCTTCGAAGGAATTATTAGTGAGCAGAAATTCGGCCGTTTATCTGTCACCACTCGTCACTTCAGTCATTCACATAGAGAGATAACTTGTGTTTTCCTTTGGCGTTCGTAACTTCTGATTCATGAATCCTTTATTACTCCTCTATGGTAGCGATGATCTCTGTGTTAATATTATATTTGGAAAGTGTTTAATCAGTTCTATCACATATGTGATAATGACTGGCACCAATATTGTCCTTTAATATTTGTAAGAATTGGAGGATCTTGGGAGATAGTACCTAGACATTGACAATCATATTCAAAGTACATTTATTGCATGTTTTCCACGAATTAACTCATTCTTTTTATAACTGAAGTATTATATTAGTTTTTGACAATAATGAGGTAGTATTTAATAAGTATGTAATTAGTATTGGGTATTTTGGAGTAAATCATCCTGCCTAAAAATAACTATATTAAAGCAGAAGATGAGTGGTGATGAGCTATGTATATGGCCGAGTTTTGAGAATTTTAGTGATTGTGTGATAACATCAAACACAACTGTCATTTCATTGATGAATAATAATAATTTGATTTCTATGAGATAATGTGCTCATGGTAGAAAAAAAAGCAGAAATAAAAATCTGCATTGAACATTGCACGCGTCATTTCTCAACATTTATCAATTACAGCACTTTGAGATCCTTTTACTTTCCAACTGTTTGACATCATTTCATGGTGAGCAATTAAAGCAGAAAGCCCTTTCCATTGCTTCATCATAACTGAAATAATAAATAAATATTGTTGTATCACTTCAAGATACCCGGGTTCAAAGGAGGTTAACTTCTTTTTTAAAATACTTCATAATAAAAGACAGTTTGCCAGGCAACGAAACATATGCCCACAACAGCTAAGTCGTCTAGAGCGTTCACAAGATTTTTCAAAGTGATCAAGGGTCATAATTCTGGCAGTAATTATCAGATATAGCTGAAAATCAATAGGCGTCTTTGTAACTTTAGCCTGTAGAGCGTTCACAAGATTTTTCAAAGTGATCAAGGGTCATAACTCTGGTGGCAGTAATTATTGGATATCGCTAAAAATCAATAGGTTTCTTCGTCTCATGATTTTAAACACTGTGTATAAATTTAAAGTCAATTGGATATTAACTTTAGTCTCTAAAGCGTTCACAAGAAATTGTGGACAATGGACGGACGGGGGTGACGGCAATATACGTCCAACAATTCCATGTGGGCGTATAAAAAGGTAAATACAGTTATTTCCCTTTTCCAAATTATACAGCATTTGATTATATATCTGGAGTCGATCCAGGGACTGGCTGAGAGGTTCAAGTAAGATATAGGATAAAGGGCTTAGCAAGGAAAGTCATTCAGATCGGTCAGAATGATCTATGTTTCTTTCCAGGGCCAGTCAAAGAAAGAAACACAGAAATGAAGATTAATGTCAATTTGACACACACTACATCATTTTGGGACTAACATATGGTGCAATTTTTCTTCAATAATTCGGTTGCGTGTTGGGTCTTGTCTTTAGTTAGTAGTGGAAGGAAGCTGGAGGACTTGGAGAAAATCCATGAAAAAGAACACTTGACAGTTGATATTTGATGAAGAGGTGGAAATACTGTCCAGTCGAAATATTACATATATTACATAATGCATCTTGTTAATAAACTTACTTTAATACAGAACACATCTGACAATAAGTGTGTGTACAGTCATCACAGTTTCTACTACATGTTGAACATACAATCTTGTCACAGAAATGACATCGGATTTTAAGTTGAGGTATAACTGGCTTCCTACAACTAAAACAAGCATTGGGATCTGAAAAGGAAATAATCAGTTTAACTAATAATTTCTAGTATCTTGCAAAGGACGTGAGAAAAAACTGTAAATAATATCAGTTACAAAATAGCCTTAGATTTCCTAAATGAAGAAACAACTGAACGGAATTGTTTTATTTTATGCGAGTGTTTGTTAAAACCACCAATGAGTGCAATATGGTAATATGCTTTACTAAGTCAAAGGCAATAAGTATGAAAGCATTCAAACTCTATTAGAAAAGTAATAAATCTGGGAATAAATGAACACTGCATATATGGTCAGTCAGTAACACAGGTTTGTTAACAATCATATCAATCATGGGCAATAACTTTGGTACTGCTTTGGTGAAAATAGAAAGACACCATTCAGGATGATTAAAATTAAAGAGTAAAATTCCTTAAACAGGTTACATGTAACCTTATCAGCACTTCCAGAAGGCGGAATTCCGCTGAATATTTTGAAGTAAAATTTTAAAGCAAAATAGGCCATTAGTTTAAATCCATAAACAGACCATCTTTTTTAGGCCTTTCATTGGACTATACAAATATTATATAAGTGACTGTTTCAGTCTGATTAGAACACAGATTCTATTTTGTTTAGTTTTTTACGGTTTAGCCTACGATATTTAGTGGATTTGAATACCTTTTAAGATGATTAAACATAAAAATGGATAATCAAGACTTCGTTTTTTTATCACACAGACATTAGTTATGACGATTGAGGCTTGCGAAAGATCAAATTTCTAATATCTCGGTTCAGAGTGAAGCAACGCAATTTGAATGAAATTTTTAACATACATATGTATCCTGTTTTCATTATATATATTTTAGCAAGAACTGTCAGTTTTTAATCTAATCTTCCATAATTCCCCTTTAAGGAAATAATATTTTCTGTCAGTCATGATCAGGGTACCAGTATGCTTATCTTTCAGAATGCAATATTTCACTTGCATTACAACTAGGCTCATTAATCAAATATTGAAATGGGAGATCCAAATTTAAAGTCTGCATTGTATGTATTGTCTTGTGTGTGGTTGACATTATAAAGATTTACAAATGATTGTCTCTCTTTCTGATATGCATCTAAAAATTAAAATGGTTATCATTGGGGGGCCGATTTTAAGGTTTTCTCTGTGTATTAAGCAAACGAACAGATGATTTGGTGCATGTCTAAATTACTTAAAAACAGCCATTAATTATGTCCATATAGAAGCTTTTTCAGATCACTATGTTTTCATTTGAACAAGCTTTCAGTTCTTACCTTGTGCCGCTTTCTGTTTACCAAATTGAAATTGATTTGATTGATTTTCAATAGACAAACACATAGAATCTATAGAGCGACATTGATTAACAGTAGACGCTGTTGTTAATTGACCATCTTTATCAAAACACATTTGACCGGCAGGAAGATCAGTTGTCATTAGTAACGGTTGTGGTTCTAAAATATGGTTGGAGTTGGCATCAATATTATATACCGATTCCTGTTTTTGTGCACCTTTGAATAATAAATCTTTTGTTTTTTCTGCAAAAAAAAAGGTAGGTTGGCTTAATAATTTCAGAATCCAAAACATTACAAAATTCTTCAAAGAGTCGTGTTCCACCATCAATAATTCCACACAGTCTGATATTTCTTAAAATACATGTATGAATGTAACGACAGTTTAAGAAAACGGTTTGTGCCCATTAAAAAAGATAGGTTGCCAGGCAACGAAACATACGCCCACAACAGCTAAGTCGTCCGGGCAGTCAACAAGGGTTGTCGCATATTGTTTCTTTTATCAGTAAGGAGAACATTTACAACACATGATAATCTTATTACGAGTAATAGCCCATTAAATAATTATCAGAAATGATTAGAATAGTTTTGATGGTTTGTCTCAAGGCCTTTGTCCACAAGATATTTCAAAGTGATCAACTGCCAGAAATTATCAGATATCACTGAAAATCAAATAGGATTCTTCGTATCATGACCCTAAACACTGTGTACAAATTTAAAGTCAATCGGATATTAACTTTAGCCTTTAGAGCATTCACAGGGTTTTTCAAAGTGATCAAGGGTCATAACTCTGGCAGTAATTATCGGATATCGCTGAAAATAAATAGGCTATTTTGTATCATGACCGTAAATAGTGTGTATAAATTTAAAGTCAATCGGATATTAATTTTAGATTTTTCAAAGTGATCAAGGGTCATAACTCTGGCAGTAATTATCGGATATTGCTGAAAATCAATAGGATTCTTTGTATCATGACTTTAAACACCGTGTATAAATTTAAATTCAATCGGATATTAACTTTAGCCTCTAGAGCGTTCACAAGATTTTTCAAAGTGATCAAGGGTCATAACTCAGGCAGGAATTATCGGATATTGCTGAAAATCAACAGGCTTCTTCTTATCATGACCTTACACACTGTGTATAAATTTAAAGTCAATCGGATATTAACTTTAACCTCTAGAGCGTTCACAAGATTTTTCAAAGTGATCAAGGGTCATAACTCTGGTAGTAATTATCGGATATCACTGAAAATCAATAGGCTTCTTCGTCTCATGACCTTAAACAGTGTGTATAAATTTAAAGTCAATCGGATATTAACTTTAGCCTCTAAAGCGTTCACAAGATTTTTCAAAGTGATCAAGGGTCATAACTCTGGCAGTAATTATCAGAGGTCACCGAAAATCAATAGGATTCTTCGTCTCATGACCTTAAACACTGTGTATAAATTTAAAGTCAATCGGATATTAACTATAGCCTCTAGAGAGTTCACAAGATTTTTCAAAGTGATCAAGGGTCATAACTCTGGTAGTAATTATCAGATATCGCTGAAAATCAATAGGCTTCTTCGTCTCACGACCTTAACCACTGTGTATAAATTTAAAGTCAATTGGATATTAACTTTAGCCTCTAAAGCGTTCACAAGATTTTTCAAAGTGATCAAGGGTCATAACTCTGGCAGTAATTATCAGATATCACCGAAAATCAATAGGCTTCTTCGTCTCCTGACCTTAAACACTGTGTATAAATCTAAAGTCAATCGGATATTAACTATAGCCTCTAGAGCGTTCACAAGATTTTTCAAAGTGATCAAGGGTCATAACTCTGGTAGTAATTATCGGATATCGCTGAAAATCAATAGGCTTCTTCGTCTCACGACCTTAAACACCGTGTATAAATTTCAAGTCAATCGGATATTAACTTTAGCCTCTAGAGCGTTCACAAGAAATTGTGGACGATGGACGGACGGACGGACGGACGGACGGACGGACCGACGGACGGACGGACCGACAGACGGACGGACGGGGGCGACAGCAATATACGACCACATTTCCATGTGGGCGTATAAAAATGACTTCAGTTGTGCATGTCGCAAGGTCTGACAAGGACAGCTGTCTAGTCACTTGGATGGGATGCACATAAAAGTAAAGATCTATTGGCACTTAGATTTCGATATAAGAGTCGACCGTAATTTCGCTGTCCGGGCAAAATTTCCCTCATAGCACACTGTATGATGACTAATGAAAACAGTTTGCTTGCTGTTTATGTTACCATATGGTAAACTAAGTGTAAAATAGTACTGCACAGCACCACGGAACAACCTACCCAAGAGAAATGGGAAACTACACTGTAAGCTTAAAATAGCATGGCATATAACATAACCCAGGCAGCTGGCACTCAATTTTAGCCTACTCTACATGACGCATAGATTTTTATCTGCAGTGTGCAGGGAAAGTCAGAAAGTGGAATGAAGTTTAGTTTTGGTTGATCATTTAATATAAAGTTTGTATATTCATGAACATAATGAACCTATGGAGACGTTGAGTGGAGAAATCCCAACCCTCCTGTGGCCCTGGAGATTATTTTCCCCTACATTCATCGAAATAATGTCATACAATTAACATGCAAAACATTGTTATTGTTTTGGCCTCACTTTACTCAACCCTATTTATGTAGCCTATGCATCTAAACACACAGAGCTTCTCATTCTATAAAATTCTCAGACTATATTTAATCCTACATGTAGTTACTATACTTGCAACCTTAAACTGAGTGTTTAAGGTTACAACTGATACAGTCTAAGAACCCTTACGCAAGTTCAAATAGGTTCAAATGCACAATTGTTAACACACATCATTACTACAGTTTGTATTGGAATAAGTAATTCTATCACAAATAGTGAAGACTGGACCACTAAAATAGTGCATAGCGATGTTTATGTTGTAATGACGTATTACGCGAGCCGCCATGACACCAGCCAGTTGAAATTTTGTGTAGCAGTTGGGTTTCATCAAATCATATAATTATGCAGTAAGGCTTCACCTTTATTTAAATGGGAATTGATTTATTATAAGTCAAGCTATGTGCAGTACAGTTTTGGGTTAGTTTACGTGTAAATTAAGGGAGCTATATATAGGCCAGTAAACTTTTTGTGGCCATTTGACTAAAAAAACTTGCTCAAAGGAACTCTGTAGGAAAAGCCACTACTGTGCCTGGCGTAAGACGTCAGTAGTGGAACCGGCAAAATAGTCACTTCCTTTAATTTAATCCCAAATGCCATCAAACAGACATCGCCTCTACCCGGACCCCCTTCGGCTTAATTCCTTGACACGTCCATAATATATTTATCTTTCAACAAACAATAAGTTGCATGCCATCATGCATAGTACATGTATCAAGATCATCATCATCAGTTAGAAAATATTTGTATCTTTTTAAAGTTTAAAGGGACAATAACATTCTTGCTGGCTTAGTAGCTCCAGAAAATAAATAATACCCTTATTCTAAGTACTAAATGTTTAAATGTCCCACCTGTTGTGTAAATTATCCATTACAACCTATTTTATTTGTCCAGAGGGTTCGAAAATATTTTAAAATCCAAGTCACATTTGAAAAGGTTCACGTTAGACTTTTCAAATCAATTGGTTGAATTTTTCCAATTTTTTAAATTAGGTGTGTTAAGATGAAATTTATATCATCATTTAATTGGAATATTCTAAAATAATACGATTTGTTGACCAGAATGAAGATTGGAACATATTTTTCAGTTACAACAAGAGTGTTATTGGGGCTTTAAAGTTTATGAAAATAATACTGTCAGGATTATCAGGATGACATAATAATAATTACCATAGACTTGCTTCATATTCTGTTGCTGACACACGCCCATGTCAATTTCTTTTGTTCCCACATGAGTTTTAAATTGAAGTGGTGAGCTGTCACCAAATGGATTTGTTCTCTTTGGCATCTTGACTTTATTAGCCTCACAACACCTGCAGTTGTTCTCAAAAACAAAAGAAGTGTTTGGCGTCTCGAGCTGCAACAATAGCTACTTCCGGTCCTCGTAAAACAGAATTACCTCCCTTCTCACGGTCCAAATCACTGATAGATCAGTGCAGTGCAATGTCATGGGTCCAAATCACAAACGCCGAGGAACGCAGTTAAGGGTTTAGAAAGACAGTTCAATTCAGTACTTTATTCCTTACATTTTTATCATTTCAGAATAGAATTTACAATTTATCATTTATATGTAGCCATCACTAGAGGCTATACAGTGCATGTTTGCATGTCTATTCCAGGTCGTTAAGTGTTTTCAACATTCAGATAGCCCGGGCGGGCACCTCAGAAAAAAGAAGAAAAAATGGTTTACAGGTCTATGCGAGTTAGTTTGACGACCAAAATATTCACCATAAATTAAACAATTATAAAATATTGGAAAATGAACTAATTCCTAAAAGGACTACGCTAATTACTTATTACAAATTGCGTTAAAGTAAAGATGGGATCCCAGCAAAGTATTTATCGGGTGGTTATTGCAAATAAAAGTATGGCAATATTGGTATATATGGAAAGTAGAGATATCCAATCTTACTACAAAAATATTGGATTCCATGAAAAACACTCATTGAGCGTATACTGGACAAAAATGTAAGGGTTCCCCTAATGGACAGCCCGACGATTAGGGCTATACCCACGCGTGACGTCGAAGGCTGCACGAGCACATTGAGCGCTTTGTGTACATGTTGATAAACCCTATAAAGAGTTAGACCTACAACACTTTCTCAGATAAATATCACGGAAAAAGACGCAGGTAGTGGATAATCCGTGAATTTAATTAGGATTCGATATTTGTAATAAACAGTCAGCGATTACAGACGACAACGTCTTGTGTATGCAATGAATTCTCACCCGTCTCCGTCCGCGGTTCCATAGGGACAGAGAAGGGTAATCCCCTGACGCAAACATGGCCTCTTTTGATCAATTTTCATAGCGGAATATAATTGGCAATTACAGTGTTTTGAGAAGGACTTGAAGCAAAATTATGATAAATTATTCAGTTTGAATATGTTTTAAGTCCTAATATATCATCAAATCACCAAGTTTGTACTCGGGAAACCAACTTTAAGGGTGTAGGCTTAAATTTTGTCCGCCACCCATCACCGTCAAGCATCTTTCCAAGTTCATTTCTTTAGATGTAGTCCTATAGGCCTAGGCATATTGCCTATTTATTCACAATTTTAATTGTATATTATTTATCATATGTGTTACGTTTTATGTAAAGGATGTTATACTGTATATTAATTTTGTTTTCAATTCTATTTTCTGTGATACTTGATTTAATTTGCAATAATACAATTCTGTGAAATTGTTTTTGTTTGTTTCGTTACATTCACCATTCACCATATGTTTAGCTTAATATATCCTGGAGGGAGCTAACGTGCTATTTCATTCATTTATTTCTACAAAGGGGACCTTAAAAAAAGAAGATTACAATGGGTCCACTTAAAATATTATGTGCATTAAATTTCGCTAAATGCTGGTCGCTGATTGATCCCCATTTGCCCATGCATTAGGATCCGCGTTTTGAGGTTTAAGACATTTTAAGTTGTTTGTTCACATCTGTTGATGCCATTAATTTTAAGTTATTATGTTAATGGGATTCTTAAATAGAATATAATACATCTTTCTTGTCAATTAATCAATATGGCCCCGTCTCTGAAAATAAAATACGTACCAGGTACTGTAAACTTAAACAGAACGTTGTTAAAGCGCAAAGGCGATTATGGCAAGAATTTTTGAATTTCTTCTTGTCCTCATTCTTCAATTTAAGTTGACCAAAAGTGACCACAATGGTTGTCATTTTCAGCATTTATCTACTTTAAGAAAAGGTAAGATTATATTATAAGAATTTCATATTATTAGTTTTTTATAGTCTCCATGCTGCATTTTATCGATATAGGAAACACACCATTGTGGAGAGTCTCTCATGGGAATAACAGTTCAAAAATGATTCAGTTTTATTCAGTGTTAACAAAAAAACGTGAGCAGGGGCGGATGAGGGCACTTATGCATCTGTAGGTAGGCATTCCAAGAGCCATTAATTTGGCTGATATTTTCGTCAAAGTAAACGTTCGGAGAGGACATATTTGGATCTGAAAAAAAGGCACTTTCAGCAGTAAAAAAGGGCACTGTTGAAAATTAGGGGGATCCGCCTCTGGTGAGACTGAAATTTCATCGACTTTCCGACACGATTAGTGATATAATTCAGTTTGGGCATTACTAAACTGTGAATCGCTCTCGTCATGAGGCAAGATGTTTCACATCAGAGTTAACTAAAGGGATAGGGGATAGCTCTTTTGAATATTGTTTCCTCTCTCATGCTAGTTATGTGTACAAGCTTAATGGAGGGTTATTATGCCCCCTTTATGCCCCCATGTAAATTCTTTCTTTCATAGATAATGTGTTTATATTTACAGTTAATAATCATGCCCAGATGACGTGTTTAATGCCAGCACATACATTAGATGAAGGAGGCATAGCTGATGAACAATGTGGTGTTACATGCATGTGTAAAAATAAGAAACGGTACTGTTGCAGGTGTGTATATATCAACTGTATTTACCATGGTTTTTGTATAACCCTTGGTAGAGTGGGCGTCAAACTCTTGGAACGAACGAACCATGGATTAAAACCACATTTTGATACCGCTGCCTTGGTAAATTAAAGAGTGAAAGAGGGCGAGTCGAAATTAATACTTTTATATTTTCTAAGAAAGTCAGAACATATTATTTCTATGTCTTTTGCTTAATAGGTTGGAACTCACTATTTATTATACAATCATAAGTATCATTCACACCGGTAATAATAACATAATTACCTCCCATGTTTTTCTATCCTCCATGTGAATAGCTATCTTCAAACGTTTGAATTTGAAGTTGAAAATGATATTTTTGCCAATTCCTCAAGTGGCAATAGTGAATTATAGGATTGATAGGATTATTCTGTAACAAGGTAGGACTGTTTATAGATATCATCGATTTTAAGGCTTTATTTTAATACATTTTAAACATCTACCTGTGCTGTTAAAAACAAGATCCATTACGCCTAGAACAACCACGCGAGTTTAAGTTCATCAAGTTGTGGTCATCAATGATTGTTCTGATGATAACCAAACTGTCCACAAGAAGAGAACGATGGTGCTGACAGCAGCGGGGAGCACAAGATAAAACTCACTATTACCTGACCAACGGTCTGTGAAAAAATATGCAGCGCCAGTTTCCGTTTGAATAACCCCAGTTTAATTACTCGGTCCCTCGCATGGAGTAATAAACTGTAAACCTACAAGTCACGGACACGGTGACTGCGATATGACTCATTAATTAGGAGGTCCTCATGTGTCGTCGGTATTTTTCAGCTTCCCTTGTCAGTGATATGATAATATGGAGAGTCAGAAAAGAAAAAAAAAACCGTCATGTCATTCGGGTTGTATGGGGCGTTGGATGACCGAATGGTAAGCACGTGCGTACTGTATCATAAATCCTGTCATTATGAGTCAATTGGCGTGGTTTCGAATTCCCAGTTGTACGTGACAATGAGTAGGTTTACCTGTCCAACCTCGTGGTTTTTCTCCGGGTCTTCTGGTTTCCTCTCACTGCTACAGGCCCCTACCCACAAACGAATTATTGAAATAAAATTAATCCATGTTAGTCCCCCCACCTCTCTCTGTCTCTCTTCACACACTGGTGAATGAATTTGGGCCCCAGACGAATTGGGCGTCTGGTGATTTTGGACGCCGGGCGAATTTTTAGGCTTTAGGCGAATTTTTAAGAAACGCCCATTTTATTAAGTAGATTTTTAGGATAACATATTTGATATTGTCGCCGCCACTAGATTATAACTAGATGAAGATAGCGGATAATGTACTATTGTGATAGAGACAAAAATATGTCATGGTTGTGTTAAATTGAAAGAAAAGGAATATATAGTCATCCAGGCCCGATGTATTTAATTACATGGCTGTTATTTATGGTAAGTTCACCGAACTGCTAAACATAATGTAGGCTATATAAGTATTAAGCCCCAACTTGAGACACTCGTTGAATTTAAGATTATAACAAACTTGTTTATCACTTAATCAATAATCCTCCTCTGAATCTTCGGTCATTGTCTTAACACGTGTTGTCTACAGAAGTCTGTCCTGTGGACATTTTATAATCGTGGAGGTGATAAGTCTGTGTCGAGGGCCCCAGAATCCGAAAACACGAGGAAACACGGATTATAATTATTTCCCCGCCCTCTCGTCCTTCGACTTCTTGTTTTCTCGCCTTTGAAAATCCCCGTGTTCTTTCCACCATCTTCTCGTTCAACTCGTACGCAGGTTCACTAACTACCAACAAAGGCAAAATTTACACAAAGGCGAGAGCGACATCTTGCAATAACGCTCCCATAGTTACACGTCTTGACGTTGATCATGTAGCTGCTTCTTTACGTTTACTTATCTGTGTTATGTAATTTATTACGTTGAAATTGTACAATCCGATATAATGTGATAACCTAGTTATTATAGCTCATGAAGACCGTTAGCTACCAGTGCCGGACTGTGCCCACCTGTCCGTGACAGGTGAGCCTAAGCTCGTTAAAAAAAAGTGGGCCTATAAGCCTATAAAGAAAAAAAAGAGATAGAAAAAAGAAAAAAAAAAGAGAAAGAAAGAAGGGAGGACAGGACAGAACAGGACACAGGACAGGAAAAAGAAAAGATAGAAAGCTTTGGTCTGAAATGCTTGGAAAATGGGTTTGCGGTTGTCAATTTTCAAAATTTTCCTGAGGGGAGGTCTCACATCCCCTTTGGATGCTCATTCGGCGTGCTAGTGACGCGCCGTCATCGCGTACATGTGTGGGCCGTAGTCAATGACCTGAAAGGTGGTCGTGACCAGATGCTGGTTTCAGGAATGGGGACTTTTCCAGACCCTCTGTCCCGCACCCCTGACAAGGGAAAACCAGACAGACAAATATCTCGGAACTTTCTTGACCAGTGAGCGAGCGCCCACTAATCTAGTCAACATTAGTCATATTTTAAAGGAGCTAAATCGCTAACATTTTGGACCTAGAAATTGACACAAGTGGGTCGCAAGGCATTTAATACTATGAATGTATATAACCTGATTTACATTTAACGGTCCCCATTTATACTCTAATTTTGAATAGTTATTTTCGGCGAAATAAGCCATCAGACTCAACAGAATGCAAGTTTCTAGCGTCTAGTTATTCCAGTCTATATACGCCGTTTGATTTGGTGCTATGTTTCTAGCCTCATTCCCCGAGTCTCTTGCTAGAACTGGGGCTGTAACGTATTATGGTACACGATTCGTGTACCAATGGCAAAATGTTTATTTTCATTTTGTCTTAAATATTGGATATCAGAAGCCCATCATTTTTTCCGGTAAGCATCAATATTGATTTAAATTGACAAATAATTTGTGTTTTCAATACTGAAGATTTTGGATGATATTGAGTTAGGGACTTAGCTACTTTAAATTGTGTTTTGAAAATTGTTGCATACCCCTCAAAGAGCAGAACGCGGATATTGTATATAGATATTTACAAATTATATTTCAGTGCTAAACTGGCTGATGAAAACTGCATTGAAGTAACAGACGAATGCCTGGAACTTATACTGGAAACTGGCCAAACAGAAGATTTGCGCTGTAGAGCAACACGTGACCGGAAACGACGAGACCTTAATGAAAATGAAGCAAAGGACGTTTCCGAAAACAACGACGATATGTCAGCTGTAACCCTACCGAATTATCCGTATGAGCGCCCAAAGAGAGCAGCAGACCAATCACCGGAACAACAGTCAAGATTACATGCCGTGTTTGAAAAACTCAACAAGAAATAAATGAAATGGCTGTAAATCACAAAGGTAGACAGACATATTACATAAAGTCCTCCATATTAAAACTGTATGGTGTTGACACTTTGTTCTTTATTGATCTAAATGTAATCTTTAATCACATAGTTAGTTACCCAGATTATTATCTGATAGTCGAGCACACATCTATCTGGTGCATGAGCTAAATGACAGGGACATAGTCAGGTGGTGCGGATGGGACGTTGGCGTATAGGGATAAGAATACTTGACAGTTAGAATTCGATATACATGTAAGATTAGGTCGTAGCACTGCTCTCTGGGCAAAATTTCCCTCATTATCCTAACGTATTGTATGGCGTCTTCATTGGCCAAGGGGGGCTGGGATGGCCTAGTGGTCTAGAGTGCCGCGCTCCGACCTCTAGCTGGCCGATCGACTCTGGCTTTCGAGCCCTGGTGTGATCGTATGTGGCATGGAGATAGGGGCGCCTTCTCAACCTCGTGGGTTTCCTCCGGGCTCTCCGGTTTCCTCCCACTGCTAAAGACCCCAAATCGCAAGCGAATTATCGAAATAAAATTAAACCAAATGTTAGTCCCGAAATGACCTAGTTTGTGTTGAGTGGACGTTAAACCCGATCTCTCTCTCTCTCTCATTAGCCAAGTCTGGGCAGAAAAATAGGATAGTCAAACAGATATCGTGACCGAGATTAGTTCCACACATGGTCTAGAGATTTGATTACGGGCTTGTCTTGTTAATAAATTTCTAATTAATAATTTATATAACATTTGAGGTCCGAAAAATCCCTCAATTGGCATAATGCATAATATTTAATCGCTTGGCGGGATGTCCTGTACGTCCGTTCTGTTAATAAATTTAAAAGTCAAGAACAAATAATTCCTGTGAATATTATCACTTTAATTAAAATATACCAAAAGCACTGTACGTCCGTTCTGTTAATAAATTTAAAAGTCAAGAACAAATAATTCCTGTGAATATTATCACTTTAATTAAAATATACCAAAAGCACTTATATACGGTGTTCATTATATGGATTATTGGACATAAAGGTCGTGTGAATTTTATCACTATAATTATGATATTAATGATGTTTTATTACATGGGTTATTAATTTTAGGGTCCTATATACCCTTCATATCAAACACTGTTAATCATTTTATCAGTTTTAATACTATAATTAAAATTCAGAAAACGTCAAATATCCATTCTCGCGTGTCCGCGTACTGTAAAATGTAGAATTATTAATCATCAGATGGTTTTCTTTGTTTTGTCAACCGAGGAGGATACAAGGCGTCGCGTCGCAGCGCACAAGTCATCCAAGTTCACGTCTGTTCGATCCTGTGATTTTACACCATGATATCACTGTTCAGATCCGAAATAATAATACATAGTCACTGACTTCAATCTATTGAGAGGACGTTAAACTCCAGTAAAACAGTACACGTTGCCTTAAATATGAATCTTAATAGTAGAAATTTTGAGTAATTACCGAAGAGCCCATCTCTTGCTAATAATAGTAACCAACTTTTCTTCGGATTTTGGACATTGTATTGATACGATCATTTACTTGGTAAGTTGAAGACTATACTTGAACTGTCAGCCGGAAACAATTTTTTATTAAAGAAAATTGTTGTCTGAAGCGGACAATATCGTATCAAATTCTTGTGGTCTTTTATACCGCACCTTTTCACCGCATAACATCTGTTTAAAGAGGCATCTCATATAGAGAGACATGATAATGACGATGTAAAAGTTCTGGCCATAATTGATGAGCAAAACGATGTTGAAAAATCTCCAAGCCTCTCCTGCATTCTCCACTGCTGTTTCATCCGAAGAAAAATTCTCAATAGATTCGATAATAGCGATTGGAAACAGCGTTACTACCGCTAAGCAGCACAGAGCAACTAAGCACCATTTCACTTTCTCAGCTTGGCTTACGTTGACGGCTACCGCCTCCGGTGGGGTTTCGGGGTTTACTGCCACTCTTTGAACAGCTCGTTTTACTTTGAACAAGATGATGACATCCAGCACGCAACAGATCAAAACTGGAACAAGCGTGTGAAAAACCCCACTCATTACAAATCTATAGACCTCATAATCGTTCGGACAAGTTGACGGAGCATCGTCCTCTTCGTGATCAGTACTATTATCGTGTTGAACCCTCGGGGTCACATTCCCAGGAAGACTCAACAACAAACAAATTGAGATTATTGATAGGCATATTCCATGGCTAACCTTCCTGGAGCAGAAGGCCTCTTTATATTTGGTAAAGAATATGGCTATACATCTGTCAATGGTCAGCGCCAGAACCAACCATGTCGAGGCAAACCTGGTGGTGTCCATAAGCAGTACCCATGGACGACAAATCGGTTCTAGAAATTCATCCAGGACAAAAAATCCGTGATCCAGGGTGTCTTCTGTGGCTGTCTGCAACAGTACAATGCTTTGTATCACAGCTAAGTAACTTAGGTATACCGAGAAAGATACGTTTTTTAACGCAGAGCGAAACATCATGAAAAACAAAAATATGTTTCCAACCAAACCGGTTAGAGCTACAATATCTACTGCTGCGAGATATACGTACATATAATCCGGTTGATTCCTACGATCGGAGTCGTCGGAGTCTGGAATATCTGTTGAATTATTCATTCTGTAAGGTATTCACAATACCTGGAAAATAGGATGAAAACAAGAACCTTAATAATTAAGATCATGTCAGATATAAAAAAAATCATTTTATTTGTAAAGAACTGCCCATAATATCGAAGCGTGATTAATTCTACCATCTTCATTATTGCAGTTGGTACAGAGCAGCAGGTTTTTATACCCCATTTTATTTCTCGATATCATCCTTCCAATTTACACTTTGCCATGCACGCATTCACACTGTTAATGTTTGAGTCTGTAGCCAATTTAGTCCTGTTCCTTATACATTAGACTCGAGTATAGGCGTACGAGACAGGGGAGCAGCCCTCCGCCCACCAATACCCCTAACTCTCGGGCAATCTGACTTTTCATCTAGTTGGCAAATTACAAAGTGCCCGAAATCTACATTAATTTTAATTTTCTTTTAATTGAATACCACGAATTTTTACTGAATTAACTAAGGATTAAAACATTTTGCCCGGAGCCAGTCTACTTTGTGTGACATTTTTGCTGACATGAATTATTATTTGTGAATACAGCTCCAACAATCGGATTGAATGGTTAAATTGGAATTCATGTGGGCATAGTGCTGGATTTCGGTTACAAAACCATCGGACAACTTTGGATTTGCTTAACTCACGGGGAAAGAATAGCAGAAAAACGTATTTGCGGCGGTTATATTCAAAATTTTCCCCGAGAGAGCGAGGCACCCATATCCCGCGTTGATCAATTGGACCACATTGAAGTTGCTGTATTGACGGGCTGGAATAGCCGGAAAATGCGTTTGCGGCAGTTACATTTTCAAAATTTTGTCACCAGCCTCCCTTCTCACAGAAGACCCTAATTGTCTGTAGGCCTGTGAATTCGAGGGAAAGGTACCAGTTTATTGCCTTGCACCAGTTTATCGATGAAGGCAGGTCAATCAGATTAAAACACAGATCATATTGCGTTTCGTTTTTAATAGTTTAAAATTTCGTTTGACTTGTATAAACTACACCAATCAATGTCTGTCGTCATACGGTCAAAAGCTGCTCGTACGACCCCGACACGACCTTCCAGTACAACTGGTCAGATCTTCATGTAGTGCAGGCTATCGAAAGGTTAAAAAACGAAACGAAATATTTTACTTAGATTGAAGGCCAGTATACGTCATACAGGGAAAGTTGCCAACTCTTATGTCCATTTCCAACAGACAGTTGTCTTATACCGTGTTGCCAATTGAAAACCCCGGCCTCCTTTTCCTTCCAAGCCTATGTTAGGCTTACCGAGAAAAAGAAAAAAATATAACAAAAAATAGTCATAAAATAAAAATCCTGCGCCTAGCCCTGCGCACCCAAACATTATAGACCAACACATATTTTACGACTGTCCATCCACGGTATGTAATGTCATGATGTCAATTCGAGATAGT
Source organism: Patella depressa (assembly GCA_948474765.1). Taxonomy (NCBI): domain Eukaryota; kingdom Metazoa; phylum Mollusca; class Gastropoda; family Patellidae; genus Patella; species Patella depressa. The sequence goes on along the minus strand of OX419719.1, from coordinate 52,170,258 downwards.
CCCCTTGTCAATGACCCCAATGCGTGCTAAACATCCGAGCATCAATCGTGAGTGTGCATGTGTAATCCACTCAACAATATATATGTAAATATAGACAGTTTCCACTATTACTTTACCTACCTTGTTTATTATTTTAATCGTACAACGGTATCTCCAAGTTACAAGCTGAGCATCAACAGTTCTCTTCAGATTAGTGGTCTCGCGCTACTATAAAGACTATGTCCCGGGGAAAAATGCCCCTCGTCTTACTATAGGCTATCTCCCAACGTTCATTTTGTGCAAACCACTAAAGGCCCTCTTTATTACGCTAGGTTAAACCCAGCAATAAAGAAGGCAGTCAACTGTAACAAGGTTTTCTTGCCAGTTGTGACCAACAAAAGACTTCGTCGAAAAAAAAAATTGTCTGCAATTAACTCTGACATATGGTTTGAAAAGTAGAATTTGTTGCCGAGCGGATTGGAATTTGGGGACAAGAATCCCTCGGATTCAAATCTATATGTGAGCCGAGGAAACGATTGCAGCATATCTGAAGACGCGAGGTACATGCACAGATGTACACCTTGGTGTAAACATAAAATAACCTTTTTTTAACGACAGAAATTATTTGCTGGCCACTATTAGTGGCGCGATTAGTCTGGAATTTATAGGCAAGATGATCGAGGATACCAGTGGTGCAGAAAAGAGAGTGTGGTCTGGCAAGGGACAAAGTATACTCGTTCGGGTGGACAAACATAAGAAAAGTCCAGTGTACACATTCGTTTGCACGTAAAAATTGACAGTTTGAAATCCGTTATTACGGTACCGCTGTGCATTTCTCTCACAGCACATTGTATGGCGTATGCCCGTGGCAGTTGGAGCATTTCATTTCAAGATGGTGCATGCATTATTTCGCCGACGTCGTGGGGCTCCTGAAAATAGCATTATGGATCAAAAAAACATATCTTAATACCCCACTAAGTGTCTGTTTATAATATACTGGTAATATAGTTTAAATTCTCCAAAATCCAACCCCACCCCCCACATTCATTTTCCGTTCTTTATACAACGTGTTAAACGCGATGATATAGCTGGCCTTTAAAGGTAAACCCTTATATAATATATGGCTACAATGTTTACAGTAAAGAACCCTTATAGCTAAGGTGTATTATCAATGTTCATTGACCCAATTGATGTCATTTTAAGTACGATAACTTGATACATACGATAATAAATTATATAGGGCTCTTATCTCAAATGGGATTCAACAGAGTTTATCATAACAATACTTGCAGAAATGAATAATTATTCTTGCAAAAATGAATAATTATTCTTGCAAAAATAAATAAATATTCTTGCAAAAATGAATAATTATTCTTGTAAAAATTAATAAATATTCTTGCAAAAATGAATAATTATTCTTGCCAAAATGAATAGTCTAGAAGGATCTGGTATTGTCGTTAACTTCCTTGGGAACTTCTTTAAGTTCAGTAAGTAATAGCTTACGGGTTTTCGCAATACTGAACGACTCGGTTGTATATAAAAGTAAAGATGCGTTCCCATCATTTGTTCTTGTTGAGGGGGTTGGATGGCTGAGTGGTTAGCACGTGCGTGCTGTATCCTAAAGTCTGTCACTTAGTCAGCTGGTGTGGTTTCAAATCCCCGATTGTACGTGACAAGGAGTAGGGTCGCCTGTCCAATCTCGCGGGTTTTCTCCTGGTCCTTCGGTTCCCCCCACTGCTAAAGAACCCTAAGAGTCCAATTTCACTTTCCTTGGCATCCATACCAACATTTATTAAGAAAGATCGGGATCTGCAGGAATGTTATCCATCTTTGTTTTCTGTGGGTCTACGTAGTGAAACGTAGCGAATGCAATCGTGGATCCCAGAACTGCCAATAATGAAACCGTCGATGATCCGGCATCTAGTTTGTTGAATGACACCATGGTTTGTGGGTCTTGTTTGATGATATGATTTTTATTCGCGATGAGTTGCATCACGTGGCATGATGATAACGTGCGTCTTGGAAAATGACAAATCATCTTTACGAAGTCGACCACCAACTCCACTTTAAGATTCTTGTCGTGAATACGAAGAACTTGTAATTGGGAGATCTCCTCATGCAGGGTTATTTTGTGGAATGGCTCCTATTCATCGGGGAAAGTTTTAGGGCTGGCTTTAACAAACCTTAAATATAGTAGAAAATATCTGTGATTCTTGTTAAAGCCATGATCACATCTTATGACCAGGCACACAGTTGTCAGTTGGTGTGGTTAAAAGTATTTCAACGTAGCCACAGATGTAGTTTTGACTTCAAGAAACACATGATTTAACCGTGGTTGGCCTAAATATCTCTACGATGATGTTTTCTGCCTACTGTGACCACAATTTGAAGGACATGAAGCGGGCACTAGTGGACCGTAATATTATGACATTACGCTATGGTCAAATAGGGTCAACTTCTGTCATCTACATGCGTGACCGTATGGGGTGACCGCGACGTAACACGGAAGCTATGGAACATCTATGTCCCATATAATGCAAAAATTCTTGGATACGCCCCTGGAATTTATATTATCAGCACATGCGATCTGGACCAGAAGGCAATTCTTGGTTTCAGAATCCGTAGTCGACACTTCCATCAAATACAACTCTGATCCATGTAAATAGCAGACCTTATTTTGGCATGCTTGGACTTTAATATATTAAAAAGCTTGTTATGATTTAGGAATTTAATTTTCATTTAGACCTACTCATTACCAGATTTTGAGCTTGTTGCTTTCTAGATGGCTCTTGCACAGGGACTTGAAGGGATTAAAATAAAACTTCTTACTACTGCTTGACTATAATAGTATAGTATTAGTATATAACTATATATATATACTAATACTATACTATTATAGTCAAGCAGTAGTAAGAAGTTTTATTTCTTACTACTGCTTGACTATAATAGTATAGAATTAGTATATAACTATATATATACTAATACTATACTATTATAGTCAAGCAGAAGTAAGAAGTTTTATTTTAATCCCTTCAAGTCCCTGTGGGCTCTTGTTTATGTAAAGATGTGTGTCAGAAAGATGCTTTGGCGAGCTATTTTTTCGTTCAATTACGATCACGTGGTGTTTTCCTCCTATACGTGAGTTACCTTATGCCCAAACAGATTTTCATGGTCTAATTATCTCGGATTTTCACAAATCACAATTTGAACAACCTTGGGGTGTACTGAATCAAATATGTTTTAGCCAAATAGAAAGTCTTAACAATCTATTTACTAACATTTTGTAATCTAACAATTTGTGTTCTAACACAATATATGCTACCTTACCGATCTGTTCACGTGGACTATGGCTGATGGATTATAAAATATTCAACGTAATGACAAGGCCTAATCACTAATGTTCACAGATTGACCCTACGTTTCTACAGTTCAGACGGAGGTTAAGGCCATTGGGAGTTTCAATACTCCCTTTTTCTTGTCTCAATAATTACTCACATTTGTACTAACCCTAAATAGGAGATAATAGCTTTAACACTTTTGGAGTATTTCAGTAGTAAAGAGTATAATATACTTAGCAAATGTGTTTTGATAAATGATGAAACTTAGATATATTTAACATTATGTGTAGATAGAATGATGAAACTTATTCTATGGGTTGACAATAATATGGCGAAAATTAATGGAGCCAAACCTCTAACTTAATATCAATCATAATATGCAAAATCTGGGGCGGATCTAGAGGGGGGGGGGGAGGGTTGCGGGGTCCCCGCCCCCCAACACAAAAAATAGTCGGTCGCAAAATCAGTGCAGTCGGTCGCAAAAGTAGGAGTAGTCGGTATCAAAATAAGTGCTCACTGTATAGGTCACGCTACTCACTCAAAACTTTAGTATAAGATCATTTTTCTACTAGGTAACATATCTGAATTTTTTTTCGCGCCTGTGGCGCTCGATCCCATTTTAAAATTATTCCTCTACTCATCAGTTATCTTATACTGTCTCTATTATATTTACGATTATAGTGAACTGCCCAGTCTGTAGTACCACTGGTATATGGGGCGTGTGGCGTCAGATTGTACAGATGTTATATGTCAACTCTTGCAAAACAGATCTGGAGATTCTGTCCCATTGACTGACATTCCTGGTCCACTCGTCCACAAGAATTTCTCCAAGCAATGACCTCATATGCCAGGATATTGAATCAATTTTTCAAAATTTTCTCAAATTACTCACTGTTATAGGCATAATCATTAATATGATATAAACTATATGTGAACTTAAATAAAACTGCTTTCCGACGAGACAACGATCGGCGACCACCTATATAATTCTACAATACTATACCGGGACGCTTAATGTTATAGCCAGTATTTTGTTTACTTTCATTGTGGGGTGGGATTGTGGATGGCGCCATAGATTTGAAACCGACCCTACCCCACCCCAGATTCCCCAAAAAACACACACGTGTGTGTGTGTGTGGGGGGGGGGGATGCATCAGTCGGTCGCATTTTGGCTAAACACCCCCCCACCCAAACGAAATCGTCCTGTACGCCCCTGCGTCAACGCAAGAGTTAATCTCCACTCACGACGCCATTTAAAATTTAATCAATCAATGAAATCATGTTTAAATCCAAGCTCAATCCAAGCCACCCGTGGGTCTACAGAGTTGATTTTGTGCTTGTCGTGTAAATAAAGATCTAATTTATAATTTCTATGACATATGAAGCCTAAATAAAGACTTGCAATAATCATATTTAGCTCTTACATAATGTATGTTTAAGGGTAGACGATGAAATAACGAAACTAAACTTATGGGTAGGATCGCATCATGCGATGGTCTACTCTTATATCGTATTCAAACTGCCAAAGGATTTTTTACGTGCACCCAATGTGTACACGGGACCTTGGTTTTTCGTCTCATCCGAACGACTAGACAACCGTCCTTGTCAGGCCCTCCGTTCTGCATCACTGATAAGGGGAAACCACACGGGAAATCTGGATGAATTTTCTCGGCCAATGCAGGGATCGAACACCCGACCTCTAGGCTAGCGAGCCAGCGTCTTACCCACTTAGCCACGCGATCCCCCTATAAAACAAGAAGTAGTACTTCTGTATATTACTTTACATTTTCGTCAATTAAATCAAAAGGTTTATAGAGACCTAGCAGTGAATGATCATAATTTTATGGTTGGATGTCTCTGTTGAAAATATCACGAAATAGGAAACTAGTAAAATTGATATGCTCTATCTATCAGGGTATATATCCATTTCACATAACTTTAAGCGGTGACAACGACAAGAGGTCAAGGTCGAGCAAGTCAGAATGTGTTACCGTACATGTATTTTTCTAATACAAACTACATGTCGTTTCGATTCAGTGTCTTCGGTTTTACAGGGAAAGTTGGTTTGACTTAAATTTTAAAACTATTTTGAACGTTCTGCGACAATGCGAAATGCCCGAAATCACCAAAGTTGTCGTTTTTGAAATTTTGCCGTAATATTAACAATAAGTGTCAAATCGTAATATTTGATACACTTTGACATAGTCGGAGTCAAAGCACATAGCTACAGTACTTTGGAATTTTCATTTTCGACACGAATCTTCGGAGATATGAAGCGCCAAATTTTGAAAATTTAAATTTTTACGACAATTTTTTTTATTAATGAATATTTTTATGTGGTATTTTACCAAGAGTTGAAGAGTCATCTGATTTGACTAAAAATGGCAACATTTTTTGTCACCGTAGTTTTCCTAAGCCGCCATTGGTTATTTCATTTTTTAAGTCCAGGACTAATCATTTATTGTTCGATTTGTATAAAACAAAGTTCATATGCATCGTGGCCCAAAATGTCGTTTGTTACCGGTAAAGTTGTCTTTCGGCAAGAAAAGTGGCGTAAAATTAGCAAAACTACAATTTTGACAGTTCGGTACCACTTTTTGAAAGCAAATATTATTTATTTCAAAAGTGGTATGACTGAAAGGGTTTGCCCTGTAAAGGCGCAGAAAACATCGCGCTCAGTTTTTTTTTAATTTCGATTTCGTTTTCGAGTCATTTCGATTTAAAGGTGAAAAAAGGTGAAAAAATGAGCTATTCACAACCCATTTTGTAAAATATTTCTTCTCAACTTTCATATTACTTGTAGCAATAATCCATACGAAGAGAATGTATGTGAAAATTAGTTTGTAATATGAGCATTTGCCGAGAAAAATAATGGGCAATTTTGTGGGAGTCACTTTTTACACTAGTTTGCCTGTGAAAGAATCAATTATTATTGGATTTTCATAAAAGTGACACCATTTGATGCGTAATGTCAATTTTAACTAGACCAAACCAATTTACCATTTTTAATGACACCGCAAATGACGTAATTTGGGCAAAATCTGCATTTATAGCCTTCGAAACAAATAACTTATTCAAATGAGTAGTATTTGTTATGTGTTTAAAATTTTGATATTTGATTCCAAACAACTGATAGAATGAACCCATACGATCATATAGCTACAACAAAATAGTTTCTAACTTGTTTAGTTGCGGAGAAGTAGACGATTTTGAACAGGTCACTTTTCAAGGTTTTTGGTCCATAAAAGTGTCAATTATTATTCGATTTTCCTAAGATTTTCACTGTATGATACCTTTTACAATTTACGATTCCACACAAGTAATTTATGATTTTCATGATCACCGGAAGTAACGTCATTTTTCAAAAACTTTATTTTTAGCCTTCAATACAGATATTTTTTGTAATATGTCCGATTTGTAATATGTTTAAAATTATGATATTTGATTCCAATCAACAAATAGATTTAACCCATACGATCATATAAATACCAAAAAATAGTTTTTAACTTGTACGGTTGCCGAGAAAAAGACGATTTTCTACAGGTCACTTTTCAAAGTTTTTGGTCTATAAAAGTGGCAATTATTATTCATCACTTAATGCAAATATATTGATGGATCATGTTTGAAATTTGAATTTATATATACAACCCAAATTAGATTCTTTGATTAATGTTCTACTGTAAATGCAAATTTCAATTTGAAACATCATTTTATAGTCATATACACCAGATATTATTATTATCTTTTATATTGTATACAATTATCCACCATCAAAAGAACGTGGGTAGGCTATTTATTAGAATATTTAATGTTATTGCTATTTTTCTATTCGTTAAGTAAGGTCTCTTTATTTCTTATACGATGCAATAATAATTTTTCGCCTTTTAAAAATTGGTAAAGTAGGTATAAATTTGATTAATATACGTTGTTATAATTTAATTATGATAAAGTCGATGTATCTCTATGAAAGTTATTACACTAGTTATCTGAAAAATGTAACAGATGTTAGAGATATTTAAGTTAAGAGTTTAATTAAGCGTTGGTCATTCTTGCTATAAAAATACAAAAATAGATGATAAAAAAAAAAGAGAAAAATATAGAAAATTTCAGCCAAATTACTTCATTCCGAGTCAAATTAACGCTGTTTATTGTTTTGACGAGAACAGAACAGTAGGACGTTAAACCCCATTTTATTTCATTTCTATTTTGACAAAATGTGTACATTGACATAGTGGTATCTAGCGCACTGGTATATTCGCGTCTAAGCCTCGCTTTCCCATTTTTAAATTATATTTTAATGGCGAACCGCTCTAATCTATTTAAAATCGCGAGTATCCGATGCCATCGAGATTTGATTATGGCTTTGTTAATAAATGTGTAATTAATACTTTGAATAACACTTCAGGCCTAAAGAATGACCTGCAATAGGGAGATTTAACCTCTTGCATAATGCATGTTTAAGCGAGGGGCACCTATATTCCCATTACTACATAATATAATATTGCATAAATTTATTAACGATTCGTGCAAATAACATTTTACGTCTTTGACACAAGACTCATGCGTGACAAAGACTGGGTGACCCTCCCCCTTCAACACCCACACACTTCTGCAGACCTTTGGGCGCATGCGATTTTCTTTATATAAAAAAACCGATACCATATTTCTCCCTCCTCATCTCTCCACGTTAAGTTGTTTGCATTTATCAGGAATTATTCAATAAACGATTGATTAAACATTACACCATAATAAAATGTGTATCAGTTTCATAGGTTTCAAGAAAAGCGAAGAATAACTTCAGAAAATTCATCAGAAACACGCATGACTAGTAATTAATACAGTTTCGAATGCATACTTTAACTGGGTTAATGAAGAAACAAACACTAAGTACCATAATGTTTATCTTTTATACTTAAACATTATCTATATACATCACACAGATATATTTCTCCTAAGTTCTTCTCGCAGCAATTGTGCGAAGTTCTATATTTCCGAACACCAATTAAAAAAACATAAAACGCTTTCAGTAAAAAACAGTAAAATAACAGCGCTTAGCCTATATATTAGCCTTTTTAAAGTTCTTCTTGCAGCAATTGTGCGAAGTTCCACATTTCCCAACACCAATTAAAAAACATAAAACGCTATCAAGCTGGAAGTTAACCATAAACAGTTAAATAACGGCGCTTTGCCTATACTTTAGCCGTTTATCAAACAACGTTTTAAATTTCATTTGCCATGATATTTTGTTCATACCGTAATACTTATACCCCATAAAATGAAAATCTAAAGGAACGCATTGTCATTAGGTGATAATATCATAACCAGCTCTTCTTGTTGTTTATAACGAGCTTTATCGCGGCATATCATTTGCTCAAATAGACATCGCATATACAAGGACATGGCCATAATGATGTAGAAATTCTGCCCGTAATTGACAAGCAAAACAATGTTAAAAAATCTCCAGGCTTCCCCAGCATTATCCACGGCCGTTTCGTTGGAAGAAAAGCTCTCGATAGATTCGACTATTGCGATTGGGACAAGCGTTAGCACGGCTAGACAACAGAGTGCCACTAGACATCGTTTTACTTTTACGGCCTGGTTCGCACTCAATACTGCTTGCGAATCTTCGGGGTCCACATCTATTTTGAGCACGACACGCTTCAGTTGAATCAAAATGGCGATATCCAAAATACAGCAGATTGAGACCGGTACAAGCGTATGGAAAATGCCGGCTGTAACAAATTTATATACCAACAGATCGTTAGGACAAGAGTCAACGTAGTCACCGTCGTCATTGTAAACACTGCTGTTGTCATGGTTAATTCTTGGAGCCACATTGCCTGGAAGACTTAAAGCAAAACATACCGCAATGGTAACTATGCATACTACATGGCTGACTTTTCTAGTACAGACGGCAGCTTTGTATTTAGTGACAAATAAAGCAATGCATCTATCCAAAGTCAAAGCAAGTACCAGCCACGTTGACGCAAATCTTGTCGTGTCTGACAGCTGCAGCCATGGTCGACAAATAGGTTCCATAAATTGGTCGAGGACATTAAATCCGTGGTCGAGAGTGTCTTCCATGGATGTTTGCAGGAGAACAATGCTTTGTACAACGGCCAAGTAGACCAGGTAAACCGAGAACGAAACATGTTTTAACGTAGCACGAAACATCAGGAAAAACAGAAATATATTTCCAACCAATCCAGCTAACGCTACGAAATCTACTGCTGCTAGATATAGGTACATAGACTTTGGCTGACCATCACGGTCTGGAACACCACTAAAATTATTCATCCTGTATTTACGACAACTGTAATGAAGAAAACACCCGTTAATTAGTATAGCATCTGAAGTTAAATTTTGAAATATTTGGGTTATCAACATGTATCAACTATTTGCGTACGAGGGGCGGTCATTTTGTCCGACAGTTTTGGTCCAATGATCAACCATCATTGCTGTGTAACGGTGATATATTCGACAGGGTTTTCAATCAGTTAATAATTGTGACCTCTAGAGGGACCACAAGCTTGAACGCAATTTTTCTTACAATTATGGGCCATAATTCAGGCAGCTACAACCCGATATGTGCAAATATAGAAATGAAACAAGAGCTTTCATTTATAAGCAAGTTTCATTAAAATCTGCTGAAAATTATGATCTCTAGCTAGTGTCCACAAGCTAAAAACATGATATTTCGTACAATCAGGACCGGAAATGTGAGCGTTTAAAAGGGGTAACGTCCATTTTACACCAACAGTTCATTTTGGGACTAACACATGATTAAATTTTATTGCAATAAACGAATATCAAGGGAGATTAGTAGTGGGAGGAAACCACAGGACCCGGAGAAACCCCCCAAGGTTGGACAGGCGATCCACAAAACGCTATTAAATATATTTAACTTGTATACGCTTTTCAAAATCAGATTATTTGTACAGACGGGTAAAATGAATAATCAAAATATAAATAATAATTTGGGAGATAAACTATTTTGCCTTCTTTTGCTCTGGAGCCATTCCGGATTGTGTGCCAGCTTTCGGTCATCGATCATTAATAGCCCAGTGGTCTAGAGTGCCGCGCTTCGACTTCTAGCTGGCCGGCCACCTCTGGTGTGAGCGTATGTGGCATGGAGATAGGGGCGCCTTCTCAACCTCGTGGGTTTCCTCCGGACACTCCCGTTTCCTCGCACCGCTAAAGACCTCTACGCACATACGAATTATTAAAATAAAATTAAACCATAAGTTAGTCCCGAAATGACCTAGTTTGTGTCGAGTGGACGTTAAACCCCATTTCTCTCTCTCTCCAACAAAATATTTTGTTTATTCAAGTGAAACAAGAAAATTCACAATAGATTATAAATATCTACATTCAAGTTAAACCAACTGTGTATATATATTTTTAAGTTTTGCATCGAGCTGAATAAAATATATGTATTATTGTCATTAAAACATCTATGGGTGGTTAACAATAACAGTGTGTACCTAGAATTTTCTACACTAAGTCTATTGCATCCATATATTTTAGGCGCATTTTGACAGAAACAATGTCATTTCAGGATTAACACATCGTAAAATAATATTCATTTGACGATCGAGCTCCTATTTACAATGGTATGCGTTATCCCAACTACGGTGTAAACATGGTTTAGAGACTTATCGAAACTACAGGTACATCTAATTAAAGTTACATTATGGGAGATAAGATAAAGAGATGGCAGTTCTAACTATAATAGTTAAAAACTAGATTGTGTAAAGGTAATTTGCTGAAAATTTCAGTCAAACTGATCCACTATTAGCCGAGAAAAAAGCGTTTGAAATATTCACATAGCCTCGGTCATCATTACTCAAATCATTAATATAAACAGCATAGTCTCGATTATCCACTTGATTGATTTAATTATCAACGGCCATTAAGCGGCATATATGAATTTAATCCGCCAACATCGAAGGCTAGCCTTGCCATCAAGAGTTTATTATGGTCTGGATATGTTAATTAATGTCTAATTGATTATTTAGATAACATTTCAGGCCTAAAAAAAGACCTGTAATAAGCAGATTTTGCTCTTGCATAATGCTATTTTCCGAACCATATTTACACTATCTGGGCCATTCATATTACTTTTTATAGAACCCAGCAACAACCGAACCCATGCGATATTACAAACCAAACCCAACGGAAAAAAGTCACGATTAAATAAAATTCCACCACTTTGGATTTCATTTTGACGGCCATTTTGAATTTCTACCATTAAGAATTCTCGAAATTTATTTTTGAGATTATCGTTGCGCTTTTAGTACCAAATTAATGTTTTTTTTTTTTTCTTTTTAAGTGGTAATATATTACCAAATTTGGCAGACATTTTGAAAGAAATGCGCGCCATCAAATGAAAAATACATTTTTTAAATTGGTGTTTGTCAAATCTGATTTTTCGGCACATTTCGTTTGAATAACCACACTGTGTTTGAGGAATTTGAAAAAAAATCATTTATCCTCCCACCACTGCCCTGAAAGACAACGATATCGCTCTCCGATATTTCCCGAAGAACGACAAATTAGCAGATTTTGAGTATGATTTTGTCTGACATATTTATCACTGAACCAAACGGCATTGGTTGCTGATGCAATTTGTCTAGGATAAACTGTAGCCCGTAAAACGTTATACCAACAACAAAAAATAAAATAAAACATTTTGTTAAAGCGGGAATTTCATATTTTTTAAGAAAATCAAAACTTATTTATTTCTATGTCTTTTGCTCAATAGGTTGTCAACTCAATCATAGACATTGTTTTCCACACTTAAAAATATTTCACATCGTAAATAATAATACAATTACCTCCCTTGTCCCCCCACTCCATTCAATAGTTATCTTCAAACGTTTGAATTTGAAGTTGAAAACGATATTTTTGACAATTTCTCAACTGGCAATAGTGAATTATACGAGTAATAGGATTATTCTTTAACAAGGTAGGACTGTCTATAGATACCATCTATTTTAAGGCTTTATTTTAATATATTTTAAAAATACAACTTAAAAATATGAAATTGCAGCTTTACGTAAAGCTATATAACGTCATGATGTCATAGTTCGAATCATAGAAATATATCTGTAAATGAGATGTCGAAACCTGCCCAACAGGTAATTGACCAAAACTGTTTTATGGGGGGGGGGTGACCGGCCGAATGTTTAGCACGTGCGCGCTGTATCATAAGGCCTGTCATTGAGTCAACTGGCCTAGTTTCGAATCCTCGGTTGTGCGTGACAATGAGTAAGGCTGCCTATCCAACATCGTGGGTTTTCTCCGGGTGCTCCGGTTTCTCACCCACTGCTAAAGAAACTTACGCGCTACTGAATTATAGAAATAAACTTAAACCATATGTTAGTTCCGAAATGACTTCCCCCCCCCATCCCTCTCTCTGTTTTATGCCGTTAGAAAGCATCATAGTCTCAGTTTACCAGTCACCTTGTGCTTCCACTGATACTTGACTTGTGCTTACGTAAGAATGATCTTGAGAATTTTGTAGAGACAGCATTTTACTCTTACGTAAGAAAAGGTGGAGCATGACTTTATGCTTACTTTAAGAATTTTCTAGCACCCGGGCCCTGGCTACAATTAGAACCTGTGAACCAACGTCCATTCCATACAGCCCGAGCCGCTGAGCCATTGCAGCTCTACGTCACCAGTTTTAGATTCAATCCTTGTTTATTTGTCAGTCGAAGGTGTCATCACAGGCACATAAAGTAAGACGCCCATTTCAGGGGCTTGGGTAAAATGGTAACACTTTACGATGACACTAATGACGAGAGCAAATAAGAAAAATATATATATTCATCTGACCTTCGATGGATATATCTTGCCTTTGTGATTGTCATTAATTATTTCAAATATTCATTGCCATAACTAAGAATAAATGTAGACATGGCATGTTCCATTTTCGGTGTCAAATTTTCTATATACATATTTGTTTCATTTACTCCTTCATAATAATACGCATCGACACACCTACACACACCAACTTACCTGTCTGCTAATTGCAATTCCAATATGGGGAATGGATCTAATATTAAAACAACACGCTCTGTTGATTGTTTATATAGTCTGCACGAGATGACCCGATGAATATTTTAAAGGTCCGTTTCACTATAGCAGTACTGAAATTTAATAAAATGGCTCCCCTCTTTCACTATAGCTGTGATCTTAATCGCAACACAAGTATTTAAACTATACGAATTCGTTCATTTGTTCCCGTTTTAACTCAAATAATTTCAAATAATTCGTAATTTCAACGTGTAAGACCTTGGATGATATTGAGTTCGAGACTTAGCTACTTTAAAGGAGTTAAAAGCCCTTTGATTTGATTTGAGTTGATCTGGGCATTCCAAAAGAACAAACCGGAAATCGATTTTACTATCGTTGTTGGGGAAAAGTACCGACTGTTGAACACAGAATCAGTTATATCCCACCATTTGCTTTTAAGATAGACACCTAATTTGTGACAAATAATTCAATTTAATTAAAACATTTCTACACAATCGAATATGTCCCACCATTTTAAAGTTCTTTAAAATTTTAGAATCACGTTCAAATTTACAAACGGAATCATTTGGACACACACATCTGTCACCAACAAAACAAGGCGACCAGGGGCGTACATAACGATTTCGTTTGGGGGGGTGTTTAGCCAAAATGCGACCGACTGATGCACATACCCCCGCCCCACACACCAGTGGAGTGGTACTACAAACTGGGCAGTTCACTATAATCGTGAATATGATAGTGTCGAGACAGTATAAGACAACTGAGGAGTAGAAGAATGATTTTAAAATGGAATCGAGCGCCGCAGGCGCGAAAAAATTTCAGATATGTAACCGAGTAGAAGAATGATGTTATAATGGAATCGCGATATGTAACAGAGCTTTTAAATTTTGGGGACTGGGGTTGATAAGAAAAGGGACAAAATCTTGAGGCTTATCTGCCAATTTCGCTTGTTTTATGATTGTATGTTTAATGTTTATTTCATTAATTCATTTAGTCGGAGACCGACTGCGGTGAGTACTTTTTTTGTGGCCGACTATTTTTTGACGTGGTAGAAAACATTTCATAGAACCAACATACTCACAACAGAATAAGAGTGACAAACAGACATGGTTATTCTATACTATAGTTTTGAATGACGTATTCAATTTAGGCACACGGATTCACGCAAATACATAGCATTTGGGATCTATTCTGGCATTGTTTTTGAGACCGACTATTTTTCTCCCTTGGTGAAATTTTGTTGTTAGACCAACATACTTACAACAGAATAAGAGTGACGTATGCAATTTAGGCTCATTGATTCACGCAAATATATAGTATTTGGGATCTATTCTTGCACTGTGTTGGAGACCGACTGCAGTGACTGCACTTATTTTGAGACCGACTATTTTTCTCCCTGGGTTACATTTTGTTGTAAGACTAACATTATACTCACAACAGAATGAGAGTGAAACACAACATCTTTTCAAAAATGATAAGTTAACAAGGTTATTTTATACTAAGACTGCTCCTATTTTGCGACCGACTGCACTGATTTTGCAGCCGACTATTTTTATACTAACAAGTTTTGCGTGAGTAGCGTGACGTATACAGAGTACTTATTTTGATACCAACTACCTCTACTTTGCAACCGACTGCACTGATTTTGCGATCGACTATTTTTTTTGCGTGAGTAGCGTGACGTATACAGTGAGTACTTATTTTGATACCGACTACCCTTACTTTGCAACCGACTGCTCCTAATTTGCGACCGACTGCACTGATTTTGCGAAAGACTATTTTTATACTAAAGTTTTGCGTGAGTAGCGTGACGTATACTTATTTTGATACCGACTACCTCTACTTTGCGACCGACTGCACCGATTTTTCGACCGACTATTTTTTTGGCTGGGGGGGGGGTGTACCACCCCCCCACACCCCCCCCACATTTACGCCCCTGAAGGCGACCTTTACTTATCCTAAATATATTGATATGTTAAAAACGTTATCGTATATTATTATTGCAAATGAAGCGAAATCATGAATAATAAGTTTTGCAAATGATAACGATTGAAAACAAACAGTATTTTAGAATAAGAAAGATAAATAGGGTACATCGTGAATGATTTGATGATAGATAATTCCTGTTTTGAACTTGTTGGAGTTTATTCTTAGTTCTAGTTAATTAACCATGCTTGAATCATTAGAATACCAGATGCTCCATTTCATCAAATGGATGATTAAACATGGGTGATTAAATCTGATTAAATTAGGCCTGAAATGTTGTCTAAATTATTAATCAGATGTCAACGCTAGCCTGCAATATTTACTAGATTAGGACCCGATTTGTTGCTCAACTTTCAATAACGATTTAATCATGAAATGGATAATCGAGACAATGTTTTTTATCGGACGAATTGATCGGGCGGAAAATCCAATCGCTAAAATCTTGATTCAAAGTGGACCAATTTGAAAGAGATTTTCACCAAATTCCATTTACACTATCTAGTTTTTCACTATTATAGTGAGAACTGCCAACTCTTTATCTTTAAACCATGATTGAGTGGACAATAAATCACTGATAACTTCAAAACAGAAACTCGCTTTTCGATATGGTAACTCAAATATATTAGACTTTTCGTCGGAATTAACCAACAAAACATTTTCACGAACATTCAAAAAAACAAAAAATGGTTAATTATTAATTTATGGTTGATTTTCTTCTGTTTGTGTATTTTACCCGTGGTTTCACCTAAACCGATATATAAAATCATAGAGAAACGAATGTAAACAATATCATTTATCAAAACTGGTAGCAGGAGGAGGTGAGGTTTTTTGTTTGTCTTGGTGTCCTCTTCAAAGACAACTCCCTCCATTGGACACTCAGTAAACTTACTATATTTGGTACGTCCACTATCATCGGGTTTTTCTCCGAATTTTATTTTACGAATTTTATTTTATTTTACGGCAGTAATTATGATTTCTTAAAAAAATGTTCAATAGACAATGTACTTTAGATCATGAGGCCTGCCATTAAGTCAAGTGTTGTGGTTTCAATTCCAAGTTTGTATTGACAGAGTGTGGGGTCGCTTGTCCAGTCCCAAGGGCTTTCACCAGGTCCTCCAGTATCCTCTAACTGTCAAAGGTCCCAATACTCGCAGAAAAATGTTACAACCATAATAGGTTATATTGAGTGGACGTTACACCCATCTCGTATCTACAGCGCTTATATATTATTACAAATTGATTCCTTTCAAATCAGTTTCAATAGTTTGTGTAAAACAGTGTACTATGTCTACACCTGTTGCCACCTTGGAATCTAGAGAAATCACAGCTAACAATTTAATGTTTCATTCAGGTATATATTATAGATGATTACACATCACTTTAACCGTTACAAATTTCGTATCATATTCATACAACCATTCAGACAAATTTTGCGTCAAATATACTGAGACTGTACGAAATGAGCACATTTTTTCCGTACAAGCTTTAGAGTTAAACGTGCCTAGTGTTAGTTTTGTGTGGTCCTTACAGCCCCCCACTCGCCTCCTTCTCATCATTTATCGCTATCTCTCACATGAACCGGAAGAAGCATAACTCCGGAAGTGGTGGTCCGTTGTCTCCAGGTCTTTATCACTCCCAGGTCCAAGCTGAGCCTACACATTAAATTTCAGCTTCGGGAGAGCCCTAGGGTTGCCGTCAACCCTGTGCAGACAGACAGACAAACAAGCTATCGACAGCCACAAATATTAGTATAAATAACAGAAAACGCTACCAGTCTCTGCAGAGACTCTGAACATTACCTTTCCTCATTCTTCTTTAAATTTAAATACTGGACAACACACAATCTATAATTCATAAACATGTCAATAAAAATATTGATTCTTTTGGAAAATTTTAAATTGTATAATAATCTACAACCAGTGCGTACAACGAATGAACTAGATTTGATTTATGGTATATAGATTTAAGAACAACGATTAAACACTAAAAATTGATATATCATCGATGTTCTATTTCATATAATATTCAAGTCAAAGGCGTACAGTTAATAAACACCGGCTTTAAAACCTATTTAGTAAGAAGAATGATTTATATTATACAGTACAACAGGTGTTGCTATGCCTTATTAGCTCTACACGATTGAACGAAACCATTTACTCACTAGAGACGATCCAAACTTACTCCAAGTTTCATTATGGACAGCAAAATAACAAACATGACGGGGCGTGCCATTGCGTAACAAATTGACGGTACGTATCCATGAGTAACAAACTGACGGTACGTGTCATGGGGATACGTTTCATTGGGTAACAAATTGACGGTATGTGTCATTCGGTAACAAATTGACGGTATGTGTCATTGAGTAACGAATTGGCGGTACGTATCAATAGGTAACAAATTGACGGTACGTATCATTGGGTAACAAATTAACGTTACGTGTCATTGAGTAACAAATTAAGGGTACATATCATTGGGTAACTAATTGACGGTACGTGTCATTGAGTCACAAATTGAAGATACGTGTCATTGAGTCACAAATTGAAGATACGTGTCATTGAGTCACAAATTGACGATACGTGTCATTGGATAACAAATTGACGATACGTGTCATTGGATAACAAATTGGCGATACGTGTCATTGGGTAACAAATTGACGATACGTGTCATTGGATAACAAATTGGCGATACGTGTCATTGGGTAACAAATTGGCAGTACTTGTCATTGGGTAACAAATTGACGGTACGTGTCATTCGGTAACAACTTGGTGGTACGTGTAGTTAGGTAACAAATCGACGGTACGTGTCACTGGGTAAACAAATTTTGTGCGATATTTCAAACCAATCTTGGTAGGACGTAATGCATTTGACTAATTTTTAAATGTGCATTACGCACGATAAAGAGATGATCGTTCTTCCTATAATGATTGAAAAAAAATAGTAAAAAATGAATATATAGAAAATTTCATTCCGATTACTTTATTCTCAACGAAGTTATGGGTGTTGGAAGATGTATCGCAGATTGTTTATTAGCGTAGCAACGTTACTTAAATTGTTAATCGAGACTTATTATTATTAAAGGTCGTTTGTATTTCTTTGTGTAAATTTCCGCCATCCGAGTCAGTTGAATAGAGGTATAGATAATAATTTATTCATATATCATTTAAAGTCAAAATAAACACCTGTAATAGGCAGAATTAGCTCTTACGTAATGTATCTTTAAGATTATATTAATTGACGTTGAACTGATTCGATACAATAATTAGTAAGTATCTTTGATTACATCAGCTGGTACATACAATTCTACAATATACAACGATTTTCTCTGAAAATATAAGCCCCAATATTGTCCTCATATGGTATATACATGTATAGGAGATATATTGGTCCATTCCCCCTCAAGGCTAAACAACCAAACGCCCAGCTGTTAATTACAGAAAATGTTACCTAACACACGTGCACGACTCTATTCTTTGGCCAATGGAACTACAAGCACATACTATAATGGAATATGAATGTATGTGAAGTGATTTATATTCAATTCTGTGAAATACGTGAATAACCCGAATTGAACGAGGGTCGTTTACGACTGCTTACGCTAACTCTACATGTATTGTTATTATTATATTGTCGTTTGTGAATTAGCCCTTATTAATTACTCCCGCATTATCTTGTGTAGATATTAGGATCCCATAATTTTACGACAAGATATCCACATCAATATTGATTGAAATTCTCCAATATATAATTCATATTTGTGTTTTTAATTTCGAATATTATGAAAAAATACTGAATTAGAGGTTATATATTACGCTCATTTAATACTCCTTCACATAATGTTCATATAATACCATTCAGCCAATATGATTAATTTTCTTTTAATTTATCTCACACTACCAAACACCATGATATAATCATCGTTTTTAATCGCTCACGTAAAGGCATATCTGGGATTGACCTGACGCACCTTTCAGGACCAAAAAAACAGTGGCACACATTAATTGACAATAAATAACTTCTACCCATTAAGTAGATGTAAGTTTATTTTCTACCTCTCTTACAGTTATGTCTTTATCCAAAACATAAGGCGCCGTGTTGGCTAGCCATCCTGGAGTCCCGTGTTCGATACTAGTGTTGGTCGAGAAAATTCATAGGGATTTTCCGGCATGGTTCTCCTTTGTCAGTAGTGTGGGAGGGAGGGCCTGGCATGGGACGACCTATAGTCGTTCGGATGGGACAAAAAGTTTAAAACCCGTTTTACACATTGACGTGCACGTGAAAGAATCCTTAAAAGTTAGAATCCGAAATGAGAGTAGACCACAGCTCCGCTGCCTGGGCAAAATTTCTTTCATAGCACACTGTATGGTGTAATGACGTATGCCCGTGCTCGTTAGTCCATTTCATTTCTTTTCATTTCCAGTAAAACAAATTTACGTCGTATTATGATGAAGGGGAGATTACTGTTTCAATAATACGAGCCAGACCATCGATTTGGTGAATATTGAAGTGTTTTGGACAAGACGATAACACAGTTAAAGAATAGTTACAGTGATATAGCCTTGTTACAGTAATAATAAGCTATCTCCACCTGTTGAAGGTGGGTGGCTGGGTGGGGAATTCAAACGTAATCAGACAAACATAGATTAACACTGAAGCGAGAAGTGGTCTGCATCCAAGCATAGTTTTAAGGAGGCAGACCACCATTACATAAAATTGTATTTAGTGCAATTCCCCCATCTCTATTTTCACCCCTTTTGCATGCCCTTTTTTGTTGATTTATTTTGGTAAACATTCATGACTAAGCGGGGGAAGGGGGGAATGGGTAACATGGCGTGATATCAATTCCCCGCTTCTACGTAACAAGGAGTAGGATCGCCTGCCCAACCTCGTGGGTTTCCTCCGGTTTACCCCCACTGCTAAAGACCCTTATGCTCAAGCAACTTTTTCACATAAAACTGAACCATGTTAGTCCCCAAATCACCTAGAGGTCACAATTTTTATTTGATTTTAAAACCATTTCAATGTATTTTCGTTACACCATAATCATGGATGGGTTCCAATTTCATGAAACTCGTACGGAAATGATCGCACACATCGTTAAGAATTTACTCAACTTTCAATCACAAAAAAAATAATTTCCTATTGACGTATTTGATACATTAAATTATAACAACAAAGGTGTTACAAGGGCTATATTTTAGTTTAGATAACGCAATCATTCCTTTTACTAAATTCCTAATTTAAGTCTGAGGATGTTTTATGAAACCGGAACGAGGTATCTTGTTACAAGACACAACACAATCAGTTCCAACAACTTTTTATTTTTATACAATAACATCTATATATTATATAAGAATTGATGCAATGATATCCCCACCCATCCTAACTGAAGATAACATATGAAACATTTTGAAAATACATATTAATGGTATTAATATAATTCAGAACGGGGATTCTGGTGTGTTCTGGGTTAGTTTGTAATCATTTGAAGGTCCCCATCTTTCATTCGGTTTAAAGGAGTCACGGATTCTCTGAAAAACAAATTATTATGTTACTATATTAACTATATGTTGCTATATTTACTATATGTTGCTATATATTTACTATATTTAGCTATATATTTACTATATTTACTATATGTTGCTATAAATTACTTTTTATCTTTGATAAATTGCAGTATTATTATATCTGGCTTTTTTCTTCTTCTCACTCACTGTCCATGTTGTTAGGCGGCCAAAGGGTTCCAAATCAAGAAACACAAACAAGTTTTTTTTTTACAGAACACAAGGTGCAATTTAATGGAAACACAATTACTGGGGCTATTACTATGAGACGTTTCGACGAGTATACTCTAGTCTTTATCAAGCGAGTAATTTACATCAAAGTCATAAATAACAGAAATAGTTCTGATATGACCATTATCTCAATAAGATAAATAGTCCATGCAAATTTATGATAGAATGCACAATGTGTATTAATGTTCATTTAAGATATTCGCGGGAATGTGGACGTCAAATGGCCGAACGTGGGGCACGGTAATACACGAATACAATAAAATCTTGGGGTATAGAAAGATATCGATCTAGTTTTAATCAATGAATACATACCTGGGTTATTGAACCTTTTCGTGACAAGACTTCTTTAACAAACCATATGGGTATAGGTATAGAGGAAACAATAGCTAAAATCCAGCCAAAGACACTAGCATAAGCAGGATAATGATAACCACCATAAGATGGTGGCTTGTATTTAACCAGCGTAAATATTAAAATAGTCTGAAACATGAAATATGTAATTTCATCTATAAAAAGCAAAAAATTAAAGTATTCTGTTTCAGTATAATAATAATTACTGTATAGCATGGAGGTCGGATATTCGATCCCGACATTGGCCGAGGAAGTTCATTCAGATTTTCCGGCGTGGTTCCTCCTTGTTAGTGATGCAGGACGGGGGTCTGACAAAGGAGGATGTTTTATCGTGCGGATGGGACGAAAAATTGAAGAGCCGTGCACATATTGGCGTGCAAGTAAAAGATCCCTTGACTGTTGGAATTCAGTATAAGACAAGGCCGTAGTGCCGCTGTCCGGGGAAAATTTTCCCTAATAGCATTTCTTTTCATTTATATGGTTTATAACATTTATTATGTTTTTTCTGTTCAACAGTATACTGATAATTATTGTGCACTGTTTGTAGCACATTATGTTTTATTGTTCGCCGGTATAATAATTATTATGTAATGGTTATGGAATATTATGTTTTTCTGTTCAATCAGTAATTATTTAGCATTACGGGCAACTACTAGTATACCATGCTTTATAATGCTTACTGTGTTTATGGAATATTGTGTTTAGCATAACTTACAACTAGTATAACTGGGTTGACAAAACGCCATATGTATTTTAGTAGAACAGGCGGTCGTTTTCCTAACATCATTTCAATATCAGCAAAATATCTATCAGCACCTGGAACATTAAAACAATGCAATGAAATGAGGTTTAACGTCCTATTTTCCCGATAGGACTACGGTTTTACATTTATACAGAATTCCAACTGTCAAGAGCTGGTTTTGGTCCTATCCGAACGAGGTGATGCTGTCCTTACCATGGGTAAGGGAAAGAACAACGCTGGAAAATCCGTGGGAAACATGTAAGCAACTATCATGTAATCATGCATCAACCAATTGCTGATCTATTTTACTAACATATACTTTTATATTTATCCAATGTATTATTATGAAAGTGACGAGTTTCGAACGATGGCCAGAGTATGCTTAAGCATGCATGACTGACACTTGCACGATTCCGAGTCGTGCCAGTGCGCAAGCCTGGCGTGAAGTGTGCGTAAACCCCATCGTAACTGCGTGCCATGTCGGGATGAAAATTCTTAATGTTCAAAATTTTTGGTCACGACAAAATTTAGCGACCGGGTCGTGAACTATGCGCAAACTGTTCAAGAACTCGTTGTGAACTCATCAGGAGGATGCGGGAGGATGCGTGGCAGTGCGCGCCATGCCACTACTGTCTTCCCGGCAATGATTGTGTCTCTGACATTCATCATGTTGTCTCTTCCACAGCCATTCCAAAAATGACCAGGGTTTGGGGAGGCCCCCTTTTTATATGACGTGCGGCTGTGGTTTAGATCCCTGGTGTGAGCGTATGTGGCATGGAGATAGGGGCGCCTTCTCAACCTCGTGGGTTTCCTCCGGGCACTCCGGTTTCCTCCCATTGCTAAAGACCCCTACGCGCAAGCGAATTATTGAAATAAAATTAAACCATATGTTATAGTCCCGAAATGACCTAGTTTGTGTCGAGTGGACGTTAAACCCCATTTCTTTCTTTTTCTCTCTCATGACGTGCCCAAGTCGACACGACACCGTCCGAATTTCGCAAACTCGTCGTGCCAGTGCGTAAACAATGCGTAAACTATGCGCAAACTATGCGTGAACTCGTCGTGCCAGTTCGTGTCAATGTGGACACTCATCTGATGGGCACGCATTCGTGAACTCGTCGTGAACTATGCGTGAACTAGTCGTGAACAGTGCGGGAGCCTCCCAGTTCGTGTCAGCCTGGCTTTACTCTTTTCTAAACACGTGACACAACTTCGCCATTGCAAAGCCATATATCTTAGTTTCAATTCTCCGGTTGTACGTGACAAGTAGTAGGGCCAATGGCCAACCTCGTGAATTTTCTCCGGGTCACCCCACTGCTTAAGACCCCTAGCGCAAGCGAATTATTAAAATAAAATTAAACCATAATATTCCCGAAATGACCTAGTTTATGTCGAGTGGACTCTAAACTGCATTTCTCCCCTTCTCTCTCCAAGGTTCCATCTAAATGTTGACCGGAAAAGAAGAGATACCTGTCGTGGAAACATTGCCGGAAATAATCTAAATAATTTCTATTCCAAATAATTGTGCCATGTATTATTCTCATTTAGCTTAGACAAATTTGGCCGGGAAAGACCTTTTGGGAATATCGAGTGGGACAGTACGAAGAGCCTTGCAAGAATCAGTGTATAGTTGTTGGAATGTGTCTAAACACCGATGTACACGCTGGCCTGTACGTAAAAAAAACATTGGAATTTAATGCCAGGTTACGGTGAATGACACACTTTCAAACAATTAGTAATTGTCATGTTATGATCATTGAAAGCCTTTAGTAGATGCCAATTGTAAGATAACTATATTATTAGTATCCCAGTCCCTGCTTGGGCTATAACATTACTCCCTAGTCTAGTTATAAAACTGAATTTACCATTATCCAGCCTATACAAATACTTTCTAGTATAGTTATAAAACTGACTTACCAACCTATATGTCCAACCTATAACAATAGTATAGTGATAAAACTAACTTACCATATATCCAACCTATAACAATGTTCTCTAATATAGTTATAAGGTAAAGAGTTATAGCTGCAAAATACCAATCTACCAATTGAAAAATATAAACTGCTGCCTGTAAGTATAAATTATAATATTCACCAGGTACCCTAGTCTCTTTTTTTTTTATCTCACATAACAGTAAATACAATAGATTTAAAAAAATATATATTCAGATATATCATATTCTGTTATACAAGAATCAATTATATTCTGCACATGCGGGAAATAAGCGGAATATATCGAGGAATGCCGTTTGATTTCTGTAACTGTGTGCAATAAGTACGGAAGAGGCTAAAGCTCCAGATGAAAATTTTGAAAAACATGGTGTTATTTTTTAGTGGCATTTCGGGGGCCATGGTTGCTAAGAGAGAAAGACGCCGACTCGCTATCCCGGATGTCGCGGGTTTGTTTCCGTTGTTGGCAATGCTAAAATAAAAAAACCCACCATGGTTTCAGATGTCCCTCATAGTTCACTGTATGGCATATGCCCGTCTTCATTAGCGCTGTCGGAGTAGAACAATAAGACGTTTCATTACATTTCTCTTGTGGCGTTTCGATTGTAAATTCTGGAGTTATCCCCCTTTTTATCTTGGCAAGTAAATCGTTGGGGATTTCGTTGGGGATTACTGGCAAAAGTTATACAACATATTTTGGGAGGGAGGGACTGTTCACTGAAATCCAACAATTTTGACCGTCTACTGCGGATTACGAAAAGCAGAGTTCATGATATATACTTGGCCAGTGTGTTTATTATGGTGGCTGTTAGCGGCCATTCTACATCGTCGACTTGTCGGGTTGTGAAGGCGACAAGTCGCGGCACGACAAAGCGAAATAATTGCATTTCGTCGACTTGTCGCTTTGTCGCTTTGTCGGGTTGTGAAGGCGACAAAGCGACAAGTCGACAAAATCAACCCGACAACGCGACAAACTAACCCGACAATCGTCGCCCTCATTTTGTCGACTTGTCGGGTCAGTTTTGTCGACTTGTCGCTTTGTCGCCTTCGACTTATTCACAACCCGACAAAGCGACAAGTCGACAAGTCGCCGAAATGCAATTATTTCGCTTTGTCGACTTGTCGCTTTGTCGCCTTTACAACCCGACAAAGCGACAAAGCGACAAGTCGACGAAATGCAATTATTTCGCTTTGTCGACTTGTCGCCTTGAAAGTCAATCATTGCGCATTGGCGAGCATTCTTCGGTTAAGTATGGAAGCCCAATCTCGACGAGGCGAGGGTGCGTTTATTCAACATTTGGTTTAGTTTTGCTACACCTGACCATTATACAAATAGGATTGAAAAATTCATGTGGTTAAATTTGCATTTAACGACCCATAAAATTATATGTTGATATGTATTTTATGCTTTCAAAATACCTATGGTAATTGAGAATAGAATATGCTAGCTTTGCTACATTAAAAATTATTTAAAATTTAAATCCTTTCTTCTTAGGATGTTTATAGGCAAGTTTCCTTTACAGAATGCACTAAAGCTTTTTCTTGGCCACATTCCAATTTCAAATCTCCTTGACAGTAACTGTATGACTGGCTCACTAACCAGAAGGTTTGCGTCCAGCATGGCTTCCCCAATGTCTAATGTACGGTGACGTGCAGGTAATGGAACCTTTGTCCGTTGGAATTGTTTCAAATAAGCGTAGGCCGTGGAGTTGGTGTCTGGGCAAACTTTCCTTAATAGCACACTGCATTGGTGTCGAAAAATAGTTTAAAATAATATGTTGGCAGAAAAAAGTACCCCGGCCGTATCGCCGCTGTCTTGACAGAATTTACCCCGTAATAGGCCAACACGACATAACATATGCCTGTCTTCATTGATGCAGAAAAGTACATTGGTTGATAAACTAAGTCATAGTTTAAATAAACGTGGTCTGTCCCCAAAATGTTTGTTTTTGTTTATTAAAAGTATATAAGTTTTAACTATAAACAATATGATTTGTAATTAACAAAATAGTATATTAAGTAGGTAAGTAATTCTTTATTGCTGAAAGTTACTTATAGCAAATACAATGAATAAATTTGTAAATATGTAAAGGTGTTGATGATACAAATAGTACAAAATAAGTTAGAAAAGAATGAAAGTTCTAGGGAAGAATAGCGTCAAGAAAAGAATGACGATTAATAAATTATAAATGTATATATTTTGCTAACGAGTTTAAAATAACTGGTGATGTGGAAGACATAATGTCTAAAAATTTTTGGAGTGAAGGGTGATTTCTATAATAAAAAGGAATAAGCTGTTCTTTATATAATGGACAGCAAAGTAAAAAATGATATTCGTCTTCAACGTTATTTAAATTGCATAATTTACAAATTCTATCATTCTGTTAATTGTATCGTATGTGATAAGCTATGTGATACACATCTAAATTTGGATAGAGATACACAGTAATTATGATTTGAGATATTTCATAAATATTCTTTTTGTGATAAGGCAATGTTGAAAAGGTTATAATAATTTAGTTTTGAATATTTCAACCGATCTTCATTCCATTCCTGTGAACACTGATCGCTTATTCTATAAATAAGTTCATCATATACATGTACAGGTAAAACAACATATTGATCATCAAAAGCGTACACGGGACGTCGGTTTTCGTCCCATCCGAACGACTAAAAACTGGCCTTATCAGGTCCACCTTCGTGCACCTTTAGGTCAATTGGTTGATCCGGATACTCACCATAAACAATATATTCACTTGAAATGAAATGGGGTTAAACGTCCTACTCTTCTGCACCTAACCTGGGCTAATGGAAGACGGGCATTATGCCATACAGTGTGCTATGAGCGAATTTTTGTCTGGAAAGGGCGCTACGACCTACTTTAATATCGAATTTCAACTGCCAATAGATCTTTTATGTGCACGCAAATGTGTACACGGGACGTCGGTTTTCGTCCCATCACTGACAAGGGGAAAACACGACGAAAAACATATATGATTTGAGTTGGGATATTAGTAGATTGATTATTATTATTATTTGGGTAAACTGTGCTGTTGATGGTAATCAGTGAAGATGCGAAGGAATTCTAAATTACGATAGATATATTGAAAGCATACATTAACATACATATCAACATATAAAACTGACACTCCTCTGAAATATAGATTCTTAATTTTATGTGTCCTTAAATGCAAATCTAACCAAATGAATTTTTCAATCCTATCTATGTAATGGTCAGGTGTAGCAAAACAAAACCAAATGCTGAAAAAGCACCCTCGCCTCGTCGAGATTAGGCTTCCATACTTAACCGAAGAATGCTCGATCATGCGCAGTGATTGACTTCCAAGGCGACAAAGCGACAAGTCGACAAAGCGAAATAATTGCATTTCGGCGGCTTGTCGACTTGTCGACTTGTCGGGTTGTGAAGGCGACAAAGCGACAAGTCGACAAAGCGAAATAATTGCATTTCGGCGACTTGTCGACTTGTCGCTTTGTCGGGTTGTGAATAAGTCGAAGTCGACAAAACTGACCCGACAAGTCGACAAAATGAGGGCGACGATTGTCGGGTTAGTTTGTCGCGTTGTCGGGTTGATTTTGTCGACTTGTCGCTTTGTCGCCTTCACAACCCGACAAAGCGACAAAGCGACAAGTCGACGAAATGCAATTATTTCGCTTTGTCGTGCCGCGACTTGTCGCCTTCACAACCCGACAAGTCGACGATGTAGAATGGCCGCTAACAGCCACCATAGTTTATAGATAGACTTCATAATAATACTTGGCCAGTGTGCTTAAATGGGTCTGACATGTTCTTCCTTTCGATCTTATGTGTTTTATATGATAGGCCTATTCAATTCCTTAAAGATGCATCATGTAAGATTTGAATAAAGAGCTGGCAGTTCCCGCTATAACAGGTTATAAAAAGATAATGAAAATGGAATATGTCGATAATTTCAGTAAAATTACTACATTCTGAGTGGGGTTATGAGCGTAGTCTCGTTTTTCATTGCTACCGTTGTTACGATAATAAACAAAGTCTCAACTATCCATTTTAAATTAAAATATCAAGTAGCAAACGAGTGTCAATCCGTTCAAAATCACAACCATCCGAAGATCTAGAAAGTTGATTATGAGCTTTCCATGTGAATGAATGTCGCAGATTTAGCTCTCACATAATGTACCTTTAAAATTAGGTAGTTCTTACCTGAGTAGCATAAATTAAAGTTATGAGAAACATGATGAAACAGGTAACAGCAGTGATAATCATTCTTGTTTTATCAGTTGACTTTGGTATTAAATCAACTATAGTTGTAACACAGACCTCCACATTTACAAACTGCAAAACATAATCGGTCAGGTCATAATTGATAACAAGGGGTTGGACGCCTGTACTACTGTACATAAATTCCCGGTTCGTCATTTAGTGCTATAGAAATGTTGCGGAATACATATCTAGAATTGGAATACCAGCCCGAAAATGGTTGAATTCCGAGCAGTATTCACAAAGATGACGCGTGCAATTGAAATTTCGTCGATCTAGGCTGTTCGCTATGTAATAAGCCCACCGACATTTTGTTATTTACAAAAATTTAATCATAGGCCTTTTTTAAATACGATTGCATCTAAGCAAGTGAATTATCCATCGGTGATATTTTGATTTTGTTTTTTTTATTAAATGCTAATCAATCAATATATGTAACTGATGTTCTTGTATTAGAGAAATTCCCTAATGACTGTATTCCAAAAAACGGCAAAAAAACAACATGACGGACATAAATGACGTCATCAGCCGTTACGACGTCATGACGTCATCAATAACGTCGGTCAACCATGCAATATGAAGAGGATGTCATTACGGTTGTGTGTAAGAAAATTCAGTTCAATATGTTCACGGTGCATGATTTTATCCATATACAATGTATATTAGCATGGACCAAGTCGTGTTAAATCTGATATGTTAACACAGCGTTTGTATACTATAATCGTTCTAATTGCTAATCCTCCAATTCTCCTTCCTCGACTTCAAACTAAATTATGTGTCTTTATCTATTCGATGACAAGAATAATTGCTAGGGTAGGAAAATGACAGTTGGAATTCGGTTAAATAAAATGTTCTTGAAAAAATATTACTGTGTTAATCCATTACAACAGTTTTTTGTTGTTTTACACAAATGTCAAATCTTTAAAGGGACAATAACATTCTTGCTGGCTTGGTAGCTCCAGAAAATAAATAATACCCTTATTCTAAGTACTAGATGTTTAAATGTCCTACCTGTTGTGTAAATTATCCATTACAACCTATTTCATTTGTCCAGAGGGTTCGAAAATATTTTAAAATCATAGTCACATTTGAAAAGGTTTACGTTAGACTTTTCAAATCAATTGGTTGAATTTTTCCAATTTTTTAAATTAGGTGTGTTAAGATGAAATTTATATCATCATTTAATTGGAATATTCTAAAATAAAACGATTTGTTGACCAGTATGAAGATTGGGACATATTTTTCAGTTACAACAAGAGTGTTATTGGGGCTTTAATAACAATGCCATTTTTTCTAAAATGAAAGTTAATAATAAAAAAAACAAGTACGAAGAAAAACTAGTTAAGATGCAAAGATAAATAAGTTGATGAGTAATTGTCTAGTTAGTAAAAAAGGTGTCCAAACTATGGTTTACAGCGTGTTTTTTCACAACGCTTTTAAAAATATTACGACATAAATGCTTTTTCATAGATCTGGAAAATATTAATGTCATAATATAACTGTAACTTTCAATTCTGTGTTTCAATGTGCCATTTCAAAACAGATTACTTCACAATATTAATCCATTGTGAGAACTGTTTCTCATATTATTTTTACTAAATTTAAGCTGATATATCAGAAATATCATCATGGTGCATTAAGAACTTTTCCAATACATATATAGCAATGCATTTCATATACGCCAACATCCCGAACGTCTTAAAGAAATAAAGTACTTTCACGATGAATGCAGTTCAACGGATAAAAGTGAAAAACGATTGAACCTAATCGTGTATCTTATTTCGTTTCGTTTTTTTATAGTCCAAAATTTCGAAAGTTTTAAAAAACGGAAAGATCTTTATTGGATTTCGGCCGATAAAGTAAATGTGGATATTAGTAAATTAAAGGCCATAACTCAATTCGATTTAAAGCTGCAATTTCATGTTTTTAAGTTATATTTTTAAAATGTATTAAGATGAAGCCTTAATATAGGTGGTATCTATAAACAGTCCTACCTTGTTAAAGAAAAATCCTATTCATCCAATAATTCACTATTGCCAGTTGAGAAATTGGCAAATATATCAACTTCAAATTTAAACGTTTGAAGATAGCTATACCATGGGGGGATGGAAAAGCATGGGAGATAAATGTGTTATTATTTCCTGTGTCAATGATTTATTAGAGTGGGGAATAATGCCAATGATCGTATAATAGTGAGTTGACAACCTATTGAGCAAAAGACATAGAAATAGTTCGGTTTTGACTTTCTTTGAAAATATGAAATTATCGCTTTAAAAGAGATGGTTTATACCCATGTTGGGTAGGTTTATAGTTTTAATTGGAGTTGGATGTGGGAGAAATGTTATGAATAACAATAATCAATCGTCGTTTCGAAGCAAAATGACAGTTTTCGTTATTGGGGTACTATGTAATTAGCCTCGTAATCTGTCAGGGAAAACTATATATTATCTCAGAACAAGAGATGAGGTTTCTGATCTAGTACGTTACATCCATACCCATAGGGTCACTCGACACAAACTGGTTCAATCTTATTTCAATAATTCGTTTGCTTTACTAAGAAATATGAGGCAATATATACCTTGTGCTTGATACGATTCCAAAACTTACCATACTATCTAAAGCCATAAGTAAAAGCATCAAAAAGAATAGTACAGCCCACAGTTGCGGTGCCGGGAGTTGACTGAGTGCTTCTGGGTATGTTATAAAAGCCAGACCTGGACCTGTAATAGTTACAATAATAATATATCTTTCAACAAAGTTTCCTGTAGAGGAAGCTAAGGGATCGCTGTGGTGAAGTGGGTAAGACGTCTGTAGGTCGGGTGTTCGACCCCTGCATTGGCCGAGAAAGTTTGTGCAGATTTTCCGGCGTGGTTTTTACTTGTCAGTGATGCAGGACGGTGGGCCTGACAAGGACAGCTGTGTAGTCGTTCGGATGGGTCGAAAAACCGAGGTCCCGTGTACGCATTGGCATAATAATAATAATAATAATAATAAGTCTCAATTTGTATAGCGCAAAAATACTTTATGGCAGTTTCTATTGCGCTTTTGTCAAGTTTGAACAAAGTCATTCACTACTGAGAAGAATAAGCTTGGTTGAAAAGATGAGTTTTAAGCTGAGATTTAAAGCTTTCTACGGATTTGGCCAGCCTAATTGACAAGGGTAGTGAATTCCATAGAAATGGGGCAGAGTATGCGAATGAACGGCGGCCTATCTCAAGATTGACAGCAGGGACCGTCAATAGATTTTTATTCGTTGATCGTAAGTTTCTAGTAGGACCATGCGTTATGAGAAGTTCCTTTATGTATTCAGGAGCTTTGCCATGTAAGGCTTTGTAGGTTATGAAAAGGATTTTGAATTTTATTCGTTCACTAACTGGTAGCCAATGAAGACGCTTTAATATCGGAGATTTTTTACTGGTGTTTGTTAAGAGGCGAGCAGCAGAATTCTGGACGTGTTGAAGGTTTTGAAACAGATACTTTGGTAGCCCAAACAGTATTGCGTTATGATAATCTATCTTAGAAGATATAAATGAATGAACAAGAGCTTCGGCACTTTCTGGGGTCAGGTATTTTTTAATTTTACTTATTCTATGTAGATGAACAAAAGATGTGGAACAGACGGATTTAATGTGGGCAGAGAAAGACATATTTGAATCTAAGATGGCGCGAATGTTTTTTGCTGTAGGAGTAGATGTGACATTTTCTTGTTGAAAAGTTAGGGTTGTTGAATCAATCTTCTTTAGTTGCTGTTTTGTGCCTATAATCAAAAATTCTGTTTTTTCAGGATTTAATTTTAAAAAGTGGGTCGACATCCATCTATGTATTTCATCTAAACAGGCTTCTATGGAATGTTTTGAACTGAGCTGGTTTTTAGTTTCAAAACTTATATAGATCTGGGTATCGTCGGCATACAAAAGGATTTTTAGTCCAAAGCGCACAGCAATATCTTTCAGCGGTTTCGTATTGAGAGTTGGAATTCGATATAAGAGTAGGCCGTAGTGCCGCTGTCCGGGCAAAATTCCCCTCATAGCGCACTGTATGGTATATGCCCATGTTCATTAGCCCAGTAAAGGAGCAGAAAGTAGGACGTTAAACCCCATTTCATTTCATCTCAAACGAAGAATCATGATGTGAAATGGATTTTTTTTTAATGTCTCCCTTAACGGATGTGTAAGTACTTTTTTAAAAAATCAAGTATTGTCAAAAATATATCGTGTCTCATAAATTATACATATTATGAACTGTACGCTTTATTTTGCTAAGAATAGAAAGGTTATATATACCTGTTCTTATAATATCCGCGACTTCTAATCCAGTTTCATAGGACATATAGCCTAATACTGAAAATACAACAAAACCCGCCAAGAAACTTGTGCCTTCGCCAATTATACAAAATACTATAGTATCTCTGAAATACAATATACGGTGTTCATTTCATGTAAAAGGGTGTTAATATTATATAATTAAGCTCTAATCAAATGGCGATTAGCGCCACAAGCAATTAGTAGTTCAGCGTTAATCTGAAATTGAATGCAGTTTAGCGTCTTACTTGTATGCAGCAATTGGACGTGCGTCAAGGGTTTTGTTAAGTGCTTGTCTACTTGTACATGGGTTGACCTTGGTTTTTCTTTGAACCCGAACGACAAAACGTATTTTCTTGGGGAGACCAGACTGGAAAATCATCAAACTTTCTCAGCCGACAACCGGGATCTAATGAGATACCTCCTAGTTAGTGTACCATACTCATCGAACAATAATACACCAGAAAACAACCTGTTTGTTCTCTGTGGTCACATTCTCTGTTGCATTAGTTGTAACATTTTCCAATTCTCAGAATTTTGCTCATCCTCATTTAACCAACTTACCTCATAACGTTATTGTTGAATTTATTATAACTTGCCATCGTAATGAATGCTCCCCATCCCATACCCATTGAGAAAAAAAGCTGTAGCAAGGATTCGGTCCATATCTAGAATAATAAAATGTAAATGAATGATAAAAAATGAAAACGTCCCTGCCATTTATAATCATACAACTGTTGAAACGACGTAGCATTGGTATATCAATGGACCGGAAATGACATTTCTCCGAAATCGGAAGTTGTAAGCCATCGCCACCAGGCCTATGTTACTCCCGGGTCCGAGCTACCAAATTTCAACCTCTTGAAGAGAGAGAGAGAGAGAGAGAGAGAGAGGGAGAGGGAAGAGAGAAAGGGAGAGATATGAGCGTAAACGTCCACTCGACACAAACTATGTCATTTTGGGACAGACAGACAGACAAACAAACGGCAGCCATAAATATTAGGATAGATTATAGTAAAGAATCAGTCCATTCTTTTCAAAGAATTAATTTACATTTGCCAACACGGTATTTAGGTATTATGGAGGACCTTTGATAATCATCTTCTGTATAACATATTATGGTGTATATCAATAAACCAGTGTACCTGTATATCTAAGAGTTTACTGAAATCTGGAATCAAGTAGAATTCTATACCCCTGAGAGCACCGGGTAAGGTTACAGCTCTAATTAATATTATTGTTAAAATAATGTATGGTGCTGTCGCTGTGAAGTATACAACCTGAATATATAAATAACAAAATATATGAATTTATTTTTTTTAATAAACTCTACCATTATTCAAAAATTGAACTAAGATTGGAGAACTGACATGGGCCTATTGACTCCCCCACCACCTTCATAACAAAATATTTATAATTAACATTACTATAAGATACTAGACTGCATGCACATACTGTATTCTGACAATATTATAGACTGAATAAATACAGAATAACTAGAAATGGTAACATTTATTTCAGACGGTTTACATCTTATTAATGAATATCAAACCCTTCACGTAATACCTGTGCATATTTCGGCACTGATTTTGTTTGGCTATCGACCCAACTGGGATGCCTATCAGATTCCTCGGTCATCGCGAATACAAAGTCTCTCGCTTTCCAGCTACAATGTCTACCACATGTGATAATCGAGTTGCAAAGTTCAAGGTTCGTTTATGTCAAGGTTTCCGTTGTGGTCGCTATTTTTGAGTGTGTTTGTGTCACAACCTCTGAGTGAACGCTATCGTTCACGTGTCTGTGCAATAGAGAGATACCACAGCTATAAGTTCGGGAATTGCAGACCAGTCTAGAATGTGTCACTCGGGAATTATAGTATTTTGTAATGTGGAACTTATTAAATTGTCTGCCATGGATCATCGGGTCATGCAGGACAGTATAAAGTTCAAAAATAACATATAGTACTGAATTTAAAATGATAATGACTAAGCTTATTGTAACAATATGGGGGTGAAACTTTACCCACTGTACTGAATTTAACAATAATAATCATGATAAAATTAGTTCCCAAACTTAAATAATGAGTAAAACTACCTTTCCGACAGATCGGACACCTTTGATAATACACAGAAATATAATAACCCACGCTGCAAGCAATGCTAATACTAGATGCCATTGTAGGTTTCCAAGATCACTTAGTCCATCGGATATTGCAAGTAAATTGTTACTGAAATGAACAAGGTATATTACACAAAATTATCAAAAATGCAGGTTTGATATAGCGAGTGTGTGTGTGTGTGGGTGTGTGTGTGGGGGTAATATCCACTTGACATTATTTCAATAACTTTTTGGGCAATGCCAGGGTCATAATCAGGTCTGAGGAGTGGGATAAACCATAGAAAACTGGATGAGGTTTATTTATTGTTGCCTTACTAATTGTTGGATAGTGTTAAAGATGTGTTGTGTACGAGCCAATTCAGCCTATTGCAAGTCTTTTTTCTGGCTCCCTATGGTATATAAATTAATATTTATACATTTATTTACACATCCAGCCCATAATCAATCGCCTAGTTCATCGAATGGCCGAGATATTGATTTGATAAGAACACTCGCGCCATTTTATATAATGGGCAATTGGGACTTTCACTATCCAAGCAATAATGGTACTTAACAATTAAGACTATTTAGGATAGCTTGTCAAATCTTCAAACACATCACATAGTGCATCTTGAAGAACAAAACTAAAAGCAACTCACTTCCAGAATTCTTCAGGGGCTGTATTTAATGTAGAACTACTATTTTCAAACACAGAAGAAGCATTAACATAGCGAAAGTTTGTTGAAGTTTCGTTATCAAAGTTTGTTTCATTAAAGTTTATATAACTACTGTTCATTGTTGAATTGTCTTGTATTTTGTGCCGCACGAAACACGTATCTGAGTTCCATGCATTTCCACAGGTTGTCCATGGTAGCGGTGACATAAAGGAATGGACCAGATAATATAATATCCAGGACAGAATGGTATTAAAATAGAGACAGCATAAAGTCGCAACACATGCCATGGATACACCTACACCTGAAACAATAAAAACTATTATGTGATTTATGCAATGTAAAATTTATTCGCAATCCGTTTACTAGATTGTGGAGTACGAATAACAACATATGTAACCAAACACATATCAGGAAGGGCTGTACATGTATATGAATAATAACTAAATATTGAAGGCCCTAACTCTGCCAGGGGCAGAGTTGCATACCACCATATCGCTAGGATCTGGAATAGGTATTATATCACCGGCGTTTTCGTTGAAGTGAGAGAATAGCCAATGAAACGGTCTTTTATGGCGAGTTATTGGCGTGTGATCACGAGACTATGGATAAACCACTAGAAACGTCAACAGTGATTGATTAATTAATGTCTGACGTCATAGGGCAGACGCCTATACGACCCCTGACGCGACCTTCCAGTACAACAGATCAGATCTTCTTGTAGTGTAGGCCATAGAAGCGAACAGAAGTATACATGTAGATCTGTATTTTAATCAATTATACCCGTGCTACGTCACCGTGTATCGGGGTTAGCTTGGACCGCGGAGTAACATAGGCCTGGTGGCGATGGTCTACCACCTCTTTCCGGTTTCGAAATTATGATACTTGCGGTTCATGGCTGTACCTGTGCTAGGCCGGGTCAACCGTAATATTATGATATTTATATCAATTATACATTTACCTCGTAGTGCTGGACATATATCCCAGACGTCATAGGCACTCTTTCCCGAAAACTGACCAAGAGTCAGTTCCATAAACGTTAGCGGAAATGCCACGACCAACATGAAAATCACGTAAGGAATAAGGAACACAGCTGAATTGAGAAAACATAAAGCATCAAAAAAATTGTCATTCACCATGATACAAATAACCCACATGGTACTTTTTTGTCAATTTGTACCGCTTTTGGTAATGGAATTTATATGAAAAAATGTTCAAAGAATATTTTTACTTTCATTAAGAAAATGTATATTCAAAATAACCACAGATTCATCTATCATAATAAGCTTTAAACTATTTACTACTTTTAATTTGAATCTTTAAACATGTAAATATCCCAGCAACGGATTAGAGGATATATTAGTTTTCCGGTTGTGTGGTTGGAATATGAGCAAATTAACTATATAAATCAAGTCTAGGGGATTTTTTAAAAACTTATTCGCGATGAAAGAAAACATGATTACGTAACAAAGACACGATTATAATGCTGTTGTTGTATACTTGACAGAAACTTTTTTTTAAATCACAGCATGGATGTCTGGATAATAAGATTGTCTTATGGGTATTAACCATGAGATCATATATTCAATTTCCGTGTTGTCCTAAGTTCTGAACATTGATAACAGATTAACTAGACCTATCTCCTGGCATTTGGAAATTGAAAAAAAAAGAAGAATCTCGTATGTCCCATTTGCTGCAGAAAAGTAAGAAGTCAATAAACTACAGATCTTTTAAATTCATCATTGTGGTTAACCCTACTTTAAAAATATATATATTAGATGTAAATAGAAAAGCATACTTGGATGACAAACAAAAAGCAAAACAAATATATTGCTACTTTACCTCCACCATTTTTGGCGCACAGGTATGGAAATCGCCAAATATTACCCAGTCCGACATTATAACCAATGAGAGAAAGCAAAAACTCTATCCCTCTCTTCCACTTCATTCTTTTGGGGCTCTCGTTGTTCTTCGTATCCAATTTGTATCCAATTGAAATTCCATTTTGGTAATCTGCCGTCGTTAATAATTCAAATTTGTCCTTTCGAATCTCCATCGTGGAAAAATACAAATTTCTAAATTGGTAGCAACAATAATACTTAAGTATCAGAATCTGTACAATAATAACCTGTTGTAAACACACACCTGTAATGTAGAATACATAACAATAAATAAAGAGCCAATATATAAAAGCCTGACTATAGTGTTTAAATACCTGAAGCAGGTCTATAGACCGTACCAAATGCAATTGAAAAGACTTTGTTATTCAGTCTTACTTGTCATACACAGACATACACTACTTTAACTCTACTGAAACTGAAAGGAGAATAGTTTTCAGTTGTCTGCTTCCACAATAGGCCAATAAATTGGACTTGTTTTCCTCGTCTAATAAAACCCCACCCCCACCGCACAGCATGATAAGACGAGGAGATATTTAATTTTAATATTTATTTTATATCTTTTTTTGTGTGAACATATGCGAAGAAGAATCTATAGGGGTTAAACATGCCAAATCACATCTTCTCGAAGCTGCTTTACAAAGATATTTGGTTGGTTTGTAATGTCGACTACAAATTACATGTTTACATTGATTATCCATCACAATTAATTAGCTAACGATTTATTGTAACACATTTCTTATTCAACAGATTTGACTGTCAGCTCTATATATAAGTCTTACCTAATGCCTATTTAAGTATATCATTACCGGCAACTTGGACAGCAGAGACAATTTTTTTTTTTTTATAAACAATATTTTATTCAGGATGTCTGAATGGGATTGGGGAACAGGCTTAGCCTATGTAAAACCCCTCTCCCTAAATAATATACATACATAATATTAAAACAGGAACATGATGGGTGTATATACACAGTTAAAATGGCAAACACATACATAAATATATTTAAATACAAATATGATTGTACGGATGGAAATATACAGTATATATTAATGGTCACATCATCTCGTAAATTTAAAACTAATATTATAAATTAAAACTGCTAATGATTAAAATCTGTTTGACATGTCAATAAACTTGTGGACTTGATTAAAAATGTTGTTGTTTACATCGGTACAGTGGTTTGGGGAACCGAACAAGAGACAGTTTATGTTTTTATGATCGTATTGTAATGTGTCTATGGTTGCCTTTCGTGCATTTGAATGTAAAGAGCATTGCAAGAGATAGTGATCTGGATCTTCAAAAATGTGACCACAGAGGCATGCAGGGCTGTCAGCAACATGTCTGAGGTATTTGTGACCCTGTAGGTCAGAACATCGCAGTCTAAGTTTA
Source organism: Patella depressa (assembly GCA_948474765.1). Classification (NCBI taxonomy): domain Eukaryota; kingdom Metazoa; phylum Mollusca; class Gastropoda; family Patellidae; genus Patella; species Patella depressa. The sequence goes on along the minus strand of OX419719.1, from coordinate 52,131,460 downwards.
CTATGGATTATCTGGAGTTTCCGCTGACCATTGTAGTAAAAAGATGGTATTATTATATCTGATTTAGAGAGATGGGCGGAGAATATTTTGAGAGTTCTTGAGTTTCTTGCAGGGAGACTGAGTTTATTCCACTCTCTTATACTGGATGGTATAAATGATTTAGAAAATATTTCAGTACGACATCGAAATTCTCTAATTTTATCTTCGTTTCGAAATGAATATGTATTTGTTGGTTCTAGATTTATGAGATTCTTAAGATAGGGAGGGGTCAAGTTATTTATAATTTTGTATAATAATCTTAGTTTGTGTCGATTTCGTCGTTCTTTGAGTGGAATAAACCCAGTTTCAGCGTAAAGGGAAGCGTGGCTAGTACCTTTAACTGCCCCACAAATGGTGCGTAGTGCATCAAGCTGAAGGGATTCGAGATTATTAGATAAGTAGTCGGTGCACCCGTCCCAGATAACATCGGCATAATCAAAGTGTGGCAGAATGAAGGAAGAATATAAGGTATTTAGCGATTTTCTGTTTAAGCGATATTTCAGGGAGCGTAAGCAGTTTACTAATTTTGATACTTTACTTATAATACTATCAATGTGGCTGTTCCATTTACAATTTGTTTGAAAAATAAGTCCAAGATGTTTGTGTTCCGTTACTTCCTTTATTCTATTTTTTTTCATTAATAGGGGAGGTTTCACAATGTTGCGTTTAGTCGTGAGGGTTAGGGTTTCTGTCTTTAGGGGGTTAAAAGTCACTAGCCACGTTTCTGCCCATGCATTGATTTTTTGTAGATCTTTGTTAAGGGTGACTGCACATGCCTCTGGGTCTTCTATTTTTATATACAGGGAGGTGTCATCTGCAAATAGTCTTATGTTTGATTGTATATCAGTCACAATGTCATTTATGTATAATAGAAATAATAGCGGTCCCAATACGCTACCCTGTGGGACACCAGCGGGAATGCCCCTGGAGTCCGAGGAGGTTCCATGGATTACGACGCATTGGTGTCGATTTTCTAAGTAATTCTTGAACCATAATAATAACCCTCCTCGGACCCCAGCAGCATCCAGCTTGTGACAGAGTCCGGCATGCCAGACTCTGTCAAAAGCCTTGCTTATGTCACAAAAGACGATCCTGGTATATTTGTTATGATCAATGGCTTGACAAAAAAAGTGATTTAGATTTATTAATTGGAAGACAGTAGAATCACCTGGTAGGAAACCACTTTGCAGTGTTGTTAGTATTGAATTGTCCTTAAAGAAATTAAAGACGTGTTTATATATTATTTTCTCAAATATTTTTATAATAATGCTAAGGAGAGAAACGGGTCTATAATTACTACATTCATTTGGGTGTCCTTTTTTAAAAATAGCCATGACATTTGCGAATTTCCATAAATTTGGAACAGTGTGTGTTTCTAGCGAAAATCTAAAGAGTTGACACAGAGGATTACTAATTTCATTTACAATAAATTTTAAAATTTTCGAGCTTACTCCGTCCGGTCCGGAGGCTTTAGTTGTATCTAGGCTATTTATTACGTCTTTAATTTCTCTAGGTGTTGGTATAATCTTATCTAGGCAATTAGTATTCATTTTAAGGGGTGGAAGAGGTTTATTAGTACTTGGTAGTTCAGTTTGCTGTATGAAATAATTATTAAGTGCATTGGCTTTGTCGCTGAGCGTAAACAATGTATCGTTTTCGACTGTTAGTGGAGGGGGCTCGTTTGAAGATGCATCGTGTGTCTTGGTATACGCGTTTATTAGATTCCACCATTTTTTTGTTCCAAAGTTTTCAATATCATTAATTTTTGCATCAATTTTCTCAAAATAATCTTTTTTACATTTCCTTATCAAGTTAATATAATCATTTCTTATTTTACGAAAGGTTTGCCAATCAGTTTCCAAATTTCGTTTCACTGCTCTCTTATGTATTCTGTTTTTTTTCTTTTTCATTTTTCTAATACTATTATTCATCCAAGATTTGTCATTTTGCCTAATTGTTACAAGTTTATTTGGTATATTGTTTTTTGCTATTGTAATCAATTTGCTAGTAAATTGAACACATGATGCATCAATATCAGAACGATCGACAAGATTATACCAGTTAGTATTCAATGTTTCTGTGCGTATACCTTCAAGATTTGTATTTTCGTAATTCCATACCATTCTTTTGAAACATCTTTGTTTCGTAACAGTAAAAGAGAGCTTACAGAAGACTGGACAATGGTCACTACAGAAATTATCGAGAACATCGCATTCAACAGAGCGTAGAGTTGAGCTTATTAAAATTAAGTCAAGTAGGGAATTTTGTTTACCGATTTTGCTATAATGAGTTGATTTAGTTACTAATTGAGTAAGGTCTAATAAGTTTTTAGCATCATGAATGAAGCTGGTAGTTTTCGTATTCAAGTCAATATTAAAATCTCCTAAAATTATGCACTTATCAATAGGATCGGTAATAGCTTGCTGAAATGAGTTAAAAATTAGTTGGTTGAGATTGGACGATGAAGAGGGAGGTCTGTAGTAGTTACTAAGTAAAAACTTGTTATTATTACAGTTAATCTCTATCCAAATTGATTCAATATTTGCATTTTCTAAATCATGTCTACGTTTGAATGATATGGAATTACGAATATATATAATCACCCCGCCACCGCGATTATTTCTATCTTTCCTGACGGGCAGATAGTAGTTAGGTATAGCTATAGATTCAGATGTGATGTTTTTGTCAAGCCATGTTTCACTTAATGTTATTATATCAAATCTAGTTAGTTCTGCGGTTATTAAATCGAGTTTATTTTTGAGGCTCCTTACATTCAAATGCACGATTGAGAGTCGGTTATTGTTTTGTGTATTTGGACCTGGATTAGGTTCAATATTGCCTGAGAGTAACAACAGGGTACGAATGACTAATGCTATCAGATATAAAACGTCGGTAATAATTTTAGTGCAGTTGTGAAATCGAGTAAGCGATAACTTTTGAGTGATGTCCTTAAAATTTAAAATAATAGTATTTATTTCTGTGAAGACATGATAATTTTTTTCGATAATTTTTGTCTTAACCGAGGTAAATATTAATATTGTATGGATATTATCGTAAAAAGTTGTGAAGGATGTGATGCTTCGTGAAGTCTTATATAATAGATAGTGTTTATCAGAGACAATCTAAAATACTGGTTGCACCCCCCCCCCCCCCAAAAAAAAAAAACACATGTCGCGATATGATAGGAAATATTGTTACATCATGACCACATGACTGGTAATTATATCTAACACCTTGCTGATCAAACACCACTCTTCTGGGACGGAGTGGGCACCGAGGCATTCTAATCTGGCCCTCTGAATGGCCCCCGCCAAGAGCGAGAATCATTTAGTAAAAAAGATTGTAAATGCGCCTTTTGGAGTACATCAAATCTCCAGAAACGGTAAACCATTAAACACAAATATATATTAAATAGCAATCAAAAAACGGTCTTGAATCTAAACGACGATCTAAATTGTGTGCAATAAAATAAATAGTACTCTCTTGAATAAAATATAACGTAATGTTTATGAGCAAATATCACTAAATACAGCATGTATGGCAATAATAATGAAAATTGAAAAATTAAATGGTAATGTTTCCTTCTTCTATGTCTGCTTACGGAAATCTGCCATCATCGTCTCTAAATTACATAGGCATACACACAAATTGAGCTTTTTAAACAGAGAAATCATTTTTATACTGATGTAGGATCACTTTGTGATGTAATTTCATTGATGCAAGGCATTATTTTTTTTCATGTAGCTGAGCAGGGAGGGGTGGGGTGGACCCCCCCCCCCCCCCAACCAAACTCTCCCTCTGGATCCGCCCCTGATAATATGTAATATTTATTGAATGAATAGTTTTGATAAAGGTATTAATAAACAAATGTAAATGTACGCTTTGTAGATAGATGTATATATGCTTCTGAAATTAACAACTGATTCGTCGTTTGATATTTATCAATGGGAAAAGATAATTTGATACCGGGGTAATTTAAAAAAAAAACTGACTGTATATGGTGCTCCAATCAATCAATCAGTAACAACGACTGTCGCCATTGTAGTTTTTGGAATCTGGTAAATGGTATTTTTGTTTAATAAAAACCCGAATCGTCTTCCATATTATTTAAACCATGTGTGAACCAACCAGCAACAAGTGCTAGTTTGTTCTTATTTCACCATACCAATAAAATGGATCGCATGCCTCCATGATACCCCCCACCCCCCCGAAAAAAAACCCCTAAAAACAACCTGCTTTGAAGTAGATGAAGATCATTAATGTAATCTATTCTGTTAAGTCAGACAGCAATGATTTTAGTGGTTCGAAAATACATACTTATCAATATAATAACAATGTTTCTTGCTGGCAGATTTACTGAGATAAAGGATTAATCCCTAATAATAAGCCAAAAAAATATCAAAGCATTATTATGGATGAAGAGCTAAACTTAAATCCGAATGCTGGAATGAATCCGACGTTATTAGCCACATTATACGCTAAAATCATATAAAAGACACAGTAAAAACCACATCTTACCAGATTCTCGCTCTGGTTAATGAATTAAGAAACAAATTATTTATCCCCCCCACCACTAAAATACACTAGTTACGAAATATCCCTCCCCGAAACCTCCTGAAGACCGTCATATTGACAAGTGTTAATTACGTTATTTCGACCTGGCCGAATTTGAGTATGATGTTGTCTGACATAACTGAACCAAACTGCACTGGTTTCTTTTGCAGTTTGTTTTGGGTAAAACGTTATCCCTCCCAGCTATAACATACTGTTCAGTTTATATGTCATGTTCGAGGATAAAAACAAGGTAATTTCCAATAGCTGACTGACCTCTATAAAACCATAAAAAAAGTAATCAAAAATCTTTGTCGCTAAGAACTCGAAATCAGATTATTGATTTTACCAACTTTTCGACAAATATGAGTGAAATGACGCCCTTGAATAACAGCTTCTCCAAGAATTCCTAAGATTTGAAATGCCTCTGTAAAGGCACAAAATACCATAAGAATACCCCCATTGGTTCAAAATCGGTACTACACTGTACTATATATCCTATGCTACATTGTACTTACCTTCAATTGTTGTCAAAACAACCAACACTGGATTAATCGACACCTAATCTAATATCTATCAGACTAGGTCCACCGGATTAACAAAATATGTAATACATAAGTCCTTTCATATCAAACAATAAAACAAGTTATCATTTTTGTTCAGCATACACTTCTCCTATTTTAATCAATAAAACCATTATCTTGCTCGTAAGAATTAAATTCTCACCACCATAAATTATGATCAGTTTAACTAATCTTATATACACCAGTATAATCGTTAATCACATTACCCGGTCGGGTCTGTCATATCGGCGTCATTCTTTGGATTAATTCCGCGTGTTTTTATACTACTTCGGTTCGTATCAACCGCTGATGACGTTAATGATCGAAATAATACAGCGAACACAGAAATACATTTTTATTCTTTTGACAATTAACTTTGTTATGGTACAGAACTAAATTAATGATCAGAAGAAATTATAAAATAATTATGGTAGTACCGACAATAGCAATACATAATACAAGCAATAATAATAACTGACCCTTAGTAGAATAATAACAGGTAATACTATTCAAAAAAAGTAGGGGATATTTGATTTTGGGGGCATAATACTAAAATATGCAAATGACTACAAAAAAAGTCACTATAGAACCTAACAGAAGAAACATTTCCAGTTACATGTGACGCCCAAACGCACCAATAGCTACCGCATGGAATGCAGGTGATGCTTGGGATCATCATGGGGGTTCAACCCAAGATTTGCACGACTCTGACTTTGAATGTTACAGTCATTGTGGCATTGAATTCCAGGGTGGAAACATCAGTTTAATTGTTTTAGTGACCAGAAAACAAATTTTGATATGCGTCGGCTTACCCAAAATGAAAGGTTACGTGCCCTTGGCATGCTACAGATCGGCACAACACAGGCGGTTGTGGCGCGGACGATGAATGTTTCTCAGTCTGTCATAAGCAGGCTATGGTCCAGATACCGTGATACACAATCTGTACAGGACAGACCACGCTCAGGTCGACCAAGGGCGACAACTCAAGCCCAGGATCGATTCATCCGTACCTTGGCCTTGAGAAATCGGGTCATCACAGCAAATCAGATCAGCGCTCGTCTTCAAACAGACACTGGTGTGAGAGTGAGTGGCCAGACGATTCGGAATCGACTGCATAGGGGTCACCTTCGCGCCCGACGTCCTCGCGTGATCCCTTGTTTGAGAGATCATCACATTCAGGCAAGACGTCGTTGGTGTAGGGATCGTCAACACTGGGATAATCGACGCTGGAGCAATGTGATGTTTTCAGATGAGTTAAGGTTCACTGTTGATTTTTTGGACAGACGTAGAAGGGTGTGGCGTCGTCGAAACGAGCGCTTCCAAGACGTTAACGTCATCAGACATGATCGATTTGGGGGTGGTTCTGTTATGGTGTGGGGAGGCATCACTGTTGCTGGAAGAACGGCTTTACATGTTGTAACTTTTAACCCCCAAAAAACAGAGACACTGACTATTACTACTAAACCCCACATAGCTAACCCACCATTATTTATGAACCAGGTACAAATTAAAGAAGTAGGTGAACATAAACATCTAGGTCTAATCTTTCAAAGTAACTGTAAATGGAACAATCATATAAATAGCATTTTAAGCAAAGTATCCAAATTAGTAAATTGCCTTCGATCTCTAAAATATAGACTGAATAGAAAATCTTTAAACACAATATACTGTTCTTTTATCCTTCCACACTTTGATTATGCGCAAAGGTTCACCAGAATATCTATCCCAAAAAACTTTTTAACGCTACCCTTCAGGTTGGCATCTTAAATTATGTTCTCTAATGTGTATTCCTTATGCAAACTATTTTCAGTCACAAATATAAAATTCTACTAAAATATGGCTTGCATTTTCAGAATATCAACCAAGGAATTTTATTCATAGAAAGACATTTCATTCAACTGAGCGATTTCTCGCTTTTTGTATTAAAAAAACCACATACCCAAAGATAATTAATTATCAAACAAAAGGAAATGTTCGAAATTTAAAATATATTCTGAATTGTGCTAGAACTATGAAGAAAACAGTCACTTTGCTGTAAATAATTAATAACAAAATATATTACCGTTGTGGATAGACCAGTTGCAAGAAGACTTTCGATCAGTATGAGACAAGGAAGTTAATTAATAGATTTATATAAGTAAACAACAATTAATATATATATATAGATGACCCCGTATTATCCAGGAATAAGAAATAATTCGCCCCAAGTGTTTATATATGGAAAAGATCATTTGAAAAAGCTTCATGTATAACATCCCTTGACGTTTAATGTTGCATGTTCAGTGGACCGTACAATAAGGCAACTAGTGTTATGGCAGCTGTCATAATCTACTGTTGACCTCATAATGCTCCCTGACTTTATGTTTTTTTGGGTTTTTTTATAGCAAAGCGCAGTGACATCTCATAGCTTACAGTATATTGGCCTGCAATTGTATGCGTCACCATTTGATCATCAGTGTTTTCGGTGCTTTCAAATTGCTGCCGCTGCGCTACTTGTGCAATATGCATGTCATACGTGCATACACATAGGGCTTCATGCGACCCGGGCACCAGTCTGTATTGTGTCTGTTCGAGGCAGATGCACACTGGTTGTATGTAAACGGTGGTAGTGGGTTGTAAGGAGAACGCACCTCGGACCCATTGTCAACGTCGGATCGAGGCTTTGGACATAGAGCAGGTACCATAATCTCAGTTACAGCACAGTGTGGCCGTAGAATGAGCTGAAACATGCCTACAAAGCGTATCGAGGGCGCTATCATCAGTTACATGCCAGTCGCCGGGGACGATTTTATGCGTTGTTGCTACGGCCACGATATGTTCATGCAGTTCGTTTTCAGCTATAATGGCGAATGTACTATACAAACTAGTGCGCCACTACACAAAACTAATGCCAAGTTATTTTTCAGGTCATCGCAACCTTTGCCCTTCCTTGACAGATTCCGCTGACTCGCCATATCGTGTTCTCAGACTCAGGGACGTTACTATGTTTTCATTCAGCATGCTCTTATACTTTTCGGGGAGCGCGAGCATGAACGCGGATATGCGTGGCAGAGTTTTTAGAAGAACACTATGACCGATCGACGGCTACTAAATTTGATGTCAGAAATCACTGACAGGCGTTTACAACTAAAATCTGATGTTTCAATCAATGACACCTGACTCTAAAATATTGTGACTCAAATAGCGGTAACGGAAAAATTGAGTAATTTCTAGTAAGTTTATCGTTACCTATTTATTTAATTTTAAAACTAGAGATGTATTATATCTACAAGGGTTCATACACACAAGATACAAATTCTTACCATTAAAGGACAATATTGGTGCCAGTCATTATCACATATGTGATAGAACTGATTAAACACTTTCCAAATATAATATTAACACAGAGATCATCGCTACCATAGAGGAGTAATAAAGGATTCATGAATCGGAAGTGACGAACGCCAAAGGAAAACAAGAGTTATTCCTCTATATAACTAACTGAAGTGACTAGTTATAACAGATACATGGGTGAATATCTGCTCACTAATAATTCCCTCGAAGACCTAAAGTTGCTCTGTGACACTGTGAGAGAATATCTTACAATTCATAAAAAGAATTGACTGCCACTAGATAAGAGAACAGGAAAGAAAAACAGAGAAAAGTCCGTGCATTACCATGTTTTTATAAGGTAGGGGAGACCGGGGCACATTGAACCACCTTTATAAATATAATACTATACAACCCAACACCATACAGAAGTGAGATAACTTCTTAGACCCATTTCTCCTTCAATAAGCCACATGCTGTGAATTATTTTCTTAGGCAGTGATTTTTTCAAAAAAGCGATTAAAAGAGAAAATTTTTTCCATAGCCTGGGAAATTCTTGTACTTAAAATAAATTAATATATGTCTAATCTATACAATCCAGATAAACCGGGGTTTGATCCATATAAGAGGGCATATTGATTTTTTTTTTAAAATTTTGATCATGAAATAAAGAGATCTTCCAATAAAAGAATTTGATATGAAATGAGGACAAACATGTATATATGTGAACAAAATGGTTCAATGTGCCCCGGTCTCCCCTGTAGAATGAATAAAAACAAGGGGCTGTACGGAGTATTTCTATTTTTCCCGTGTTCTCTTATCTTATGACACTTAATTACTTTATTGAATCGTCAGATATCCTCTTGCGGTCCCATATAACAACTTTTTGTCTGTGAAGGAATTATTAGTGAGCAGAAATTCGGCCGTTTATCTGTCATCATTCGTCACTTCAGTCATTCACATAGAGATATAACTCGTGTTTTCCTTTGGCGTTCGTCACTTCCGATTCATGAATCCTTTATTACTCCTCTATGGTAGCGATGATCTCTGTGTTAATATTATATTTGGAAAGTGTTAAATCAGTTCTATCACATATGTGATAATGACTGGCACCAATATTGTCCTTTAAGTCTGGAAAGAATCCGCGGAGTACTGTGGCCTCTATACCATTTTCGAGAAAGGGAGGGGGCATAACTCTGGTACAAAAGGTCGCAGAACGTTGAACATTGATAGGTTTCGCCCTCGTATAACCACGATGCTTCAGGACGTTAGACCCAAATTTAATTTCATTCACCACTACCGCGTCCACATGTTAATTATCGACGGACGGGGTCGGACATTTGTAACCACATGTTTTTACTAAACAATGAAGAAAAAAACCACACTGTATTCACCTTGACACTGTAGGTGTATTTTACTTTAAGCTTATATTTATGATATACATGTACATGTAATTAAATTGTAGCTAGAGACGTAATGCCTTGGGGCAGATATATATCTTCTAGAGCAAAAACCAACTGAGATTTAATACAATGTATGGTTATCAGCTACCGCATTTTTGAGCAATGTACATTGGATCTAGCAATGTTTCTAGAAAATTAGGAGGGGGTTAGCTCAGTTTTAAGTACGCATTGTGTATTGTTCTGTAGCAGACTGTCCGGGGTTAGTGAGAACATTCTTCAGAGACAATTTACACAAACCTAATCTACCATCATACACTAATATTTATTTTTTTTAAACAAAGAAACTAGTGAAATGTATTTCACTCGTCAATCCTTTGGTATACGTAATTGTATCAAGTGTTCGCAGTTAGTTAAACACGGTGGTTCCCAACCTTTTGTTGTTTGCGACCAATGCGAGAAACCAATTTTTAAAAATGAGAAAAGATGGTTGGTAATATGGCAAGAGGTATATAGATTACAGAATTACATGATTTTCATGTGAACCCAGGGTTTAACACATTAGAGTGACTAAATGTCTTCTTGAAATTTATTAAAGGGCGTATGATTTTAATTTTTTGTCACCTTAAAGATACATTATTGGAGATTAAATACCGAGTTGTCAGTTCTCACTATGAAAGTTAAAAACTAGATACATGTACAGGCAATTTGTTGAAAATTTCAGTCAAATTAATCCACTATGAACCGAGAATTAAGCGATTGAAATTTCCGCATAGCCTCTATCATCATTACTAAAGTCGGTACGACAAAAATCATAATCTCGATTATCCATTTAATCATTTAATCGTGAAGGAAAGTTATGCAGTAAATCGGATCATAATCCACCACAGATCGCAGGCTAGCAATTAATGTCAAATTAATAATTTAGATAACACTTCGGGCCTAACAAAAAACATGCAATAGGCAGATTTAGCTCTTGCATAATATAATGTATGTTTTATACATACTATAGATTACCGATTGTATTTATTTCCGGGTATTTTAATAGAGTTACCCCCATGTTCGACAGGTGGCGTTTCACTAAACGAAAGAAGCGCAGTCTACTGTCATTCTTGTTGCGTTGTTTATATTATTTTCGCTATTTTCCGAAGATTTGTGGGACGTATGTGATGATACACGTCACCCCCACCCCACCCCCCAAGAAAAAAAACTTTAAAAAAAACCAGTGACGTTATGTCACGACTAACTGCCTTGGAAGTGTTGGACGTATTATTTAACGATGAAGACAGTGAACTGTGAAAATTTGATCACAGTTGTTGATTTTTACAGTGTCAGTGCTATAAATATGATTTTCAGATTCTGGCAGCTATACCAGTTTTTGTCGAGGCACTCAGCGTCATGCATGTATACCGATAACAATTCAGTTGGCGACGTCATATATGACGTAAACAATTCAACAGTGTGCGGATAAACATTTTTTGATGTTCACGTCCAAACGACTCGATAATTTGAGCCGAAATTTTGAGACAAGGTAAATATACCATTCCTCAATATTTTGGCGCTTAAATTTCATATGTATTCGGACTTTGATTTTTTGACACTCTGTTCAAATCGAGATAGTCCCTTTAAGCTCCTTTAAATGTGTGTCTTTGGAAAAATATTTGTTAGTTTAAAAAAGGTTACGTCTGTAAAGAAAGTTTTTAATTTGGGTGTGGCACTTCAACTAGAAATTGAACTAAAATTTAAGCAATCCAAGTTCCACCAAATCTTTCCAAACAATAGTTTTAATAGTACAGAGCATGGCTCATTCCCCGATCACAATGATACGTCATCAGATCAACATTACAATATTTTGACCCAAAGGAAAGAGGTTTGGCGCCTTCAAGGATCAGATTTCAAACTGATTTTTTGATCAAAATCTTTTCTTTAATTGAACAAGAACAGAAACAGAGCACAGAAACTATTCTTACCTAGGAATTAGCACTCACTTATAAAACACACCGTCGCATTCCATATAATATGCTGATACCTAAGAATTAGCACTCGGTTCTAAAACACACCGTCACATCTCCAAAATGCTGATACCATTAGATCTTAACTTATAAGCTCGTCGTATACTGAAAAAAAACTTATGGTATTTATGATGATGATAAAATGACAATGCTTAAAATGTTCTTTGTTTGACATATGGCAAAGTCAGTAGAACGTGTTAGGAATTTACCGTAAAATTCCTAAAGGTGTTAACACAGTAAAGCCGTCCATAGTAATATGTATTTATGGGACAATGTCTTTTTTTCACGACACTGTCCGCGCCAAAATGTATTTAAATTGATTATTAAACATTAATTAAGAAAACAGAATCAAAATATTAACGGACATTCAAGGATTTTAGCGAGAATTATCTGTGGTGCTGGCTAGTTTAAACGATACAGTCTGGAAAGGATGGCAAATATTTTCAATTCATCATATCTTTGTATAATATACAGAACTAGGCCAATGTAAAAGAAGCGAAACCTTCTGCCACAGCTCATTTGGCCTTTACGCTTCCGGAAGTGAAATGAAATGAAATGGGGTTTAACAACCCACTCTTTTGCACCCAACCTGGGCTAATGGAAAACGGGCATATGCCACACAGTGTGCTATGAGGGACATTTTGCTCGGGCAGCAGCGCTACGGCCTGCCAAGGTATCTTTTACGTGCAGGTCAGTGTGTGCACGGGACCTCGGTTTTTCGTCCATCCGAACGACTAGGCAACTGTCCTTGTCAGGTCCTCCCTTCTGCATCACTGAAACGTGGAAACCACGCCGGGAAATCGAGATGAACTTTCTCGGTCAATGCAGGGATCGAACAACCGACCCCCCCCCCCGGCTAGCGAGCCAGCGCCTTACCCACTTAACCACGTGATCCCTCTTTCACGCTTTCTACATAGCATCTTACACAGAGCACTAACTATGATATGCAAATGTATAGATATCGAGTGATTTATTAACATACGGAAACGAGGCCAAGATCAACCTGACAAACTGTAAGCCAGCACACGATAAGAAGAAATCAACCTGGCACACTATAAGAAATTTACTTACCTTGAAAAATAATCAAATTTAGGTGGTAGAAAACTATAATATTATCATGATTACGACGAGGGGGGGGAGGTATGCAATGTCAAAATACGGATCATAATACGAAATTCCAGTTATGGTGGTACATATCCGTGAAAAGCGCGTTCGTGTACACTCATTCATCTCGTAAGTACATGTAGATTCACTATTTTTGGGGCACGATGTTTATACCTTTAAATGCATTAGAGTTAATTAGCCTGTGTTAAAATTGAAAGAGAGGGTGCGGCGGTGGTGGCGAGGGTTTAAAATGTCAAAATAGGGATCTTAATACGAAATTCCAGTTATCGTGTCGACATCGCTGGAAATTATGTTTCCATGTCTCTTTCAATCTATCAGTTATTTTCTGGCACATTCATAATTACGGACTTTAGAGAAAGAAAATTCCTCGTTATTTTTTCGAACGAACGTGTCGCTGTCCGACAGTATCCTAGTTATTAAATCTAGACTATACTTTCAACTTATGTTATTTGTCGAAGGCTCGGATTAGCCATACCAATCGCAAACCTCTTGGTATATTATATCGAATCGAAACCTTTTGGATTATGACCCCTGATTGTACCCCCTTTTGAGCTTGTATACACTCAGAGGTCAGAATTTTTACCCAATTTAGATGAAACTTTAAATGCATGTTTATAACCCACATAATATTTCAGTTCCTTTCTATATCCGCGCAAATCGGATTGTAACTTCCTGGATTTTGATCTCTGATTGGACGAAAAATCACGTTTTAGCTTGTGGCCCCTTTGGAGTTACAATTTTTCTGTGATTTAAAAGAACTTTCGATTATTACCATTATACCGTAATGATGGTTGAGTTCGAATTTCGTGAAAACCGGGCCAAAACTGCCCAACAAAATGGCCGCCCCTCGTATGCAAACATTGTAAATGCATGGTATATCAAGGTTGTGCATCCTCTAGGGATCACAATTTGCATCCAATTTTGACGAAACATGAAATGCATGCAAATATCTGATTGTAACTTCATGGATTATGACCCGTAACTGTTTGTGGTCCCGCTAGGTCACAATTTTAATCCGATTTAAAAAGAAAATCGTTCGAATAAATTACTGTTATATCCAAATGACTGTTGTGTGCGAATTTGGGACCGTCACTGCTGAAAAAAACGGCCGCAAATATCTGATTGTAACTTCATGGATTATGACCCGTAACTGTTTGTGGTCCCGCTAGGTCACAATTTTAATCCGATTTAAAAAGAAAATCGTTCGAATAAATTACTGTTATATCCAAATGACTGTTGTGTGCGAATTTGGGACCGTCACTGCTGAAAAAAACGGCCGCTCGTATGTACGCAAACAGTGTAAGAGTATGATCAGTGGCGGATCCAGGATTTTTTTGAGGGGGTGACAACCTCGAGTTTTGTCTCACCTACCGCAGAGCGATGGGTGCCACAAGTACGCACCGAGTGCCGTAGGCGCAAGCAGTTGAAGGGGGTATTGGGGGGGGGAGTTCTTCCCCCAGAAAATTTTGAAAAATTATCATCGATTTCCTCGTATCTGAGCCATAACGAACAATGATTTCTGTTCGTCGACAATGTTTCATTTCGTTGACGATTTTCAAAATTTGAAGAATAAATTTCGAAATATTTTAGGACTTCGAATTTTGCCTAATGGTTTGGATTGTTCGTACTTGGTTTTATTTTATTTATATATGTTGATTATTGTGAAATTTTGCGTACATCAAAGGTAGTGCGGACTGTACGTACAAAGAAGTTGTCACATTCACAGAAAAGTTGTCAACGCCTTTTATAAGAAACAGCAAGTTATATATCTAGATTATGAACCTAATAATGAACAAACTGTTTGAATGTTATCGAATATTTCCAAATGTACAGTCAATTTTCTTCGCCAATGACATCAGTCCTATCAATACCATCGTAAATTAATGTATAATTTATGCATCTGCCTGACAAAAGTGTTGATGCCTTCATCCGGCAAGGAAATACATCGATGAATTTCCTGCAAATGTCCTAAGAGATCAGCCGCGGTTTACGAAGCTAATTTCTGCGGCTAGTAACATAGATTCTGATTGTGTTTCTGATAAGATGCGCACCATGTGCTATCTAGTATATATGCGACCATGCGTGTGCATGCACCAGTGGAAGCTTGTAGGGCCCGGGATTTCTATAAACCGGTCGGGGGGGGGGGGGGGTGACTAGTAACCCTAGTCACCCCCTGGATCCACCCCTGATGATATATCAAGGTTGTGGATCGTCTAGAGGTCAAAATTAAATATACCATCGTTACAACTCGATGATGATGGGTTCAGAACTGCCCGGCGAAATGACCGCTCTTTGAGCGCAACTAATGTAAAAGTATGTAGTACCAGGGTTGGACCCTTTAGAGGTCATAATTTTATCTGATTATGATGAAACTTGAAATCTAGATCTTGGGCCCTTCTGTTATTTGTGAATATCGGACCGTAATGTCCTGGATTATGGTCGCTGATTGTACGACAAGTTGCATTTATTTTAGCTTCTTCTCAATCCATATCTTACAAAATGGGTGCTAATTCTTATTACTTAAAGCTGCCTTTGTGCGTTTTGTGTGGCGCATATTGTCAGCGACTCCGGCTTCTGTTCTGTTGTTCAACACGGTAGCATCATTACGGCATCATTCTGTTGAAGCCTCCATTAAAATATTATATTATATAGCATAGGATTCGTCTCATCTTATCTCATAACGGGAAAATGACAAAAAATTTCTCAAAATAAATATGTAATAATAAGCAGCAGCTTAATTGGTAGTTGAATAGCTGTGCTCTTCGCCCACTCTTATGAACAAACAATGTCATGTTATTAAAGTAAATGGGACATAATAATTTGAGCCTTTTTCAGTTCTTAAAATTGTTACCTACACAACAGCAGGCGTCTCGCTGTCTGTTGGAATCAAATTCTTCATTTTACAAAACTGGCGTCTGATAAAAGCTACAAATTTAGCTATAATTACATACATATTGATATACCCGAAGTCATAGATATAACAGGGGAAATAAGTACAAGGCAAGGTCAACTAAAGAAATGAGATGAAATGAAATTAAACGTCCTACTGTTCTGGTCGGAAATGGGCTAACGAAGACGGGCACACGCATACAGTGGGCTATGGAAATTTTGCTCGGGCAGCGACACTACGGCCTACTCTTTTATCGAATTCCAAATGTCAAGGGATCTTTTACGAGCCCATCAATGTGTACACGGGACCCCGATTTTCGTCCCATCCGAACAACTAGACAGCTGTCCTTGCCAGGCCCCCCCGTCATGCATCACTGACAAGGGGGGATCACGCCGGAAAATCTTTTCGGCCAATGCAGGGATCGAACGCCGGACCTCCGTGAGGTCAAATAAAATCACACGGCTAAAGACATAAATTTGTCATCCATCGCGAAATGAAATAAGCTTTATCTGCCCACTGTTTTGCTTCTCTTGGCTAATGAAGACGGGCATATCCAATACACTATGTGCTGTGAGTGAAAGTTTGCCCGGGCAGCGGCACTGCCGTCAGGATTAGTCGAAATTCTTTTTCGATTGCTGCCTTGAATTCAAAATTACTACTATTGGTTTTTCGTTGTTTTTAGAGATAAGTGTTTGTGAACCAAATTTGTTATAACACACTTGAATATATAATATTTTGATTCATAATTTTACTAGTATGTAATGCATTTAATTTTTACTTATTTCACTTAAATTGTTTTTTTATAAAGGTGCTTTTCTTAATGTGCAAACAATATCCCCCTTTTCTTCAGTTGCTTCCCGTGTTTTATTTTGAATTAGTGAGTGAAGCCTATAGGCCTAACTATTAAAGATTTAACGTCCAATACATTAAATATGATATTATGGACAAGTTGCTTTAATTAAATTCTTTACACTTAAAGGGTTGACAATTGGTAAAAACACAAAATAAAAAAGTCCTTTCATATTAAAAAGTCACATTAAAACACACTTATAAAATTACTGTCGTGAGAAGAGAGGGTGGTTCATCTTCTCTTTTAGATCATAACAAAACAAGTTAAAATAGGAGATCCAGCTCCTGGGTGACTGATATTTGGCTTCATAACTGCTGATACAAAAAAATCGGGGTGGGCGGGAACGTTTATCCAATCAGTTGATCGTATATGCACGTTTGTTGTTTGTGGTGTGCATCCTCTCCATTGATTTGTCCTGTGAAATTGTTTGTGTGTGGTGCGGTCCACCGGCGGCACCTACATTTTCACAAGGCAATCGTGTTGGTCCTGGTTTCGTCTCTAATATTCGGACTTCACTATTTACACTTCTTGTTGTAACTCTTACACGGACTTCACGTTGTGTATTTTCAAATAATTAAAACCCTGAGAACCCGTGTTCTTATAAAGATAAATTCCATGAGATCTATTATACTGTATACAGATTATAATCTATGACCCTTTTACTCGGATCTGATAACTACTCAATAGACCCCGATATTACTTCAGTCTCCTGACTATTTTTCCCTTCAAAATTCGGGTTTCGCTTTATGACTCTTTTGTCTAGGTGATTTAGTTTAGTACCTTTAGTATTTGTATGCATATCATATCAGGAGGAATTTAATTCAAAGTATAATATTTCAAAAATGAATTTATTTAACAATGGAAGACACAATATTATAACAAAACAATGATTTAATTCTAATATCAATTTCTATATTCCAGATTCTTCTAATTGTGCTGTTAGTTCGTATTCATTCGCAGGTAGCCACTTTTCATTTGGTTGAAAGGAAGCTTTTATTCTCTGGAAGGAAATAAATATTGCTTTTAATCAATTAATAAAGTAATTACTATTATGTGAGAGGCCCACCATACCATGCGCAATTAAACGAATTATGTAAAGATACATTATGTTATGGGACATCAAATAAAGAGTTGGTAGTTCTTACTATACCAGTTATAAACTAGATAATGTAAAAAGAACTTGCTGTATATTTCAGTCAAATTGATCCACACTGAACCGCGAATTTATCGATTAAATTTTGAGCCTAGTCTCGATCATCATTACTAGAGTCAGTTCGATAAAATATAAAGTCTCGATTATCCAGTTTTTCATTCAATTTTTAATGAGTGTTGAGCAGCATTTTGGATTCTAATCCAGTAAATATTATAGGCTAGCGATGACATCGAGGGTTGATTACGGCCTGGATAAGTAAATTAATGTCTAATTAATAATTGAGATAACATTTCAGGCCTGAGGGAAGACATGCGATTGGAATATTTAGATCTTGCATAATGTATGTTTAATAGTTGCAGTAAAACAGACAAATAAGTATTGTTCTTTTATTATCCGGGATCTTATTTCAGAGGAAATCTGTAGTAAGTTCATCAGAACAACTATTTAAAAGACCATAAACTCAGTTAATAAAGGTCGTGGTCATTGTTTTACTTCATTTTTATACTTAATTATGTGGTAGTTAGAATTCAATATAAGGCAGTAGCGCCGATGTCCTGGCAAAATTTCCCCTCATAGCACATTGTATGCCCGTCGGAGCAGAACAGTATAACGTTAAAAAAACCCACCATTTCATTTTCTCTCTTGAGTCCACAAAATTTGTATTCTATACATTTCACTTAAAACGCATTAAAGATGCTAAATTTACCTTTTGCAGATCTTTATTTTGGCTCCAAAAATTTTATAAACGGTTATTTTGACATTTATTCACATGCCCTACCTAAAATCAACTCTCTAGAAATTCGGATGGCAGAGATATAAACAGATTAAAACACCGTCGTCATCTAATGGCTAAGCCAGGCTAAGTCTCGAATAACAAGTACCATATTACGATACTAAATAGTCTATGCCGTATTTCGTCAAAACTTCTTTCAGAATAAATTAATATGAATGAATATTCATTCATTTTTACAATATCTTGAATTTTACATTATCTTTAGAAAGATAAAAACAAAAAGAAACCTACCTCTCTCAGGGGACCTTTTCGCGAAAACACTTCTTTCACTAACCAAATAGGTATAGGTAACGCCGAAGCAATTGCAAGAAACCATCCGATGCCTATTGCATAAGCGGGGTAATGATATTCACCATAAGATGGAGGTTTATATGTGGCTAAAGTGAAAACAAGGATTATCTGAAATAAACAAAATATATCCCACTTTATATTTCTAGTGGGCTACGGTAAGATTCTATTTTCTGTTTTGGGTATTAAAATTAATGAAATGAGGTTTTGTTATTATTTGCAAGTTTTTGTGAATATTTAGACAGAAGGTTCGAGGATGTTTCTTACTTCAATGCTTGATATTATATATTTATCTCACATGTAAATACAGGTCATTATTTCCTTTCGTTTTTTTTCATACTTTCAATGGCCTACACTACATGATGATTTGACAAATTGTACTAGAAGGCCATGTCAGTTGGCTCGACAACAGTAACCAACTTCCAGAAATGGTTGGTGACAGGAACTGTCAATGGGAAAGTTGTAAAATAGTGCAAAGGTACCTAATTAGCCTAAATCTACGCACCTTTCGTAGAACTTTCGGTTAACCGCGATAGACATGTATAGTATTACACGGATACGAACAAACAATGCTGGGAAAACTCGGATAAATTTCTCGACCAACACAATCATCAATCGGACCCCTGGGGTCTATTTCACAAAATTTTAACTAAGATAAGATCTGAATTTTAGTTATTTGATTGGACACTGTTAGATTGATTTTAGTTCTTAGCCAATCAAAATTGAAGTATCTGCTAAAATTTGGATTTTATCTTTAGTTAAAATTTCGTGAAACAGGGCCCAGACCTCAGAATTATCCAGCATTACACTTTATTGTAAATCTTAATTTACAGCCTTTCAAGAAGTTAAGGCCCGCCAACCAAGTAAATCTTGCGCACATAATTTGTGCCAGTGCCTATATAATTTGTTCATTATATTAATAAACGCCCTGGAGTTTGTATTGTGCTACTGAAATGGTATGACAACGTCGCGATCCTTTCTGAAAAAAGTAAATGAAACCACGAAGGATTTGCGTTACTTCATTATGAATGAGTTTTGATGTAGAAATAACTCAAGATAATCTACTGTAAACAGGTGAAGGTAATATACTTACGCTTAATATAATTGGGTTGACAAAGCGCCAAATATATTTGAGTAGTACAGTTGGGCGTTTTCCTAACATCATTTCTAAATCACCAAAATATCTATCAGCTCCTGGAAAGGTATTCCAATTCATGATTTAGTGTCTGTCCCATACCCAACCCACTCCCAAATTTATTCGCGCAAAATCCGATCATATTTTGGTAAATAAAACTGTTTAATTGTGTGTTAAAAATCCTTAAAATCATCTTCCTTACTTAACTCATTATACTCTAGTAGGAATTGTTCAATTGTTTCTTACTTCTGATTTAATAGTTTACAATTTCAACAATTGATATTATATATGTATATCACCTGTAAATACTGATTTATATTTCGTTTCGTATTTTTATATTTTCGATAACCTACAGTACATGATGATCTGACAAGTTGTACCCGAAGGCTGTGTCAGGGGGCGTACCAATCTGAACATCTGAGGCACGCTACCAGCTACCATTTTATTTTCGTACGTTGAGCCATAAAAAAACGAAACGAAATAGTATCTGTGTTTTAATCAGACTGGCTCAACGCGTTCTATGTGTCTAAATGAACGGCTAATTTGTGTATATATAAAGTACTAAACCGATTCTTGTTTTTAATGTCGTGTACTCCAAAAAAAAAACCAGCATAAAGACGCTTTATAACTTACCGTATATCCACCCTATTATAATGCTCTCTAAAATAGTAATTATGTGAAGTGTAATTGCTGCAAAATACCAGTCTACAAGTTGAAAGACATAAATGCCCGCCTAAAAGAATAAAATATAATCTACATATACTATTAATCGAGGACATGCACCTTTGTTGTTATTTATTTTTGTAAGTATTCTATATTGTACATTAGGAATAATAAATAAAGTCAGACACACACAAAAGTGTTAAACGGTTTCGTATAGAAGGGGCATAACTCCAGTAGGATATGACTCTTTCACTATTAACTGTCATTTATCATATTTTTTAAAATGGGTATAAATCTTATATTATTGGTATTGATATCAATATAGGTATAAAGTCTATATACATTTAGTGGGAAAACGGATGATAATTACAAGGTTTCGTAATAAAGGGGCTTCACCCCAAAAGTTGGCTTTTCTCTTATACAGCTGATAGCAAAAACTACGCAAATATCAGGAGCTCAGAATGTCTTAAAGTAGCTAAGTCTCTAACTCAATATCATCGAAAGTCTTCGACGTTGAAAACACAAATTATTTGTCAATTTAAATCAACATTGGCGGTGTGGTCTTACCCGGAAAAGATGGGCTTCTGATATTCAATATTTAAGACGAAATAATTGTTTTACCATGGTACACGAATACCATACGGCGTTTCGGGCCCAAAGAACAAGGCTAGGTATACTCCACATAACATTACATCTCAAACGGTGAGCATGCGTAATAAATACTATGTAGACTGGAATAACAAGACGCTATATATATTGTGATTCAATTGAGACTGCTGGTGTACTTCGCCAAGCATAACTGATTTGCTATTAGAGTAAACGATTGAATGTAGATCAGTTTATATACATTCATATTGAATTATTATATGGCTTGTGACCCATTTGTGTCAATTTCTAGGCCTCAAATATTAGCGATTTAGCGCCTTTAACAAAGGGGAATAATTCCGGGGATCAATAATGTTCAACATCTGATAATTCGACAACCCATACAGATGATTCGTAAAAAGAGCGTAAAGATAAAACGTAATGCTAAAAATGGCTAAGCTCTTCTTTTGGATGTTAAAATAGATCTGATGCTTAAAAATGTTCTTTCAAAAAAACAAAACGGAAGTTTGTTTGTTTACTAATTTGAATTTCCTTTTTGACTTACCGTTTCGACAGCATGACACACATCGATATTTATTTATGGGCGTAAATATTCAAAGAGGACAAATCAACATGGAATAGCAATCAAATCGAGAATTTTATTTTTATGGAAATTAAGATAGTTAAGCCATTTAAAATGTCTTACCTGAGTAGCATAAATTAAAGTTATGAGAAACATGATGAAACAGGTAACAGCAGTGATGATCATTCGTATCTTATCAGTTGCGTTTGGTATTAAATCCACTATAGTTGTAATAACCACTTCCACATTAACAAACTATTTTATAGAAAAATATAGAAAAACAATTATATTTTTCATTAACAAATACATTTACAAACTACTTACATAAAAAACTATTTCTAACAGAACATGTTTCTTTTCACATTTAAAAATGTATTCCACATTAACAAACTAATTTACAAAACAAAACTATAATATATAAAAACAGATTTCTTTAAAATAGAGTATTTTCCTTCAAGTTCAAGTATAATTAGGTAAGACATAGTACCACAAAAGCTCATATTGAACTCATTAGAGTGGTTTGTCAAACAAAATCGGATAAATTAAATCCTTGTCTAAAATTGGTTTTAGAATTATAAAATAACTTAAGTATCAAGATAATATTACCATCGTGTCTAAGGCCACCAATAGCAGCATCAAGAAGAAAAGAACTGCCCATAACTGTGGTAAAGGAAGTTGACTCAGAGCTTCTGGATAAGCAATGAAAGCCAACCCAGGTCCTTAAAATATATCCATTTAAAGAGTTCAATGCGAGAAATACTATTTTATCATTATCCACATACAAATATCATTAAACATCGGCTTTTGAAATAGATATTGAAAAGTAATAAAATTTAAATAAAATCACCAAATCTATTAATTATTTGTAATATAAAAATTACCTGTTCTAATAATATCGACGATTTCCAGCCCAGTTTCATATGACATAAAACCCAGCACAGAAAATACAACAAATCCAGCCAATATACTTGTACCTTCACCAATCAAACAATATATAACAGTATCTCTGAAAAATATCAAAAGAATGGATTGGCATTCTGACCCCTCCGCACATCATTATCATCGCATGTTGCGTTTTGGGGGAAATGAAGCATAAACATTCTTGTGTGTTTTAATTTTGTTATTTTTTGTTTTGAAGCAATGAAGCATAAACATTGTAGTGTTTTTTTTCGTTTTGTTTTGGGGAAATGAAGCATAGTTTCGATAATTCTTTTCCAAAGAGTGTGTGTAGCATCGAGTGGCGTCACAGCATGTCAATGAGATGAGGAAATTACCAAGAACAGAGTTACGCACTTAGTGTAGATGACTCGGTATAAATATGGTCAGAATACTTGATTATAAATAGTGAGAGAGGAAAAGATGAAGTTTACCGCTAACCCGAGACAAACTAGGTCATTTCGGGAATAGCACATGTACTGTGTGCTTACCAGAGGTATGAAAGCGGATGACCCAGAGAAAACCTACCAGATTGGGCCAGCCTGGAAGCAAAACTACGAAACCATTATTCAATAACATACCTTATGATCTAAAGCATCCCAACCTTCGAAACTGTATAAAACGTGAAATCATTGGGAGTAGGGGTAGTTAATTTCCTATAAGTCTAGCAATCCAGCCTATAAGTCTAGCAATGCCATTCAATCATTATATGCTTAATTACTCCATCCTTACTTCAAAAACCATGCTTAGAACTCAAATTCTACCTTTTTGTATCATTACTTACCTCAAGATATTATTGTTGAATTTATTGTAACTGGCCATTGTTATAAATCCTCCCCATCCCATTCCCACCGAGAAGAACAACTGCAGTAAAGCTTCAGTCCACATCTAAAATTTGAAGTTTAATATCGTCATTTAAACATAATTATGCAAGAGCTAAATATATATATTGCAGGTCTTTCATTAGGCCTGAAATGTTATCCAAATTATTAATTAAACATTGATTAACTTAACCAGACCTTAATCAACAGTTGATGGCATTGCTAGCCTGTGATGTTTATTGGATTACGTTCCGATTTCCATACAACTAGCATAGCAAAAATTATCAACCCTTTATCTAAAACTTACATAATGCGCCTTTAGATTTAAAGAAGGATTAAAATTCTACGGGTTGTTTTTCACATCATTTTCCAATCTAAGACAAGTTTTTAGATCAACCTATCACGATACCATTAATGCTCTCTTAGCTTGGAATCGAAATTATTTGCGTTGGGACTGAAATCGTAATTCTAAGTTCTAAAAACAGGGCACGAATTGTTATTTAAATATTGAAGTCCACGAATTGTAGGCACGTGAGATGGTACTTTAAACAGATGAAAGATCAGTTATTGTTACTAATGGAAACATGGACTAGATGTATTTACATTTTATTGGATAAAGAAATGGTACCAAAATGCGGTGTTATTGTTCTTGAAGCGACGCTCTTCGAAAACAGTCGAACGCTCCGCTATCGATACGAAACTTGGCGTGTTAGTTCCTTGTACCATATCACCCCGATGGACAGACTTCGATTTTAAATATGACATCAGATTCTAAGATGGCTGTCATGACGTCATACTCGGTGCCTGGTCAATAATACGCTAGAACTTCTTTTACCAAATAGCTGTACGTATATTAAATATGTTTAACCATACCTGCAGATCAGCGAGTTTAGAGAAATCTGGAATGAGGTAGAACTCTATACCTTTCATTGCGCCGGGAAGTGTAACGGCTCTTACAAACAGGACAACTATTAAAACGTAGGGAAAAGTTGCCGTAACGTACACAACCTAAAGTTAGAATAGAAAGACATGTATTATAATGATTAAAAAAACATCATTGTTTGGACATTGGTCCAAATTGGTCAGATTTTAACGATAGTGATTAGTATTGGTGGTATTTTGTATATTGGGTAGTATTGAGTCAATCATCTCGCCATTTTAAGGCTGCATAGTGCTATACACCCCCACCCCCCCACACACACACAAAGTTTGAAAACAATATGTCCTCTTACAGGCAGGACACCCCAATGGAGGTTCTATTTTGTCCGTTTGTGTACCAAGTAAGGAACTTGGTTTGAAAACTCCGAAGTTCAGAAACACCCATTTCCCCATCGGTTACCCGTGTGGACTATATCATAATTTGTAAATAAAATAAAGTAAGGCATTTTACCTTTCCAACTGATTTGACGCCCTTTACTATACAAAGAAATATGATGACCCATGCGGCAACCAAGGCTAATACTAAATGCCATTGCATAGTTCCAAAATCAGATAATCCACTAGATATCACTAGTAGATTGTTACTAATAAAGAAAAGGAGAACCACATTAATGGTTAGCTTTAAATCTATATATATGCACGTGTGGTCGTCTTCCATTGGTTTTGATTTTGAGCGAAGAATTTGCCAGAAAATGGATAATGAAGGTACATATAATTGGTCAGACAAGAAAATATATGTTCTATAATATGACTTTCAACGACAAATTTGACAAACTATCATCGTGTGTTTTCTTGCAAAACCACGCAGGAGCGGATCTAGACTTCAAAGTGGCAGGGACTTGAGAAATTTCAGATTCACAAGCGTCGAATGTATAAGAAAAGCACACAACGGCAGGTCCGGTGGAAATTTTTTTGATATTTCGGGCCCCGGCCAAGCTAAATAAAACCCTGGATCTGCAGCTACCAACAATATCAACGTAGGTCAAGCTTTTGCTTAATTTGTCTTCAAATCGTTACCAGTCATAGTCCTTTACAGATGTTGCTCAACAAAGAATCGAGCATGCTAATTAAAGCTACAATTTCACATTTTTAAGATATAATTTTAAAATATATTAAAATAATGCCATAAAATAGATGATATCTTTAAGCAGTCCTACCATGTTAAAGAATAATCCTACAATTCACTATTGCCAGTTGAGAAATTGGCAAAATGTCATTTTCAACTTCAGATTCAAACGTTTGAAGATAGCTATTCTATGGGTTTTTTTTTTAGAAAAACAAGGGAGGTAATTGTGTTATTATTCCCCGTGTGAAAGATTTTTAAATGTGAGAAATAATCCCTATGATCGTATAATAGTGAGTTGACAACCTATTTAGAAATAATATTAGAAAATAAGAAATTCTCATTTAATATATATATATGAGCTGATAGTATTGACGTTCGACTAGGGGTTAGTGACTATAATAATGAAGTTTATTTCTAAACTTTTTAATTGAGTAAAAGGATGAGGAAAATAAGTTAACAAATTTGGCCGTTCGTTTTGGCATATCAAAAACCCAATCAACTTACTTCCAAAACTCTTCTGTGGCTGTGACCCTTTCAGAAATGTTTTTATCAGCGGTACTGAGCGGCACCATAGTTTCATTGCCATAACTGACGTAATATGTGTTATTACTGATAATTGTAGAATTTTCTTGTAATTTGTTCCTTACAAAGCAGTTCTCTGTGTTCCACCAATTGTCACATGTTGTCCATGGTAACGGTGACATGAAGGAATGGACAAAGTAGTACAAAATCCAAGAGAGGATCGTATTGTAGTAAAGACAGCACATACCCGCAACACTGCTCATAGCCACGCCTAGTCCTAAAATACATATTTGAGCAAGTGATTTAATACATTCAATAATATATAGACAAAGAAGAATATTCAATTTCGTTAAATACTTCTGGAGTGTCACGAAAGTATTCATCCTTGTATATGCTCAGATTATATACGAAAATATAAATATGCGACAACCCTTGTCGGCTGCCAGCGGTTTAACTGCTATTGACGTATGTTCCGTAGCCTGGCAATCTATCTTTATTTATAATGAAAATAAATGAAACAAACAACTGATAACAGGGGATGGGTAGCTAAAAACAATTCACCTCTAAACGCTGGACATATATCCCATAAATCGTAAGCACTTTTTCCAGAATACTGCCCAAGTGCCAATTCCATGAAAGTTAGAGGAAATCCTATCAGCACCATGAAAATGAAATACGGTATCAGGAAAACGGCTGAAATGAAAATTAACGCAATAAGAACACTTTCAGAATTAATGTTTTTATTCGGTAGTGGGATTTAGGCTTGGAATTAGTGGCTAGTGATCGGGACACCCGAAAACGAAACTCTTCAGTAAATTTATGACACCATAATGGCAATATAATTTCTTCTAAGTAGTCAATTTTGAGGATTAATCCGCTTCTACTTCCAAGCCCATAAATACATATCTTAGTATATACCGCCAGTAAATGAACAACATGCGTATTAAACCAATTACAGCATTACAAAATGACAAAGGAACATGGACGGGGCATGTGGACATGGCAGATTTAGAAGAAAGTCTTTTTAATAGGAAACCTAACCAGCTTTTTCGGGTGTCCCGATCACATATCTATACAAAATGTACTGTAGAACTTTGCCGCCCTCGACTAGATTTTATGGTATAGTTTTAGTATATGGTATAGGAAAATAAAATAGATTAAAAGAAAATGGCAAATAACGTACAAATATCAACATAAGCGGGTTGAAGTATCAAAGATACATTATGGGAGATTAGATAACGAGTTGGCAGTTCTCACTATAATAGTTATAAAAAACCCTACATAATTCAAAGGCAATTTGCTGAAAATTTCAGTCAAATTGATCCACTATGAACCGAGAAGTAAGCGGATAAAAGTTCCGCTTAGCCTCGAACATCATTACTGAAGTCGGTAACGCAAAACTAATAGTCTCAATTATCCATTTAATCGTTTATCACGAAGGAAAGTTTTTCACCAAATCGGACTATAACCCACAAATATCGCAGGCTAGCCTTGACATCGAGAGCTGATTATGGTCTCGATAAGTTGATAAATGTCTAATTAATAGTTTTTATAACATTTCAGGCCTAAAGAAAGACATACAATAGGCAGATTTTGCTTTTGCATAATGTATGTTTAACTTAATCTTTTACCTCCGCCATTTTTAGCACATAAGTATGGGAACCTCCATATATGACCGAGCCCAACGCCATATCCTATGAGCGAAAGCAAAAATTCAAAACTTCTTCCCCAATGAACTCTTTCTGGCTTCCCGATGATCTTGGCACTTGTTATGTCCATTGCTTTAATACCATTCTCATGATTTTCTTGAGCTAGCAAACCGTTTTGAACATCTGTTTCAAAGTCTTTTTCTTGTTGCACGTCCATTTCAACCGCAATGGTGTCTATTTAAATATAAAAATACAAAACAAAAAGATAAAACTTTAGTGAACTATAATTAATGTCTGTGCGTATGGTCATTTACGCCTTTTTCGCATGATAGTAGGACGTTTAACCCAATTCCATTTCAATTCCTTAGTCAAATGCATCAGTAGGCTAACATTCATTTTACTCAATTAAATTTAATAACATTATTACAACCCTCAATTTGTTTTTATTGAATACAGATAAGATCGTCTGATTGTTTATATTCCATGACGTCCGCCACAATGTAGACTGGCCCAGTCTCTTCTATTTATTTTACATTTCGATTTATATAAAAGTATTAATTTTTAGTAAACCAACACTTTCGTTTCCATTTGTATAAAAAAAAAATTTGAGTAAACCTGTAACCAGCACCAGAGACTGGACAATTTGCGAGCTTCACAATAAAATGGGCGTTCCTGTCCTGTTTTACGTTGTTCCTTATTTGGAATGATTGACAGTTGTCAAGCAAGCCCCGAGTCACGTGACACGAATTTGTAAATGTAATGTCTAAAATAAATAAAGTTCGATATTTACCTTCATGAATCATGCGTCTCGAATGGAGTGCAAAGCAGTCATGCTGAAACCGTCTGTGGGCTGATGTCACGTTTTTGTTTCCATTCGCCATTCGGCTTCGCCCCGATACGCATGAACTGGCTTCGTTAAGTTGTTATAATGATGTCGTGTGTAATTATTTATGTTCATTCACCTCATCCCATACGTTGTATCCGTTCATTCGACAGATATTGTCCGTCAACAAAATTCTTAGATCGTTAAAGTATCACTAAATAATAATAACTGTTATCCAGAACAAACATCTCGCACCTACACCAGTTTGCCAGTGCAAATGCAGTAATCACGTGCACGACGTCACACGACCTACATAATGCAGATTGACCTACTAGATGAGAATGAAGCTCTATTTGCCCAGTCTCTAGAGATTACGTTTTTTTTTCGTTTTTTTTTTTTTTGAGAGGACTGGCCAATTTTTGGTGTGTGGAGAAGACTGGCCACCAGTCTAGTCACAATGCCATAATGGAGCCTAGAGAGTGACCTATCGTGTGAATAATGATTTATATAACATTTGAAGCCGTAAAAAGAAGGCCTATAAGCAGATTTAAATCCCCCGTAGTGCATCTTTAATAGTATTTTATGTAAGTATTTTGACTTATTCCTGGCGGATTTCGGTGTATAAGCACCATGTCAAAGTTGATAACTTTGCAAATAAGTGTACATATTGTTATCGGTATAATCGCCTATACCAATTTCCCACTATCACGATTCGTACTGAATCGATATGGCGGGGGGGGGGGGGGGTGTTATCGTGGATTAATCGTGGTGATCAGATCTTATATATTGCGGTCAATCGTTGCAATTATGTTGATCACATTGCAACATACCCGAACGTACAATTGTGTGCTCAAATTTTTCCAGCATTTGGTGCCCAAAATGGGGACAGCCCCCCCCCCCCCAGCCCGTACGCCTATGTCCGCGTCGCAACTATGTACCAATCGAATCTTGTTCAAGCATATCTAAACTAGGGCATTGGCAGTTGTCAACTTTCTCTTTAAGACGCATGCTAATGAATTTATAATAAGTTATAAACTATTAATAGCACATACCGGACATAAATCTGAATATTTTAAAATGTTCGGTAATGTGGGTATTTTAGAATTGTTCATATCGAATAGCACCCGAGCCTGAACAATCCATATATTAATGGACGGAGTTTTTCTAACACCACCGAAGAGACTGACAACGAGTCAGGAAGAACTTTATGAGAATGGATGGTGTCCTCCTAAAACATTTTTTAGAGAATACATACTTACAGTTGGCGTTCTTGGTTCCTTGGTAGATTCCTCTGTAGATTCCTAGATGACCGGATTTACTTTTCAGATTTCTTGGTTTCTAGATTCCTTGTTTTGTACAAGATATGAATTCCTCTTATGAATCCTTAACTTAAAAAGGATCTGGGCCTCTCTACCGTTTCTCCAGTTTCTTAGATCTGGATGTTTTATTACGATCATCGACTTGTACAAGAACGTGACTGCTGTGAACGTTCCTTGGTCTCTATAAGAATAGAATTCCACAGCAGATTCCTTGGTTTCTATACGATCTGAATATAATAAATCAAACCCCGATGTTAATAGATATTACTAGTTTTAGCTATTGCAGGCTCTTTAAATATCAAAAACCGGAGTTTTTAATTTTCCTGAATTTATTTCATTAGAAGGTCCTGATATTAAGCTAAATGTTTCACTGGGTGGACGATAATTGATGTTTTGAAAAAAGTTGTCATTCCCAAACTAGAACGTAATGACTGACACAACTTGGTCTAGATACATTTTGTTTAATACTTAATGAAGTAAACGCTCGGTTATTGCTAATATCATTCACGGGAGATAGACAATGCTTTTATCATGACCCGTAATTCTAATTACACCCCAACATTGGTAGCTATATGAACATCATGTGTTCTAGACAGCGATTGCATACCCCTCCTCTTTGACAACATCCATTTTATCCGTAGACAAACAGAAGTTAATTCGTCAAAAATAAGTTTGGAGCTAATTATGATAATCAACAGCCCCGTGGTTTGAATACAAAAAGTACGATAAAACATCTGCTTAAAAAGAAGTGGCATCGTTTGTTCTAGCATGCCACCCCGCAGGCACCACACCCGAAACTGGTCATAATTAAACGTAGCGAAACTTTGGACCCTCACTAAATGGCAATCTTATTCTGTATAAAGGGGTGTTTTTTCCTTGAATGGGTATATTGTTTAGGAAAGATAGATATATGCATGTATGCCAACTGCTTCTTAGTAGCAAGTATTTCCCCTCATCCAAATGAAAGAGGCAGATAACAATGTTGTTCAGCTTTTTATAGTCTCACCTACGTCATGATGATTTAACGTATTTGGCTGTTATAAAAACGTGACTATTTCGGATTTTGGTAATCGTTACAGATACTTATCAACGTTTACAGGGAGTTATTGAAGGGCATTTCTTTTATCGTACTACTTAATCTGATGCAACGATCATACGCTTTCTTTCTACGCGACAGTGATCAGAGCAGGCCTATAATAATATAAAGAGCAAGACAATGACTATAATATATCCTATATATTTGTCTTTAAAGCTGCAAGTCTATTTGTTAGGGCACCGATTCACACTATAAAACATTTCAAATTAAAGCATGATATTTGTTATAGTGAGATAAGTCCAATAGTTTGCTTTTAGTGTTAGTCGGAAATTACTTCTTGGAAAATTTATTCATGGCTGAGATGGGATGTTTAATGCGGTTCTTCCATATGACTATCCTATTAAAGTTCCAATAGCATATTTTCTAATAAAGTCAAAACATAATTATTTCTATTTCTTTTGCTCAAAATGTTGTCAACTCAATATTATACGATCATGGGCAAAATTTCATGGGGGTTAAAATGGTTGAGACAGGCTTATTGAGGAGATAGTAACTCAATTACCTCCCTTGTTTTCCCATTCCTCTCCATGGACGGCCATCTTCAAACGTTTGAATTTGAAGTTGAAAATGATATTTGTGCCAATTTCTCAACTGGCAATAGTGAATTATAGGATTAATAGGATTATTCTTTAACAAGGTAGGACTGTTTATAGGTACAATCTATTTTAGGGCTTTATTTTAATACATTTTAAAAATATAACCTAAAAATATGCTATTGGAACTTTAATAAGCTTTCCTAAGATGACCTAGTTTGTATCAAATGGACGTTACCCCCTCCCCCTCTCTCTATATATATTGACACGACGATAACAAACCAGTTTGGTCCAGTAAAAGTACACGATAGTATAAAGTATATCTCAGAGGCGGATCAAGGCTCTGATGAGCCCTTGGCAGCTCGACCAGCTGGGTTCTTCGCGGAACTGGTTTGCAGTAGTAAAAGTGAGACTGCTGTAAGAGAAACGAAATTTCCGAGAATGTATTGATGGAATGATATCAAACACTACAACTTAGTCAAACATTATCATGTCATTCGGCCAGTAACAATCATTTGATACCCAGAGGAGCAAAGCAATACCCAATTGTTGGATGAACTGAAAACAAACCTAATTTATTATTGCTTAAAAGAAGAGAAATATAATAATTCCCTTTCACATATATGAATAGGCTCTCACACATCCGAATTCACTTAAAATGTAAAACATCAAATTTAAAAAGGTCATCCAAAATTTTCTTGGGCCCAAGGCAACTGCTTAAACTGCCTATAGTTTAATCCGCCTCTGGTATATCTAAATTATTCATAGACACGTAAGACTTGGTACATGTAGAAACTTAATTGTTATGATGAAATAATTCAGAATGACAAACACAAATAAATATGTATATAAACTGTGAGGAATTATAAGTCCATGAGTACCCAATTACCAATAACAAATCCTAAGAGTACTAATTAATTTAAGAATAACATAGGTTGCGGCCCCGTGTAGCGGTTTGACATGGTACCCGTTTCTAGATATTCGAGTGAAACCACATCGGTCACGTAACTACGTTGTAATGGTTCCAAATTTTTAACAGTCGAAATTGGGTTT
Source organism: Patella depressa (assembly GCA_948474765.1). Classification (NCBI taxonomy): domain Eukaryota; kingdom Metazoa; phylum Mollusca; class Gastropoda; family Patellidae; genus Patella; species Patella depressa. The sequence continues at coordinate 52,098,764 of OX419719.1, read as the reverse complement.
ATTCAGTTGCTTATTTTTTTTCATGTGTGCATTAATTTCTGCAAGAGTATTATTCAATAAACCCTACATAACTTTTTATATCCAGTATGGTTTTATTATTTTTTTTTGTACCGAAAAACCAAATATCTATCCAATCGACGATACAAATTATGTGATGCGATTTTTTTTTTGGTGGGGGGAGGGTGGTATTGTTTGCAGTCTCTCTTGGTTGTCCACAGGTTTGGCTTTTCGGATGTGTTTGTGTGTATTGTAGTCCCCCTGCATTTTCTATTAAAGGATGTATAGCTATATTCTCTGTGACCTTAAAATAAACGAAAATGTAATACGAGGGTATGATATCACTAGAGGTCGGAGACTGTACACCGCAGTGGGCGATTACTGGTGGACATCGGGTGCAATTATTTGATTTCATAATTATTTGTTTCGGGTAACGTCTGTATAGTTTGTCCGGCGGGTTGTCCTATAATATTTCTTTGCATGTGATGCGGTTCTGCTGCATTTATGGTTATAGATCGCACTGTAACGTTACAAAACAATAGTTCACAGAATAGATTATGGCATGTTTGGTCACAGATCACTAATGACTTCCCTCATTGACTTTAATGTTAATTCTCGTCTCTCAGATCGGCTCCAACTTTTTCCAAAATGTTGGTTTGGTAAAGTGCATTCTGACAAAGATGGAGCAACATGTGACAAACTCTTGCTCAAAAGCATGTATGAGGTTCACCATAAAAAAACTTGGCATACACAAACTGGAAGTAAAGACAAATAGACATGCAATTGTCGGCCCAGCATTTCAACGTAACCAACCTAACAACTCTTGTATCCTTCCGCTTCAAATTCATGAATATTTTCAAACCCTTTTCTTCGATTCTACATCAAAAAGTCAACAAAAATCGCCATGCAGAAGAGGGAAAATGGGAAAGGAGAGAAGGATTAACATATCTTGCACCCTCGATGGTGTCGAAATATTTGCTGAGCTGTGTCCGTTTAAAGTATTGTTTTATTGCAATTGCCCCCCTTGTTCTGTAAATATGTATATGGACTAGTAATTATTTCGAGTCTGAGATATAAGTTTTTCCCTTAACTTTTTTCCTTCCGATTTTTGGTTGTATGGTCTTGAATTGGAGGAAAAGGATCAAATTTGCAATTTCATAGTAGTTTTGGGTAATGCTGATTATATTAAAGCGGAGGGATGGGCGGTGTAAAGTGTTTTTGTGCAGGGATATCATTGCGTCGGACGTGACATTTTGACTCCATTCAACATCAAATCCTCCTAGCGAAACATATATATACGACCAAACGTTCCAAAACCAACGGAAAGTAGAGCAAAAATCTATAGCCTGTGATCTTAAAGCAATTTAACACTATGACGCCAATGGACAGATAATTGCCAGTCTGAGACCATATTAAATGTTTGTGGCTTCTGCGTGTAATTACCGCCCGTGTTGTGCCCCTGAATAAATTAGTTCAACTGGAATTGTGTTTACACGATCATACTTTGTGTTAAGTTCAATCTGACCAAAACACAGACCCTATTTCGTTTCGTTTTTTATAGTTCAAAATTTCGTTTTACTTGTCTTTACTACACTAGGATCTGGAAGAGTTTTTATACCACCCGTGTTCTAAATTACGTGAGAGATTAGCCAATGAAACGATCTTCTATGGCGAGCTGTAGGCGTGTGGTGCACGGAACTGTGGGTAATCCACTAGAAACATCAATGCTGATTGGTTAATCAAATGTCTGACGTCATAGGACCAAAAATGTATAGCTAACCCTTTTCTTCGATACCAAGAAGCAGCAAAGATCGTCATGCATATAGGGTAAAAGGGAAAGGGGGTAAAGGCTTAAAATAATTTAGACCCTTGTTTCGGGGGTGGGGGATGAAGGAATTATTGGTAGCCTATGCTTTTCCCGCATAACCGTTTGTCCGAAGTTTCACTGATACCAATTTTGTGCAGGAAAGCTTCCCAGGATAATCTGCAACGCATTTCTTCCAAAATTTACATGCTCGGCCAATGGTGAACTAAGCTACGGTTCAGTGCCTGCTATTGTTGTATATTTGTCTGGAATCGGGATATTGAAATATATCGAATATTCAGTATTCCATCCTGGCATCGTAACTTTATTTACTATTAGTCTACCATTTTCATCAATGTACAGAGTATTTATGTTGTAAGAGCGACCATGGACAAAGAGTATAACCATGCGAAGTCAACTATGAGCAGAAATATTATCTCAGACGAGCTTCCGGGTGAGTTCACGTCAGATTGACGTTGACATCACTCCATGTTGGCTATCGTTTTATAAATATACTGTAATAATTTTAAAGTGAATACAAAGTACATATGTAAAAGAAATATTAGAATAATTTGTTTCTAGATACATTGTAATATGCGAATACAAAGTACAACTAAATAAATATATTTTTTGTTATAGATATATTGTAATAATTTTAAAGTGAATACAGAGTATAACTCAAAATATTACAATAAATTATAATAAGGGAGTACAAAGTATAACTAAAAAAAGTATTATTTTTTTCTAGATACATTGTAATAATTTTAAAGTGAATAAAGGGTACATTTTTTTTCTATATACAGTGAATATCCAGACTCTGTTTCGTTTTTGTTCATAGTTCAAATTTTCGTTTTACTTGTCTTCACATCACTAAGATCCGGAAGAGTTGATGTGAGGAACTAACCAATGAAACGGTTTGTTACAACGAGTTCTTGGCACGGAATTGAGGGTAAGAGTTTGGCGTCATAGGGTCAAAAGACCTCATATGATCCCAGTACAATTGTCAAAATCTTCATGTAGGGTAGACAATCGAAAGTATAAAAAACGAAACGAAATATAGATCTGTATTTTAATTACATGTAGATTTAACTAAAATAAATATATTAGTATGTTCTCTAGATAATTAGTATTAATTCTGAGCGAATATTTTAAACAAATCAACATAGTATGTTCGAGGAATTTCTTTCCATCATACTTTTATTATGAAAGTAAAAAAAAAACCTTCAATGTTTAGACATTTAAATTCAAAATTCAAACAATATACATCATAACATTAATCTATTACACAAAAAACGTGTAAAATGTGTAAATTTTATAGAATAGTTATAAAAACATAGCTATATTTTGACTCTTTCGGTCTAAATAGATAAGTAGGAGAAAGGGGAATGGGAATTAACATTTCCTAGACTAACATATGATAGGAAAACAGAGGAACAGTAGAATACCCACGAGGTAGAGCAGGTGGAATATTCCTTGTTAAGCACAAACCACCGATCTTATGATCTGAAGAGCATGTGTAGATAAGTCTACCCCCCACTGAATATCCATATTTCACGTATTACAAAAACAAACATACTGAAGTGTCCCATCGAAATCATGTTTCATATTATATTTCTCCTCTGCTGTTAAATTAACAAAATGGTGCCATTGATGTCCTGTTATTTTCATGAATATCTACAAGCAATGAATATGATATATATGTTTATATCCCTTTGATTGTTTGAGCATTGTTTTTGTTTATTCCATTACATCATCTCTGTTTCTGAAGTATCATAAGCCAACTTGTAATCTTTAGCAGGACCCCAGTTGGCATTAGGTTTAAAAGATGCTTTAATCTTCTGAAAATGCAGAAATATACATGTATAAAAGATTAGCCACTCAGTTAAGGCGCTAACAATACAGATGGTCCATAAATATATAATTAAAATTTCAAAACATAGTCTTGTCAGAAAATAAATATACGCCTTGCAACAACATTTCAATAGGGGGCAATAAAATCGACGGAGACACGGATAATAAATCCTTGAGACCTAATAAACAAGTCTGGTAAGTTTAAAATATTTTGACATTGTACACCGTTTAGCAGGTTTCGAAGACAGAGGCAATAACTCCGTAGCAATTTCCCTGGAACGTCTCCACGTTAGGTCTAGACATGCAATCCCAACAAGACTGTGATATTAACAGATGTATGCCTACCTGAGCTAAGGTTCCTTTCCGTTGCCTAATTTCTTTTCCAATCCATATAGGTATGGGTACAGCAGAGGATAGAGCTATAATCCAACCAATACCACTAGCGTATGGTGGAAATACATAATCTCCGTAGGTAGGTGGTTGATATCTAACTAATGTAGAAATCAGAACCAACTGAAACCAATTCAAATATAATTAGTATACATATTTGACAAACAAAATGAAGATAAAATCGAAGTCCAATATAAAACAGAAAACACCAAACCAATTAAGAGATGCCAATGGACCAGCTACAAGTCTCAAACACAAAACGTGGATTCGCGTGGTAGTGAAATATAATGCTACTTTAAAACTGCAATAGTCTTAAATGGATTTTTGAACTGCCTGTTCATAACGCCCTATATAATTTGTAACAGTAATTGATATTTTATCATGTGTAGTTTATACAGGTACAATCCCCATAGCCAAAGAAATATAGTATTTTTTAAAATATGAGCCCAGGTGGTTAGTGTGAACACTTGCGGCCAAGCAACTTTTTTTTTCAAAAAACAACATTTGCATAGGTATCTAAAAGGCAACACTCGTACAATAAAATGAATGAATTAGGAATTAACGTCATACTTTTCTGCATGAACCAAGCTAATGAAGACGGGCATACGCTATGCAGTGTGTTATGCATAAAAGTGTGACCAGACAGCAGTGGTCTCACCTATTGTTCGTCAAATTCAAACAGCGCCAAGTGCCCTTTTACGAACACCTCAACTTGTACATAGCCGGACGACGGGCTATGGGTATGATATTAGTCCGTTCGATAATTGACTAAAAATGTCTAGTGAAGTAACGTACAATTAATATAACTGGATTTACAAAACGCCATAGATATTTAAAAAGTACAGAAGGCCTCTTTCCCAACATCATTTGAAGGTCATCTAAATAGCGATCAGCTCCTGAAAAAAATTCGAGAGATGTCACTAACGAGAATGTATTTAAACAATTTTCTTATTTATCAAAAAAAAACCCCAAAAAACAAACCTCGATTACCAGGGATTCATTGACATATACAGTATATAATCGATGATAGATTGGACAAAAACCCTCCAAATGATCTTATGATTTTGGTCTTTCCAAAAAATTCGGTTGTAAATTGTCCCTTGGGAATGACTAATACTTATCTATTACTTACCATACATCCAGCCAATAACAATACTTTCTAATATAGTTATTAAAATAAGTGTTATAGCTGCCATGTACCAGTCTACTAATTGAAATATATAGATTCCAGCCTAAAATTTAAACATAAAATATATGCAGAACACATAAATGTCCTGAAATGAATTGAAATGGGGTTTAACATCCTACTGTTCTGCTCGAACTGGGCTTATGAAGACGGGCATACGCCATACAGTATGGTATGAAGGAAATTTTGCCCGGACAGTGGCACTATGGGCTACTCTTACATCGAAATCTATCTCTCAAGGGATATTTTACGTGCACGCGAATGTGTATACGGGACTTTGGAGTTTCGTCCCATCCGAACGACTAGACAACTGTGCTTGCCAAGCCCTCCACCTTGCATCACTGACAAGAGGAACCACGTCAGAATAAACTGGATGAACTTTCTCAGCCAAAAATACAGCGGAATGGTGTATTTACCTTGTTTCAAACATTCAGCTCAAAATATTGGGTTGTTAGAACGTGAACATCCAAAAAACACTTATCCGACACGTAATTCTTTTAAGATTTCGGGTCAACTTTTTCGTTGGGTGACCTGATAATCGATTCCTGAAGTGTTTGAAAACGTATCATGGAATCGAGTTAGTTGCCCGGTTCTAAGGTAGAGGATTTTAAGGGTCTTAACACAAAGTTAAGCAGTTTTATTCTCCTAAATATAATCGAGATTGGCCTTTTAATGTGAAATTAATGAATAACATCATGTATAATTACCTGGGTGGTATAAACCAATGTAAACAGGAACATAAAGAAACAGGTACCAGCTGTAACTATTAACCGTGCCCTAGATTTAATATTTGGTATTAAATCAGTTATAGTTGTTACACATACTTCAACACTTACAAACTGAAAGATAAAAGAAGCATTATATCAACATATTAAACAAGCGATTGCTATGTAAGAAACGCCCGAATTTTGCGAGAGATGGGCTGCAGAGAACAATCATTGCTCATAATCCAGGATTTTACACTCCAACATGACAAAAAGGAACAAGATCTTTGGGATATAAACATATATTATTTTAAGTTTCATTAAAATCGGATTAAAATTCTTCGTACGATCAGGGGTCATAATCCAGGACGTAGCAGTCCAATATGCGCGAATATTGACATTTATGTTAAGTTTTATCAAAATCGGGTCAAAGTTTTGACCACTATTTGCGAACCAGAAGCGGCCATTTAGTCGAACAGTTTCAGTCATATTTCAACAAATTCGAACATAACAGTTTCATCAAAATCGGATCAAAGTTGTGACCTCTAGAGTGTCCACAAGCTAAAAACGCGATTTTTCGTACAATCAGGGACATTACTTCATGAAGTTACGGTCCGATGCAAGCGAATATCGAAAGGAACAAAGATCCCTGAGAGAGAGTGAGAGAGAGAGAGAGAGAGAGAGAGAGAGAAAGAGCAAGAGAGAGAGGGGAGAGAAATGGGGTTTAACGTCCACTCGACACAAACTAGGCCATTTCGTGACTGACATATGGTTTAATTTTATTTCAATAATTCGCTTGCGCGTAGGGGTCTTTAGCAGTGGGAGGAAACCGGAGTGCCCACGAGGTTGAGACGGCGCCCCTATCTCCATGCCACATACGCTCACACCAGGGATCGAAACCACAGCCGCAAGCCAGCGGTGACTGGCCAGCTTTCTTCGAAGCGCGGCACTCTAGACCACTAGGTCATCCCACCCCCAAGATCCCTGAGAGAAAAGCCTATATTTCAAGTTTCGTCAAAATAGGATAAAAATTGTTTCCATACACTAATTGTGGAATGTGGAGGGACTTTAAGGATGCGTTATTCAACAGCTAAATATGCCTAGATGCACTGCAGGTGATTCTTCAGGCCTTAAATTTAATATTATGTAAATCATCAATTATACGTTTAATCACACGACAAGATCATAATCAATTCTCGATTTGAACTATATTAGAACGGTTCGGCTATTTAATGATTTAACTTATAATGGGGAATCGAGCATACGCCGCAAATATACAAGTACCGTGGCTGCGATAATACACAATCAATGCAAACATCTTGTCACAACTATAAACAGTTAAAACTTGGCTCAGAGTAAAGGGTATAATTAGAGATGGACTTTTTATAATATGAAAACTCAAAGTTAAAAAGAGGATTACCATTGAATCGATGGCTACAAACAGAAGCATGAGAAAGAAGAGAACTGCCCATAACTGTGGAAGCGGTAACTGACTCAATGCTTCGGGATAGGTAATAAACGCTAACCCCGGGCCTGTAAAAGAATTATAAATAATTAGAAAAATTCAAAAATGGCGGGGAGAGAGAGAGCGAGAGAGAGAGAGAGAGAGACTAGCATATGGTTCAATTTACTAGTGGGGGGGAACCGGATTACCCGAGGGGGTCGGACAAGCGACCCAACTCCATGTTTTAAGGTAGTGTCACGTATAGTATAGATACACACACCCTAGTTACTATTAAATGAACACACGTATGCCTTTTATGTCTTGGAAATTAAATACGGGTAACCTAGCCTAGTATGTCTTGTCTATGTGTTTTAGGAAAGTGTCAAACATAGATGAATATACCCCAAGTTCTATTTAAAGGAAAATACACATTTCGTGCTTTAGGAATTAAATAACTCGCCATATTTACTATTTACAGAAAAGGACTTCTGTTGTGTTTTAGGGAAGTGTCAAATCCAGATAAATATACCCCAAGCAGTATTGTGTTTATGAAAGAAACCATACCCTTTTTACTATAAATTTTAATAAAGGCAAAGTATGCGTTTTGTGTTTCAACTCAAGCAAGTGTCACATAAGCTTACCAATCTAATATTTAAAGGAAAGTACGCTTCTTGTGATTTAGAAAAGTGCTATATACACATAGAAGAAGTTACCCTAATCATTATTTAAAGAAACGGGCGCATTTTGTTATTTGAAAGTGCCACATATAAATAAACATACGCTATTCACTATCAAAGAAAGGCCATATTTATTATTGCCATTACTGAATGTTTATATCAATTTTAAATAATTAGAATACGAACAGGGCGTGGTGTACGTTGACCATTTAGAAATATTTTATTCGGCTTAATTGTTTAAAATTTAGTATTCAGTTTAATTAAAATATTCCCAAAATATCACCTATATAGAGACGTTTTGGATACATACATTTTTGTAATGGAATTGGTATTGTGAAAGTCTTAAAGGAACTAAATCTTTTTCCTTTGGCAGCAACGCATATAATACTGTAACATGAATGTATATAAACTGATTTACAGCTTCTGTTTTTACTGTAATTTCTAATCAGTAATGTTCGTCAACATACGCGAATGGTCCAACCTGAAGGTAGCACATCGGTAGTATTTTCCTGTGGGATATGGTAAGCCTCGTTAACCGAGTCACTTTATTACAAATAACACTATAGAAAGCATCTGCGCGCTTCGGGTGCCAATTTTAAAACTTTTATTTTTTCTTAAATATTAGATAAATCAGAAGCCTAACTTTTCATGAAAGATAAGAGCATTAATGTTGATTTAAATTAACCAAATAGTCATGATTGCATTGTCGAAGACGAGATATTATTGAGTAAGCGACGTACCCCCTTTAATTTATGAAACAGATTATTCGGACTGCCTAACTTCTTATATTATGAAAGCTAATCATTTACCTTTTAACAGATCGAGTAGCATAGCTTTTGAATAATATACTATTGTTGTTAAGTACATAATGATATGAAACCAGATATCACACTCGGTGTTACAATACTTTATGATATACAAAAACATGTATACTTTATACGATTAGAACTGCACAATAATATAAAAGTTTTAATGCTTGTGATTTAAGAGGGGGGATGGCCTAGTGGTCTAGAGTGCCGCGCTTCGACCTCTAGCTTGCCGTTCACCGCTGGCTTACGGCCGTGGTTTCGAGCCCTGGTGTGAGCGTATGTGGCATGGAGATAGGGGCGCCTTCTCAACCTCGTGGGTTTCTTCCCATTGCTAAAGACCCCTACGCGCAAGCGAATTATTGAAATAAAATTAAAAAAAAACACATGTTCGTACCGAAATGACCTAGTTTGTGTTGAGTGGACGTTAAACACCATTTCTTTCTCTCTCTTTATTGTGATTTTAGAGGTTTTACAAACACGTTTGGATCTATTATGCGTCCAATCCGTTCTTGAAAATCAGCGTATTATGTCTGCATTATTTGTGAGTACGTTTTTATTCTCCTTTATTTGGGTGAACGTTTTTACACGGTGTTCTTAGTTTGTCAGTGGCCCGTGATAAATACAGCTACGTGACAGGAAATGGAGTTCAACGACCACTCATTATAAAATGTTCATTTTTGTAAACGACATTGAATATTAGGATCCCATATTTTATTAGTAAGACGACAACATCAACAGTGATACAAATGGACCAACATCTAATTCTATGGCATTGAGTGTAGTCCCATAAATGTGGTCAGCTCTACTCTCATTATCAAACTTGAAGATTTTCTTACTGTGGGTGGAAGAATTCCCGAAACACAGCAGGCAAGTCTGGACCTCGATGGTGGAGGTAAAAAGGAGAAAATCCCGAATTTAGCCCAATAAAGACAACGAACTTGACAAGACTGTCAATTTCAATCTAGTTTTTTGAGAATGTGATTGAAATGCAGATTTATATTTCGTTTCGTTTTTTTTATACTTTCGATGGTCTACACTACATGAAGATCTGACAAGTTGTACTGGAAGATTGTTTCAGGTGCCGTACGAGCGACTTTAGACCCTATGACGCCATACATTGATTAATCAATCAGCGTTGACGTTTCAAGTGGTTACCCACATTACAGTTTCATTGGCTAATTCGACACTTCAACCAAGCTCCGGTAATATAAGAACTCTTCCGGATCCCACTGTAACTACAGCAAAGACAAGTAAAATGAAATTTTGAACTATAAAAAAAACGAAAGAGGAAATAGGATCTGTATTTTAATCAGATTGGGTTTTTGTAGGCTTGATTTTTATTTTGACGTGTTGTTCCCTTTAACCCATACACGGGAAAAATATGTTTACAAAATGAGTGCACAAAGTTGTACTAACCTGTTTTCACAATATCCGCGACATTTGAACCTGTTTTATGTGACATGAATCCCAGTACAGAAAACACAACAAAACCCGCATAGAAACTAGTTCCCTCTCCAACAATACAGTAAATAATAGAATCCCTATAAAATACAGAACAGTCCATTTTCAGTTAAACGACAAACTTGTAATTGTATTCAAACATGTATTCAGTTTTGTGTGAAAAAAATGTAAGCTACTTTCAATTACGGATGTCTGTTCATATTAAACCCATAGAAAAGGGATATTATTCCGTTGGTTTATTACGGACACTGGACATATTCTTATGTATTACTGACACAGAACATATTCTAATGTGCTGACACGGAACATGTTCTAATGTATTGCGGACACGGAACATACACGGAACATATTCTAATGTATTACTGACACGAGACATATTCTATTGTATTACTGACACGAAACATATTCTAATGTATTACTGACAGGGAATATATCCTGACGTATTACTGACGCAGAACGTATTCTATTGTATTACTGACATCGAAAAGAAACGGGTTTAATATATCCTGATTCCACCATCAAATCCTCCCAAGAGGAGACAGGAAGTTTTGAGAATATTTGGCAGCTGTTTATTACCTTAATATATTGTTATTAAATTTATTATAACTGGCCATGGTGGTGAAACCACCCCATCCGATTCCCATTGAATAGAAAATCTGCATCAGTGCCTGTATCCATACCTACAAAATAAGATGCTGAGGTACATTAACTAAAAACAACACGGAAGAAGCAATGTTATGCTAAGGTTTTTGTTGGGTTATCGTTAGTTTGTTGTTCGTTCCCTATAATGATTCGAGCGATAAACTCAGTCCACTTCCTTTCCTGCTGACGTCCATGCTGGTGCTGGGGTGATGGCTTAATAATGAAGCAAATGTTGATGGCACGGGATGCCGCTGGCGACATACATTAGAAATAGACACCACCCAAACATAATAAACTGCTTTTTGTCATAATAGTGCAAGATAAGCTTTATATAAATGTTTAAGATACCTGAATGTTAGCTAGTTTACTGAAATCCGGAATGATGTAGAATTTGATGCCATCTATTGCACCAGGTAGTGTAACAGCTCTAACCAGTATAATAGTAATAAATACATATGGTAAAGTTGCTGTCACATACACAACCTACAATAAAGAAGAGCTATGTTGACATCAATGCTACAATAACTATATATTCTATACCAAGAGCTCGATTACATAACTTTAGGTCAGCATCATCTCTACAAAAACTAAAACTTTAAAATAAATATCGCAAAAGCTTTATTGTGCATTAATTCAATCATACCCATAAAATTGTGCATCATGCAAATCTTAAAGGCGATTAAAGCAAAAAAAGATATTTTTATTTTTTTATTATTTAAACTTGATCTCTGAAGCTACATAGCAACGGCATTTAATTTTTTAAAAAAAAACGCAATAAAACACCCCCATGTTTAACCCCTAAAACGTTATCATTGGACTGCAATACTGGTAAGATATTAGTAGGTGATGTAAGCTGCCCAACAAACCTTTCCGACCGATTTCACTCCTTTTACTATACAGAGAAAAATCATCAACCATCCAACAACCAATGCCACAACCAGGTGCCATTGTATAGCACCGATGTCATCTAATCCTTCAGATATCCGCAACACATTGTGGCTGAACAAAAAGGTTCATGTCAGTACATGCATTAAAAGGGCATCAATGTGATATTACTATCTTCTGACTGATCGTTCTGGTATTTTTATTTTTTCTGGAACATCTGGTACAACTTCTCATTGATAAGGACTTCTTACAACTGACCATGTTGTAACAAAAAATGAGAAAAAAACCTAAAGGGGGGGGGGGTAATCCCTTTCAAGGGTCTCTAACACCGCCGTCAGACCGGGGTGGCGTTCTTAATGTGCTGCTCCGACGACGGAAAATATGATCTCAGAGCGAGTCAAGATCGCCATCAGCGTTGTAAAAGCGTAGTGGAAACGTTAAATATGCTGCTGTGGTCTCCATGGTCGCCAAGCATGTTCAAACAAGCGCCAAGGTTCTGCTATCTCACGTTTGGGACATTTGACATTTTCTAGCGGTGTGTACACGTTTGCCGGCGACCTTGTGTTTTTTTCTGTTCGCAGCGCAGCAATGTTTACGTCTATGCGTCTATGCCTGGCAGCATCGTAAAATTACATCCGTAGATTTTTATAGACTAGTACCCATCTTTAATACATATCCGCATTAGTTCTCAGCCTATTTTTGATTTTAAGCAAGAAAATAAAGCATAAAATATGGACGAGTTATTTGATTGGCTAAAAGAAGCAATACCTTAACACCAAAAGATAAAAAGCCAAACAACATACAACCCCCCCCCCCCCCCAAATTCCAAAATGTTTTATATATTCTAATATATTGATATGATTTCATTATACTTACTTCCAGAATTCTTCAGACGCAGTTGTATGTGTTAGAGAACTATTCGTGTCGTTTGTCGTGGAATCCACAGTTAGATTTATCTTATATTCATACGCTTGGTGAAGTCCATAAGTTTCATTTATTCCAGGTTGATGAATTGTATTCGTTTCGTTTAAAGTAGAATTTGCAGTTACGTAGGTTTGTATCAAACAGTTATCTGTATTCCACCAATTATCACAGGTCGTCCACGGTAAGGGTGACATGAAGGAATGAACCAGATAGTATAAAATCCAGGCAAGGATCATGTTGAAATACATACTGTTAATTCCAGAAAGAAAAGTTGCAGCCACACCCAGTCCTGAAATTAAAATTCAATTAAGTACATTTAACAGGGTATAGTGAGTGAACAGAATTTCGCGAATTTGAGCATTAAAATTTGTCACAGAATGCAGAATAGCCACTAGAACTTTTGTTAACATTTACAGGAAATGATGTCCTTGACGTTTAATAGGACGCAATTCGATGATTCCTAGTTATTGAAATGAAATGGAATGGGGTTTAACGTCCTACTTTTCTACACCGATTGGGATAAAGAAGGCGGGCATACGCCATATCGTGTATTATGAGGGAAATTTTGCGTACGTTTATTTCGAATTACAACATTTAGATGAACGCCAATGTTCTCGCACTCTCCTTGTTAGTATTGATGTGCATTTTTTTAAAAAAAAAAATTATTAGTATTCACATCCAATCTTACCTCTGAAGGCAGGACAAATATCCCAAACGTCGAAGGTACTTTTACCGGAATACTGGCCAATAGATAATTCTAAAAACGTCAGTGGTAAAGCCAACAAAATCATGAATATTGCATAAGGTATTAGAAACACGGCTGAAAATTTAAAATATTCTCATTGAAGGAGACCCACCTGTAACTCATTATTTTTCATGATATTCAAAATTAAAAACACAAATTAGATTTCAATATTGGCTCATTTCAATCAATATTGTTGTTAACATGCCGTGAAAGTATGGGATCCAGATATCCAGTATTTAAGACACAGCGTATAAATTACATTTTTTACAAACATATTTTTAATATAAACATAAATCACTTTGTATATTGATGTTACATTAGATTGTGCTGTACAGACACATTTTCATTTACTTTAAGATTCCCAAAAAAAAGAGCCACATTCCCTTTAACTGTTTTTAATCACCACATATTGCTCTCCGTTCACTGATATGGTAAATAAACTTAACCATGGATACCGAATATTAGAAAAACGGCTGAAAACATAAACTATTCATATCACACCATTTAAAAAAACAAGAAGTACTCTTCATTGTCAAATATATTAAACTTATTTTTCCAGAAAAAGTAAATAGCATATAGCTGGAATGGTAAACTTAGTTTTCCTTAAAGATTAAAAACAGGGTTGAAAGGATTTCAGCTGAAACTGTAAGGCCAGTCTCACACGTCTCAGATTAATTCATTTTTGGTATGAACACTCTACAAAAACAAAAATAAAACATAAATATGTAACAAAACTAAGTATCACCTCCTCCGTTTTTGGCACATAAATAAGGAAACCTCCAGATATTGCCAATTCCCACACCATATCCGATCAGCGACAATAAAAAATCAAGACTTCTCTTCCATTTCATTCGAGTTGGCTCCTCTTTGATGCTGTCTTCGCTGTCTTCTTTGTGAGTTTTCATTTTGCTGTAAAGGTATAGACATTTATTAATAAATCACAATAACAAATATACATGTGGCTTCAATTTCCTAACCCATATGAAGTGAAAAAAGGCAGCTATAACAAAATTCACAGCATAGAAGGAAAATGAAAAGCCTATTAACCTATATTCGTTTGCTCTGTAAGTGCCATATATTACTAGATCTACGCAAATAATAGATTTACATTCAGACTGTAGAACATTAAGCTGCAAAAACACAATATATCCATTTTTAGGAAGACATGCCATGAGATTATAATGTTTGGCCATAAAGAAAAAAGTTTTAGAAATCCGTGAAATCTTCAAAGTAACTTGTTCATGGTACAAAATAAAATTCCCAGCTATAATCAATCTGATTAAGATAAATCTATATTTCGTTTCGTTTTTGTTGTACTTTCGATGGCCTACACTATATGTAGTTTACCCACAGTTTCGTGCATCAAAAAGCCAAGAACTCGCCGTAACTGGCCGTTTCATTGGTTAATCCTTCGCATCATCCAGGACACGTCAATGATAACAACTCCTCCGGAAATTTAAAACGAAACGAAATTAGATCTGTGTTTTAATCAGATTGAGCTATTATTCACGCACAAAATGTAATGGTGGTCTTCTTCCAATCAGAGAACAGAGTAACGCCCCCTTCTGCTGACCTCGTCCTAGGTTGATTTCCGTCCAAATCCGCAAATAAGGTTCCTCGTAGTTTTCTTATAAGGTACATTTTCTATTACGTTTGTCTACTATTAAAAAAAACGTATTCTGTATTTTAGCACCGTGAATTTCATTGATATTGTGGAGCAATGGACTTGAAAAACTAAAAAAGTATTACGAAGGTCAGTATTTTGTACCGTGAACACTAAAATAATAATGTCAAGGCTATTCTTCTGTACCGATGCGCACACTATACCCGCGTGAAAGCACGCAGCATCTTGTGAAGACAAATTTATGCGAGTTTTTTTTTCACGCCGGAAATACAATGAATTTGATTATTTGTCATTTAATTTACACAATAAAATCAAAATATCAACAACAGATCATTTTTTTTAGATAATATTACATCAAATAATCGTATACATTATATTGCAATGTAAATATTATCAAAATTCTTTTCGACATTGAGTTCCCTATGGTGTACGCGACGTGAACTCGTTTAATTTTTCCGTCCATGTTTCTAAAAATATGCTTTTCTGCAATCTGGGTATCAAGTTCAGTAAAACTATTTTGCTCTTGTTCATGATTTTGTTCTATTTTATTTAGCAAACCTACTATTGAAGTTTGTTTATAAATTTCCTCAACACATACTCAACAATAGCCAAGGGAAATGAAATGTGGTTTAAAGTTCTACTGTTCTGCCCAGACTGGGCTAATCAAGGTCGCCAAACGCCATACAGTGTGCTATGGGGGAAAGTTAGCCGGACAACGGCACTGTGACCTACTCTTATATCGAATTCCAACAGTCAAGGTTTCTTTTACGTGTACGTCAATGTGTACAGGAAACTTCGGTTACAATAAATTACGTTTATAGTCTATACTTGGACGAGTTATCGTCATACATCCCGAAAAAAGCTCTAATAAATATTTAACTTATTTCTGGTGATGTTCAACCTCGAATGACAAACCTCAACAGTGATTACATAACAGCTCCGATATATGGGGTAAAATTCAAGACAAATTCCAATATTACTTTTAAATTAGTAATACGTATGTTAATATGGTAACTTCAATGCATGCATTATTTCAATAATTCACTTGCGCGTAAGGGTTTTTAGAAGTGGGAGGAAACCGGAGTGCTCGGAGGAAACCCACGAGGTTGAAAAGGCGCCTCTATCTCCATGCCATATACGCTCACATCAGGGATCAAAATCACAGCCGCAAGCCAGAGGTGGAAGCGCGGTGCTTTAGACCACAAGCCCCCCCCTTTCAATGTATGTAACTTCTTATATTGTAAAATGACATTTTATGCATATAAAAAATTGATTAAAACACACATCCTATTTCGTTTCGTTTTTTTATAGTTCAAAATTTCGTTTTACTTGTCTTTACTACACTCGAATCTTTAAGAGTTGTTATATAACCTGTGTTCCGGTTGATGTCAGGGATTAGCCAATGAAACGGTATATTACGGTCAAGGGCGGATTACCCTATAGGCAGTGAAGGCAGCTGCCTAGGGCCCAAGCAAAAAATAGGGCCCATAAATTTTTCGACGACCTTTTTAAATTTTATTTTTTTACATTATTTAATTCACTGGACTACGCTTACGACGACCCTCACTCGGTTGTATCACTCGGTTGTATTTTGAAGGAAGAAGTACTTTACTACAAGTGACAAAAACTACAGCTTGAAGAAAGTAGGAAAAGAAAAGTATGGACGTATATCCTCGGAAATTTCGTTTCTCTTACAGCGGTCTTTACTTTGTTTTTCTACGCCAGAACAGTCCCACGAAAGGCCCAGCTGGTCGAGCTGCCTAGGGCCCATCAGAGCCTTGATCCGCCTCTGATTACGGTCAGTTTTTGCCGTACGGTGTACGGAACTGTGGGTAAACCACTAGAAACGTAAATGCTGATTGATTAATGAATGTTTAATGTCATAAGGTCAAAAGCCGCCCGTATGACCCCTGAGTGACCTTCCACTACAACCGGTCAGATCTTCATATAGTGTAGGCCATCGAAAGTATTAAAAAAATGATAAGAAATACAGATCTGCATTTTAAACAGATTGTGTTTACTGTGGCTTATTTCCTAAATAATACTGTTAGAATTTGTAGTTGTTCTTTTTCTGTTATTACTTTTACTGCCATATTTTCTGTATTGATATTTCGTTACTTTTAATATCATATTTTTTATATTGATATTTCTATATTGTCATATTTTTTTATTGATATTTCATTATTTTTTTATATCGACATGGATATCATCTCGTTGTTATTATCATATCAATATAACATCTGTTCCTACAGGTTTTAAATTACCGGGAATTTTCCTACGTGGTTTCCCTTTGTCAGTGGCGTAAGGCGATGAGCCTGACAAGGAACAGTGTCAAGTCGTAAAACGACCATTGACAGTTGATGTACTGGCATAACATACCTCCTCAAGCAAATTACAAGGCGTACGCCCCCTTCATTGTCCCGCTTGGAGCACACGAGTAGGAAATTAAACCCAATTTTATTTCATTTCACTACTCCTATTCCCCAAGCAACATCCGCCACCGAAAATTATTTTTGAACACATACTATGTTAGTTGACTTCACAGTCAATATACTAATTTATTTTATAAGTAACACGGTATCTGACAGATGGATATATAATATTATGATGGTATTTTTCACCATGAGTTTGACTTATGGTAATACATTCCCCACATTCAGTACGTACACATTCAATGTTGACGTACATTGTAATCGCACCAGTCTAATGTTATTTTTCTTTTATATTGAGGGTGGGCGGGGGTCTTTGACAAATTTGTATGAATATTTCATATGGCTATATGGATGACTGCTATAGAAATTATCATCATTGTATTAATATATGCAATTTTTTATCGTAATATGATGAAACATTAGGGTCTGAATAATGATATTATTAATCACACGTAACATGATAGATAATTGCTACAATTTCAGATCGTTTTATTTCTAATTTATTAACATTATACAATCTCTACACACGGTTATTGATTTATGATATATGGCCCCCAGTCCCATGAAACAGCAAGTTTGCACTTTCGAGACCTTCTTTAAGAAACTTCTTTGCTCTTGGAGTACAATTAAAAAAAGACATACCAATCTCCCGGAGACATCTCCTTTCAAATATGAAGGTTTCATAAAATTTGATACATAAGTCAAAATTCTTGGAGATTCAGAGACGATATATACCCTTAGAAAATACAATGACCACACAAAAGAGCTATTTCTGAACATAAAATTGTCCATTATAGCGTTCAAGGTAGAAATGAAAGTCACCCCCTTACCCAAACAAGTGTGATATACGTTTTACCGTGTAGGGGTCCTAGACATTGGCGGCTGGCACACAAAGTCGAACCTGTCCTAAAGTCCCATTTAAATCTAAACATGTCAATAATCCAAACAATAGATTTTTATGTGAATGAAATAAGGTGGACCAGGATAAATCCATGGCATTGGAGTGACTTCAACACAACTCCAACCTTCAACTATATATAACATCCTTTAACGGGATATATACAAAATATTATTCAGCGAATAAACTCCAATAATAGGAATCAACAAAATATTGTGATCCACGACCCAAATGACAGGCCCCATTGTTGTTTGAGAGAGAGAGAGAGAGAGAGAGAGAGAGAGAGAGTGTGTGTGTGTGTGTTTTAACATCCACTCCACACAAACTAGGTTGTTTCGAGACTAACATATGGTTCAATATTCATTTCAATACTTCGCATGTGCGATAACAACTGGAGGACCCGGAGAAAATGCACAGACGACCCTGCCCCTTGTCAGGTACAATCGAAACCACGACAGACCTTGGAGGAGGCAATGGCATGCTTTGTGTCATGGGTTTAGAGTTGTTGCGCCCCCTTGCGAATTTGCACCCCCTTCCAAACTGAAAAAATCACGTTTCAATAAGATTTTTAAACACTAGTGACCAGTGGCAGGTTCTGATAGCCATTACTTCATAAGCACATTCCTCAGCCATTGTACGGTGGCTCAGATATCCTATAAATTGACCCTAGTAGTAGTAGATTATAAATATTGTGTTTTTGTGCCTCCGCTGTATCTAGTTCGTAAATCAAAGTGGGTTTAACCAACGTCAAATTATGAAATATTTACTTACTACAATGTCTGGAAATTTCAAGTAAACCCTGTTTATTCGTATTGCATAACATTGGTACCTTTCAAATTCTTCCCGGGGCTACAGATTCTCCCAAATATGTAATTAACTAAAGATTGCAGGCAATGTCTTGGTAAGGTTGGCCATTCTTATATTGCCTAAAGCGTGACGGGGCATGATCTTATTATGTTTTGGATTTTAATACGAACACGTCGCACCGTTCCATGACATACATAGAAATATCTGCCTGATTCAGACATATATTTAATGATTATTTTAATGGACAAAATTCTTCAATTATTGTAAGACATTTTACCATGCAGAGATATCTTTGCCAGTAATAATGTATTTAAACTCTATTTTTTATTCACCAAATTATTTCCCCTGAAAGTTACGCGTTGAATATTACACAGATCCTGACGTGGGTAAGATGTTATATTTGTAAAAATAAATGTTAATCAAATGATAATTTGTGTAAATCTAAGAAATTTTTTAATCCAACGAATAACAATTACGCCAGATTGGCCATTGATCATTAACATTATTTATAGACATCAACAACTGGCGGCCATTCGCCAAAGTCTTTGCAACCCAACTTTTGTTTCAGACTTCAACTAGGTCGCCATGCAATTATGAATCAATTTTATCATTGTTTATGAACCCTGGAACAACTTATCAAACTACGTTCAACAGTTTTAGAAATAATATTTAGTGATGTGTTGTATGATCATTCATTAACATAACTAAAATATAATTATGTTAGAGTTATCTTAGGATCTAGAACATTCATTGAAACCACTAAGACTTTAACAATATCCAAATGCTTTGTTTGTAAAAATAATATTTTAAAAGTTTTCACAGTTATGTTCATTCATTAACCTAACTAAGATATAATTTATATTAGGATCTAGAACATCCATAGGAAACACTAAAACTTAAATAATATCCAAATGCTTTGTTTGTAAAAATAATATTTGAAAAGTTTTCACAGTTATGTTCATTCATTAACCTAACTAAAATATAATTATATTAGGATCTAGAACATCCATGGAAACCACTAAGATTAAAAAAATAGTTAAAGGCTTTGTTTATAAAAATAATATTTGGAAAAGACCTACCTTTGTTAACCAAACTTTGTCCGACAAATGGTCTACGTATATAATTATGCGCCAGGAAGTGAACCGTATCCGTGCTTGCTTGAACTCGGAGCCACAGTGGCGTGCAGAAAATAGTGAAGCTACTACTTTGTGTTCAAGGTTATAGTCTGTACATAATATCCTGTCAAAACACGATTCTAACAGAGAAATATATACACACCTCTACATGATCTCTTTTCATTAGCGGATTTATTTATTGTATGACTGTCAGTCCAAATTTAGTATTAATACTGTTTGTCTGTAAACCTTTGGGAATAACTATAATCGATTTAGTATTTATCTACCACAAACAATTAATCACACTGTATTCTTAATGGCTTTGGTTTCTGGAGATAAGGGCAGTCAAACTTGTTCCAGGGAAATATTGTTAATTATACCGTTAGTCGAGTCAGTGGCCGTGTAAAACAATTTACTGAATTAACTACAAAGTTGGTAGCGTTATACTGAATAGACTACCTGTTAGATAATAGTATAGGTAAATAACTACTAGGTGGGTAAAGGGATATTGGTCGGGAAATGGTATACTGAATTAACTACTAGGTGGGTAATGAGATACTGAATTAACTACTAGTTAGGTAATGGTATACTGGTTAACTACTAGGTGGGTAATGGTATACTGAATTAACTAATAGGTGGGTAATGGTATACTGAATTAACTACTAAGTGGGTAAAGGGATATTGGTCGGGTAATGGTATACTGAATTAACCCATGGCAAGTAATATTTAACTAAAATTGAATATATTGTTAACTCGCTTTAAATATTTGGTTGCAGTAGACTTGGTGTAGAAAATTCTAGGTACACATTGTTAACCACCCATAGATGTTTTAATGACAATAGTATATTAAAGATAAACCTGCTGACAAGACAGAAAATAGACATTGCAAAAGATAAACAAATCGAATAGTGGGAAAAATCATAATTTATTCAGCTCAACATAAGACGTACATATACCGTCTTGTTGCATACAATTTATATAGTTGACTCATATCATAAATAATATGTGTAAATAATAATATTAATTTGTCTAATATATAAACGACACACATTTAACAGATACAAATACATGTTATTCCACATAAACAACATGCGCGTATCCAAAGGGGGGCGCACCAGGCGCACGCCCCCGCTATTTTTTGAGGTGGCGAACAATTTTTAGCTCCATATATTCTCAAGGGAAAGGATAACAAAAATAGTTTAGATTGGAAAGCGTAATTTACAGTATAATAGTATAAAATTAGTCCTTGTGGGCATTTGTTCCACTTCAAAATCATGGGCCGGGCCTCGCACTCCCAAGTGGGTGCAGCACGCCCCCTCTTTCTGAAAATCCTGGATCCGCCACTGAACTATGACGGGGACGCAGTTATTTTTGATTTTGTCAGACTCCTCTGGGTATTTGCCCCCTCCCCTTTCCAATGAAAAGAATGATGTTGTTCCCATGCTCAACCAGTATCAAAGATATGTCAGATTTGTTACAAATTGTCTCGAGTTTGTTCCACCCATCTAAACATTTACCGACTTCTTGTTCCATCTATAAAAGCTTACATCCCTTCTAAATGTGAAACAAGAAAATTCAAAGGTTAAAACGAACAATAGAACAAACACCTTAATGTCGACAAATACGCAAGACTTTATAAAATAAGGTATTTTTATGATGATACAACCGAAAGGTGCATATACATTATATGCAACGTAGATTATCAATATCTACATTCAAGTTTAACCAACTGTGTCTAGATATATATTTTTAAGTTTTACGTCGAGCTGAATAAAGTATATGAATCATGACATTAAAAAAAACCATGTGGTTAACAGCGTGTATCTAGAATTTTCTACACGAAGTCTTTGGCAACCATATATTTTAAGCGTGTTAACAATATATTCATTTAAGAGAAACTATGTCATTTCTGGGTTAACATATCGTAAAATTCATATTCATTTGACGATCGACATTCTATTTATAAAACTATTGTTTATCCCAACTACAGTGTAAACATGGTTTAGAGACTCTATCTGAACTATAGGGTACATCATGTTTTAGAGACTACAGGGTAGATTACAGATTTGAGACTCAGGGGCACACTATGGTTTAGAGACTATCCGAAATACAGGGTAGATGATTTTTTTAGAGGAACTCTATCCGAACCGCAGAATACATCATGGCTTAGAGACTATCCGAACTATTCTTTTGCAATTTGTTTAGGATAAAATGTATCCCGTAAAACGATATACCAAGAAAAAATAAAACGTTTTGTTAAGTAAAACTGTATGACGCCATGACGTCATAGTTTTTATGGCGTCATAGTTGGGACCCAAAATGGCGCCTGTAAATGAGTTGTCGTAACTTTCCCTATACAGGGCTTTGCGCAATCTCCCAAACAGAGTTGCATGGAGAATGGGCTTTGCGTAGGACGGTAAGCGTTTTTTTTTCCATCCACCGGAGCCTGGTCTTATGACGTCATATGTGGATTGTGGGTTAGGATAAGGGCTGTGGCCTGCAGATTTCGTCACAGTCTCGAGATGTAGACAGGGCTAGCCCTAACACTAACCCTGGGCCAAGCCTAACCCTTATCCTAACCCACAATCCACATATGACGTCATAAGACCAGGCTCCGGTGGATGGAAAAAAACATTTACCGCGTAGGACCGTCTCCGATCTAGCGTTCTCCTCTTTTTACACATAACGTCATATTTTCATGACGTCATGTGAATTTTCTGGCTTCACAGTAATTGTCGCAACCATAGAAATACTACTTTGAGCTCACTGGGGGAGTGACGTCATAACATATCCACCTTCGAAAGGGTTAACTCATAGAGTTATATATAGTTATATAACTCTATGGGTTAACTACTAGGTGGGTAATGGTATACTGCATTAACTACTAGGTGGGTAATGGTATACTTAATTAACTAATAGCCGGGTAATGGTATACTGAATTTCCTACCAGGTGATATTAAATTTCAAATAATATACACTCTCCATCCTTTTCCTTTTTAAAAAGGTATTTTAATTTACTTGAATTTTGAATTAACTACTATGTGATATTAAATACAAATCTTCAAATACAGATCTTCAAATATGCATATTGAATTCTTTAAAAAAAAAAAAATTGTTTTTTTGTTTTTTTCCCCACCTTTCTTGAATTTTGATACCAAATGTTTTATATTTCACCACAGGCCGTGATTTGCTGTATAATCATTACGGAGAAGCCATTTTGTGATATGGCATACTTGTGATTTGGCTTTACTCAAAATATCCCGTCCTACGGAGTTTGTATATATATACAACAATTATTGATTTATGCAGATAACTAATGACACCATCTGATTCCTCGACAAATTCAGATATGTGTGTATTGATTCGCTGGTATTCTTGTCCAAATATTATTGTGTTTATAATAATCACCAAACAAAACTATGGATAAACAACAGGACCATTATGATAAATAATTAAATAGATCATACATATCTAAATAACAAACAATGCTCTATCTCTCCCCCGCCTCTGGTTCTCATCGAGCTTATAGAGAGGTCGATCGATATAACAGTATTATTATCGGAAAAAAGATAAGGTAAAATCAATTTTTTGCCAATATTGCAGTAGATAAGTTTCATGCGAAATGATGTTTTACACAATATTTATGTTTTTATTTTAATATACAATGCATGAATAGTAAAGTTTGTATTTATTGGTCTACTATTTATACAATATGAAGGCGCCATATTGACAGACACGTGTAATAAAATATACACATAAAGAGCGTAAAGTAAAGCCAAAGGTCTTACTCAATGTAACGAATTATTGGCCTATCCCAATCAGTAGTGATTGATACCCAATAGTCTAAAAAAATACACGGTGAACAGTTTTAAAAAAGTATTCGCCGGTGTCTACCTTATACTCCCGAGTTGAAAGTGTTATGAAGTGTTTGATGAATGGGGGTGGGAGCGAACGTGGAAGCGTTAGTTAAATATCAAATCGAACTGCACTTACTAGAGTTTTAGCCCTTCGTACTGCAAATTGTTCTCGTTGTTGGGCTCTGCCCATGTTTGCTTACCTTACTTTATTAGTTAAGCGTTTTCCGAGATTCTATGCGGATTATCACCCTTATTGTTGAAATTGTTTGACGTTTTGACTCATGACGTTAAATCTGACTATTGCCTTTCACACTTATTTCCTAAAAGTGTATTATATAACATTGGGATGGTTCTTTCTATAATAGTTCCCTAACAAGATCAAGAAAAATGAACATGATTTTCTAAGAGATAAGTTGGCGGTTTGACAGGAAAAGGAGTAGATATAGTGCCGATAGTTAAGTCTCGATTTGCATTTTAACGTTGAATTATTAAATGGTGTGGGTGTTCTAAGCAGTATTTTATTCAGATTTACATAACATTGACGCCAGAAACATGATCATCCCATATGCATATTTAGTCCTAACATAACGCAATTTTTTTTTTATTTTTTTTTTTTAAAGCAGTTTTGTTCCATTTCACAACCCGATTTAATTTCATTTCATATCGCTATTTGTGTTTTCCTCATAATGATGTGGGTTATATGATTACATTGATTCTCCGATGGTAAGTTTTGGAGATAACATTTATCTTATTTGTTACCTACGTGCATATTTCAAAATGGTGTGGTGATACTTGGTTATGTTTTGTAGTGTCAACGTCTATGACAAATATGTCTACATCCGAAGTTGCGCCCAATGAACAGTGCTTGCCTTTACCATCTGTATTTGCTGTTGCGCCAAAATTCATGACTACGTTTGCTTTCTACCTGAATAAAATATTAAGTTTGAAATTGGTTTATGCATAATGTTTTATATGTATGGCCGATACAGGTAGCAATTCTCCATAACAAAATTTTTTTCTTTTTACAATTTGCGTTCTAGTGATTTGTATTCCTTATCTTCTCGCATGTGTAACAACCAATAAAATATTCGTCAACGTAAAAATGCCTACTCTTAAAATTTCCACATATTGGGAAACTTTATTATGTACCGTATATTAAATAATAATTTTATTTTTTAAAAAAGTGTATTTTAATCACAACTACGTACTAGACCTTAAAGGTCTATTAAGAACATTTGCAGAACGAAAAAATTCAACTTACTTGGTTCTACCTCACGTCTTAATATCCCATCCGCTCTTTACAGATAGCCTACTATGGAAGCGTATAGCGGCCAATAGTGCGATATCGACATATTGTAATTGTTCTGGTGACTTTATCTCTGAAAAGTTTATTTTTGCCGAGTTAATTGAATAACTCGCTATGTAATGCACATGGCGATATTTCGCGTACATGTCGAGGTATACTACTGCGAAATGATATATATACCGACACAGCTTCAGAAAGGCAATATCTTAACGCAAACATGCACATTTAAAACGAAATTGTGACATATAACATAGTGCGTTGATTCAATTTACTTTGCAAGAATTGTCTTTTCAGAGATTAAATCATCAGAACAATCACAATATGTTGACATATTATCTTCTTAATATTGCGGTATCTATCGCTCTATGAACTCATATATGCTTCCATACCCAAGTGAATCATGAATAGCATATATTTCGTAACCCCATCTTTACATGAGATAAAGCACGATTATTGTTGTATAACATCGAGCTGTTCTCCTTTTCACAGAATGATATAGTTCGTTTTTCGGAAACAATTTGGATAATCACATATCATATCAGTCATTACTGTGCAGCTGATACCAAATTCATGAAACGGCCATGATTTTAAAGGACAGTATTGGTGTCAGTCATTATCACATGTATGATAGAACTCATTAAACACGTTCCAAATATAATTACATTATTACAACACAGAGATCATTGCTACGATAGATGCGTAATGAGGGTTTTAACAAACGCAAAAGGAACGTACGAATTTCTGCTCACAAATAATCCTTTTGAAGACCAAAGTGAGGCTGTGAGAGGATATATAACAATTCAAAAAAGTAATATAATGTCACTAGAGAGAAGAGTGAAAATTAGAAATAGTCCGTACATTCACTTGTTTTTATTCATTCTATACTTAAAAACATGCTCGCTAATAATTCCTTAGTGACCAAAGTGAGACTGCGAAAGGATATTTGACAATTCAAAAAAGTAATTTAATGTCATTAGATAAGAGAACACGCGAAAAAAATAGAAATAGTCCGTACATTCACTTGTTTTTACTCATTCTATACTTAATAAAAACATGGTTATGCACTGACTTTATCCATATTTTTTCATTTTCCCATGTCTAGTGACAATCAATTTCTGTTTTGAATTGTCAGATATCCTTTCACAGTCTCATATAAAAACTTTTGGTCTGCGAAGGAATTCGCCCGCGTATCTGTTATCACACGCGTCTTCCGTTGTTCCCATTGTTGAAACTAATGAAACTTTCATTACGCATCTGTCGTAGCAATGATATCTGTGTTAAACCATTTCTGTCACATATGTGATAATGATTGGCGCCAATATTGTCCTTTAATCTGCAAAGAGACGTGGTATGAATGAAACAAACTATAAAAATTGCCCTTGATACCGCATGAACTGTAACGCCATGCCCAGTGCTATGTAGTTGCTGGTTAGATGTGGAAAGTACATGTACAATTAAACAAAAAGTCCCCCCATCCAACGTGTGACACATACTCTCAACTCTGCTACGTATCTTCATAGCCTTGTGATCGTCTAGTACCGCGTTTCTTAACCTGGGGTGAATTCACCCCAAGGGGGGGATGGCTGGCGTCCAGGGGGTGAATGACCACACTCCCAGTAACTTCAAAAATGATCATATAAAGGTTGTGCAGTTGAGATTAGCACTCTCAAACACTGTACCGAGAATAAAAAAAAATCATTTGTGACAATCACCAGGAGCAAATTTCGCACTGAGCTGGAAACAACGTATTTTCATTAAAATATAAATTCGGTGATTATTGAATCTCACCTTCGATCCGTATTCATTCCATATTCAATGTCAATGTGGTCAGGGGGTGCAGGCCCGTGCAAGGATCCGCGGTTCATGTCGGATAGCTTCTATAGACAAAGACCATTTTCAAGTTCTTATGAAACGCCTGAAGAGTGCCTGAAATGGCTGGAAATTACATTTCCGGGCTCCAATTTCTAAAAATTTTCTAGGGGGGAGACCCCCCCTTGACCCTCCTCAACGGGCTTCGCGCCTACGGCGCTCGCGGTGACCAGCTTCGCCGGCCACGGCTCCGCCGTCAGTAACCTCCTCAAACCTCTGGGGGTAAATGGGTTGGTTGAGAATTCATTTAGGGGTGAGCGGTGAGAAAAGGTTGAGAAACGTGGGTCTAGTATTTCCATTTATCGTTATTGCTTCCCTTTTGTGTATTGTCTTCTTAATCTATCCCAGTAGTTAAAACGTGAGTCTTCTCGAAAATAACAATAACAGTTCGTTTTTATACGCCCACATTTTTATGTGGACGTATATTGTCGTCGCCCCTGTCCGTCCGGACGTCCGTCCGTCCACAATTTGTTTGTGGACTCTCTACAGGTCACAATTCTTATCCGATTTTGACGAAACTTGAAATATAGGTTTATCCCCAAAAGATCTCGGCTGCTTTCGATATTGGCATGTATCGGATGAAAACTTCATGGATTATGGCCCCTGATTGTACGAAAAATCACGTTTTTAGCTTGTGGACCCTATAGAGGTCACAATTTTGGACCGATTTTGATGAAACTTGACATGCATGTTTATAACCCAAAGATCTTGGTTCCTTTCGATATTTGCGCCTATCGGAATGTAATTTCCTGAATTATGACCCCTGATTGTCCGAAAAATCACCCTTTTTAGTTTGTGGTCCCTCTGGAGGTCACAATTATTATCCGATTTAAAAAACCGTTTGATTATATCACCGTTACACCCTAAGGAGGGGTTGAGTTCGAATTTCGGGAAAATCGGACGAAAATTGCCATACAAAATGGCCGTCGTTTGTACGCGAATACTGTTAAAAAATGGTATATCAAGGTTGTGGACCCTGTAGAAGTCACATTTTTTATTTGATTTTGATGAAACTTGAAATTCATGGTTATAACCCAAAGATCTTGGTTCCTTTCGATATTTGCGCATATCGGAACGTAACTTCCTGAATTATGGCCCCTGATTATACGCAAAATCGCCTTATTTTAGCTTGTGGTCCCTCTGGTGGTCACAATTATTATCCGATTTAATAAAACGGTTGATTATATTACCGTTACACCGTAAGGAAGGTTGAGTTCGAATTTCGGGAAAATCGGACCAAAATTGCCATACAAAATGGCCGCCGTTTGTACGCGAATACTGTTAAAAAATTGTATATCATGGTTGTGGACCCTGTATAGGTCACAATTTTAATTCGATTTTGATGAAACTTGAAATGCATGGTTATAACCTAAAGATCTTGGTTCCTTTCGTTATTTGCGCATATCGGATCGTAACTTCCTGAATTATGGCCCCTGATTGTCCGAAAAATCGCCTATGGTACCTCTGAAGGTCACAATTATTATCCGATTTGAAAAAAACGTTTGACTCTATAACCGTTACACCCTACGAAAGGTTGAGTTCGAATTTCGAGAAAATTGGACCATAATTGCCCAAAAAAATGGCCGCCGTTTGTACGCGAACAGTGTAAAAATATGGTATGTCAAAGTTGTGGACCCTGTAGAGGTGACAATTTTAATTCGATTTTGATGAAACCTGAAATGCTTGTTTATAACCTAAAGATCTTTATTCTTTTCGATATTTGCGCATATCAAATTGTAACTTAATGAATTATGGCCTTTGATTCTAGGAAAAATCACTTTCGGTATTGCTTGTTCTCTGTCTATCTCTCGAACAATTGTTATCTGATTTAAAAATAAACTCTGATTATATTACTGTTGCACCGTAAGGAAGGTTGAGTTCGAATTTCGTGAAAATCGTACCAAAATTGCCGGACGAAATGGTCACCGTTTGTACGCGAATATTGTAAAAATATGGTATATCATGGTTGTGGACTCTCTACAGGTCACAATTCTTATCCGATTTTGACGAAAAGTAACATTTCTAGGTTGTGTACCGTCACACCATAATCATTGTCGGCTTCGAATTTCATGAATATCAGACTGGAACTGACCAGCAAAATGGCTGCTCCCAATACAGTATGAAATACAGGACTTAATGATGTAGGAAAAATCACTTTCGGTATTGCTTGTTCTCTATCCATCTCTCAAAAATGTGGGCGTATCCTGCCTGGCAGTGCCAGCCTATCTTTACATTTTATATCAAACACTGGTTACACAAGATACAAGCATAGATTACAGAAAAGTCATTCTCTCAATCCCATTCTACTAAGATTCGCTGGGACGAGTCTGTTGATACGGTAAAGTGGGAGTGATTAGCATTTGAATATATAGTTTTTCTTGGAATGCCTATTTTCCTACCACCACCCCATTTCGGTGCCCAAATCTTACCTCATAGTAAATGGAATATTTATAACGGTAATATTTTAAAAGAAAATCGATCACTGCTATGATTAATCTGTATATATTCATAAAAATTTTTGTCCCCGACTTTCGGAGAAAGCAAGTGTCTATTAAAATGGGTTCGTTCGTCTGCCTGTCTGTCTGTCCGACACCCTTTTTGGTTTTGGGACACAATTACTTTACTTTAATTGAGCTAGAATGTCCACACCGGGTGCAGGTGTTTATTATGTCATTGCCTTGATGGAGTTAGAAAATGAGCATTTTCAGTTTAGGGTAAGCAGAGGTATTCCATTTGATTAGTTGATGTTTTTGGGACGCGGAAACGTTAGTTATGATTAAGTGACAGTGGTGAAATTGGTGTATAGTTCCATTACATCAATACCTTAGCTAATTGGATAATGAGCAATTTCTACTGATGGTAAGCAGAGCGATAAGCAATAGGATTGATCAAGACTAAAGAACACAATAACTTGATGTAGGCGTTGATTGGGTGAATGCTTTGATGAAGTTCAAAGATGAGCATTTTCTGCTTAGCGTAAGCATTTTCTGCTTAGCGCAAGCAGAGATAAGTAATTTGATTGGTTGATGCTTTGGGGCATGATAAATTTGGTTCTAATTAAGTGAGAGTGATTCTGATTAGGGAATAGTGATAAAACTACGGGTATAGTTTTATTACATCAAAATGGAAGGTTCGATGCTGAGCATTTTCTGTTTAGGAAAAGTAGGGACTTCAATCTGATTGGTAGAGACTTTGTGACACAATAACTCTCTTTCTAATTGAGGTAGAATGTTCAAACTTGAGCAATTTGATTGGTTGAGACATTGGAACACGATAACTTTTGTTCTAATTGAGTGGGAACGACGAAATTCGTGATTATAGATCCATTACACCAATACCTTGACTACATGTTCGTTCAATGATGTGAATATTCTGCTTAGGCTAAGTAGCGGTATGTAATTTGATTGTTCAAGACTTTGGAACATAGTAATTCTGCTTTTAATTGAGGTTTGGATGTTCATTAGACAAATGTCTTGACAGTGTCCAGTGATTACTATTTCCCTGTAGAACTAAGCAGGGCTAAGCAATATTTTTGGTTGATGCTTTGTTATAAGATAATCAATTTTAATGCTCGATACTTACGAAAAAGATAAATGAGCAATTAATTAATATGTGAGATCTGTTTGTGTGTGGGTTTCTTTTGGGGGAGGGGGGGGGGGGCTTTGGCGGGTGACATCAGTCTCACTGTTGCCTTGTTCCAATATTTGATTGGAAAGAAGAATATCGGGGTGTTGGGAGGGTCGGGGTGGAACAATAGACCACAACATGCTCTTTATTGTCATTCTGTAACTACCAAATACACATGTCGCATTTCATGACGATAAACTTTTGCTGAAAGTATTTTAAAGATATGCAAATCGCAAATTTATATTCTTGCCAATTGGATGGTTAAATTTATTTTAAAAATTCAAACCGTGAATGCATGGAGTTATCTCCCCATCTAGAGTAAAGAGTAAAATACAAGACGTGAAGAGTGGATGCTTAAACTTGACTGTATAGCTAGCACTTACATTTGCCCAATGTTTGGAGTATGAGAGGACATGACAAAACCCAGTCTATGTTTTGTTCAGATTGGTTTAGGCCAAAACTAACGCGAGCCAAGCTCCACAAATTTTCATGTGCACATATTGCTTAAAGGGATATGAGAGGACATGACAAAACCCAGTCTATGTTTTGTTCAGATTGGTTTAGGCCAAAACTAACGCGAGCCAAGCTCCACAAATTTTCATGTGCACATATTGCTTAAAGGGATCTGGGAGCTAAACAGAACATTCGTTCTGTGGTCTTCAATCTGCTCAATCCTATATTCATGTATGGAATTTCCTATTTCAAAACAAAATGGATTTCTGTCAGATTTAGTAGAGGATTTCTTTCTGTAGTATGCTTTCCCTGTACACTTTTTAAAGACTATGTGTGATTTCTATTTACAACGGCTTACTCTACGCAAACATGTACTCAAATGGAAACCAAAATATCAATATATTAAAGCCCCAATAACACTCTTGTTGTAACTGAAAAATATGTCCCAATCTTCATTCTGGTCAACAAATCGTATTATTTTAGAATACTCCAATTAAATGATGATATAAATTTCATCTTAACACACCTATTTTGAAAAACTGGAAAATTTCAGCCAATTGATTTGAAAAGTCTAACATAAACCTTTTCAAATGTGACTTGGGTTTTAAAATATTTTCGAACCCTCTGAACAAGTAAAATAGGTTGTAATGGATAATTTACATAACAGGTAGGACACTTAAACATCTAGTACTTAGAATAAGGGTATTATTTATTTTCTGGAGCTACCAAGCCAGCAAGAATGTTATTGTCCCTTTAACAGCCGATATTTTCCCTGCTTGGATTCAATCTGATCAGAGAGCACCATTTACATACTCAGCGAAACTTATAATAGGAGACACTTGCGCGTGTTGAGTATATCCTATCGCTGCCTGCATTGGATACCGAATTTTCAATTTATCATATCTTTCTAAATTCTGAATGGAATTGAACCATTTTTGAATTGATATTCCGTTTAAAGATGTAAATTTCACAAAAATGTAGACCACAAGTGCTGGAATATTAGAGGTGTCTCGATTTATTTAAAATTTAATTCACATTGCAGTATCTGTTGTATCGTACGTAGCCTTGTAATCTTTAGCAGGTCCCCAATCCTCATTGGGTTCAAATGAAGATTTAATTCTCTGGAAAGGAAACAATATATATGTATAACAATAGAGCGCAATTTGCCATTGACTATATAATTGTGGTTTATAGACTGGGTATGACAACGGATTTTTATGACCGGACAAATTTTAAGCCAACCGATATGACATACTATAAAAGATGCCTATTGGAAGTCTCAATTTAGACATTATCATTTTGATCCTTATTGACATGACAAGCCCAAAATCAACTCTGTAGACCCTCGGAGACTGTCGAAGAACGGTCTGTCAATTGAGATTGTTACTTAAAGTTACATTATGGGAGATAAGATAGAGAGATGGCGGTTCTCACTATAATAGATAAAACTAAATAGTGTAAAGCCGAGAAAAAAGCGTTTGAAATATTCACATAGCCTCGGTCATCATTACTCAAACCATTAATATAAACAGCATAGTCTCGATTATCCACTTGATTGATTTAATTATCAACGGCCATTAAGCGGCATATAGGATTTTAATCCGCCTTGACATCAAGAGTTTATTATGGTCTGGATATGTTAATTAATGTCTAATTGATTATTTAGATAACATTTCAGGCTTAAAGAAAGACCTGTAATAAGCAGATTTTGCTCTTGCATAATGCTATTTTAATAATCGAGAATATGTGGTTGGAGTAAATTCCTGTCGATGAAACGATCGGCAATTCTCATTGACGGTGCGTAGACACTTGATGCCTATTTCTAGACCAAACTTCGTTCAGACTAAAGTAATTTGACTGAAATTTCAATATTTTCTCTTTTCATCATCTATTTTTTTTAATTATTATAGCAAAGGCGGCTTACTCTTTATTAAACTCTTAACTAATGTATCTTTAATGGTTTATTATCATATTAAAGATTTTAAAATCATTAATCAATGTCTTAGTTGAAACGATTTCATTGGGTTTTGGATATTCAGATGTGGGTTGATTTCCTTTGCATCTGTACGTCTGTAGGTAAAGCAAGTATACAGATAAAAGCGATGGTGTGTTTCAGAGTTGACACTGTGAGCCAAAAATGAAACTAATACTAACTGAATTCCGCTTAGTCTTCCGGGAGAAAACTTCAAATCTTGATAGGGCTGACCTTATTTCTAATCGCAATAACATATCAACCAATTCAGATTCATACATAAATCATGCGCAAATTGGCTCCTTTAAGTTTTTATTTACAGTCGTTGTGATTTGTAGTCGTCAAAGGATTGGAAAAGATGTAAGTTATCTGACTGTAGCTCGAAGAACGACATGTACTCGAAACATTGTATTTACCAACATACATTCTATTCTTACATATTTCCCACATTTCCCATTCCCATGCTATTATTATGCAACGCTATGCAATCAATGCTAGTCAGTCCTCTGCAAAGCTAGGCAATGCTATGCAATGCAACGTATGCTAGACAATGTTAAACTAGGCAATGTTAGTCTAATCAATGCCTTCAACTCCTATTTTACCTGTTTGATTGACCCTTCTCTGCTGAGTATATCCTTCACAAACCATATAGGAATAGGTATACAAGACAATAAGGCAATAATCCAGCCGAGAGCAGAAGCATAATTTGGATATACATAATCTCCATAGGTAGGTGGCTGATATTTTACCAATGTGAATATAAGAACCACCTGAAATTAACAAACATCTATTTGGTTTCAGATGCCAATACTACCATCTTTAAGTTATGTGTGAAACCTCCTAACGAATGTTCATTAGACGTGCAGTAAAAATCTATTCTTGTGGATTACATAAATTAATATTATAATAGGTATATACAAGACATTAATTACAAAAATAGTAACGAACAACAGAATGTCCTTCAAAGCATTGATTGAGTAAGCAGGGGCGTTTTAAGGTTTATCATGGCGGAGGCTACACTATTTTGAGGGCCCTCTTTCGCGGGGGTCCGGGGGGGGGGGGTCTTAATTGATGATTTTCATACAAGTGCAATGACTGCATTCTCATTCAATAGTGGATTCGACAGTTACAGTGTAAAGAAAACGATTGTCTCGGACTCGGAGGCCTTTTCCCTTGGCCAGGGGGGCCCTTTTTGTCAGACGAGGGGCCCTTTTGTCTGCCTTTAGGGCCCTCCCTAACTAGGGTACATTTCATTTTTTTCATCGGTTTTAGCATTTTCTCCCGTTTGATTTCTTCAACTTCTTTGATTTTTTTCGCGAGGAGGCTGGCGCCTCCAGCGCCTCAGCTATAAAACGCCTTTGTGAGTAAGGCTTTCTTTGCAGTTTCTCGTTTCTACTATTATATACATGCCGGGTCTATAACTATTTCTATAGAATGTACTTTGTATTGTATGCTTATTCTTTCTTACACCTGATCATATTTCTCATGCACTGTCGTATACTTACAGTTAATAGAATTGGATTTAGAAGTCGCCACAGATATTTAAATATTGCTGGTGGTCGCCTTCCTAACATCATTTCAAGGTCGTCTAAATATCGATCAGCACCTGCGAAGAAGAATCGTGTTATTTACCGGCATTATTATCACAACGTACTGAACATATTGGTAATATACCCCACGATGTTTTCGTTAATTTTAGTAAAGTTGGGAAGAAGAAATCGACCATCAATAACGAATAACTCAGATCAATAATAAATTCTCTTGTCCAAAATGTCGTTGGTCTCGATGTTTTCAAACATAGATAAAGCAACGTGTTTATTCCAATGAATTACCTTTCGCCCCATCACTAAAACCTGTAGGACAATGAATGTAAAAGCAAACAGTCTTCTTGATTCCAGACCCGAACGTGGAAGTAAGCAAAGAGCTGTACTTGACTCTATTAACCAAACACAACTCGTAGAGAGGTTGAAATTTCGAAATATCCTAAACTATTGAAAATGAATAAGTGACCATACACCAAGGGCAAAATTGAAAGATCTGGCGACAACTACATGTACAATGAAATCAATTGAAATAGGGGTTAAATAAAAGTCAGATATATTTGATACTATTGTTACTAAACAAATGACTTACCGTACACCCACCCAATAACAAAACTTTCTAAGATTGTTATTAAAAATAATGACAGTGCCGCCATGTACCAATCTACTAGTTGAAAAATATAAATTCCATTCTGAAACATAGAAGAGAAATATTTATATAAACAAATACGAGGCTGAGAGTACATCATTATAAACAGTAATTGCTTCAAAAAATGCAGGCATCGAATCGGAGCCGTAATTTTTATTTAGCACCAATGAATTTCTATGGAATCGCAAAGCAAGCATAATAACTTGACCATTTAACGTTCTGAATGTTGATAAACAGATACACGAGTGACCGCAAAGTAGTATTCATTACTAAATGTAATGTGAAATAGTTTTGAAATAAAGATTAAAAAGAAAATATGTTATTGGGTCATCTCGATCGATTTCTTTTAAAATTTATATTATAAAGTATACTTAAAGTTACATTATGGGAGATAAGATAAAGAGATGGCAGTTCTCACTATAATAGTTAAAAACTAGATAGTGTAAAGATAATTTGCTGAAAATTTCAGTCAAATTGGTCTACTATTAGCCGAGAAAATAGCGTTTGAAATATTCACATAGCCTCGGTCATCATTACTCAAATCATTAATATAAACAGCATAGTCTCGATTATCCACTTGATTGATTTAATTATCAACGGCCATTAGGCGGCATATAGGAATTCAATCCGCCAACATCGAAGGCTAGCCTTGACTTTAAGAGTTTATTATGATCTGGATATGTTAATTAATGTCTAATTGATTATTTAGATAACTTCTCAGGCCTAAAGAAAGACCTGTAATAAGCAGATTTTTCTCTTGCATAGTGCCATTTTAATTGTACTTACCTGTGTTGTATACACTAAAGTAAATAAGGTCATTATAAAACAGGTACTAGCTGTAACCATTAACCGGGTTTTCGATGTTAAATTTGGAATTAAATCTGTTAAAGTTGTTATAACGACCTCAACACTAACAAACTGATAAATGAAATTAACAAATAATTTACATGTGATTAATTATGAAAACTGACATATAACAGTGAAAATTTAAAATTAAAATGTGAAAAATTTAAACAAAAAATTTAAAAAAAAAAGATTCATGTCAAAATGTAAAATTCAAATAAATATTTTTGTCATACACATATGTTTAAAACAAAAATCGCACGTAAATATGGCAATTTAAAATGTAAATAACAAAAAGAAAGGTGTGAAATAATTAAAATGTGATTTTGTTTAAAATGTGATATTACAATATTATCTTTTCAGTATACAAGTAAATACCTGTATGGTATAATGTTTATCATGTCAGAGTCGAAATAAAGACTTGCCCTGTTGTACTTAACAAAAACGCACTTTGTCACTGCCAAGGGCTTTAAGGGAGCTGTTAGTCATCATTTTACTTCTGACCGTACACGATTTGCACGCGTTTCACTGTACTCATGAGGATAGATTGAATCAAATCATAAACGCCTTTCATGGATCAAATAAATGCACTAAATAAATAATATTCAGTAGGCAATTATTGTCGCTCAATCTACAGTTCAAAAGAGTCATTGAAAATTGTATAATACCTCCCCCATTTGCGAATTCACAACTACGTGTGTTTTCTCATCGATCCCAAATTGACAGACTCCGCTAGCCGGGGTGGGGGGCTTTTAAGCTGCCTCATCTCGGAGGGGTGCCCATAATGCCGATGCCGAGATTGCCCATAATGCGAGATCATGGGATGCCCATAATGCGAGATAATGGACGCCTACAGAGAAACCGACACCCGTTGAAATCTCCCATGAGAAAGCCAACTGGACATTGTAGGATATTTATATAGGTCAAATTTTTGATGGGGATGAGATTAATTCAAGAACGCACCAGACGCGATAATCTTCAAAATTAAAGCAGGTCGCACTCATACCCGATTCCGAACTTTTTCTCATAAATTATTGTACGCTAGTGTTGTATTCCTTCTTTCAAAATATGATTACTCCTTTATTAATTATAATGTTCTTATCAAAATAATTGTGATTACAAACAAATTTAGCCTGAAGATTTTCCCGCCACTTTCATTTTTCCTCTCCTTAGGTACAAATCCTATTTCCCAAAATTTTCAGGGGGGGGGGGGGCGCCCAAGACCCATCTTCGACGGGAGGGGCGTCCACGGTGCCATTTGTGAACCGTCAAGTGTAAGTAAATCGGCGCCCCAGAAGCCCCATCGGCGTCCCCACAAGCCCTTTCAGAACCCACCCCACCCCCTCCACAACATTTTTGGTCTAGCTACAGGCCGGCTTACAAACAAATATGTCCCGATGCATGTATAACCTATCATGAGAATATAATTTTACTACGGCCAATGACATTGATCAAATAAAACTTCATTGTTTCATTAGGTGGAAATCCTATTTCCCAAAATTTTCTGGGGGGAAAGCACCCTAGACCATTCTTCGGTGGAGTAGCGTCCGTGGTGTCATTTGACGTGGACCGTCACATGTAGCCACATCGGTGCCCCAGAAGCCCCATCGGCGACCCCAGAAGCCCTTGCCAAAAACATATTTGGGCTTCATGTATGTGTATCATTAGAACATTATTTTTATACGAGCAATGGCATTGATTAAATAAAACTTACCATAGAATCTATAGAAACAAATAAAAGCATCAAAAAGAAAAGAACCGCCCATAGTTGAGGTAATGGTAATTGACTTAATGCTTCGGGATATGTAATGAAGGCTAACCCCGGACCTGAAAAAGGGAGTCGTTATTAATGCTCAATGTAAGATAGACTGGCACTGCCAGGCAGGATACGCCCACATTTTCGAGAAATGGATAGAGAACAAGCAATACCGAAAGTGATTTTTCCTACATCATTAAGTCCTGTATTTCATACTGTATTGGGAGCAGCCATTTTGTTGGTCAGTTCCAGTCTGATATTCATGAAATTCGAAGCCGACAATGATTATGGTGTGACGGTACACATACTAGAAATGTGACTTTTCGTCAAAATCGGATAAGAATTGTGACCTGTAGAGAGTCCACAACCATGATATATCATATTTTTTACACTATTCGCGTACAAACGGCGACCATTTCGTCCGGCAATTTCGGTACGATTTTCACGAAATTCGAACTCAGAGTTTTTTTTTAAAATCGGATAATAATTGTTCGAGAGGTAGATAGAGAACAAGCAATACCGAAAGTGATTTTTCCTACAATCAAAGGCCATAATTCATTAAGTTACAAATTGATATGCGCAAATATCGAAAAGAATAAAGATCTTTAGGTTATAAACATGCATTTCAGGTTTCATCAAAATCGAATTAAAATTGTGACCTGTACAGGGTCCACAACTTTGATATACCATATTTTTACACTATTGTCTGGCAATTATGGTCCGATTTTCTCGAAATTCGAACTCAACCTTCCGTAGGGTGTAACGGTGATAGAGTCAAACGTTTTTTTTTAAATCGGATAATAATTGTAACCTCCAGAGGGACCATAGGCGATTTTTCGGACAATCAGGGGCCATAATTCAGGAAGTTACTATCCGATATGCGCAAATATCGAAAGGGACCAAGACCTTTGGGTTATAACCATGCATTTCAAGTTTCATCAAAATCGAATTAAAATTGTGACCTATACAGGGTCCACAACCATGATATACCATTTTTTATCAGTATTCCCGAAATTCGAACTCAACCTCCCTTAGTGTGTAACGGTGATATAATTAAATGGGCTTTTAAATCGGATCATAATTGTGACCTCCAGAGGGACCACAAGCTAAAAAAGGTGATTTTTCGGACAATCAGGGGCCATAATTCAGGAAATTACATTCCGATAGGCGCAAATATCAAAAGAAACCAAGATCTTTGGGTTATAAACGTGCATGTCAAGTTTCACCAAAATCGGTTCAAAATTGTGACCTCTATAGGGTAGGGTCCACAAGCTAAAAACGTGATTTTTCGTACAATCAGGGGCCATAATCCATGAAGTTTTGATTCGATACATGCCAATATCGAAAGCAGTCGAGATCTTTTGGGGATAAACCTATATTTCAAGTTTCGTCAAAATCAGATAAGAATTATGACCTGTAGAGAGTCCACAAACAAATTGTGGACGGACGGACAAAAGTCTGCACGAACGGGGGCGACGACATATTACCTTCACATGAAAATGTGGGCGTATAAAAATGCATAAACGATATGCCAGTTTTGTGGCGCTCGCGCAAACTAACCCCGGACCTGATATATTTGTATGGTTTATGAAAAATACATGTGTATGTCTTAACCGAACTATATTCCTTCAAATGATAACATATTCGACCAACATAACTCAAATTCCCAACTGACTTTTATTAACGACTGTTGGGCTCATCTGTGCGGAGCAAAGGTAGTATTATAATAATATACCGAAATACAATCATGTCTTTACATTACTGAATAATTTATCAAGAATATGAATTATTCAGTCAAATCGCCATTACCACTTGTTTTGTGCAAATACATCGATAAAAAATCCACTAGCGTATACGAAATTCTATTGGTCAAACTTTCAAAAGTGATAATTTGCCTGAGAGTTAGTACAAGCAGAAACTATTTATTAATGGATATGGAGAAATTGGGAGAGTTACCTATGCCAACATACCACATTGTCAAATTATTTTTATTTGATAATATCTTGGTTGCATTGGTTGCCATATTTGTATAATAATTTATGATGCATTCTTAAAAAAAATCTAAATTTATTCTGATACACCCTGCAGACTAGGCCCGGATCCAGGATTTTGTCGAGGGGGGAGGGGTGCACACATTGGAGAAAAGGGTAATACGTTGCAACCTTGGATTGCTTGGGCGGAGACAATGCGAAAGTCATGTTTTTAAAGAGCAGATATTATGTGAACTACAACAGTAACAAAACAAACGAAAATCAACTATGTCTCTGGGGCTGGGGGGGGGGGGGGGCGCACCTGCAGACCAAAGCTTAAGAATTATCTGTTGAATTATTCACTGCACACGCTCATTTAAATATGGCAGAGTGATGTGTAAGATATACCTAATAATATACTTGAAAATAAATTTAAATAATCTATTATTACGTAATTAAATATCAGGATTTACTTTATAACCTACAATGTACTTGAAAATAAATTTAAATCGGTTATTATTACGTAATTAAATATCAGGACCCATTCAAGTTGACTGACATTTTATAGTCACCGTTAAAGAGGGCTTATCACTTACGAAAACTGGTGACAATAAACTCAAAATCAGTTATATTCGTCGAAATACGTGAGCAATCCAAAATGAACAGCACCTGGATATCTCAGTCTACATCTGCAGTACGGCTTGGCATTTCACTTACGCACTGACGTTTTGTTTCGTTGGTCGAGGAGTTTCATTACAAATGGCACTCGAGAGCATTGAGAACGCAACCCCGCCCACTGAGTTAAAAATTGTTCACTGTATCGCAAATATTGGTAAGATAACCACAACAATATTGATTGGAATCGACCAAGAATTTGTTATTGTAATGTGGAAAATAGAGAAAAACAAGTTAAAGTTACTCTCTTTAATTCTTGCACGGGTCTGAACACGAGGCCGTGGCATGTTTGTTAAGCTTTTAAAAATTAGGTACTTTTCCATTTATTGCGTTGCTAAAAAGATTGATGATTATTTGTCTGGTGACATGTCGCTATGTCACGAAGCTCACGTGGTATGCGACTGGGTACTTTTTTTTGCCACCCACCCTCGTTGCCTCATCATTAAAATAATTAAATAATTATAATCTTTGTTATTAAATTGGCCAATAATGCTGCTGCATAAAGTAAAACACAAAATCGTAGAATAAAAGCTAGCTGTCATCAAAGTTAACTGTAATTCATGGAAAGAAAGGGTACTCGTGACGGGTCAAAAGAGAAGACAAATACGACTAGATCTAGGACAGACATTTACATATTATTATGTACTGTGTCATGCATATATAGGTCTATAATAACTAGATCTGTGCCTTATACGTATGTAGGCACATAATAACTAGATTAGACCAAGTGTATCCATACAAAGAAGTATATACCCGGTGATTATGTTACATTTTTGAATGGTAAACACTATAGTACCATCTACCAAACTTAATTTAATAAAAAACATAAACTATAAATTATCAGTGCCAACCTGTCAGGTCAATGACCAAGGCCCATACATGTACGCGCCTAAAGCGCGTCACGAGCGTCTAAAGGGGGGGGGGGGAGTAATTTTGAAAATTGACAATCGCAAACCCATTTTACAAGCATTTCAGACCAAAGCGGAAGAAGGCAAATTTTTGATTTCCTGATACAATTAGATAACAGACTCACAGAATGAGTGTGTCCTTTCTTCTCTCCCCTTCTCTCTTTTTTCTTAGTCCCGAAATGACCTAGTTTGTGTCGAGTGGACGTTAAACCCCATTTCTTTCTTTCTTTCTCTCTTTTTTCTTTCTCTTCTTTACTTTATAGGCTTAGGCTCACTTTTTTATAATGAGCTTAGGCCCACCTGTCACGGCTAAAGAATTTATATTGACGTGTTACTGTATACAATAATTATATAAGGTATACTGAAAAGTAAACTATCACTTATACGCAAGTTCGTTCACGGTTGTTGCTAAATTCATAAAAAAGGCGTTTTTACGTAATACAACGTAACTCACCTTATTAATATATTAAATTAAAGTAGCTAACTCAATATCATACAAAATCTTCCACATTGAAAACATGCATTATTTGTCAATTTAAATCAAAATTGATGCTGTGATCTTACCGGGAAAAGATGGGCTTCTGGTATCCAATATTTAAGACAAAATAAGCACTTTACCATTGGTACACGAATCGTGTATCATAATGCGTTTCAGCCTCAGTTCTAGCAAGAGAATCGAGGGCCGAGACTAGAAACATTGCACCAAATCAAACGGCGTATGTAGACTGGAATAACTAGACACTACAAATTTGCTGGCTTATTTCGCCGAACATAGCTGATTTGAAATTAGAGTAAGAACGGAAACTATTGAATGTAAATCAGTTTATATACATTCATATTACAATATTATATGCGCTGCGACCCACTTGGGTCAATTTCTAGGTACTAAATGTTAGCGATTTAGCTCCTCTCTATTCTTTGGAACCTAATATGGACGAAAATGTGTCAAAAATGAACTAGTAATATAATATGAGTGTATATAAAATGATGTGTACTGATTTTTTAAAGCACGGTTTGACATTTCACTGCCGTCTTATTACAAATCGCACTCGAGAGGACAGAGAACACATCGGTTAGACTGGTTTTAAAATTGTTCAACGTGTCTTAAATGTTTGATATCAATTAGATAACAACATCACTATTGATTGCAATGCACCAATAATTCGTGTTTTTCAATGTTGAAGAATGTAGATAATACTGAGTTAGAGCTTTCGGCCCTTTAACCGATCATTTTGATCTTATCTATTAAAATAATATGACACCTATTGTATTTTTAAAACCTTTATTATAACAATTTAATTAACATGACCTTGTAATTTAAGACGGTCATGTCTGACATTTTAATTATAATATGTATGCTACGGGTATCTTATTACTACATATAATATCTATACACCTACCACCGATGGTCAATTTAGATACTAATCATATTAAATAGTGTTAACTTCCCGACACGGAATTTGAAACCCACCATTTTATTTTGACAACAACAAAAAATAACTAATAGTTTGATGATCTCCGACATAGGCGGATCCATGTATACGGTCCACTTTAATTTTTATCAAACATTGATGGAGAGATTGGTAAATAACACGCCCGTTCTCACGCGTCAATTCTTACAACTACACAAGATGGCCTTTAAGAGTACTGAAATGTTCCAATTTCTTCCACAAAAGCATTCTTCGAGCGGTCAACTCTTTAATTAAATTCCTTAACAAATTGAAAATAAAATCATTTTGATGCAGGTAAACAGAAGAATATCAAAATTCATAATCGACATCTTTCTTGAATTTCGAAGTGAATAGTTCAGCAAATAATATGTAAGATGCTCTTCTGATTACTGTTTACTTCTACATGCGGATACATTCCTGTAATCTCATCAAATCAATCTGATTTTATACAAAATCCCTTTAAGAAAATCAAGGAATCTAGCTGAAATATTTAACTTTAGTCACATGTATACGGATTATTTTTTTTTTTAAATAATGCTTAAATTTAGTGATTATTTGTTACTGTTTTTCTTACTAACCTTCGACATTAGCGAAACTAACAGTAATTGAGAAAGATGAATGATGTTTAACGTTCACTCAACACAGAACCGTCCATTTCCGGATCAAAAGCCAGGAACTTAAAGAGAGGCGACCATACACTGTATTCAGGCAAAATATTAACTTATTTTTATTAGAAGGTTTATTATTTCCAACGATCTGGCAATAGATTATAGACTTAAATTGCCTTAAATAAATTAGTTCATTTATTGGTTGAATTGGATAAAAGCTGTTAACCACTGTTCGACCAGTATAATAGTAGCATTTTGATATCGTGCGTCCATTCGCTTGGGTGATTACAAATAGTTGTAGTATTTGTACATTTCAGAATATGGCTGACTCGTATTGTTGTTTCATATCATTTATATATTAACCCTAGTA
This sequence comes from Patella depressa, assembly GCA_948474765.1. NCBI lineage: Eukaryota > Metazoa > Mollusca > Gastropoda > Patellidae > Patella > Patella depressa. Next base: position 52,054,514 of record OX419719.1, on the reverse strand, counting down.
TCCGCTTTCCACAAAAAAGAGATTATCCTCATATCTGATAATCTGATACCCTGGCTGTTTTTGTCACAGATTCACGTTAAATTATGACACCATTAGCACACTTTGAATGGTTGGTGGCATATTTTCACCCAGATACGTGTCATGACACTGCAGATATTATCTTTTGACAAAGAAGGTACAGGTAGGGTCTATAAAATAATAATTGGGACTTAACAATTAAATCAACTGAAAGAAATCTTTACCTGTGTTAACAATATCTTCAACCAATGAACCCGTTTTATGAGACATAAATCCAAGAACAGAAAATACAACGAATCCTGCATAGAAACTTGTCCCTTCTCCTATACAACAATATATGATTGTATCTCTGAAATATACAAAAATATTATACACACATAAAGACTCTGAAATCAAGATTATTCATAGAAAGCTCATTGAAAAATAATTTAATACAGTGGAATTATACGGAATTCCGAGGTAGTCAACAATACAAGATAATTGAATTATACAGAACACCGAGGTAGTCCACAATACAACATGATTGAATGGCAATTTATCTCTAAAAAATAAGACACAATAAAATTTGATTAAATGTTTAATGAAAAATAACTCCAAAAAGCATGTGTGACGATGCGAACCCATACCATTCTTACCTTAATATATTGTTATCAAATTTATTATAACTGGCCATGGTGGTGAAACCACCCCATCCGATGCCCATCGAAAAGAAAATCTGCATCAGTGCCTGTATCCATACCTATAAGATAACAAAAATGTAAAATCTATTCGAAGCAATCCAACTGGATGAAACCCGTAGAATGATAAACAACAACCTTAGAATTAAATATCAGAAACATAATTACCTGAACATTGGCGAGTTTACTAATATCAGGAATGATGTAGAATTTGATGCCATCTATGGCACCAGGTAGTGTAACAGCTCTAACCAGTATAATGGTAATAAATACATATGGTAAAGTTGCTGTCACATACACAACCTACAATAAAATAAAATAGAAGGTTTTAATTATTGGAGAATGGGTATCATAAAAGATTGCCAAACTGCATAAATAAGAAAGCTATGTATATACAAGAGGAATATATTAGGCCTACTTTTTATTTTATGATCAGTACTGGAATACCGCATTTTATCAGTGAAATAAAAGTGTTATTCCACTGGCGGACAAAGTAGTCCATGTTGCTTTACCTAAATTGATTGTAAAATCATAAAATAAATAGAACATTTGTTGTTTTAGAGTGAATAACATATTTTATTTCATCGAGAAGCAAGAAAACTTATATTTATTTTTCTGAAAAGCTTACATTGCTATCGGACATAACAATGCTAAATGCATGCCAATTATTCTTAGAAAAATTTACAGACCTTTCCAACAGTTTTGACACCCTTCACTATACAGCCAAATATCATCAGCCAACCGACCACCATTGCTACAACAAGATGCCACTGCATGGTACCAAAATCTCCTAATCCATCAGATATCCTTAGTACATTGTGGCTAAACAGAATTTATTTTTAAAAAAATATAACTCCAATTGACAAATCGGGTTCAATGCTAACGTTTGGATTAAAGTGGGGAATAATAGGAAATTAAACAAGAGAGGGAAAAAGAGGTCTGGACGTTCCCTCAACACAAACTACTCATTTTGAGACTAACAGAGTACAATTGTTTTTTCAAAAATTCGCTCCGGGAACTCAGACACACCTCACGGAGTTCTGTAGGTAACCTACCCCCTTGTCTCATACATTTATGTGGGATCGAAATCCTTCCCTTTGAGTCAATGACATGTATATACCTTATTACCTAAATCGCAGGAATTTTACCACTCACCCTTAACCCAAGTAACTTGAACAAATTCCCCGTACACGTTGTCGTACACGTTAAAATACCATTGACATTTACCCGTCTTAATTTAGCAGAAGAGCACCAACGTTAACCATCCTTTCAATAAATTAATGTAATTTGTGCCAGACAGGGCAGTGGTTTTGCGTTGGGGCCTATTGTTTTTGTTTAGAAAATAAAATTGACTGCATGACGACATGTTATGTCTTTCTACACTTCAAATAAAAACATATTGCTGTCAAATTGTGGCATGTAAACGACTCTAGACGTAAACATCTGAAAATAAACCTAAACATTGCAGATAAGGTAGTTTAATTAAAACAAAGCAAAAAAATATTTTTTGTTCGACATGTAAACATAATTGAGGGATCGCAATAATTTAACTTACTTCCAAAATTCCTCTGATGCTGTGTAGTGTTTTACTGAATTATTGGTACTGTTCAAGTTAGAAAATATACTGTTGTTCATATCAAATCCATTAAATGTCTTATCGGTTCCGTTGAAAGAAGAATTCAATATCGTTTCTTTTACAGTTTTAACAATGCACGTGTCTGTATTCCACCAATTATCACAGGTCGTCCATGGTAAGGGTGACATGAAGGAATGAACCAGATAGTATAAAATCCAGGCCAGGATCATGTTAAAGTACATGCTGTTAATAGTGGAAAATGCAGTAGCAGCAGCCCCTAGACCTTAAAATCAACAAGGTACAATTTAGATAATTATACCCCATTCCGCTCTACCTTTGCGTAGAGGTGAGATTCACCGTCTTGCAAGGAAAAGGAAACTTATCGTTCGAATTCGATGATATGCACGTTAAAGAATCACCGACAGTTGGAATTTGATTAAGTGTGGGTGGAAGTACCCGTTTTCATTAGCCCGGTTAGTATAAATAAGTAATACAGTAAACCCGATTTCATTTCAATTTCCTTGAAAATACACTATCTATCCTTTTGAAAAATATTTTTAATCCTTTTACCTCTGAATGCAGGACACAAATCCCAAACATCATAGGTACTTTTCCCGGAATATTGTCCAAGGGAAAGTTCCAAGAAGGACAATGGAAATGCCAATGTAATCATAAATACGGCATATGGAATGAGAAACACCGCTGTAATATAAGAAAGTACATTGTTGGTTATCAATATCAAAAAAAATTGTTTTAGTTTCTACAAATAGCATTTTTTAAATTAAATGGAATTTTTGTTTTATCTATTCGAATTTAACACCAAGTGATGATTAGATCTAATTATTAGATATAATTTTTGCTCCAATCAGTAATATCCTTATTAAATGGTTTTAAGGATTTTCCAGGTGATTGACAAGATAATATGTAGAAACACCTTTTTATGTACATTTCAGATTCCATTAACACAATTGCCTATCATACATTTTAATAATTGCAATGGTAGAATGTTGCGAGTTCGACTAAGGCGTGAGGTTAAATCCAATAGGCAACACGGTTGGTCTGTGGATACGATATTGACTCGCTCGCTAACCTGGAGGTCTCTTGTTCGACCCTCCTTTCGCCGAAAAAGTTCATCGGATTTCCGGTGTCCCCGACTTTGGGTCGGATGGAAAACCGAGGTGTCAACAGCAGTCAGTAACAAACATTTCAATTAACTTCCCGATTAATTGAAAATTAGGAACTATTATAAATATAATATGCATACCTCCGCCATTTTTAGCACATAAATAAGGAAATCTCCATATATTACCAATCCCTACGCCATAACCAATCAGTGACAATAAGAACTCTAAATTGTGACCCCATTTCATTCGAGTTGGTCCTGTTATCGGTGTTTCAGCATTGCTTTCAGTTTTTATTTCGCTATAAAAAAATGAATATGTTTGCTATAAAAGTGAAGAAAATGTCTATTCATCATATGGAGTCAATCAAGTATTAAATTTCATTCTTAGTCAAAGAACGGACAGGAACTATCGAGAAGATGTCTGGCTTTTACTAAGTTTTATACATTGCTTTAGTAATTTTGCATCATACCAATATAATATTGTATTATGCTTCACAGACCCAAATGACATTCCAGTGTCCTGTATCATTACAGACCCGGGACTGTACAGAACAGAGAAAAATATCAAAACTTGGCAGATGGAAATTCGAAGTCGTTACCCGAAAGTCCCTCGTGGGCTCCCGTAGATAATAAATTCATATACACTGTTTTGTAAAAATCAAACGTGATAACAGTGTTAGTTATTATAATATTTTATTTCAAAATTTTGAATTGACTTTTTTAGAATAGTAATATGTATTTTCTTTACGTACAACCGTGTTTGTAACTGCTGTGGCGATACTTGGTTCTGTTTTGTAGTGTCAACATTCTTCACAAATGTGTCTCCATCCAATACGTTGGACCGCGATTCCTGCTTCCCTGTGTCACCATGAATGATTGCTGGAGAACCAAGTCCCATGGTCCTGTTTATCCTATATCTGAAGTCAAGAGTATATTATACCCGATTAGACATTTCTGTCACCATGCTTTGGTATCATGATCGCGGCAAGATCCCTTTTTGGTATATAGGTGAGTGGGATTGGGTGGATGAAAATAATAAACAAACAAAACAAACGCAGCTTCCGAATAAAGTGAAGCGTATGCCAAAAAGACGTCAAATTATCTTTACTGTTTAGTCATGGTGTAGATTTATATATTTTTGACCAAATCCTGGATTTCCAAAGGATAATATTAGTATAGCAATTTAAAATAGACACGGAAATCGTGATGCATGTTCCCTAGAATGACCAGTGTCGCGGATATATTGTGTATCTGGGTTGTCTCAAGGCCCCACTTTTATAAGTTACAAATTAAAAAGCCTAATTAATAATGTAAAACATTTCAGCAGCATATTAATTCAATAGATACCATATTAAAATAGGAGGCCAATTCAAATAGATATTAGATTTCATCTAATTCACACAATTAGTAATAGAAAAGGGGATGTTTATTATAGAATTAGTACCCAGTACGAAACCATAAAATGAATGGACAATATTGTCTATAAACTAGTCAAATTACCTGGTTCCACAACAATCCTTAAAGCCTTAAGTGCACCCTGTGATTCATTTGAGTATCCTGGCCATCTCATCTAAATCCAGCTCACGCCTTATGTACAAGATAAAGCACGATTCTTGCTGCAGTACAACATAGCTTTCCGAATTTAGCATAGGACAAGGGTACGAGAAAGTACAAACGACCCTTGTATCTGTTCAATTAGAAGGTTGAATATCGAAAGGAAAATAATGTTTAAAGGACCATTAGGTAAGATTAGATAACGAATTGCCAGTTCTCGCTATCATAGTTAAAAAATAAATATTGAAAACAGAATTGATGGACGCCCATCTACTTCCGATACCTCGATCATCACTCGTAAATGGGTGAATTTTCAAACGTGGCTGGCGGAAGGTGCGTTTAAAGTTGTACTGATTATATCTTTTTAGGTATCCGTTCTGAGGGGTATTATTTTGAAACCATATATATATATGGTAAAGAAGACGGGCATACGCCGTGATTTGTGCCATGGGGGAAATATTGACGGACTGCTGCACTACGCCTTACTCTTTATTTCGAATTCTACTGCCAATGTCATGTAATTCCGATGAACTTTCTCGGATCCAACACGGTACAACCAGGTCTTACTCATTGAGTCATACATAAGTTGTAATTTTGCATACTTTATAAAGTTGATAATATGTTTGTCTGATAAAGAAAGTTATCTTCACACTTTCTGCAATTTAGGTCCAAAGTGTCGCTATGTTTGGCTGTACGAAGAGCAGAGTGCGCTTTCTCTTGATGGAACACTTCTTTTGTGTAGAATTCTAGTGGCTAACAAACCTCTGGTGATTTTGTGCTAATTTTGACATCTTTTAAAGTTAGTTCTTTCTTTTTTGCACTAATGAAGACGGACAGGCGCCTTTCTTATGGGCATGAGTGGAACTTCGATCGGTCTATTCTTCAAGTCGTTCTGCATGTATGTTTGTGGGGGTATGTGATTGGAGGGGGAACTGTTATAGGGTGCGTGATGTGATTTTGATTTGGACTAAGTATAGGCCTGCAATTGTGTTAATAGAATCGACAAACGAATGGGACCCGTTGGTATCAGAGGGTTCATGGTGATAGTTCTTTTTCGTGACTTTTGGAAATATATCCACATCAAATTAGGCGAACGTATAGTACGCTGTTGACAATGAACGATGCCTTCCAGTAACAGACATTAATATTGTTTGTTAAAATTTATTTGAGATTCGTTACCAACGTTGTCAAATCGAATTAAAATAAGGCTTTTATCTCACTTATACTGCAGGAAAACCTACCTAACTCTTTAATGGTTATCTTAAAGGTCTAATTAAAACCGCTGATGAAATTAAGTGCCAGTCAAGAAAACTCGTTTCTATAAAGATCTTAACTAATCCGTGGTTGGGCCAAGACAACTCGGATTCAGACTGACAAAATGAAATGCCATGTTTTAGAGAAATTGTTTGATCCTGGAAATGGAAACAACACAAAACTAGACTGGAAGGTCGTAATGGTGACATAAGAGTTCACAGCTGAACAGTAAATAGGCCTATCAGCTAAATAGATTGCATGAAAATATGTTTAGCTTTAACCCAACACAAAGAGATGTACCCAACTATAGACTAAAATATCAAGACTCAAGCTAGTATAAAATATTACAATTAATAGGAGAAATTCAAATAATCAGATATTTAAAACAACACGTAACACAAAATGATCTAATCTAGCCACATGGACACTTAAACCAGCAGCCATTGATAGTTGAGAATAAATCTATGGACTGGATAAGTATGTGATATATTTTTTTCACACTTCTTTTTTAAAATATTGTTTACATACTGCATAGGGAATTTTGCACTCGATGTTGCTTGACTAGATTGATGTACTTCATCAAACAAATTTCGGCATTATTTCAAGACAGGCCCTTTTCATGGTCACTTCCAACGTATTAGCAAAGCAAAGTTGCAAGCATTGTCTTGTGCATATAGTCACTGATTCATTAATAATATGGGTACTATTTCAATCATCAGTTCCGACCAAAAACCACAAAGGTATTAGCACTAAATTGATATGAAGTTCCTTATACATATGCAACGATTTCACTTCACATTGTAGTTTTTGCAATTCACAAAAGGTTTTCGAACGTACGTTAAAACATGTGTTCCGTGTGTATAGATGTAGTCTAAGTTCTTTTAACAGATAGATATATTTGTTCACATTGTTGTTTCTGATGAGTCGTAAGCCAGTTTGTAATCTTTAGCAGGTCCCCAATTTTCATTGGGTTCAAATGATGTTTGAATTCTCTGAAAATAAATATAAAAGAATTAAAAGCATTCTATGACTCCTAAATATACAAACCTACCCTAAACGGTGCACCTATCATGCCTATTCATTATACGTTATATTACTATCTAATTCCATTTCTAACTATCATATGTCTATATATTGCAGCATATGACTATCTAATACAATATATACATGTAACGATCATTGTCTATCCAATACAACAAATGGCTATCTAATTCAATATACAGTATAACTAACATTTCTCTATCCAATGCAATATATGACTATTTACATTCATATATAACAAGCATATACATGTGCATATCAATAAAATATATGACTATTCTTTATAAATGTATGTCCATCGGGTATAACACAATGAAACGTAATTTGATGATCATTCAATATAATACATGGCTATATATATATTCAATATAATACATGTGCATTTTACCCGTTTCCATGGCCCCTTTCTGCCGATCAGATCCTTCACAATCCATATAGGTATTGGTATACATGATGCCAAGGCAATAAGCCAGCCAAGAGCAGAAGCATAATTTGGATATACATAATCTCCATAGGTAGGTGGTTGATATTTTACCAATGTGAATATAAGAACCACCTGAAATTAACAAACATCTATTTGCTTTACCGCCAAAATTTATAAATAAACCACCTAAAATGAATAAAGCAGATATTAACAGGTTTTAACTCCCTATGTATAGCCAATAAAAACACAATCATTCTTTTCAAAGACTTAAACTTGTCACTAAAAATAAATAGAAACGCCGTTCCTTATATATACGACATTTCATTGTAATGTATACGTCGAAATGAATATACTTACAGTTAATAGAATTGGATTTAGAAATCGCCAAAGATATTTAAATATTACTGGTGGACGCTTTCCTAACATCATTTCAAGGTCGTCTAAATATCGATCAGCACCTGAAAAAAGGGGTGAATATTGTAGCCATAAGCGTACGAGCCAGGGGATGCCCCCCTGCATCTGCCCCCATAACTTTCGGGCAAGCTGACTTTTCGGGCAGACGGGTAAAGTGAAAAAAAAAAATTATTTCATCTACTTGGCAAAATAAAGTGCCCGGGCTGGAATAGCAGGAAAATGCGTTTGCGGCCGTCAAATATTTTCTTTGGGGGTCCATACAAGGTAGGTTCAGTTTCTTCTCCTCTCGCAGAAATCCGGCGCCGCTGTCTGTTAACCCGAAATTGTTTCGGGCATTCCTAGTTTTGCTTCCCTAACTGTCATTGAGCCCTTATATATAACACTAATTTTACTTTTCTTTTAATTGAATACCACGAATTTGTAGTGAGTTGACTATGGATTAGAAACCCCTAAACCCAATGACGACTGATTGGTTGTTTGGAATTCGGGTCAGCCAGGTAGGCTATATTGGACCAAAATGAAGTTGATGAATTCACGAGCTGGAATTGCAGGGAAAAGCGTTTGCAGAAGTTAAACTTTCAAAATTTCCTTCCAACTGTCCCGTCTTCGAGAACTGTAAACGATTGATTGGAATTCAACAAGACACCTTAATTAGGCTAATAAGACCACTTCGAAGTTTCTTTGTTCACGGGCTGAAATAGCAGGAAAACGTCTATGCAGCCGTCAAATATTCCAAAATTTTCCTTTGATGGAGGTGTGTGTGTGTGTGTGGGGGGGGGGGGCATACAAGGTAAGCTCCGCTTCTTCGCCACTCAGAGAAGTTTTTTCGGGCATTTCGGGTTCTGACCCCTAACTGTCATCGAGCCCGTGCGCCTATGATTGAAGCGAGAGAGAGAAATGGGGTTTAACGTCCACTCAACACAACTAGGTCATTTCGGGACTAACATATGGTTTAATTTTATTTCAATAATTCGCTTGCGCGTAGGGGTCTTTAGCAGTCGGAGGAAACCGGAGTGCCCGGAGGAAACCAACGAGGTTGAGAAGGCGCCCCTATCTCCATGCCACATACGCTCACACCAGGGCTCGAAACCACAGCCACAAGCCAGAGGTGAACGGCCAGCCAGAGCTATGATTGAAGCAAAATTGTGGGGTTTTATAATCACACTCCGGTTATTGTTACATGATAGTGTAATTATTATAACATATTTTAATATTAGAATATTGTTATAGCAAAATATGTATGGAACATTCATTAACAGTCAAATTGTGGACTTCATTTGTCCAGACAAGGGGAATAACCCTCAATTGTAAGGGCGTTCTATTTTCAAATCGAGTACAGAATTGATTTCAATGGCCATTATGTACAGATGATCTGTCAAACAGGTTTTTTTTCTCAGTTAAACATGAACACCTACTGTGCAGCAAACCATCTACAAAATAACCAGGAATTGTACTCTTACAAATAATATAACTTGTTTTTCATGGAAGGATAAATGCGAATTATAAACACTTACCATACAACCATCCCACAACGAAACTTTCTAGAATTGTTATTGAAAATAAAGTGAGCGCGGCCATGTACCAATCTACTAGTTGAAAAATATAAATTCCATTCTACAACATAGAAAAGAAATATTTATATAAAATATCAAGGGACATCTCAATATTAGTAACAAAAATGGCAAATCAAATTTTTGATGGCGCATAATATGCCGTGTATGTGTACCTGTTCTCTGACGCCATAGTAACGCATGTTACCAACAATGAAAATATTTCTTACAGCTCAAAACAATACCTATTTTTGAGATCACAGACCAAATTCATTCGGAAAAAATCTAAACTGGGAAAGTTCGGTGGATTGGATATAATAGAAGATGTCTCCTTGAAATGATATGTTAACGTTGCATGCTCTACGACATCGATTGGTTAAAAAAAAAAAAGTAATTGGGCATTGATTTATAATATGCATACATGCTATATTTATGTACAGTCATGAACGTTAAATGTTTATTTATATACGCCTAACCCTTTGATTATTAAACCGTGAAAAAATATTTTGTACAGTCGTAATAATTAAACATAAATTTTAATTAAACCAGCAATTGTTATTCCATAAATAGTGTTAGTGTGATAATTTAAAGCTATACTAAGTGAAGTTTTTTTTATTTTCTTATTCGTGTAAATGTGCACCATGGTATACTATATTGTACCTACCTGTGTTGTGTAAATTAAAGTACATAAACACATTAAAAAACAGGTACTAGCTGTAACCATTAACCGTGATTTCGGTGTTAAATTTGGTATTAAATCTGTTAAAGTTGTTATAACGACCTCTACGCTAACAAACTGATAAATACAATTAAAAAAAACATCAAATACCAAATTCGTTTGTTAATTATTAGATTTTGATAAAAATGTGACTTCTTTCTTTGAACAAAAATGTGACCTAAAAAAATTGTGAACATTTTCTTGATGTTAAAACATAATAAAATAATTTTTAAAAATGTAAATTTAATTCAAAAATGAAAAATGCAGATGTGAAAATCTACGTGTAATAAGGATTCCAAGAAATAAAACTTACCATAGAATCTATAGAAACAAATAAAAGCATCAAAAAGAAAAGAACCGCCCATAGTTGAGGTAATGGTAATTGACTTAATGCTTCGGGATATGTAATGAAGGCTAACCCCGGACCTGAAAACAAAGGAGTCGCTATAGAGATATTCTACATAATTGCACATCTCCGCCATCACTACCTTATTTTGAACTATTGTTTCGTATTGGGGTGGGGGGGTAGTAGTAATGACGTTTATGGTATAAATATATTAGTCGAAATATGGATGGAAAATATTTCCAATAGGGCCTGCCATTATAAAGAAATATTACCAGTGTTAACAATATCTTCAACCAGTGAACCAGTTTTATGAGACATAAATCCAAGAACAGAAAAGACAACGAATCCTGCATAGAAACTAGTTCCTTCTCCAATACAACAGTATATGACTGTATCTCTGAAATATACATAAATATTTCTATAGACGCATTATACATTAACTTGAACTTTTTGAGGTTGCAGAAATTTGCCTAAACTTCTGTAACGCATTTCTTAATATAGCTAGTATTCTGGATTCAACAATTTTCATATAAATTATGTAACAAAGTAAAAAATAACGCAATTAAAATATCAACGAATTCACGGATATCAACAGACAAAAATTAAACGAAATTAAAATAAACAATTTAGACTGTATTTGTATTAAGATGCCAACATTTTCTGGAAACTACTGCAGCGACCTACAATATTCTTACCTTAATATATTGTTATTAAATCTATTATAACTGGCCATGGTGGTGAAACCACCCCATCCGATTCCCATCGAAAAGAAAATCTGCATCAGTGCCTGTATCCATACCTACAAGATAGCAGCACCGCAGTTCACATATATGTTAGAAAGCGAGTTAAACCAATCCTAATCCGGATTAGATTAGCGAATACTTAAAAAGCAATCATAAAACCCGATATTGAAACGCGAATTACCTGAACATTGGCGAGTTTACTAATATCAGGAATGATGTAGAATTTGATGCCATCCATGGCACCAGGTAGTGTAACAGCTCTAACCAGTATAATAGTAATAAATACATATGGTAAAGTTGCTGTCACATACACAACCTACAATTAAAGAAAAAAATAGGTTATTTTTATGCTTGATCATGACTGAATGCATGACGGAGATATAATATTGTAAAAAGAAGCATCTCTTCAGTGACAAATTCACAAGCAATACATGGAGTGGGTGGGGATGTGAGCTACTGCAAATATAGTGTAATTTTACGTCGTTTAGATAAAGACTCGTACATTAATGGTATGTTGATAGACAACAGATCATCGTTAAATGTCAAACTTAATAATATTTTCTGACAATTGCTGTATACTGGAGATATTCGCTCTACCCGTGTAGACTGATAAAACCTGATTTTGAGTAATATTTTACTAGTGACTGACCTTTCCAACAGTCTTGACACCCTTTACTATACAGCCAAATATCATTAGCCAACCGACCGCCATTGCTACAACAAGATGCCACTGCATGGTACCAAAATCTCCTAATCCACTTGATATCCTCAGTACATTGTGACTAAATAGAAAATAAATATCTTTTTTGATACAAAGAACCCAATCTGAGCATCCGTTATAATGTTAAAGCAGACATGTGTCAATTATTTGTTTTTTTTATATGTTTCTTTTTACGGTTCGCATGATGATATTTAGTTTGTTTATCAATTTTAGTGCCAATTTTCTTTAGAATCCATTGCGATTTAGAAATGATAACGCAGCAATTTTGACATTATTTCATGGACTGGGTTGTGATTCGAGGCTATCACAAATGTAAAATCCCGCGCGAATCACACTGAACGCAATTGTGCAATAAATATTGGATCTTTTCTTTATCAAAATTCCTATTCACAAAGACCAAATTTGTACAGAAAATATATTTGAAGTAAATGAACACGGTGCTTTGAAAAACACCACGGCGCCCGCCCGTGATATGAAAAACTCAATATTGACTTGGTTAATGGGTTTTAAGGCAGTTGTGATGACGTTTATAATTCGCTTGAATAGTAAAATTCATTATTAAGGCTGGTATCTAAATGTAATAGAGTTTAACGTCCTACTGTTCTGCTCCGAACTGGGCTATATAATGAAGACGGGCATACGTCATACAGTGTGCTATAAGGGTTGGGGTTGGGATGGCCTAGTGGTCTAGAGTGCCGCGCTTCGAACTCTAGCTGGCCGGTCACCTCTGGCTTGCGGCTATGGTTTCGAGCCCTGGTGTGAGCGTATGTGGCATGGAAATAGGGGCGCCTTCTCAACCTCGTGGGTTTCCTCCGGGCACTCCGGTTTCCTCCCACTGCTAAAGACCCCTACGCGCAAGCGAATTATTTAAATAAAATTAAACCACATGTTAGTCCCGAAATGTCCTAGTTTGTGTTGAGTGGACGTTAAACCCCATTTCTCTCACTCTCTCTCGCTATAAGGGTAATTTTGCCCGGAAAGCGACACCAAGGCCTACTATACTTATATATCGAATTCAATATGCCAAAGATCTTTTACACGGAACCTCGGTTTTTCGTCCCATCCGAAGGACTACACAACTGTTCTTGTAAGGCCCCCACTCTGCATCAATGACAAGGGGGAAACACACCGGAAAATCTGGATGAACTTTCTCGGCCAATGCAAGGATCGAACACCGGACCTCCAGGTTATCGAGCTAGCGCCTTATCCACTTAGCCACCGTGACCCCCAGACTGGTATCCACAATGTTGATAGGACAAAGGTTGACAAAATATACCAACATTTAATTGCAGTTTATATTGTTTTAATATGTGAGTGAATATTAAATGTAGTGTAAGCCGTGCCGATGCAGGATTGTGAACCCGGATTATGTCATGAACAAGAATCCAAAACCAATTGAGTAGACTTACTTCCAAAATTCTTCTGATGCTGTAAAATGTTTTACTGAACTATTAGTACTGTTCACCACAGAAAATATATTTTCGTTTATTGAATAACCAGTGTCATTAATTCCGTCAGTTTGATTTAACCCATATATGAATGGCTGATCCGTTCCGTTAATAGATGAATTCAAAGCAGTTTCTTTTACGATTTTAACAATGCACGTGGCTGTATTCCACCAATTATCACAGGTCGTCCATGGTAAGGGTGACATGAAGGAATGAACCAGATAGTATAAAATCCAGGCTAGGATCATGTTAAAGTACATACTGTTTATGGTGGAAAATACTGTTGCAGCAGCACCCAAACCTGAAACCAACATAATATACAGTTAACGACCATTTTAAGTTTTAGATTCAAATGACTGGACTTCTACTATATATCTTAAAAGTGAAAAGAGGAAGTTGGATTAGTAGGGTGAAGATTTGTATTCTGGGCCCTGTTTCACGAAATTTTAACTTAAGATAAAATCCAATTTTAGTAGATACTTCAATTTTGATTGGCTAAGCACTAAAATCAATCTAATATTATCCAATCAAATTACTAAAATTGGGATCTTATCTTAGTTAAAATTTCGTGAAATAGGCTCTGGAGCTTTACGTCTTTAGGTAAAACCAGTATTGGGATATAACCAATTGGCGACATAATCCAAACTAATATTAGCTCACAAGCAGATCCCACTCAATCTTTCAAAAAATTCATTTGATTGTTGCTTATTGCCATCATTCAGTACTTGATTTTAATAGTTTTTTAATTGTGGGTGGTGATCAAGATTAGTTTTGTTGTTTTCATCCTGCTGTAATTAATTTGACAAGTTTACCTCTGAATGCAGGACACATATCCCAAACATCGTAGGTACTTTTTCCAGAATATTGTCCAAGGGAAAGTTCTAAAAATGTCAGCGGTAAAGCTAATGTAATCATGAATACAGCATATGGGATGAGAAACACAGCTGAAATGTAAAAAAGGCCAGTTTATGTATTAACTGTGACTGCAACAGCCAAATTTCTACCCAAGGTAAATATTTAAAGTCGTTGAAAATAAAAAAAATTAATCTTCTTTTTTTCAATGAAACAGATTTCAACAAGATGGATTATAGTAGTCCCGCCTGTGTCAATAATAACTATGAAAGCCAGGCGGATGACCTTATATCAGAATGAAGTTTTTCTTTCTCGAATATACAGAAATGGAATGGTTCCCATTATTGAATATATGATTAAGACCACAAGAAATATTGCTATTGACTAATTGGTATGTAATTATTTGACAAGCGAAATTCATAATCATGAACTGAAAGATGCATTCAAACTATAGAGAAATATGTGTTTGTCACAGAACATTACATCTGAGAAATCATCATAAATGTCGACCAGAAATTGATCCACATAAAATTGAATCTGGACTTCAGTATTAATATATATTATCCAAATTCTTCATGTAATTGGGCTATTCAGGTAATTTCTTGTATGGGTTTTCTTTTAATATGGGCCATGAAAAGAGGACCCGGGGAGAAGGTCAACTGATATCCCGTTCTAACCACCCACTCTAAACAATTGACGAAGAACGCCATATCCCAATCGATCGACACCCAGTGTAAGATGAATGGATGAGAATCCCCCCCCCCACACACACACACTCACACTCGGATAACAAGAACTGATGCGTAATAGATGACGCTGTTCACATACTAGTTTCACTGATGTTTTGAATATTTTGTTCCTCCTGTCTGTATCAGACATAGCCTGCGATATCACTTAGTTGGAAGTAGACATTAAATAAAGCAATTTCACACAATCTGTATCAGTATTGTGCCTGAAAACGACAAGGGAATCGATCGTTGTGGAAGTGTGGATCCGATTAAAATACAGTAATTGTTGATCCATATAAATTTAATTGTTTTTTTTTTATTATATTTGATAAGCCATTAAAATTATTACGTGTTTTTCATGTTAATTTTCTTGGAGAAGGATACACACACTTTAACGTTAAGGTGTTGATTAATCAAGCGACGTTTTAGTCATGTAAACTATTCATGGTAATGCAGAGCAACATCTGCTGGTGATAAAAGATATTATTGTTTTCGAACATTTATATTTTATGAAGGAATTGAATTTTTATCTCAAGTTATACATCATTAACCCCGGAGTATTGGGGCTTCTAACGTTTAAATAACTTCTCGCATACGTTCTACTTCCTAATTACCCATGTATATAAATCATTTTATGTCTTCTAATGTGTCTGTAAATAATGGGATGGATGCCTATGCAATTCTACTATGTTTCCGTCAAATTGTTTAGCGTATTTATTATTGGATTTCACTGGGGTAATGATTGCTGTAAATGAACGGAAATGGGGTTTAACGTCCTACTTTTTTGTACCGCCATATGGTGTACCAAAGCCTAGACTTTTATAAATTTCAAACGATAAATCCATGCCCTTGTAGTATCCCCAACCGGCGCTTGTCTTAAAACAAAAAAAAAATCAAATGACTCCCTCATACTTATAACTAACTTAATTACAATGGTATTTACAAATTTAAGGAAAAATTATAACACATGGACACATTTGGCAAACTTGGGTAACAAGATGTGGGCGGAATAAGAAGTTTCATAGTACAACGCGATATCAGATGTTGGCAAAAAGATAACCTGCCTCGAGCTCGATACCCGTCCGCCATTATAATAATAAAACGCCAGTTTTGATAAAACCAGTAGATAGATATGTGACGACAGCTGATTGATACATGCCATATAGATGAATAGTTTCAAACGACGACAATCAATACTGAAATTCTAGAGTAATTGTGTTTTAAATATGAACGAACATTAACCTATATTCATATTGCCACCCTTTTGAATATTGAACTATGAAATAGATGTGAATAATTACTTTACCTCCCCCATTCTTAGCACATAAATAAGGGAATCTCCAGATATTACCAATCCCTACACCATAACCAATCAAGGAAAGTAAAAAGTCTAAACTTCGGTTCCATTTCATCCGAGTTGGTGCCTCCTTCTCCGTTGCCGGGTCTTCAACATTTTTTTCAGTTGTCATATTGCTATGAAAAAAGAAACATCACATACAATCATTCACAACAAATTTTCAAAAAGAGATGGCATATTTTCAATAAAATGAAATAAGTAGCGCATTTTCAATAAAATGAAATAAATAGCGCATTTTCAGTCAAATGAAATAAATAACACATTTTGCTTTAAAACAAAAGACACGATACATTTTGTTTTAAAACAAAAAAAAATAGTACATTGTGCTAGTAATCAAGGAAATAGCACATAACAGTCAGGCTGGTGTTTTTCGCAATTTATTTTATCAACCTAAATTATCCTTTGGTGGAAAAGTCCGATGTCAGTGGTGAACAATATCAAGAATAAAATGAAATATAACAGAGATCTGCTTTTAATCAGATTATAGACGAAGCTAGATGTGGGCGTTTTTTCCGGCAGCCTAATCAACTCCACGATGGGCAGTGCTGAAGACCAGTGCATTGGAATTATATCCTCTACCAAGTTATTCCAGCTTCTGAAATCCACGTTAAATCTATCGTTACAGCCGCCAATATCTTTTTAGTGTCCTTTTATTTTCTACAGATTTTGCATTTGCTTCATTATCGATTATATGCATTTGTGAAAACATTTTAATACCCGTTATTCGTAATCACTTCATCATGTACCAAGCGTGGGATAATTCCTACTAATATGACATAAAAGCCTGAAAATCACGAATTTTATAACATATATATTATTAAATAATATGTAAGAAATGAAATATTTCTCTCTCACGTATCAAGAAAAATAGCATTGTAATACGGTTTGGGTTTCTATGAATTGGAATTTGAATCCGGCCAAGAGTATTTATTTTTAGTGGATGTTAATTAAATAAACCCGCATTGCAAAGGGAACAAAAACACATTCCCTTATTAATTTGTGATTGGAGAATCCAATGGTAGATTCCTAGTGATTAATTAATACCCAATATTGATTTTACAAATTTACAGATTAGTCAATTTGGTGTGGGACCGTCTTTGATAGAAATAAATCCTAGCCTTCTGTTCATTGCCTTTTCTGTCAAATTTGAAATGGAAACTCCTATCTACGACAAATGAGCATTATGTATAACCCTGAACTTTAAGATGACAGATTCCAACATTCGAACACAAAGGTTCAAACACCGACAATCAAACACGTTGTTAGAAATAGGGGATTGTTTATTAGTAAGGCCCAGTAACAGGGTTTGGTTTTAATAATATTGTATCAACGAAATACCGAAGCGAAATTAAATGAGGTTTAACGTCCTACTGTTGAGATACCGAAACAGGCCAATATCTTATAAGAACCGACTTCAATTAAGTATAGGTGTAAAATCAATAGAGAGGTTAAGCGTCGCTATCTTATTAAATGCAACACAAATAACGATGTCTAGTTTGACAAGCAATGGAACAGAAAAATTGTTTTTTTTTTGCAGTCAATCAGATTGAGAGAAAACAAAACTCACCGATCGTCACGGTTATCAACTGCAAAAGTTAAAATTTGTTGTAAGTCCAGGCAGGGAGAATGAAAAAAACAACCGACTCCGAAGCTGGCGTTGACGGGGAGTGGTGTGACAAGATTGTCGCAAAATAAAAAGTATAATGACATGAACAATTATGTTATGGATGAGTAACAACTACAAATGAGCATGAGTGGCCATGTTTGTTTTATTTCTAAAAATGACGTAGAATGTTGTATTTTAATTAACTGACATAATTTTTATACGCCCACATTTTCATGTGGACGTATATTGTCGTCGCCCCTGTTCGTCCGTCCGTCCACAATTGTTTGTGAACAGTCTACAGGTCACAATTTTTATCCGATTTCAATGAAACTTAAAATATAGGTTTATCACCCTAAGATCTCGGTTCCTTTCGATATTGGCATGTATCGGACAGTAACTTCATGGGTTATGGCCCCTGATTGTACGAAAAATCACGTTTTTTACCTTGTGAACAGTGTAGAGGTCACAATTTTGAACCGATTTGGATGAAACTTGAAATGCATGTTTATAACCCAAAGATCTTGGTTCCTTTCGATATTTGCGCCAATCGGATTTTTTACCTTGTGAACAGTGTAGAGGTCACAATTTTGAACCGATTTGGATGAAACTTGAAATGCATGTTTATAACCCAAAGATCTTGGTTCCTTTCGATATTTGCGCCAATCGGATCGTAACTTCCTGAACTATGGCCCCTGATTGTCCGAAAAATCGCCCTTTTTAGCTTGTGATCTCTCTGGAGGTCAAAATTGTTATCCGATTTAAAAAACCGTTTGATTATATCACCGTTCCATGGTTATGAAGGTTGAGTTCGAATTTCGTGAAAATCGAACCAAAATTGACGGACAAAATGGCCGCCATTTGTACGCGAATAGTATGAAAATATGTTATATCAAGGTTGTGGACCTTATAGAGGTCACAATTTTGAACCGATTTGGATGAAACGTGACATGTATGTTTATCACCATTTCATGGTTATGAAGGTTGAGCATAAATGTTCTCAGCACATCATCGGTTGATGGACAGTTTCCTGAAGGAACAGATTTTTGATTGGCTTAAATTAGATTTTGTGTGTTTTATTTTGTTCAATTTTGACATTTAATACTGACTACATTTTATGAATTATGAATATTGTTCTATATCACGATTGAGGACGAAGACGCTAAAGGTGTTCTTACCTCCATTAAGGGGCCATTTGTTAAACTACACCGCGGGTTTTGCCTTGGTCACTGACTTTTGTACAGTTATAGGAAGAGGTACATGTAGAGACATTCTGGTTTTGGATTATGCACCCAGCATCAAATCCTAATTCTGTCAGATAGACCAGTATACAAGAAAACACCACCTTTGAAAATTTGTTTAGTTTTGGCGTTAATTCTTTTGTAGCGATTGAATTCCCCTAACAGCAATAACCAAAACTTAAATCATCGGTGATTTTTAGAACGAAACTATTACAATAATAAAACAATAATAAGAAAGATCCATGTGCATTTGCCCTGGTGGCAGCCCCCTGGAAGCTGACAAGGGTAAAACGCATTGTCACATTTGCTTTAAAGTAGAGAAGTTATGAAGTCGTGCATAATACATGTAGAGTGCTATTTCGGTTCTATGAATATTTATTTCCTGTCACTCACACAAGTCCCGGCTGTTAGAGTTGATAATAATTAATAACAACATTAAAGCATGGTTTGATGGGGAAAGGGGTGTTAATGATTCACCCAACAACCGATCAATCACCTCTCGGTAAAGCACATCAAATCACATTCCCTTGTTAACAATTTGCTTGGAAATGTGCCACACTGGTGTAGCTGTTGTGCATAGATATGATCGGTTTTCTATTGACATTTACTACGCCAAAAAACCCATCCGTACTGGCCTTTTCTTTGAGGTATCACGCATAATAATATGTTGCTTTGTGTTACACGGTTTTCGAATTTGACCCACTTTTGTTATCTTGCTGTTAAATGTGGGACACTAATATCCAATGACATAATGAAGATTTCGAAACCAGTATACAATTCGTGAATTTCTATGGTTTTGGGCGCCATTTGTAATGGACTAAGAAAAGCATATCCTATACGTTTTTCACGCAAAAATAATTGATTAGAAATAACAATTTCATAATGGTCACAATGATCGCAATTTAAAAGAATTGGAGAGCTCTTTTGGAGAGGCGTATTGGCAGCAGTGAAGGCGTATTTGGGAGTTGTTGCACCTAAAAAGTTCGTCTTGGGATCTAGGAGTTGGGAATGGGTGTTGTACTAGCGGATCCGACGATTTCATGGCCGTCGGGCGATATCGCTTTCGCTGTTGGTTTCACCGAAAGAACACGTAGGTCCCAAACGTCTTCATTTATTCAGACCTACCATTGGGCCGCGAACGAGTTTCGTAGGGCTAACTTGTTCTGAAAGTAGTATGGTCACAAAGCATAAATTCAATGAGCAATGAGCGGCTTTGGATGTAAAACGTCTTATCTATTCTACAGATAGACGAGTCTTTAACGGACCTAACTTACCTAAGCAAGCTTAAGCTAGACAGAAGAGATTAATAACCTGTCGGGGCCGTACACTGAGGACGAAATATTACCGCGACCGTTCCCGTAACGCTACATCTGGAACTTTCACAGAAAATGTAATTTCTGTATTCAATGCATGTAACCAGGACGAAAAACAAATATGGTATATTAAAATTCATTTTTATTTCCTTTATAGAGAATACGACTCAGTTATTCAAACAAATCGTGGTACCAGAGGAAATGAATAGTCACGTACCACTCGTGTTACAGGTGCGTTGTGGATAAGAGGACCAGGGTTGATATTGATGCGTTCGTAGAAAACTATTTTCAGAAAGGTAGTAATATTACACTGAATTATGATTTAGCAAGACTGCAATTAAGCTTAATATTAAACAAGCCAACAGTGAGGCTGATGTCCCCCACCGAAATCCCAAAATAAATAGATGACACATATTAATTAATCGCACATTTATTTTTTTCAAACGTATCGACCAATCAAACTGAACCCGAAGTGTCATCCAAAAATTGCTTATCTCTGTCTACCGTAAGAAGAAAATGCTCATCTTCGAACTCCATCAAGGCATTGACCTAATAAGCATACACACCAATTTTGAACATTTTAACTCAATTCGAAGGAAAGTTATTGTGTTCCAAAGTCTCGGCAAATCAAATTGCTTATCGCTCTGCTTACCATGAGCAGAAAATGCTCATTATCGATCATAGTCAAGGTATTACTGTAATGAAACTATACACCAAGTTTCATCACTCTCACTTAATTAGAACTAAAGTTATCGTGTCTCAAAGCATCAACCAATCAAATTGCTTATCTCTGCCTACCTTAAGCGGAAAATGCTCATCTTCGAACTCCATCAAGGCATTGACCTAATAAGCATATACACCAAGTTTGAACATTTTAACTCAATTAGAAGGAGAGTTATTGTGTTCCAAAGTCTCGACCAATCCAATTGCGTATCGCTCTGCTTACCCTGAGCAGAAAATGCTCATTATCGAACTTAGTCAAGGTATTACTGTAATGAAACTATACACCAAGTTTCATCACTCTCACTTAATTAGAACTAAAGTTATCGTGTCCCAAAGCATCAACCAATCAAATTGCTTATCTCTGCTTACCCTAAGCGGAAAATGCTCATCTTCGAACTCCATCAAGGCATTGACCTAATAAGCATATACACCAAGTTTGAACATTTTAACTAAATTAGAAGGAGAGGTATTGTGTTCCAAGTCTCGACCAATCAAATTGCGTATCGCTCTGCTTACCCTGAGCAGAAAATGCTCATTATCGAACTTAGTCAAGGTATTACTATAATGAAACTATACACCAAGTTTCATCACTCTCACTTAATTAGAACTAAAGTTATAGTGTCCCAAAGCATCAACCAATCAAATTGCTTATCTCTGCTTACCCTAAGCCGAAAATGCTCATCTTCGAACTCCATCAAGGCATTGACCTAATAAGCATATACACTAAGTTTGAACATTTTAACTCAATTAGAAGGAGAGTTATTGTGTTCCAAATTCTCGACCAATCAAATTGCGTATAGCTCTGCTTACCCTGAGCAGAAAATGCTCATTATCGAACTTAGTCAAGGTATTACTATAATGAAACTATACACCAAGTTTCATCAATCTCACTTAATTAGAACTAAAGTTATCGTGTCCCAAAGCATCAACCAATCAAATTGCTTATCTCTGCTTACCCTAAGCGGAAAATGCTCATCTTCGAACTCCATCAAGGCATTGACCTAATAAACACATACACCAAGTTTGAACATTCTAGCTCAATTAGGAAGAGAGTTATTGTGTCCCAAAAAGTGTGACGGACAGACAGACGGACAGACAGACAGACAGACGGACGAACCCATTTTAATAGTCCCCCAACTTTCTTCGAAAGGCGGGGGACAAAAATATCAGATTTGTAAAATGATTAGTTATTGTTCATATTTTATCAAATAGGTCCGTGGGGGTCTAACAAGATCACACCAGATCTGAACTGGTTTTAACCACTTACAAGCTAGTGTTTACTGTGTTAATGGGGCATGTCTTTGTTGAATAAATAATAGAGCAAATGCCTTACAAATCCAACGAACCAGAAGGCCAAAAGTATCATTCTTAAATATACATGTATACTGTGTTAATGGAGCATACATTTATTGAATAAAAGTCATAATATATATATATATACAGTACTACATAACCAGAAGCCTAGTCTCTTATCATCCAAACAAATATTCTACGAATATTAGTCTGGATGGGTCCTCAAAATTTGACAGAAAGTCGGTCACTGTCTGGATTATCCAGTCTTTTAAGTTACCACGTGCTGAATCTATCAAAACATCTCGCTTGTCAACAATGACACTCTCTAAAATTTTGTTCTAAAGTTTTTAATTGAAATGGTAATTTTCTCTCGTCATGAATCAAACGTATGGCTTCTCACAATCTCCTTAATCACGATTCATGCTGTTGTATCGTCTCTATTTTGTTTCTAATAATAGATGTGCCAAGTGAATTGTGGGATATATTTTACCCTCGCCTTATAGAATCTATCAAAATCGGCCCGGCTTCATAATATCTATCACTTACCGAGACTTTAGCCAAAGGGTTCCATTGCCCATGCGTAACCGGGAGTTTGGTTTTTTATGTGGTAGATTATCCAGTAATTTTCGTCAATAATTGAGAACCGACCCAGACCCTCCGTGCGTTGAAGACTAGGGGGGTCTGGGTGACCGAGACTACCAGAAGCCCAGTTAGCTTTTAAAATGGCCGCCATCTTTGGATTTTCCATTGGCCAATCGGACAACTTAGACTTTATGACCAAACATAAACTCGTAACGTAAACGACCAATATTGGTATAAAAGATTATTTATGCTTCTGTATAATATGGTCACACCACAGTATTAATGCATCTATAATAATTTGCAATACATTTTATCCCCCAACATCAAGATAAGGTTATTATGTAGCGTACATTACTATTTTAACAGGTCGAATTATACCCTAAATAAAAACTGATTGTTAGTCACAGTTGAACATTATCTTTAAAGGTGATTGGCATGGCCTCTTCTGTGACCTTCATTACAGGTTTGGGTGTAAGGGGGGGGGGGGAATAACAAAATCAATAGCAATCATAATATGCTATGAACTTTTTATCAGCTTGAATAAGACTGCTTTCCAGCAAGATAGCGATCGATGAATAACTATATAGGTAATACGATCTATGTGCTATCGGGGCGCTTGAATAGGTATAGCCTGTAAATAATTGTTGACATTCATTGTGCGGTGGGATTGTGGATTGAATCCGCCTCCTCCCTTAATCACAACTTCAAGATTAGCCACTGCTTTACTATCACTATCCATAACGCCAGTCTGGCACATCGTGTGGATGGTCTCCTGGTATATTAATTTTTTATGCCATTGACTTATGATCCTCGCCATGGAAAACACTTCAAAGGAACAAGATCTTTACAATTAGTTTAACAATGGTCCTTTCTCATTGATAATTAAAATGCCTGTCTATTAAATTGAAAGGTCTATCAATTTTTCCGCTGTACCCCGCAATTGCACATACCACCCAAATAATTGTACAAATAATATATTTTGTAAATTTAATTTGTTTTCAGTCCATAAGCAAAATAGTATAATAAAATGCCAAAAACACCTAGTTGTGCTATGATTTTACACTCAACATCATTATCGCATCTGTTGGAGGACCAATGCTCCCTTTTCGTGTTCTTAGTGGTGAAGACTATGCCAAAAAGCCTGGGGAGTGTAACCAATCACCGTACAGTAAAATAATAAAGATTGAAAGACTGTACCGTTTTAGCGCTTAATATCCGCGTCCACACTGAATAATAGAGAGGTTAAGATTTGAAACGAGAACGAAAACGAGGTGACGTCGTTCTCGTTCTCGTGGGCCTCGACGCTAAAATGCGGTTAAGAAAAAATACGTCCGAGTTCCTTTGTTTGTAGGTGGCGAGCACCAAAAATTTATAAATGGGGCATTGTAAATAGGCTAAGTTGTTTAAAATGGTGTGTGAAATTTATAGTAATTTAAAATTTGTAAAAAAAACACAGACAAACAAAAGCGACAAGAAAAACCACAAACGACCATTTTGAAACATTTTGGTCATTTTTACTATGCCAACAAAAACATATGATATTTTCGTTTAACAACGCCTCATGTCCTTCAAACTTTGTACGTGTGTTCGGTACATGTTTGGTAACAAAATTTATGTTTATTGATGTAAAATACTAGTAATATAAACTCGGAAAGTACTTACGACTTCGGCGTCCTCAAGTCGTTTCCACGTCCGAGATTGACAGTAGACGTGGAGAAACCTCACTAAAAATGATGACGTAATGCACAGAACTACGTCACCGCGTTCTCGTTCTCGTGTCAAATCTTAACCTCCCTAATATAGCCAAGCAAGAAACGAGGAAATGATGTTCCTATTTTGAGAAACTATAATCGGAAGCTCAACACATTGACGAAATGAAGTAGGATGGGGTTTAAAGTTGCAATTTCATATTTTTGAGTTATATTTTTAAAATATATTAAAATAAAGCCCTAAAAAGATGGTATCTACAAACAGTCCTACCGTGTTCAAGAATAATCGTATAAATCCGATAATTCACTACTCCAAATTCAAACGTTTGAAGATAGCTACATGGGGGGGGGGAGTTATATTTTTAAAATATATTAAAGGGACAATAACATTCTTGCTGGCTTGGTAGCTCCAGAAAATAAATAATACCCTTATTCTAAGTACTAGATGTTTAAATGTCCTACCTGTTGTGTAAATTATCCATTACAGCCTATTTTATTTGTCCAGAGGGTTCGAAAATATTTTAAAATCCAAGTCACATTTGAAAAGGTTTACGTTCGACTTTTCAAATCAATTGGTTGAATTTTTCAAATTTTTTTAATTGGAGTATTCTAAAATAATACGATTTGTTGACCAGAATGAAGATTGGGACATATTTTTCAGTTACAACAAGAGTGTTATGGGGGCTTTAAAATAAAGCCATAAAAAGATGGTATCTACAAACAGTCCTACCTTGTTCAAGAATAATCCGATAATTCACTACTCCAAATTCAAACGTTTGAAGACAGCTACATGGTGGGGGGGGGGGGGTAGAAAACCAACCGAGTTAATGAAGATGAACATAGACCATACAGTTTACTGTAAAGAAAATGTTTGTCCGGACAGCGGCACTTCTGTCTGCTCTTGTTTGATTTCCAACTGGCAAAGGTTTTTACACGTGTACATTGCTCAGATATGTATTTCGACCCCTCCAAACGACTGTACGACATTGGAAAACCCGCAGAACTTTCTCGGCCAACACCGAAATAAATCATTTATATTTTTCCACAGGTTGGAGTGAACATTAACGATAAAATAAACCGTCGTGCATTAGGCAAGTTCCTCAACCCTACACGTTCATTGACCATCAAGTTCGTCAACAATCTTCAGTATTTCAAACCATGCCGAGAAGGCATTTTATCACCGCCAGTGTTCCGATCCCACATCTTCCACATTTCTTCACAACTAATAATTTTTCAATTACACAGTGTCTCCAATTAGAGTTTCGCCAAACTCGGATATACGGACACAGTCTGCTATGACTCGATCTCCGCCCCTTCCACCCCATAACGGTAGTCAAAAGTCAGTTATAGCTGCTACCATGTTATTTGTTTATATTGGTTTTGAGAATTCTAATCAGGTTCTTACGACCTGAAAAGCCTACGGCTCCACCAATTCATGTATTGACAACACGAAACTCATTTTAAAAAAGTGGGCCTAAGCATATAAAGAAAAACGAAAAAAAGAGAAAGAAAAAAAAGAAAAGAGAAAGAAAAAAAGAAGAGAAAGAAAAAAAAGAAAAGAGAAAGAAAAAAAGAAAAGAGAAAGAAAAGAGACGGGGAAAGAGAAGAAAGAGGGAATGATAGTGCTATTAGATCATTCAAAATTTTTCTAAGTGGGAAAACTCCCAAAGACTCCCCATCGGACGCTTGCGCACCTTCGGTGCGCTCGTGACACGCCTTAGGCGCGTACTTGTGTGGGCCTTGGTCAATAACCTGACAGGCGGACCTGGCCCATTTAGATTGCACAATAAAGTACAACTTCGTTTTAAAATTTTGAATGAGTAGAATTAAGAATTGACCAGGCGTGAGTTATTTGTAATTAAAAATAATTACTCCCAAAAATACGGGTGACAAATAGCCACAGAAACGTAAAAAGGGTTAGCAACACACGCTGTCAAGCAGATGAAGTAGATTATACCACTTGACTACTTAATACATGTTTTGTGTCTCATTTTTGACCTCGAAAACAGTCACACAGATTTTTATCAAGGTCAAAGTACGCAAGTCCTCATGGTGTAAATGTCCAATTTCCTGTAGAACTCGTATGTCACCTTTCTAGCATAGTTTTGTTTTCTTTTACCCGGTAATATTTCTTAATGAAAATTTCCCACAGAATTTCAAGACTCTGATTGTGATATGCATTTATCTAACCCAATACTCAGCCAATACTATCATATAGTTAGGGTGAGGAATGGGATTTAATGTCCACTGGACATAAACTATGTCATTTTGAGACCAAAATATGATTCAATTTCATTTCAATAATTTGCTGTCCCGTAATATTGATTTTATTGTTTAAAGTTGTTCTTCCACATTGAAAACACGAATTTAAATCAACATTGATGTCGTCATCTTACCCGGAAAAGATGGCCTTCTGATATCCAATATTTAAGACAAAATAAACATTTTACCATTGGTACTTAAAGATCCCAACGAACAACCGAGTCTCATTCCTTTCTTTTTACTTTTTTTTATATCGATTTCACTGTTTAATCTGGTTTCCCCTTGTCAGTGATACAAGACGAATGGTCTGACAAGGACAACTGTCTTGTCGTGCACGTAAAAGATCCCTTGGCAGTTAGAATTCGATATAAGTGTAGGCCGTAGCGCCACTGCCCGGGCAAAATTTTCCTCACAGCACACAATATGACGTTTGCCGTCTTTCTTAGCCCAGGTTAGGAGCAGAACAGTAGGATGTTAAACCCCATTTCAATTCATTTCATTACTCTATACATGCAGGTGTGAAATGCGTGAAGGTTGTATCCTGAAACAGGTCATCCGTACCGCAGCGTGTGAATAAAGCTTTTGGAAAATTACTCAAGGTCGTAATAACTTATTCAAATATATGTGTATTTATGTAAAGTTATGCGCCTTCACATCAGTCGTGTTTCTTGGTATTTACAGAATCGGGGTAAATATCAGATAGCACTGCAAAGCTAAATATAAATAACGCTGGTAACGATAACAAAGGTACCAATGTTTGTAAATGGAGAGCAAGGGGTGGGGATATGGGGGGGGGGGCGGGTTGCAGGAGAAAGTTCATAGTAATAGTTTCCTTTTTTCAGCGGTGTAGGACGGACTTTCTGATAAGGACAGTTGTTTAGTCGTTCGGATGAGACCTAAAAACCTCCGTGGCAGTTGGAATTCGATATAAGAGTAGGTCGTAGCGAAATATCCCTCTTATTATGCCCGTCTTCATTAGCCGTCTTTAATAGCCCAGTCGGAGCAGGACAACAGGACGTTAAACCCATTTCATTTCATTTCAATATCCCACCATACTCCACAAACTTACTATTGTTTTTTTGGTTTTTTTTACGTTTTTTACCGTATCATAAGTAACTGACCTTTGACGTCTCATTGTGTCGTATATTCAGACAGAAAAAATGTCAGAAAAAGTAGAAATAGTAGAAATAGTATTCTCTATTATAGCAAAAGAAGCCTCGTTGGAGATAAAGGACATTTACTAATATAATAGTGTAAATCATGATAATGTTATTACATAAATACACCTGTTGTTATCACGTGTTCCACCATTTAATGATTTGATTTAAAAATGGATAATGACAATCGGGCACACACTGTTCTAAAGCAGATTGCTCGAAAGCTGTCAGCTCTTCATCTAATCTTCCATAATGCCCTATAAAGCTGCAATTTCATATTTTTAAGTTATATTTTTAATTTATAAAAATAAAGCCTTAAAATAGATGGTATCTATAAACAGTCCTACTTTGTTAAAGAATAATCCTATAATTAACTATTGCCAGTTGAGAAATTGGCAAAAATATCATTTTAATTCAAACGTTTGAAGATAGCTATTGCATGGGGGGGGGGGGGGCAAGGTAGGTATATGTGTTATTATTTCCAATGTGAAGGATTTGTAAGTGTGGAAAATAATGCCCATGATTTTATAATAGTGAGTTTACAACCTATCAAGCAAAAGACATAGAAATTAATATGTTTTGACTTTCTTGGAAAATATGAAATTCCCGCTTTAAGCATTTCACATAAAATTATTATAGTGATAAATAATATCAGGTTTGCTACTGTTTAAGGTTTGTGATTCTGAAGTTTGGAGTTTGGTTGGTTTTAAATGCGTTATGACCAAAAACCACGAAATAAACAAATAAAAACTTACTTCAGAAATGTCGCTTTAATTCATTATCAAGTTACTGATAGGAACATATCACTACGCATCAATACACACAGTATATTTTTCATATCATTTTCTATAAAAAAAATATAACCAATGGTCATAAATTATTAAAATTTAAAACAATACAAAACAATTGGTGCGCTCAGTGAGAATAATTCAATAACTTGTTAATTACTGACCACGAAGCGAGATAGGAACATGTACTACAGCGCCTTTTAATAAAAATTAATATTTAGAGAATCGTCTACGAGTATTTTTTAATATAATAAAATATCAGCACAAGTCGATAATTTAAAAAAAGAACCAGTAGAAGATTTTATTTATCCCCCAATAAGCGATGTCTATGTGTTATTTGGTGCATACGCGTGATTGTGCGTGCAAGAGAAAGGGTTTAACGTCCACTCGACGACACACACTAGTTTATTTCAGGACTGACATAATTGCATCAATTTTATTTCAATAATTTGCTTACGTCTTTAGCAGTGGGAGGAAAACTTATGGAAATTTACATAGTCCTGGCTGAAATCGGTAAGCCCAATTGTGGTACAATTGCGGGCCCGCACCAACCAACCGGGTAAATGAATATGAGCATAGGCGATACAGTTTACTATTTAGGAACTGTTTGTCCGGACAGCGGCACTTCTGTCTAATCTTATTTGATTTTCAACTGACAAAGATTCTTTTACGTGTACATTGCTCTACTCCTCGGATTTCGTCCCCTCTGAACGACTGTAGCCTACATCGACACTGACAAGAGTAAGCGACATTGGAAAACCCAGAGAACTTTCTCGGCGAACACCTGGATCAAACCTACGACCTTCTAGTTAGCGGACAAGCGATTTTGTGTTATTTATAGATCAATTATTTATATCCTTTTTCCACTGGTTTCACATTCTTTCTCAGGCTGTATTGAATAACAATGATAAAATAAACGTACGTGCATAAGGCAAGTTCCTCAACCCTACAGGTTCATTGACAATTGAGCTCGTCAACAATCTTTAGAAATAGATAATGGAGTTATTTTGGATTCTTTGGTGGTATGAAGATACATACCATGGATATATATAGATAAATCCCAAACATATAGACTCAGAATTAGTATTGAAATTACTAAGAAATGATTTGTGCCCATTCACCATAATGAGTGTGCGTTTGGTAATGACCTTCGCCTTGGGCAGGTTTAAATTATCTTTTCAGTGAAGAGTTCCACACATAACCATGCCGAGACAGCATTGTATCACCGGCAGTGTCCCGACCCTTTCAACTTCCACATTTCACAATACTCATCTGATAATTCAATTACACTGTTTCCCCATTTCGAGCAGTCGGTCTAATCAACGATATAGGTTTCTCCAACCTGGGATATACGATTACACTATGATATGACCAGATCGTCGGCCCCCTGCCACCCCATGGCTGGTATATAGGCCTACTCACATAAGATAGTAACTTAACATAACGTTAGTCAAAAATCAGTTATAGCTGCTACCACGTTATTTATTTATTATGTATCTCGGTATCACCTCCCTTCGCCGATCGATGCGTTCAATGAAATCTTCCACGAATCAGCCAATTACTACAGTAAATTTCCGTTAAACATCCACTCGTGTCGGTATATTTTAGTTTCCCTTATGCACGTTACGCTACAATATTATATAGACCTATATCTGACTTTCATCAGTTTATAACCGAGCCCCGTTATTAATAAGAATAATATATGGAAGCCGGGTATGTAGGCTATCTGTAAATCGCTAAATAAACGTAATAACAGACCTGTGATGGAATCCAGTCTATCCTTTAATACACCATACAACTCCATTGTGATATCTGTAAGGTATCGTCTTTAAATATAGATTGTTCCACTGACCTTAGAATCAGGTTTTATTTCCGTGTTGATGCTTAAAGTGGATGCCACACAATGGTAACTTTTACATGTTACCATCATCTCCTCATGTGAGAAGTTATATTATTATGTCTTTTGATTATTAGTGATCAAAATATTTTAATGGAGATTTTCATTTATCAAAATATTCCTTGTGGAGATCATTATTACTCAATATATTTCTACTGCAGATCATTAGTGCTCAAATCTTTTTGTATGGAGTATACATGTATTAGTACTCATAATATTCAAACTATTGCGATTATTAGTACTCCCCGTGCTACAATCTGTTTCACAGAGAATTACTTACGAAATATCTCTGTCACACATGACTGTCTACAACATGTGCATTGACTTCACGTGCCGTCAGTCATTGGCTAAACGGCTCGTGCATTGTTTACATAACACCTAACTGCTTCGGGCAAAATGGTGCGTTTTACTCATTTTAATACCCATTTACACTAAAAAGGAAATATTTTTTTAATTACAAATGCTTCAAACCTCTTTATTTATTTTTCTTATACTTCAAAAAAATGTTTGAGAATTTAATTTGTCTGAGTAAAAAAGTTAATATGCCGTACTCATTAAGCCTCGTCGATGTCATGCTTATCAGTGATTGTAGCGGCCAAGCGAATATTCACTGCAGGATCAGTTTGCTCGTGCTACGGGGGAAATTTTAAATGGACAGCTGCGTTTCCGCCCACACATATTCGTATTTCAACTGCTATGTTCTTTTACGTGCACTCCAAAGCATAAACGTGAAATCAACAAGATTCATCCGCATTAAATTATCTAACACGCCAACCAAAGCTCTTTGAAATAGAACAGACTTTCGTCTTACATGTTTAAATTCAATCAATAATTCAGTTGTAGATCATACATCTAAATCTGTCACATTCGACTCTGACATCCATCCTTATTTTCAAAAATATACCGATGGTTAATATGTCGAAATTGTAAGCTTGTGTTTGCCTGCTTATCCCGAAAAGAGGAGACTTCGTTCTTAAAACAACAAAACACCAGCCTTGCACAATAGGTATACATAATCTAAAAAGTCTCTTTAAAACCTATTACACATGTTAAAAAAACATATGGTACACATTATTTAATTATCTAAAGTCATGTTGAGAGATTAAAGGAAGTTAGACAGGGTTGCCATATTATAGAGATTTTACTTTTCTGAAATGATGGCGCGTACACTGTACTTAATTACTGTACAATCAGAATCGCCACAGTTGAGATAACGGTTTTCTCGGTGTTAAATTCACGTGTACTACTGGCAGATTTATCTAATTCCACTGTATTTTTGGAGCTGTGTTTGGGGTTTTTTCTGCAGGTCTCCTATACCGTCTGTATAAATGTATTTTTGTCACGAAGTGAGTACTCGGAAACCCCATGCCACATTGATGTCTTACCTTTTGGTACAAACGCGGCTATGTGAGGATTTTTGCCTTATGACTAAACACTCTTGCTTTCCTCACCCTCTGTTCTGTAGCATGACATGTGGAAACCACAATAGAAAATTCCGACGACCATATTCAGGAAACAAAGGCATCCAACATGGAAAGTTTTAGTGAATCAGCGATGATATGGAATGAACTCCTGTCGATCAATACAGGCCAGCGACACTTAAAGCACATTTGTTTGAGATTTATCAAGCACCATAATACGAATCTTTCGCCATCGTGACAATTGTTTCTACTTCATTAATACATTGTCGCGACGGCTGCTGGTACTACCATTATAGTAATGATCTGTTACGGGCCAATGGTACTGCCAATGTCTAGTATAAAAGACAAATGCCACCTACTTCTAAGAAGATAGTTATTACGTACATGTACGAACTGCATATTGTGTTTGAACCTCCGACAGAGTGTGTCACCATTGACATAACTTAAGCGAAAATGAAGCCGTATCGAAGCTGGAAGCGGAAGAAACTTAACAGTTAAATTCCGTTCGGGGACGAGATACTTTTGTGGTAACCCACCGCACAAACTGTCTGGCAGTGGTCATTCAGGACTCCTGTGGTGGAACTGAACAACGCCAAAGTTGTTTTAGGTGGTACAGATTTCAGCTAATCCAGCCTAGCTGTTGACTGGAAATTAGATAACTCTCGTCAGGGATACTCTAATACTACAAATGTCTGGTAATTACATAGCCCTGTCAGGGGTACCCCACCACTAGAAATGTCTGTCAGAGTGTTTTTGTGATACCTGAAGATGTACGGTACACTGCTGTGTGAATTTCATGTAGTACACTTTTGAGCTAATCTAGACTAGTTGAGAGGTATCGCATTTTGGGCCTGGAATACCAAACTAACCACCACAAACCCGGCAGACTTACATTTTTATGATACCAGATGTACATGCATTGATATAATAAAGGAAAAAATAGGTACAATTTTCAGCTAGGTTAACCCCCTGGGCTACTGCTCTAATCTACCTATTGCAAGTCTTTCATTAGTCATTAATTAACATATCCAGATCGTAATCAACTCTCGATGTCATTGCTAGCATGCGATACTTACTGGATTAGAACCCGATCGAGACCATGTTTTTCATCTTACCGTTTTTAGTAATAATGATCAAACCTAGGCCCAAAATTCAATCGTTAATTCTCGGTTCCGGTACTTTGACTAAAATCTGTCAGCAAATTCCCTTTACATCATCTTGTTTTTAACTATTATAGTGAGAACTACCAACTCTTTATTTAATCTCCCAGAGTGTATCTTTAAGCTCCATTTCAATTTCTTATGGAAACAAAATTAATATAGAACAAAACTCGGATAGAAAAACACATCAATTTATAACAATATACAGTATACAACGTAATTGATAAAATAAAGACTAAATTTAATATTATAAAGAGAACACATAACCCCTAATTATATCAGTTCTGGAATGGCTAATGTCAAGAATCGATAAACATTGACGTTACCAGTGACCAACCCATATTCGACGTTGTTACAACGATGGAATTTAATTTTGCAACTGTAACGATCTTGGGGTTTATACTTAAACTTCTTAGTTAATATTATCCATAATATTCGAATTTAAAACACGAATTAGAATTCAATATCTTAATACCCAATATTTAAAACACAATGAATATTTTAAAATCAGTACACTGCGTTGTTAATTCTGTGGTTAACCGCATCCTTGAAACGTTTGTCGCCTCATAGAATAGTATGAAAGATGAAATGAAATGAGGTTTAGCGTCCTACTGTTCTGCTCGGGATAGGGCTAATGAAAACGGGCATATGCGATACAGTGTGCTGCGAAGGAAATAATACGTGCACGCCAAGGTGTACAAATAGTATCGGACGAAACAAAGAATAATTCTCATTTTCATATGTTGGTTAAGCATCTGAATACATGATATTATGATTATGGTCCGTGTATAATCCTGTTCCGACACTAAGTTAAAATGGTGATTTTATACCCTGAAAAAAACCCAATATCAAAACTATGTAAATTAACAAGAAAATAACTATCATATTTAAGATAATCTTCCACTAATAGAAAACTCTGACAGATTTAGAGTAAGCTATTTCCCTTAGGCTTCTTAAAAACTACTAAAAATCATTTTAAGTCGTAAAATAAGTTAAAATGTCTGTATTATTTCAACGACCGCGTGGTTGATATATTTCAAATTGTACATAGAATCTGAAATGAAATTAGACGGAGCTTAGCTGTGTGGAAGGAACTGTTTCGCTCCGACAGGGCTAATTAAGACGGACATACTCCGTACAATAAGCTATGAGACAAATGTTGCCCGGACAGCAGCACTACGTCACAACCTACTCTTATTAATGAGAATTCCAACTGTCAAGGGTTCTTTTACGTGCATACTATTTATGTTATTCCTTGCCAGGTCCTTGGTCTGTCTTAAACTTATGAACCACTGACACTGTGGAATTACGCCGTAAAATTCCGATTAACTTTCTTGAGCACTACCAGGATCGAAAACGGGATCAATTAAAGCAGCGAGCCATCGTCTTACTTACTGAACCAACACGGCTCCTGCAGACCATCTTATTAGAGAGAGAGAGAGAGAGAAATGGGGTTTAACGTCCACTCAACACAAACTAGGTCATTTCGGGACTAACATATGGTTTGATTTTATTTCAATAATTCGCTTGCGCGTCGGGGTCTTTAGCAGTGGGAGGAAACCGGAGTGCCCGGAGGAAACCCACGAGGTTGAGAAGGCGCCCCTATCTCCATGCCACATACGCTCACACCAGGGCTCGAAACCACAGCCGTGAGCCAGCGGTGACCGACCAGCTAGAGTTCAAAGCGCAGCACTCTAGACCACCAGGCCATCCCAACCCCCCAATCTTATTAGAACATCCCTTCTATAACCGTAATCAGTTCCCAAGTGTGGTATTTTTTATGTCTGCATAATTAACAAAAGAGTGCAGTATAGAAGGAAACCCAGAATTCTATTTTTACATCGTCTTTGTGTACCTGAATGCATAGTAATGATTATTTCAAGATTTCATACTCTGCAGCTCCTTGGAATCTGAGTGCATAGCCAGTTTATAATCTTTCGCAGGACCCCATTTTTCATTGGGTTGAAATGATGACTTTATTCTCTAAAATGAAAAACAAAAACATAAAATAGACATGTACTGAAATCTGACAACATAAAATAATGCAATGTTTTCGTCAAAAAAAGGTATCACCAATTTAATCCATAAATTAACAGAATGATAAGAAGTATTTAAATTTTTGTTATTCAATCTATTGTCGGCTTGTTTTGAAAACTTGTTCGTGGAAAATTTGGCCCTACAAATATAATCCCCAAGAAAATAATTGAATTGCATATAATAAATAACTATTTCATATTCAAAATAACCTTTTATTCAAAATAAAATCAGCAGAAATGTAATGAACTGTATTTAAACGTCCAACTATTCAGCTCCGACTAGACTAATAAAAACTAGTTTTTCTGCAATATTCTGCTATGCACTAATTAGTAGAGTATAATACATTTCGTGAGTAATGACGTAACGGAATGTAAACATACATGTATGTGGAGCTTTGTTTAAACACGAATGATTTTGATACGCTGTAATGTATTGGTTGTTGATCTGGCTGTTGAGCAGTCATATTTTGGAACATAAATTTGCGGTTATTACAGCAGTGTCTGAGTTTGATAGGTCTAATCAAACAAAACTCTGCAAGGAGTATGGAAAAGACCTGCATTGAAGACTCAAAGATCACTAAAGGGGGAGGGGGGTAAGTAGTGTGCGGCCCCGAGCCATCCGAAGTATTGACCAAGCTTTTGACGGAAAAAAACTTAATGACCAATGCCCAGTTTAAGTTGAATTAGAAAAATAACCAATGCGAACAGATATGTTGTGATTTTGATGATTTTACACGCTAACAAATATTACGTAGTATACGTGAATTTCAACCCATTGCTTATCCACGTTGTTTCCGTGTGAGTATTGCCTTTAATGACACAAGAGTTATTTTCCATTTATAACTTCAGTCGATTTATCGAGTCACCCAAAGAGATTGACTTTTAGTTTGTCCTTTAAACATACCTGTACTAATGGACCTTTTCTCATGATGAATTCTCGGACCATCCATATAGGTATCGGTACAGCCGATATTAAAGCTATACTCCATCCTATAGCACTAGCATATGATGGATACACATAGTCTCCATAAGTTGGTAGTTGGTAGTTAACTAGAGTAAATACAAGAATTACCTGAAATCATAAATTAATTATAGTATGGTAAACAGTTGAACGTTTATCTTAATCATAAATAAATATTGAACGGATCCAGGGTCATTTCATGGCTATCAAATACTTGCGCGGGTTTTGGCAGAGGACCCGGAGAATGCCACGAGGTTGGACATGGCTTGGGTATATAACATGGAATTTCCTATACCACGCACGTGGCTTGGGTATATAACATGGAATTTCCTATACCACGCACGTTGTCGTTAAGTTTTAAGACAGAGGCAGACTATTTATGTATATGTATTCTGATATTCAAATTAATAACGAACCCAGATGTCACAATGGCGAGATTACATTTTTGGAATTAAATAAAAAGACCATAAATATAACAATATAAATCATTTTGGAATATGGATTTCATAGACGAACGCGTAGGTTTGTAACTAACCATTGTTTAATGATCTTTACTTTAAGCTATTTATAAATAAAATGACTGGCACTGCGTTCTTTGATAGTCGCCCTAATCCAGTTTGTGTTCGTGTGAAAACTTACAGATAGAATTAAAGGATTTACAAATTTCCAGAGAATTTTAAACAGGACTAATGGTCGCTTTCCTAACATCATTTCCATATCATCAAAATAACGATCCGCTCCTGTTGATATAAAAATATAAAGTATACTAATATAAGGCGCCTACTTTCTATACAATCTGTTGCTATAGAAACATAAAATGCACAATAAGCGCTCGAGGATGAACTGAAAAAAGCATTGCAGGCTAAACACGACAGTGCAGAAGGGTCCGAGTCTAGCCACTAGACTGTGTTAAATACACAATGCACAAAGATCTACTCGATGAAGTACTGACACTAGTCCTAAATATATAGTCTCAACTCCACGAGAATGGGATATTGCTTCAGTTATTCCTCTTCATTAGTATGATAAGGACCAGAACGAACATCGTCCTTTCGACATGCCAGCCTAATCTCAGTACCCTTAAGTTAGTCTTTCGAAAGCAGCACCATCATTTGAAATCCACAATGTGGCCTTCATGTAGATAGGTCTACTGCAGACCATTTTATCAGAACACAACATGATATAACAATATTTACAGTCAAACAATATCTCTGACTTAGCAAAAGCTTTTGGCTTAGTGTGGGTGGACGGTTTCGTGCAAAAACTTAACAACGCAAATATCAAAGACTATCCAAACAAACGGCATAGACATATTTGGGTAAGAGTAGGAAACTGCATGAGTGAAGAATTTGAAATGGAAAACGGAACACGGCAAGCCTCCGTCATCAGTCCAAATCTCTTCACTCTCGTGATAAACGATCTTCCAAGCTATGCTCTTTGTATAAATAGCTACTTTTGGGGGTCATCAAGCGATATTGATTGAAAAAAAATACGAGATTAGTTACAATATAATCTGGAACAACGTTCGAAATAGGTAAATGACTGGAATTTCAATATATCGGAAGAAAGACAATAGCAACGCTGTTCTATCTATCCGACTGATAACAATAGGAAATTGGAGTTTAATTTGACTACAATTTAAATCAAAGACTAATTCCCTTGGGGTGACCTTCGACTCACGTTTGGCGTGGAAGCCACATATCGATTGCATTGTTCGCCGCACTCAAAAACCCTTAACATGATGAAATACATGAAAGGGACACAATGGGGAATGGGCCGATGCAGTCTTATGTTAATATACAGATCACTCATCCGATCGATACTCGACTACGAATGCTTGACAACAGTCAACTGGGTAGATTTTATAGAATACAGGGTAAATCTCGGGTGAGAGGAACTTCATTCAAACATTGGGCCAAGCTGCAAAAGTTCAAAGAAAGATGTCCAACGTAAAACTCCGTTAAGCAGTTCAGGCCAATTAGGTAATAGAAAAACATCACGCCAGTGTCATTTAGACAAGTATACTCTTCAAAAAAAGAAACGCAAAACCCATTTTTCATCAATTTTTTATTTGAACGAGGTTGTTGTTTTGGTAAATCTTATTTGTTTTCAGTGCTATTATGTAAGGATAAAAGAAATTCATTATTGATTTTAAAGGTAGGGTCACTAATTATGACTGGTCATCCTTTTTGTCGAAATTTGTTATCGCTTGATTGCACCAAGAAACATGAATTTAACAACTTCGCGATACTTTCACATGGAACCTAGATCTAAGGTTTTTAAAATCCCGGGGTTCTCGGTTTCCAAATCAGTTGCACATGTAAACACTCAAAGAACCAAATGATGCCACACCTGAACGAAGACCAACACAACAACGTTATTGGACGATTACAAGCAGGTGAATCAAAGACAGATGTAGCCAGGCTGCTGAATGTTTCTCTTGGTTCCATTTCTCGCCTTTGGGATAGGTACCGATAGCGAAGTTCAACACGTGAACGCCCTAGCGACCT
The DNA here is from genome assembly GCA_948474765.1 of Patella depressa. NCBI lineage: Eukaryota > Metazoa > Mollusca > Gastropoda > Patellidae > Patella > Patella depressa. Next base: position 52,015,314 of record OX419719.1, on the reverse strand, counting down.
CTACTGCAGCAGCAATTTCCGGACGGCGTAGAATCTCGTACCAGACAGTAGGTTAACGCCTACGTGAAACCGAATAACGAGGCAGACGTCCCCGTTAGAGCTTCTGTTTTGAAATACGCCAACAACTTGAAATCCAACTTTAATGGATCAGGCACTGACGGTATGGACACAGCAACACTTGAGAGCAGTTTGGTTCAGCGACGTGTCGCGGTTCTTGTTGCAACAAGGCGATGGTAGAGCGAGGATATACCGACGACGAAATGTAACTTTGCGTTTCTTTTTTGGGAGAGTATATTTAATCAGCACAATTTGTAAGGAACGATTACTGAGGTTAAAACTTCCCTGCATCCTCCCCGTCCCTGGAAACTGGGCGATCTGATTAGACGCTACTGTAACAAAGAGAGAAAACTAGCTATAAGTTCGGGAATCGCAAAGTAATCTAGCAACGTCCAAGTGTTGTAAAACACGCAGTCGTTGCTTCAGGAACATGTTGGTGTACACAAATACACAACATTCTCCTATAGTGTATAAACATGCACAATACATCTGTACACGAATACACAATAGACCTTCAAATAAAAGTAAAACTTAAAAAACGCCTACTTTTAACATAACATACACATTATCGATATTTTTACTACATTGTATACTTACCGTATATCCATCCAATAGTAATAGTCTCCAGAACTGTTATTAAAAAGACAGTCACGGCTGACATATACCAATCTACAAGCTGGTATATGTATATTCCTGCCTAAAATTAACCAATATGTAATTACTGAATATTAGAAATAATCATGAGAGAAAAGGGTACCAGCTCCAGAGACGACAGCAAAAGTAGACGGTCTCTGATAAGTGAACACGTTAACAAGTGGTTTTGGAAATGTTGGAATATATTCACTTCATGAGCTTAACATTGAAAAATCGATAAACGAATAAAACGAATTGAAGAAATAGATAACAAATAAAAAGAAATTATAAATAAAAGAGAATCTAAATGATCCACAGAACTTACTTTCCCCCAGTATGAAAATGGGGTTAACATTAAAGAAAGAGATACAGTAATAAAATGGGCGTAATTGATTACAAGAATAAAATTGTTAAAATAAATACATTTTAAATAATGCATATAACTTACTTGAGACGTGAATATTAAACTGACCAATAACATCAGGAAACACGTGACTGCTGTGATCATTAAACGTAGTTTTGGAGTCGATTGTGGGATGGAATCTGTTATTGCCGTTACGCATACTTCCACATTAACAAACTATGAATAAATGAAATTGTTAAGAAATTTGCAGTTAATATAGCTTACATAGGTTGTTTTTAAAGGTATGTCTTCATAAGCCCCTAACTAAGACAATGACAACAATTCTAACTTTATTAACATTCAATACCAACTCAACTCACTTCACCCCATAACACACTTCACTTCTCCCCATAACACACTTCATCCCACATATAATCCTAACCCTTTTTTGGTAATCCCGGTCATATTATTCCGTACATACAGGCTTTGAACTTTTATACATCCTGTTCCCACTTTGAAGCATATTCGTTCATGCCCGATAAATTAACCCCAATGATTCTAGCTAACTTTAATGCCGCAGCTAAGTGATATGTGGCTGTTATAGATGACTACCCAAAACGCTTTGCTCCCTTTGATGTCACACCGGTAAACCCTTATTGGCTTCCACATAAGTAAGCACATTGATTTGCTTCCACAAAGGCAAACCTCTTACTTTGCTTCCAACACAGGTAAGCACCCTAATTTGCTTCCACACAGGCAAGCCCCCTTTAATTGGCTTCCATCTAAACTATGCTCCCACCCCTGTAAGTCCACTTTAATTTGCTTCCATCTAAACTATGCTCCCACGCAGATAAGCCCCCTTTAATATTCTTCCACACAGGCAAACCCCCTTAATTTTCTTATACACAGATAAACCCCTTAACTTTGCTTGCTCACAGGTAAGCCCCGTATATACTCAAAAATGTTGACCTTAGCGTATGTTCCAGGTTAGATTGTGGAATAACAAAGCTGAACAGTCTCCCTTCAAATTATTAAAGAAAAAAGCAATCACGGTACTACTTGCCGACACAGCAGAAATAATTTAAAACGGCCTTAGTGTATGTCCCATTTTAGATTGCGTAACAACAAGGCTGGACAGATTCCAAAATTATTAAAGAAAACATTCGTATTATTATTTGCTTCAACGCAGGTAAGCCCCTTAATTTTGCTTCCACACACTCTCTTGTATACTCAGAAATAGGTCAACCTTAGTGTATGTTCCATGTTAGATTGCGAAACAACAAGGCTGGACAGGTTTCAAAATTAAAACCATTCGCATTACTATTTGCTTCCACACAGGTAAGCCCCTTAACTTTGCTTCTACACAACCTCTTATATACTAAAAAATATGTCAGCCCTATAGTGTATGTTCCATATTAGATTGCGGAACAACAAGGCTGAACATTCACGTAACACTTGCCGACACATCAGAAATAAATTAAATCAACCTTAGTGTATGTCCCATGCTAGATTGCGGAACAACAAGGCTGAGCCTTTTAAAGAAAAAACATTCGCTTTGCTACTTGCCGACAAAGTTGAAATAAATTAAGACAACCTTATTTTGTGTTCCATGTTAGATCGCGGAACATAGCTTTACATAAGTTATTAAAGAAAACACTCAATTTACTACTTTGTCGACACAGTGGATGTTCCATGTAATAATTATATTGCAGAACAACAAAGCCGAACAGGCTCCCCCCAAATAATAAATAAAGACAAACAGGCATTTATTACCGTGTTAAAGTTGGCAAAACATCCTTACCAGTTAACCACTGTTAAACACAAGTTAAGCGTTGACACACGCGCGTGACCCATATCAGCGTCTTCGTTCAAATACCGACATGCTGATGTTACGTATACTATGCTATTACTATACCTTCTAGATTCACATTCAGATCTTATTGTCTAACATTTTAATAGCCGCGACAACTAATGTTAGATTATCCCCCATTCTAGCTTCTATATCAAAGGTTTTCTCTGGCCTGTTCATCACCAAAATTTATGTTAGTCGCAAACCATTGTCGATCTACATGTATTACGTTCAAAGTTTCGATATTTACATCAGAGACGATATTGGTCAACTTCTTCGGGGGTGAACCATTTCCTCAAAACGTTTACATAAATTTATTTGCAAAAGGGTTCACTTTCCCGTTCAAAGGTGTTTGTGAAATTTTAAGCAGATCGTGAACTCAACTTGACGACTCAATTGTTTCAGACAAACTAACAGCTGGGACACTTCCCTCTTACGGCAAGGGCCAGTAACTCAGTGAATAGTAATATGTTTTTTAAAATACACACAATATGTTACAAGAAAGTGCACCTCTTACCATTGAATCTAGTGCAGCAAAAGCAAGCATCAAGAAGAATAGTACCGCCCATAATTGAGGTATTGGTAGCTGACCAAGTGCTTCTGGGTAAGCGATAAAAGCTAGACCAGGTCCTAGAAAAAAATAAAAAAAGAACCAACCCTTAACATCCCACGCCCTTTGATAGCTTTTAATGATACAAGGATATACAATATCTGTGTTATTGGTAATCAACGGCCATTTAGAAATTGATCCAGATTGGTCGCAACGCATTTAATAATGTAATATTAATGTATATATCGAAGAATTTGGGTGATATTGAGTTAGAGACTTGGCTACTTTAACTCCATGTCGGACAGTGTGTTTAAAAATTAAAAGTTCTAAAATATTGGCAGCTGTTATATTATTTACCTGTGCGGATAATCTCAGCTACTTCTAGACCAGTCTGGTGGGACATGAAGCCAAGAACAGAAAATACCACAAAACCAGCATAAAAACTTGTACCTTCCCCGACAATACAAAAAATGATGGTGTCCCTGAAATGTTGCAAGCCGTCACGGGAAATGTTAACTGTATAGTGACATGGTTAAATACATATTGACGGACTATGTTATGTTAAATTTGTATATAAACTCAAATTGATTACATCTACTCACGTTATTAAAGATATACTATGATAAATTGTGACATTCCATCACATCACAACTTCAACTCAACGAGAAACTAGTTTGTGGTGTACTTCTTTCAGAACATGTAATGGCACTTCTGTACTCAAGGAGCTGTAGAATCGCCGGTGTAGTTGCAGAAGACACAATGGTGTGTGATTTTTCTGGGCGATCAGATCAGTTTTGTAATGGCTGCGCGGGACTGAATACCAATGCTTTTGGAGTATTAGACGGGACCGAACATAAAAATGTTCCCTACATTTGTTTAGATTAGTACCGAAGAATCCCGCCTGACAATCTTTATACACCGTTTTTATCGGCCAGGTTGATTAAATACAAATAAGTACAATGGTCCTTACCTCATAACATTGTTGTCAAATTTATTATAACTAGACATAGTGATAAATCCGCCCCACCCCATCCCCGTAGAATAAAATATTTGCATCAACGCCTGTGCCCACATCTATAAAAAGAAATAATATAAAGATATTTCTTAATATAGGTTATAACGAAATGTTCCACACCTTGTCGATTCCTACAATTTCTGAAACTTATCATTTATAGATTCATTTGTGTTCAATTGTGTATTTCCTTCCTTATTTATTACTTCAAATAAGGGAATCTATTAAGACAATCTTACGATTTTTGAACGTTGTATAAACAATTTGTTTTTCAAATTGTATATAAGCCAGGCGACACAACAGGGTATACCAATACAAACTGGGCAAATCTTGAAGTTGTCTGTGTTTAGTCGGTGTGGGTGAGCAGGTTGAAGGAGGGGTATTATTTAGAATTCCTATGAACTATAGATTCTTAGTTTTAGTATCAACAGAACACAACGTGAAGTCACAATAGAATGGAGTTCATAATTTAGCCTCGGTCACCCAGAACTTCCTAGTCTTCAACGTACGGAGGGTCTGAGAAAGTTGTCAATATTTGACGTAAAGTCCATTGCCCATGCGTAACCGGGAGTTTGGGTTTTAATGTGGTTGATTATCCAGTATCTTCTGGCCAAATCAAGTAAGAGTTGCACCCCTTCTCACAATAAATCCCATAATTCTTGCATTAATATAAACAAACATGAATCGTGACGACAAATTAGTATTAAATTTAAAAACAAAAAAATACATAGATAAGGCTCATGAAGACAGAAATCTTACAATGAAAAAAATAAGAGTGTTGGATATTGAACTGGCATGCAATCAAATGGATTATTTGAAATGGCACTCTTAAATTAATTTCATGGGCATCACCAACTTGTTTTAGGACGAGTTACGGGACTGTTTGGAATTGAATTTGTTCTGAGATTATTCAGTATATTCAAATCATACATTATTTTCCATGAGACGGCTTATGATTGTTTTTTTTTGGGGGGGGGGGGGGAGGGGTACGTATAAAATGAGGAATTAAGTAGACTTATATTAATTATATCAGTTTTAATTAATCACATTACCTGAGGATTAGCTAATTTACTAAAATCAGGAATTATGTAGAATTTGATACCATCTATGGCACCAGGCAAGGTAGCAGCTCTAATTAAAATTATTGTAATAATGATGTATGGTGCTATAGCTGTCAGATATACCACCTAAACAAAAAAGTAAAATATAAACCGCAAATAATAATAATTTATAGAGTTGATGCGACGTAACCCAAGCATCTTTATCTTAATTTTCATTCTCAGAAACATCCTATCTTCAATCGTGGACTGTTAATTTAAAGTCAGTAAGTATGGCGGCGTGAAATCAATAAGAACTAGCATGAAATTTAGATACACATATTTTACTTTAGATCTGGATATATTTATATTTGTTGGGTTAATTTATCTATCGTAACTATCGATAAATTTGAATTTATTATTTCATGGGTAATAGAGATATCTCTCTGGATAATATAACGAGTGAAAACAAAAGCCACCAACACCAGATATGGTCCTATGATAATGGTCTACTGCGTGTTAAATTCCGGGTCTCCGATGACATAGGCTTCATTGAATAGGGCAGGATGGGATTCTCTATATTAACCTATATCTTTCAATTTAACTTAAAAGACAGCTCGAAATATAAGTCAATCATAAATTAATATTTATAACACACACCTTTCCAGCGGATTTGACACCTTTTACTATACAGAGAAATATAATTATCCAACTAACTATCAGCGCAGCAACCAGTTGCCATTGCATACTGCCTAAATCACCTAAACCAGTTGACATCCTTAATACATTGTAGCTGAAAAAAACGAGATGGCATTGAACAATAGCTTCAGTTTTGTTTTTCTAGGAGACCCATATGTGTGATGTTTCGACTTTGACAAACAGAGTTTTGACAAAACAGATTTTTTTACTGACATTATAAACCCTTTTTCCAAATTGACACACGCCCCGGTTGACAGACGCTTAGGTTGTGTAAACAATAACCCAGCGCATTTTTAAAGAGCAGAGTCTTAAATAGAAACCTATCATTTATCTGGACAAAAGTTAAGAGTTAAAAATCAATTCAGATATCGGATAATCAGCAAATCGAATTTCATTTCCTAACTGGTCACTGAATATTGTTCCTATTGACCATTAACCCTTTTAACCTTTCAAAAATGGCAGGTAATATGATACAAAAGCGGGATGTAATTTTATTAACCGGATTGCAGTACCACACCCTCGTTTCTTACTTCCAGAATTCTTCAGGCGCAGTAAGACCAATGGTTGAAATGTTCCCATGCGCCAAAGAAATATTTGTATCCATCAGTGATGAATGGTTTGTTGCATATTCAACGAGTCTGTTAGTGTTATTTAAACTATCTGTAAAATTATTGGTGTGGTTCCCATCAGTGTTTGTAAAATTGTTGGTTTTGTATTGATGAACAAAGCATGTGTCTGTATTCCACCAGTTATCGCAGGTCGTCCATGGTAACGGTGACATAAAGGAATGAACCAGATAGTATAAAATCCAGGCTAGGATCGTGGTATAATATAAACAAATGATGCCCGTGACGACGACCATTGCTACTCCTAGACCTGGAAAGAGAAAATCGAAAGTAATTTTATTTCATTAGTTCCTTTTGTACCACCACCTTTAAAGTAGTATACTAAATTGTAACGTCAAATAACATCAACTGCATTTCGAGAGAGAGGGATTGGGTTTAACGTCCACTTGACACAAACTAGGTCATTTCGGGACTAACGTATGGTTTAATTTTATTTCAATAATTCGTTTGCGCGTAGGGGTCTTTAGCAGTGGGAGGAAACCGGGGTACCCGGATAAAACCCACAAGGTTGGACAGGCGACCCTACACCTTGCCACGTACAACCGGGATTCGAAACCACGCCAGTTGACTCAATTGCAGGCCGTATGATACAGTGCGCGCACGCTAACCATTCGACCTCCCCCACCCTCAACCCGAACAACATTTCGAGCACTCAAACCAAAGACGTAGGGTGCGCACGCTGAAAAAAAATCTAGAAAACTAAATTACACTGATAGTTAGAAGACTGTGCTTATATATACTACAACCCTTCCCAATTGCCTCAGATTTACTGTCTCTTCATGTTGTATTACTTGTAATTCAATCGCAAATAAGCTGCTTCTTTTGTTCTTGGGGACAAAAATGCTGATTCTGACGTCGAAAATGGTTTACTTTACAGCATGTAAGTGAATTATGTGCGGCAGCATAGTATGTCCCATAGAAAATGGGGTACATATAAAAAAATCCTCTCAATCGGTCCAGTAGTTTAGTTTCTGTGAAAAATTCTAGTTGCTAAAGGGCTATTCATGATAAATGACACTAAAAGAACACTCCTGCGATTGTAATTTACCACTTAACTGTCCCACTATAATAACGAAGTGTATGTTATGGACGTACAAAATTTAAATTGGTGTTTTAATACACATCCAGGTTTACAAGTTAGCGTATGATGACACCCTCTAGAAACGTGGGCAATCAGAATCATATAAACATATTTTATATTTGACACATTATTATTTTAAACTATATACAATATGCAACAGACAACCAAGGGCAATATATTCCCTGTAACAATACGGGCTGCTTTGAAGAATAGATTTATTTGGTAAATAGGGGATTGCGATGATCTAGATTTGGAATATTAAAGGCATTAACTAATATAAGTTTTAATATTATATCAAACAAAAAACTTAACCAGTGAAATACAGGTGGTGGAAAGTATGTGATTTGCAGGTTATGATATATTTTCATGCATGATTGTTATTTTCAAATCTAACATAACACAGATGTCTAATTAGTGAACACAAATATCAACATATTTCAATACCGATACTAGCTTAATTTACTGGTAATGACCGAAAAATTTATCCTCTTACTGGTACAAACAATCTTTTTAATGCTTGCGATTGACCTCGCTAAGTAACTGATAAACGTTGTCATCTCCAACTATTTATTTATTTATTTATTTACCAGATCTAATCTCATACATAAAGAATTTGTTAACTTCGCTCTATTTCCTATTATACCCCGTCAACCGAATCAGTTGACAACCGTTTTTGCATTGTTAATTTTGTCCTTGTCATATTTAAATTTTATCAACAGTATTCACACATAGCTGACCTGTCTTACAAATTAGGCACAATCTGTCAAACAATATATCCGTAGTTTAAATAAACTTACTTCGTAATCCGCTAATTATATAATCGCACTGGCGGTTCAATACGTTTACCCGTGGTTTCGAGTGTTCTGCGATTCCATGCAAGTAAAGCTAGCAAGTGACAAAGATACATGATATTCCAGACTAGATGTGCATCATTGAATGACACATTGCATAAATTAAATACCCTCGAAAGTAGGATAACTTATTTCTCCATCAAAGACTGATGTTAATTTTTTTTTTTTTTTTTTTTTTTAAATTATCGCTTACTTAAAGATACATTATATAAGATTTAAATGGGCGATTTGGATATTAACTGGATTAGAATATGTTATGGAAAGGTTGGAAATTTGGAAATCAAGACTTGGTTTATTATTGATATTTCGCTATTCTGGTCGTAACTTTAAAGTATTTGGCTGACATTTTCATTAAATTCATTTCTCACTGTCTATTTTTAAACTATTAATCATCTCTGTATCTAAATCTTAAATAATGGATATTTAATTCGAACAAGAATGTATTTTATGTTTTTATCTTCAATTCTCACATTTCTGAAAACTGGGCCCTATACCAAACCTCTGTAATCCATACGGTGTTTAGTCGCTCGGATGTGACGTGGTTTGCACGTAAAAAAATAACATTTATTGGAATTCAACAAAGAGCAAACGTATGGCGTATGCCTCTGTTAGCACAGTAATTCCTTGTCTGGCTCGAACAACGCATTTACTGAGGTCTAATAATGATTTAGTGGCTACAGGTTCGTTACAAAGATACATGATTTTATCTCAGCCTAGATGTGCATCACTGAATGACACATTGCATGAATAATGACACAGCAATTCTAAATTTAGAATATTATTTATGTTTTTAATATGTATATTTACCTCTGAATGCTGGACAGATATCCCACACATCGTATGTACTTTTACCAGAAAACTGACCAATTGACAGTTCCAAAAATGACAGTGGAAACACCAATACAAACATAAATATGGCGTACGGAATAAGGAATACAGCTGGAAAAAAAGAAAATGAGAAACGGAGTATACTAGGAATGGTCCGGTGCTGTACGGGTGAAAGTAGTATAAACCTACACTGTAAAAAATTTCCATTTTTTATGTAGCCGAATTCCGTAGTTTAAAACGTTTTTTTCTGTTAATTGATGGATTTTTTTTGAGAAATTTTGTTAAAAGAGTGAATTATTTCTTCAAATTATGTGTTTTATGTAATTCTGTGGAATATTCAGTATTAAACAGGAAATTCCGTGAAATTTAGGGATAGAATATTTTATTCCCTTCTATAACGGACTTAATTCTGTTATTTTACGGAATAAACTGTGGAATGACAGGAAAGTTACGTGAAATTTAGGGATAAAATGTTTTATTCCATTATATAACGGACTATTTCTGTTTTCAGATGCAACGATAAGAAATCGTATACATATATATAATCATTCCTAATAATTATCATTTTATAGTATTAATTTCAATTTATCAACCATAATATGAAGGATCATATTGTGTAAAGTTTGGTATATTAATAGTCATGTATTGCTAATTTCCATTATTTATAAGATCTATAAAGTGTATTCACATTCATCATACGGTAATCAGATTGTAAGTATTTTTATAAATGTGTAAAAACAACTTTCAATGCCAGTGAAGAGAGGTTGTATTGTCTGAACAATATAACCGATTGGCCAGTGTAAACTTACATCTGAAAGCCTCTAACCGCTCCTAACACTGACCATTATTAGTGTTTGGAGACACCCTTTTCTCGATGAGGGGTATCCTTATATTAGCGCAAAACGGTTACGAAAAAATATCGGAAACCGACGTTAAATAAAGTCAATGGATAATTCAATGAAATTTTTATCATTTTCGAGTCTAGGAAACAAAACTTACCAGTATTTATTTGAAAATGGAATTTATGTTAAATGAGGGAATTTCTGTAAATTACAGGAAAAATAAATACGGATAAAATTTTCCTGGTAATTTTTGTTTCCGGAATTTTTTCCTTTTTTTCACGGATATTTTTGTTACCGTGTAGCGTGTAGCTCATGTAAACACCAATCCGGGCTACCCCTGTACACCAGGGCCCTGTTTCACAAAAACTTAAATCTCCTTAAAATCGTCTTTCATCCTAACGTAAGAAAGATGAGTTTCACAAAACGATTTTAAGCATTTTAGTTAAAATCCACTAAAATAATATTTGAAGTTAAAATCTAATCTTAATTTAAAAAAGTGGCGTTTCACAAATCGATTTTAAGGACAATTTTAACTAAAATCAATTTTAACTTAGGATAACCGCCACCCTGTCCTAACTTAAAATCAAGACAGTAACAAACATTGATTAGAGCTACATTGTTACATATATTTCGACATAATTTGAAAATAATGATAATATTGTGAACGGGCCCGTGTCACATAATTTTAATATTCCAACCATCATTCACAAAAACAATTCTCATTCAAATTCTTTTCACCCGTTTATTTTATTGTAAGTCAATTTAAGCATTTGGATGGCGTTCCATATTAGAACTCCAAGAAAAAAACCCCAAACCCCAGTAAACTAAACACTAAAAGAAAACCATTTATTCATATCCAATGTCTAGAAAAGAAGAGCTCTCTTTTCTATAAAGAAAATATGTTCATGTACAATGGTTTAATATGACCCATCTCTTGGTTTTCGAAGGCCTAAAGGCCTATAATACTAGGCAAACCATATGTAGTATTTACGCATACTTTTGGGGGTTATGATGATATGTAAAGAAATAAATCAATAATCTCAAATGTGTTTATTGAAAAATGTTATAGGCGTAGGCCTATTTGAAATTAAATTTTAATATAAATTTATTATTATTTCTTAATGAAGTCTTGCGTTAATAAAACAACAAAAATAATTGGCATTTTAGGAGTCAAAGCTATTTTATCTTGGTGAAAAATCATTTAATTGGGTAGGTATCATTTTCAAAGTATCATTGAAAGGGTGGGTCTATGAGAATGACATGTCAAATCTAGGCATCGGAACATTGGCTATTTGGTGTATTAATTTCAAAGTTGATAAATAATTTTAAAATGCGAGGACAAATTACAACCTAGATTAGCCGTTTGAGTCACAAATATCATAATATGTTTGTGACAATTCTCCATAAAACTACAAATCCACGAGATTTAGTTTATCGATACACATAATTTTCCATTGAAGCCTGCAAGTAAATCAAATTCCCATGTCACGAATCAAATGCCAAGTTAAATGCCAACCCACCGATACTTTTCGAATCACATATTATTAAGTACACTCAATTATTTCACCTCTTTACGAATGTCTGACCGTGTGCAAACATTGCTTCAACGTTTGAAACTTTCCCCATTGATATTGCAACCGTTAATTCAACCTGCCAACAGTTTTCAGTTTCGAAGCGTATATTTACTTTCATCGTAAGTACCCACGGCGGAAAATCTATTAAAATCGCATTCTATGTTACAATCAATCTTCGTGAAACGCATAAAATCTAAAATTTCATTTTGATTTTAGTTAAAATCTATTTTAGCGATTTTAGATTAAGTTTTTGTGAAACAGGGCCCAGGTTTCAGCATCGAAAACAATAGTGTAGCCGCTAACCTTGAACAGACATATATATACAAATTTATCACACATCTTAGTATATATCGTCTCGATTCTGCCCGTTACGTTTTTCATTTTATATTCGATATGCATCAAACCCCCCGACTAGTAAAATGGTATTTTCGCCTTTGAAATTATTATTATATCTCTTTTAAATAATACTAACCTCCGCCGTTCAAGGCACATAGGTACGGAAATCTCCAAATATTACCCAATCCTACGCTGTACCCAATAAGAGACAGTAAAAATTCCAAGTTATTTTTCCATTTTAACCGATGAGGTTTGGTTTTTACCAAAGCTACTCCCGCTTTTTCCTTCATTTCATCTATTTCGAAGCTCAAAATTTATATGGAAATAGCGTACCACCTGTGAAATGTCGATAACGCCAGTAACATTTACATTAATAAAATCGTTTCATAAAGATCACAGAGGCGTGTCCAATTCCGACCTACACGTAACTTTGTTTAGAGTAAATCCGCTTTACGAACAATGCTGCTGTCGGTTTTTACATATATACTGTATACCCATAGAAACCAATGATAGTTTCATATTTTAGTTGCACACTCTAAAGAATTTATAAACAGCGATGAACAATTTGATTGGTGGGTGTTTGGACACGCACGGGAAATTAACCTCAAGCTATACACCCATGTTAAATTTACATATCTGTAGATGTAAAATTTACATCTGTACATGTAAAATTAACATGAAGTTAATTTACATATAAATTGGCATAAATGAAATTTTAAATACATGTTGTGTACTTTGACAGAGTTTGTACCCCATAACAAAAGGAAATGTTTCTGCAAATAATTTTACCATTCTATTGTATATTTATTATCTAATTGGCCAAGATAAAATTGCTAAAAGGAGTGTATCTCCACTTTAAGCAAGCAAGCTTCCTGACATCACTGATCATAAATAATAAGTTCGTTCAAATCAAACCTCTTCAAACGTTATTAGTGAAATTGGTGACAGACAGAGACGGATTGGGCCATCGGGCGATCGCCCGAAGGGCCGGTCGGACAAAAAATAAAGAAAAATAATTTTGTCTAATTCGTCTAAAAACACTTTTTCTGCCGAACATTATATGGGGGAGGGGATATTGGACCAACCATGGAGCGATGATGATCATGTTGTATGTGGCAGGTGGTTTAAACAGGCCGCCACGCCATCACTCTGGAGTCTGGGATAGGCTGGTATAATAGGCTGGGGATTTCGAATTTCATCCGAAAATTTCATCGGTTTCACCCGACACTGTCGCCCACAAATTTACTAATTATTAAGTCACCTGCACCCAGTTTGTGGGGATACGCCAGAATCCAAAATTCAAAAAGCAGCTTTTATGAATTTCACTTTCGTCACTCTACCATTGTGTCTCGTGGCCTTCCATCACAAGAGGAATCAACTAGCGCTCCCGGCAACAAAAATGGGACATTTTTCAATGAAAATATTCCTACTTAACCAATATTCCTAACTGGTTAATCAAATGGTCAAAATTTTCTCAACTGGTCCCATTTTCAACCAGTTAAATTCTCTTGACGATACAATGATAATACGTTAATTAAAATAGCATGTTTAGTGACTAAACGAAAAGGTAACAAACCCATAAAACCCGATAAACCATGGTTCACTTAGTTGTGTAGAAATAGATATCATGAGTATAAATCTTGTCTGTTTAAATTTAATAAAAACAAGAGTGATGTTAATAGAGCCACGTTAGTCCAATCCAAGTCACAATATAAGAAAATAGTATTCAGGTCAAAGTCTGAATATAATCTATATCATGGTAATAACTATGAATATATTAGAAAATCAAATCCTAAGGTTTTCTATAAATTGTTCAAAAGGCGGAAAACAGTTGACTCTAACCTGGTTTTAGATGATTTTTATACTCATTTTCGAAAGCTTGCAACTGACGTCAGTAAACAATCATGTGATGACGTCATACAGTTTGTAAAAAAGTATGATGAAAATGCTTGTAGTTCTCATGACTTACTTGACAGGCCAATTACACAAGAAGAAATTCTGTCAGGCATCTCTCATTTGAAGAAGAATAAAGCATCCGCCTCGGATAATATCCCAAATGAATTTTTAATATACTGTAAGGATGAGCTCCTGCCATGTTTGGTAATATTATTTAATAATGTTCTAGAATCAGGGCTATTTCCAACAGAGTGGGCCAAAGGCAATATTGTTCCACTGTTTAAAAAAGGAAATCCTTGTAACACTGACAATTACCGCGGAATAACAATAGTCTCATGTTTAGGGAAATTGTTCACATCCATTCTAAATACTCGCCTCCTTGAGTTAGATGAATGCGAAAAGAAAATATCTGACTACCAATTTGGATTTCGTAAGAATTTATAAACTGTTGATGCTATTTTCATTTTGCAAACTACTATTAATCGTTTTCTGAAGTCCAAACGAAGGCTATACGTCTGCTTTGTCGATTATCGTAAAGCGTACGATTTTGTGATTTTAACAAATCTATGGTATAAGCTCATCCAAGAAGGGATTGGGGGTAAAATACTTACTATAATTAGGTCATTGTATGATAAGGTTATCTGTAATGTAAAATTTAATGGTGATGTTTCTGATTATTTTGAATGCAAGACTGGACTATTTCAAGGTGAGGTGTTGTCTCCCTTGCTATTCTCGTTCTACATCAACGATTGTGAGAGGCATTTTATATCCGAGAATTGTAAACCAATAGATATGGATATGCTAAAGATTTTCCTCCTGATGTACGCAGATGACAAAGTACTGTTCTCGGACTCCCCAGTTGGTCTACAGGATATGCTCAATTCTTTACATAAATACGCAAATAAATGGGGTCTTACTGTCAATACAGATAAAACCAAGATTGTAATTTTTAGAAATGGCGGCAAATTAAAATCATTTGAAAATTGGAGTTATAATGGTGTGAATATTGAAATTGTGAACAACTTTAGTTACTTAGGGATGAATTTAAATTTTAATGGTAAAGTTTTATTAACTCAAAAAACCTTAGCAGACCAGGGAAGAAAAGCCTTATTTTCTGTCATGAAAACCTGTAAAGTTAACAATTTTAATCTTGTCACTAAGATATCTGTATTTGATACCTTTGTCTCTTGTATCTTTAACTATGCTTCCGAAGTATGGGGTTTCCATACTGCCCATGACATCGAATTATTGCACCTTTACTTCTTGAAAAGAATCCTTGAAGTCAGACAAAACACGAACACGTCAATGGTCTATTTTGAAACTGGGCGATACCCTTTAACTATCCATCGAAAATTGCGAATATTTAAATACTGGTCTCGATTAATTAATACTGACAACATTGTACTTAAAGCTTGTTATAAAGATATGTTAACTAACAATGATAAATGGATTATTCACGTAAAATCTGAATTGTATAGTATTGGTTTGGGGTATATATGGGAGAGAAATTTGCAAGCGGGAATGTCTGTTAACTCAGATATTGTCATTATCAAACAACGGCTGTGTGATAACTTTAGACAGAAATGTGTTCAGAATTTTAACGAATCTTCTAAATGTAATATTTATAGAAATATTGTTAACCACTTTGATGTCCAATCTTACTTGACTAAATGTATTGAGCAAAGGTTTAAAAGGGAGATAACACAGTTAAGATTATCTAGTCATAAATTAAGGATCGAAACTGGAAGATATGAGTCAACACTGAGAGAAAAAAGAATGTGTACACTCTGTGAAACTAAGGAAATTGAAGATGAATATCACTTTGTACTTGTATGTCCATTCTATGCTGAACTTAGGTCAAAATTTATAAAGAAATACTATTATACTAGACCATATATGGAGAAATTCATAACACTACTACAAAGCCAAAATTGTTCTGAACTCATAAAATTAGGTAAATTTCTATACTTCGCAAATAATTTAAGGGACACTGCCCTCAATGGTGTCCTCCCATTTTTCAGACCTCCCATTTTTTTAGACACGTTAAGTCAACAAAAGGTATGGATGGTTGCACTCAAGTTAATTACACTGTTACCTCTCTGTAGTTATGGACTGTTCCAAATGCCATGATAACATGATAAGATAAAATTAAAGATTTTTGTTCAGGATAAATAAACAATCGAGACAATTAAAACATACAAGAGTTTATTTTCATAAAAAGGATCAACGTTAACTGTCAAAACATAAACAAAAACCAAAAACACCAAAAAAAAAACACAAAAGGTTACATTTAAGAAATATGAATTAAAATAAAGCGACAAAGTACATTAAACTGCTCTTTGGGAGAGACTATACGTATTTAACCAAGTAAAAGTATTTACAATAAATAAAGTAATAAACAAAGTTATAGGATAATAGGTTTAAATTTAATTGAGTAGATCTACCTTATAATATTATTACAATACCAATTTAAATAAACATAAAATATAAACAATGTACCCTAATGACAATAATGGGCTACTACATATACATATATTTGTTCGAATCATGTATGATTTTTTTAAAAACATTTTCTTTACAGTGGTTTTTAGTTTTTTGGTTATAATCATACATAATTCGAACAAATATATGCAAAGACTTTTTCAATTAGTAATCACAAATATAAATCAAAACACAAATGATGCATGTAAGACGAAATAGTCACAAGCACATAATTACAATCCAATTCATCCAATTTATCCCAGTTTAAGCAAATGTCCAACAGCGTCGAGAAACTCCAAAGGAGTTTGTTGGCCAGCACGGAGCCTTTCCTGGAGTCTGACTAGTCGGTTTTCTGTCTCCCGGTAGACTCTCTTTCTGCGTGGGGGAGCAGCACCAAGGCAAACTTTGCTTTCTCTGCAGTCTCTATTTTTTGGCAAATTTGTACAAATCTGTATATATTGGGATGATTGTGAGGGAGTTCCTTATTTAATCTGCTATGGAACCCTTCGAGATTGTTGTTCGTTCGAGGGCCGATAGTCTGGTGGTGGTTCCATAGATGTAGCGGAAATCGGGCACCATAGTCCACCCATGTCTCCACCACGTAATCATTCATCTCCACTGCTCGGGGAACGTTAGGTGTCGCAGTCATGGCGGCTAGCCAAGTATCCTGAACATCAGCCAGGGGGAGCAGAGGAAGTCCAGCAGCTCGTCGTATCCACCTCTGTACCTCTGGATCTTCTTTGTAGGGGACTGAAAGGCCAAGGTCTTGTGTTTTCCTCCAAATTGCCTGGGTGAAATGGAAGAAGCACCCTTTCACATCTGCAGCTGGAAAATCCTGTTGAATTGCTCGGATGGCTGCCAGTTCGAAGTCTGTCTGCACTATAGTAGGTTGAAAGGGGCGGTTAAAGGTCTGTTGGATCTTGTCCTTAAGTAAACCAAAGAGTCTGGTATAGGTTGTCTGTGTTCTGTCGGGCATCAGGACGAAGGCAAGTGGATACATGGTATTACCACTACGTGCATGGATGACGTACAACTGACTCCATAAGGCTGGACAGGAGGAAAAGGTGCCGTCCATGTAGACAGTGTCTGCCGACTGCAGAGTGGCAAGCTGGTCGTCTGTCGAAAAAGCTATCAACTTGTCATCTTCACCATCACTGAAGAGCAGAAACCGTCTGCCGTCTTGAGTCTGGGTCCAGGCGCCTTCAAAGTTGACATCACGTCGACTTTGTGGAAGGACGGGTATAGATTTTAGCCTGTGTCTGTATAGTGCACTACTAACACTTGGAAAGGAAGGCATGTTCTGTGCTACACCAGCAGTCAATCGAGAGATCTCATCATTGTATATAGCTTGGAGAGGCGTTGTTTCCTCTCTGGTTCGCTTTCTCAAGGTGCTGAGAAATCTAACGGTAGAGCTGTCTTTTGGTGGGTGGGAGTGAACTCCCGTCAAATTTACAATGAAATCACCGGAAGTAGTACACTTTCCTGAGCAATTCTTCTCGGAACATCTCCAGTGAACAAACTGTCCCCTGACTTTGTTCTTCGCGTATGTATTTTCTTGAATGAACACCTGAATACCCGTCTGCGACTGCACATATTCTACTCGCTGAAGTCCAGCCATGTTTGTGTTGACTCTGACCCCAGTACTGCATTTTATTACATTTCATGGAAAACTCAATATAACTAAGTAACTCAATTAGTGTCACTAAAAACTATAGTTATTGTTATTGCATGTAAATGCAAACATTGTTGGGTTTGTTTCTTTCTTTTATGATTTTTATGATATAAAAATAAGTGTTTTATACTACGTAAAAAAAATATTCTATTAAAATCCTTGCATGATCTAAAAGAATACTGTGAAAGCAGTGAGAGAAATTATAATCCTTGATTGTTTAAAATAAATGCTATGAAAACATGTTTAATGGTAAAATATACCTCTAGTCGCTTTAATAAAATAATCTAGTTAGCCTTTTGGTCAGGTTCATTATGTGTGTAAGTAGGTAACACTGGTTGTAATCACATGTCACGACTGACTGATTTGTCTGAAAAATGGGTGGTCTGAACTTTGGGATGTCTAAAATATGGGGGGTAACCTCAATAGATTGTAGTCAATGTCACACTATGTTAATACTGTAATGTTTAATTCGTTTGTTTGCTCTCTATTTACTGTATATATTGTATATAATTGTATTATTATGTAACTATGTTTACCGATGAACCAGTGGTTCAAGGTTAATAAAGATTTAGATTTAGATTATGCAAGAGCAAAATCTGCTTATTACAGGTCTTTCTTTAGGCCTGAAATGCTATCTAAATAATCAATTAGACATTAATTAACATATCCAGACCATAATAAACTCTTGATGACAAGGCTAGCCTTCGATGTTGGCGGATTAAATTCATATATGCCTCTTAATGGCCGTTGATAATTAAATCAATCAAGTGGATAATCGAGACTATGTTGTTTGTATTAATGATTTGAGTAATGATGACCGAGGCTATGTGAATATTTCAAACGCTTTTTTCTCGGCTAATAGTGGATCAATTTGACTGAAATTTTCAGCAAATTACCTTTACACTATCTAGTTTTTAACAATTATTGTTAGAACTGCCATCTCTTTATCTTATCTCCCATAATGTAACTTTAATTATGACGATATGATGATTTCACAACTTGATGGTTGTAAATTACTTGCAGTTCGGGGTTTTGGCTTAAGTTAATCGATTTATGAAATATATTATTTGACAGAGATAATAATCAGATATGCCACCAAATCGCATATTTGGGATTCATATTTCGAAAATGTCCAGGGGAAGAGCCCAGGCTCCCACCCCGTCTGGGCTCCGCGGTCGGTGAAAGGGGCCGCTCCGGCACGGGAGCTCGGGCAGGATGGCGGCCCCAATCCGCAACTGGTGACAGAGTATGTTCGTTGTGTGGTCGGTGCTTCGAGCATACCCCGTTTGTGGTGTTAATTTTAGCGCAATACAAAACTCATTATTATTTTTAATAATGACATTTGTTGTCATTTTGTTACGAAGCTGGGTTTTTTTTTTGTTTTTTTTTTAAGAATAGCTGAATCACATAGGAAAACAGTCGTCGGTATAATACGACCAATGGTCTCTTTATCAGTTGTCTTGCACAAGACTATGTAACATGCATGAGACAATGTCGTATGACCTCTTTATCAATCCTGATGTACGACACCACATCGTACCTAGGGGATCAATTTTCAATGCATGAGACAATCCCGATGGTATCTTTATCAATTCTAATGCACGAGCCCACATCATACCTGTGTGGTCTCTTTAACATTTATATCCCTTGTGCGAACACTTCGCACGAAAAACGTTGTCGGTAACAAGGGGTAATCTCAGACCCCAGACATAAAAATGGTTTTGGATGAATAATTTCATTCAAATACGATCAAACTACAGCTTCGTATCAAGACTGAACAATAATCCATCAGGCTAGATCAAAATATTTCAGGTATTATCAGTAATGATAGGAATTATAAGATTTTTTTGAAACCATACAAATCTAAAAATATCGCAATTGTCATGTTCCATGCAGAATAGTCTTTTGATTGGGTTGGTAGTGTACCTTCATTTGCTCTCAGATCTAGATTACCAGAATAACCAAAACAATATCATCAGTAAGAACGATTCCTAATACAAAGCTAGCACTGATTGCAGAACAGGTTAGACACCTGCAACTAGCAAAATGTTGAAAGGAAAGGGGAGGGGGGTCCACAAGACCCCTGGTGACCGACAACGTAATACTCGAAGTTTCTTGTCAAATGATGAATGTTGCCACTGCCTCACATCCATTCTATTTACAGCATTATACTCGACATTAAGTAGCTGACAATGTATAAAATTCTCGCTAGACAATTATGAACCAATTTATCACAAACGTTAAGGATATGGTCGTGGGGTCCAAAAATACCCCTTATATACGCACAAGGGTTAATTGCATCAGACCACGTCGTACCTTGGTGGTCTATTTAACATTTTTAATGCATGAGACCATATAGCACGAGACCACATCGTACCTTAGTGGTCTATTTAACAGTTTAATGCACAACGCCAAATATTATGCAGACAGTCACATCAATTGTTATTGCATGAGACCTTATCGTACCTCGATAGTAGTATACGATATGGTCTTGTGCATTAAAACTGCTAAAGAGACCATCAAGGCTTGTGGATTACACAATGTGATGTTACACTGTAATGAAGGCTGTGTTCGAATTTCGTGAAAATGAAAGTAACACTGCTGAACAAAATGGCCGCTGCGTGTATGTAAAAATATGGTATATCAAGGTTGTAGAGTAGAGATCAAAATTTTAATCCGATTTTGACGAAACATGAAATGCATGTTTATAATCCAAAGATCTTGGTTCCTTTCGATATTTGCGCATATCAAATTATAACTTCATGAATTATGGCCCTTGATTGTAGGAAAAATCACTTTCATTTTAGCTTTTTCTCTATCCATCTCTCGAAAATGTGGTTGTATCCTGCCTGACAGCCGCTGGTTTGATTTAAATATGAATGAAAGTCAACAGCAATTCGGAAGGTATTCCATAACATCCCAGGCTAGCGTTGACACCGAGAGTTGGTTATGATCTGGGTAAGTTAATTAATCTCTAATTAATAATTTAGATAGCATTTCAGGCCGAAGAAATACATAAGTATGTTTAAATTGGAATATCATGATAATCCTCCATTTTGTACTGTCTTCATTACCTCTATTGGTATAGTAAAGTAGTACTTTAAATCATATTTCAATTCACTTATTGCTATAACACAACACAACTGTATGGATAACAATCACTATAATATATACATACGACGTTTTGACAAGAATTCACTAGTCGTTATCAAGCATACAAACTATAAATGAAGAAAATGATATGGTTATGATCTGCATAATGTGTACTAATGTCTAATTAAAGTTACATTATGGGAGATAAGATAAAGAGATGGCAGTTCTCACTATAATAGTTAAAAACTAGATAGTGTAAAGGTAATTTGCTGAAAATTTCAGTCAAATTGGTCCACTATTAGCCGAGAAAAAAGCGTTTGAAATATTCACATAGCCTCGGTCATCATTACTCAAATCATTAATATAAACAGCATAGTCTCGATTATCCACTTGATTGATTTAATTATCAACGGCCATTAAGCAGCATATAGGAATTCAATCCGCCAACATCGAAGGCTAGGCTTGAATTTAAGAGTTTATTATGGTCTGGATATGTTAATTAATGTCTAATTGATTATTTAGCTAACATCTCAGGCCTAAAGAAAGACCTGTAATAAGCAGATTTTGCTCTTGCATAATGCTATTTTAATAATTTAGATAACATTTCAGACTGAAGAAAGACATGACAATACCGAGAATGAAGTATTGAAGAAGACGGCGAAGGCTAACGCCACAAGCGAAGTAGACTTGAAAATTGAGAAATTACACAATCATCATACCTCGACAAAGAATATATGCATACATGGTGGTGAGTACATGGTGGAAAATATATGCTTACAGACATACTATATGCATAATTGGTGGATAAGATATCCATCTATCGATAATTAATGAAGAATATTTCCAACAAGGGCTGTAGATAATGCTAGGAGTTGTCACTTTTGGACTCCACATTTGGATCGTAGCACTCTATATATATTCCACTATTTTAAAATTGTGGTTGGGGGAGGAATGTAATACAATATCATTCGGAATTTAAATAATAATATTGTAGTCAATGTGACATCAAGTTATCCAATAAGTTTAATTGTTTATATAACATGAAAACCAATCAGGATTGACGAAATCACATGACAGTTGTCTCTCGACATTATAAAAAAATATAGTTGAGAATTAATTTGAATTCGGTTCGCTCCCGGACCTCTGGAAGTTAGGTCCTCTAAGACCTAGAGGGAAGGAATTCAGCCTGCTGTCAGACCTGGGTATTGAGGTCTTCTGAGACCTCGGGAAACAGCTTTAGATAGACATTGCCCTATCTGACGAAAATGAGTGTCATATGTTGAGTTGTCCATGTAAATATGTTAT
Source organism: Patella depressa (assembly GCA_948474765.1). Taxonomy (NCBI): domain Eukaryota; kingdom Metazoa; phylum Mollusca; class Gastropoda; family Patellidae; genus Patella; species Patella depressa. The sequence continues at coordinate 51,992,549 of OX419719.1, read as the reverse complement.
CCAGTATTAAAATATTTTTTTTAATTAAAAAGAGTTACGTATTCTATCACATTACGACGGCATCTCCCCGTTCTATATTTACATGCCCTAAATTCAACCATTCCCGAGATATTTAAGTTTTAATATTTCCATGGCGTCCATATTGGATTTATGCCAATTACTAGAAAACTTTTTTCGCATTTCGGGCGATTTCAGTTTTCTAGACCTTAACCAGGGACCATTCTACCAAATTCTGTCGAGAAAAATTATAGATTATTTCTTCCATTTATTATATACCGTGTATTTTATTTTGTTGCCTCATTATAAAGACAAGCGAACAATAGTATGAATTATGATTTTATATTTTCTTTAAGTATCAGAATAAAATTTATATATACTATATCAAGATTTCATAATAGGTAGTTCTTCAGAATTTGATTGTATAATCAGTTTACAATGGGAATATTTTAAGATTTCATATTCTGTAGCTCCTTTGAATCTGATTGTATAGCCAGTTTATAATCTTTGGCCGGGCCCCATTTTTCATTAGGCTGAAATGATGATTTTATTCTCTAAAAAGAAAAACAAAAACATAAAATAGACATGTACTGAAATCTGAATCTGACAACACAAATAATGCAATGTTTTCGTCCAATAAAGGTATCACTAATTCCATGGCATAAAAGAATATTTCATATTCAAAATAACTTTAACTCATAGAATAAGTAATTTAAATTTTATTATTCAATCTATTGTCGGCTAATAGATGTGGCAGTCATTTGCTACTTTTTTTCATTGAAGACCACAGTGGTTGGGGGGTGGGTACCTTCTCTGGCCAGTATAAAGTTTATCTTGGCTCTAAATAACTTATATTCTGAATCAATAATATTTCTCTATGTGATCTCTAATGTTATAACTATAATTTTACTTCTCATTTGAATAGATTACAAGCTGATAACTGTGTTTGAATAATGTATTTAATCCATTGTTATTGCTGAGAAACATTATTTAGTTATTGGCCCTTTTCAATTAGTTTGACATCAACATACCTGCAGTAATGGACCTTTTCTTGTAATAAATTCTCGTATCATCCATATAGGTATAGGTACAGCCGATATTAAAGCTATAATCCACCCTATAGCACTAGCATATGATGGATACACATAGTCTCCATAAGTTGGTGGTTGATATTTAACTAGAGTAAATACAAGAATTGCCTGCAATACGATAAAATATGAGTTTATTAGAGTAAATAATATAGTTGAATGTTCTTCGTAATCAAACATAAAAATTATGTGTTTGTTTTAACTTCCATCTTCACCGAAGAGAAGGTAAAAATTGATTCAACTTATGCTTTAATAATAATCTGAACGGCAATTTCCATTGTCCATTTAGGGGTTTTCCCCATGACACATTGCATGGAACCAGAGTTTCTTTGAAAAATTGACGCCGGGCTTAGTGGGGCTTAAGAATGAAACCTATAATTTCCACGTATCAAACCTACATTGGCTGACATTATCAGTTGTTATGGGTAGAAATTGGGTATCAATGAATACTCGTGTTAAACCAATAAGAATACTTACAATTAAAATTACAGGGTTTACAAATTTCCAGAGAATTTTAAACAGATACAATGGCCGTTTCCCTAACATCATTTCCATATCATCAAAATATCGATCAGCTCCTGATGATATAAAGATATGGAGTACAAAAATACACAACAGAAGTTTGAATAAATACAGTGTGAAAAAGACAAAGTTTCACAAACGTGAAATGAAATGAAATGGGGTTTAACGTCCTACACTTCTGCAGCTAACCTGGGCTAATGGAAGACGGGCATACGCCATACAGTGTGCTATGAGGGATAATTTGCCCGGGCAGCCGCGCTGCATCCTACTCTTATATCGAATTCCAGCTACCAAGGGATCTTTTACGTGAACGGAAATGTGTGCACCTGGCTTAGGTTTTTCGTCCCATCCGAACGACTACACAGCTTCCCTTGTCATTCACAAACGTGTGCAATTAAGTTATTGAATGGATAACAATCTATTAAGCATTACATACACTTAATCCCTTACCATATATCCATCCAATAATAATAGCCTCCAGAACTGTTACCAAAAAGACAGTAACGGCGGTCAAATACCAATCTACCAACTGATATATGTATATTCCTGCCTAGAATTAACAAACGACACGTAATTATTAGAAAGAAGTAACGTCCCTAGAAAAGAGTATACAGAGGGGGCGCAGAAAGAAAGTAACGTCCCTAGAAAAGAGTATACAGGCGCGGATACAGAGGGGGGGGGGGGGCGCACGCCCCCTCTATTTTTGGCGGTGGCGAACAATTTTTAGCTGCATATATTCTCGCGGGAAAGGAGAACAAAAACAGTTTAGGTTGGAAATCGTAATTTACAGTACTAGTATGAAATTAGTCCTTGTGGGCTTTTTTGTCCACTCAAAAATCATGGGTCAGGCTTCGTACTCCCAACTTGGTGCAGCACCCCCCCCCCCCCTTTCTGAAAATCCTGGATCCGCCCTTGGTATATTATAGACATCCGTTGTAGCAAACTATGGTAACCCCACGAAACCTCAATTAAGTGAACATGTCACCCAAGATGCTTGGATTATAATATTCCTCTCAGCAAAAAATTGGATAAAAGATGCACTAGCCTTTCGCTATAAAAAATGCAATAAATATGGGTGCCAAAAAATCCAGCATGACCCACTGAAGGCTACATACAGACCATGTGTGTTACGGTTCAAGGCAGTGATGGAATTCCAGACGTCCTAAATTGTCCGACCACGAATATGCGCAAACGGACATCCAAGACATAATATTCAAGATTACGGAGAAGCCAGGACCGAAAACAATATAATTGTTACCTGAGTAACCAACGACCTCGTGACCTCCTGAAGGTTACAGAACTGTAATATTACAAACCATTAGATCGATATTTCGAATATTAGAAAATATCGATCAATCGAAGCAACTACCAGGATTTCAAAAATGCAAGACATGGATATTCAAATAACTGAGATTGGTGTCTATATCTTAAGGTCACTAGTTTCATTTTGACGCAAATATCCTTTCAAGAAGTAAAATCTGTCTAGTCTTCCACTGCATGGTCGGGGTTGGTGTACTACATTTCAATGACGGTTAGTACGATACATTTCATTGTCAAGGTTAGTACGATATGTCAACGTGGGTGTTTTATGGCATTTCTCAAGGTTGTAACGTCATTGTAAGCTTTTCGTTTAATTGTTTAAGTGGGTGAGTTAGTATAATTGCCAGGGCTCCGTACGGGTGATCGATCACCAATCGTATGACAATAATAGATAAGTGAGCATTCGCCAATAATCTATATAACTTACTTGAGTTGTATATATTAGGGTAACTAAGAACATCAGGAAACATGTGACTGCTGTAACCATTAGGCGTATTTTGGGGGTCTTTTTGGGCATCAAATCTGTTATTGTCGTAACGCATACTTCCACATTCACAAACTATTAAATAAAATCATTTTAAAAATTGTTGCTGTTAATAGTATAGGTTTATTTGATTTAAAAGCAATCTTAAGAAATAAAACTAGACGATAAATCTCTTAAAGGATCATGCTAGGTTTCAAATAAATATTGAAATTTTTAAAGAATATGTCTTTGGACACAATATATTATACGAAAGTGCATCTCTTACCATTGAATCTAATGCAGCAAAAACCAGCATCAAGAAGAATAATACCGCCCATAATTGAGGTATTGGTAGCTGACCTAGAGCTTCTGGGTAAGCTATGAAAGCTAGGCCAGGCCCTAAAAACAAAATAAGGTATGGCGAATCATTGGCTAGTCAACCTCATGTTATTGCTAATAAAAACAAGAATCATAGATAGACAATCTCTTTGCTTTTTGTTTTGTTTTTTTATAAGCAATATTCTTGTTCAGATTTCTGTCTGAATAGGAATTGGGGAACAGACATTGCCTGTATTAAACCCATTTCCCCTGCCAGATATAGATACATGTATTTATATATGAAACATGCAATGTACTAGTGAAAATATAACAAGCCAACAGTGAGGCTGATGTCCCCCGCCGAAATCCCAAAATAAATAGATGACACATATTAATTAATCGCACATTTATTTTTTTCAAACGTATCGACCAATCAAACTGAACACGAAGTGTCATCCAAAAATTGCTTATCTCTGCCTACCGTAAGAAGAAAATGCTCATATTCGAACTCCATCAAGGCATTGACCTAATAAGCATACACACCAATTTTGAACATTTTAACTCAATTCGAGGGAGAGTTATTGTGTTCCAAAGTCTCGGCAAATCAATTTGCTTATCGCTCTGCTTACCCTGAGCAGAAAATGCTCATTATCGATCATAGTCAAGGTATTACTGTAATGAAACTATACACCAAGTTTCATCACTCTCACTTAATTAGAACTAAAGTTATCGTGTCTCAAAGCATCAACCAATCAAATTGCTTATCTCTGCCTACCCTAAGCGGAAAATGCTCATCTTCAAACTCCATCAAGGCATTGACCTAATAAGTATATACACTAAGTTTGAACATTTTAACTCAATTAGAAGGAGAGTTATTGTGTTCCAAAGTCTCGACCAATCAAATTGCGTATTGCTCTGCTTACCCTGAGCAGAAAATGCTAATTATCGAACTTAGTCAAGGTATTACTGTACACCAAGTTTCATCACTCTCACTTAATTAGAACTAAAGTTATCGTGTCCCAAAGCATCAACCAATCAAATTGCTTATCTCTGCTTACCCTAAGCGGAAATGCTCATCTTCGAACTCCATCAAGGCATTGACCTAATAAGCATATACACCAAGTTTGAACATTTTAACTAAATTAGAAGGAGAGTTATTGTGTTCCAAAGTCTCGACCAATCAAATTGCGTATCGCTCTGCTTACCCTGAGCAGAAAATGCTCATTATCGAACTTAGTCAAGGTATTACTATAATGAAACTATACACCAAGTTTCATCACTCTCACTTAATTAGAACTAAAGTTATCGTGTCCCAAAGCATCAACCAATCAAATTGCTTATCTCTGCTTACCCTAAGCGGAAAATGCTCATCTTCGAACTCCATAAAGGCATTGACCTAATAAGCATATACACCAAGTTTGAACATTTTAACTCAATTAGGAGAGTTATTGTGTTCCAAATTCTCGACCAATCAAATTGCGTATAGCTCTGCTTACCCTGAGCAGAAAATGCTCATTATCGAACTTAGTCAAGGTATTACTATAATGAAACTATACACCAAGTTTCATCTATCTCACTTAATTAGAACTAAAGTTATCGTGTCCCAAAGCATCAACCAATCAAATTGCTTATCTTTGCTTACCCTAAGCGGAAAATGCTCATCTTCGAACTCCATCAAGGCATTGACCTAATAAACACATACACAAAGTTTGAACATTCTAGCTCAATTAGGAAGAGAGTTATTGTGTCCCAAAAAGTGTGACGGACGGACAGACAGACAGACAGACAGACAGACAGACGGGCGAACCCATTTTAATAGTCCCCCAACTTTCTTCGAAAGGCGGGGGACAATTACAGTAAGTGTGTTATAGTTGCAACTGGAACCGTAGGGGATTTAGGAAAACGAGTGGACAGTTTATATTAAATGTGTTTTCTATGTTCTCAATTCCAACAATAAGATTGTAGAGTTTCGATGAATAGTAGGTAAATTGTTTATTGTATTGTTTCGGGCATCTGAATATGTAGAGGATATTTGTCGTTTTTGAGTGAATAACATATTTTATTTCCATGAGAGAAAATATAAACGTTTTCTTGCTTAGAGATGAAATAAAATATGTTATTCACGACAAAACGACAAACGTTCTATTTATTTTATGATTTTACAATCATTTTAGGTAAAACAACATGGACTACTTTGCTAGCCAGTGGAATAACACTTTTATTTCACTGATAAAACGCGGTATTTCACTACTGATCATAAAATAAAAGGAGCAATTCAATAAAAAAAAGTGTTCAGTGTCTTCAAATTGGTGACCATATCTACAGGATGGATTGTCAGAAGAAATATGAGGTAAAACTTTATGTCCGTTAAGATTGCTTCAAGAGACGATGACGATGGTATGAAAGAATTATAGAAGATATTTATTTTACATTTATGTTCGGGTAGGCTTATTTTTCGGAGATTATAATGTGCGCTTTTAGTCAACATTAAATCATGAAGATAGGATAGGGAAAGGCCGTTAATAATTTGATAAATGAATTTGAGTTTATGTTTTCTGCTTCTCTCTTTTTGCATAATAAAACCGGTTTCTTCATTCAGTATGTGGCTGGTACCTCTTACAGAACAACATATGTAAGTGATCTAATTTCTTAGCTAGTTGGGGGGTTGGGATGGCCTAGTGGTCTAGAGTGCCGCGCTTTGACCTGTAGCTGGCCGGTCACCTCTGGCTTGCGGCTGTGGTTTCGAGCCCTGGTGTGAGCGTATGTGGCATGGAGATAGGGGCGCCTTCTCAACCTCGTGGGTTTCCTCCGGGCACTCCGGTTTCCTCCCACTGCTAAAGACCCCTACGCGCAAGCGCATTATTGAAATAAAATTAAACCATGTTAGTCCCGAAAAGACCTAGTTTGTGTTGAGTGGACGTTAAACCCCATTTCTCCCTCTCTCTTAGCTAGTTGGTCTGTGCAGTTGTTCCAGATGATACCACGATAATCGAAATGGGGTAAGATAAAAGAGTTATAGATAGTTTGTAACGATTTCCGGTTAAGTCTGTATTTAAGGGGTTGTGCTGGTTTATTTTTCTATAATGTCGTGAATATGTTGGTTCCTTTGGCAATTTTGTTGAAATGTCAAGCCTAAATGTTTGTGATTTGGAACCTCCTAGATGGGAATATTAATAAGAGACAGGCTAGGTAAAATTGGGTTGAAGGATACCAGCCACGTTAATGTTATCCAGGTCATTGTTTAAAATATTTGCGCATTGGGGAGGATCATCGATTTTCAGATAAATGGAAGTGTCGTCTGCAAGGAGTCGAACATTTGATGTGATATCATCCAAATCGTCATTTATATAAATGACAAAAAGGAGGGGACCGAGAACAGAGCCCTGTGACACGCCCGGGGGAATTGCTATCGGATAGGAGACATCCCCAGTAACAACCGATTTTCAGTGAAACCATTGAAGGGTGTATCCCCGCAGCTTAAAGCAGATATAGATAGTAATTGTAATATTCACCTGTCCGGATAATCTCAGTTATGTCTAGACCAGTCTGGTGGGACATGAACCCAAGAACAGAAAATACCACAAAGCCAGCATAAAAACTTGTTCCTTCTCCAACAATACAAAAAATGATCGTGTCTCTGAAATGGTACAAGGCATGATCGCCAATATTTAAGCCACTGATCGCCAATTGCGGGATGGTTTGTTGGTTGTTTTTTTTTGGGGGGGGGAGGGGTAATTTCAACGATATAATCTACGCCAAAATGTACTCATAATTAAGAAAACATATCAAAGGTAGATAATAGCCTACAAGAACAATGAAATGGTTAAATTAGTAATTATCACCCCTCATGTATTAACGTTTGGAGGATTAAAAGAACATAAATTGAATAAGGGAAGAGTTACATGATAATTGGTAATCTTTGAGAACTATGTTCCATACATACTCGTCGGAGAGAAAACCAGCCTCCGAAACGCGGTACTAAGATCCATACCTTGTGAAGCGGTAATAAAGTCAGCCTAATGCCTCGTCTTTCCGGAACCGGTCCCGAACCGATCAATTTAACAGGCAAAAGAATTGACGGCAATGTCCACATTGTGTGACAGAATTGAAAGTGGCAACGCAGAACGCATGGTTTTTGATAACGGACGAGATACTGCACTGGCAGAAATTGAGTTGAAGGGTGAAACAATCACGTCCAAAATTACATTGTGGAATAACCCAGACGGGTTGAAGGCCGGCACATATGTAAAGTTAACAATCTAAGTCTGAGAAAATACAAACAACCGGTTTTAGTTCCACTTCGGACAAGATACTAGAATAAACGACAGCACTGGCTGTAGTAACAGATTTCGTAATACTTGGCTATGAAAGGGGTTTTTGGAGGAACCATTTTCAATAGCGAAGGGAGATCAACAAGACGAAATTTTCGACCTTAACTGTCTCGTTTCCATTCTAAAAAATCATATCGTGCATGAATCGGACGAGCTTGTGGTAAAGACAGAAGAGATAATACAAAAAGGAATGGTTATAACAATAAAAATGGTCGGCAATAATGGGCAGAACTCTATATTATCGAGCTGTTACATTTTCAGATGTAAATATTATTAGTCACATTTTCATTTTACATTGTTGCATGTCCTATTGTTTCGATTTTCGTACAGGACCAATTTTAATATAGTCAGGACCAGGTTCAATTAATTAAAGAATATTTATTCTACTTTTATTTTCCCAAACAGACCGGGTCGTTTAAACATTCATTGAGCTATCATCTATCCGCCCAAAACAACAAATTAATGGCATGTTATAAACAACTGAATGTTTCCTGGTAAATGAAAGGTCACGGTTCAATTTTTAAATACAATATGCTCAGTAATATGGATTTGACTGTGTTCATCCATGTGTCAAAATATGTATATTCCATTTTAATATTCATTCGTAGCTGTAAATATTACATTTATTCCTTATATGCAACCTAAATTGCAAACTATAAAATAGTAAGCCATTATGTATCACTGGCTGATACCACAATTTATATTTGACTTGTAATATCTCGCTCTTTAACCGTGACGATATTGTAGTTATTACATTCGTTCATTACAAATTTGTTTCGTTTAGAATGTGAAATGATCATCCTAAAGTTGTTCATAGCTGAATTTTCCATTTGAAATTTACGCTATTCTATCAAATAGACTGTAATTTTATTCTGTAAATATATTATTCATCTATGCATTATTTATGATTTTGAGTTTTACTGTATCATTATATAGAATGTGATGTTTTTATCTTAAAATAGTCATATTTATCATATCCTGGAGATATATATTTTAAGTCATCTACTTTACATTATATGCAAATTATATGCAAATTAAATTTCAAAAACTGATATAAATTGATATAAATTTTGCTTTATTTTTACTGCATGTAGATATGTTGTTTAAATTTTGTTATATCTGTTTATTTGTTCATTACATATTTTTATAGTTTTGGTTTGCACCCGTTTTGACAATATTCAATTTTTATCGTCCAATGAAGATGTCAAAAGATGTGCAACTTACGAATCAATATATACTACTCAAAAGAAGTTAAGGGTCAACCAATTATTTTTGTTTGACATTTTATTATGACACTTGGAACATGTAAATCAAAACTTTTAAGCGCCACATTTTAGGTCAGAATAAGTTCAATATGTCTCAATGTTGAGTCTGTTATGCAAAGCATATGCACTTTTTAAACGCCAGTTTATTATTTATATTTATTGTATAAAAATAACTTTACTATAGCATTGACTGTTTCTGTTGAAACCCCATAACATTGCACAAAATATTATTGGAGCAAAATTACCTAAACGCGCAGCGATGAATTTGTTGGCTTATACCAATTGTCAATTAAATGGGAAATAAAGCACAGCTGTTTCTTAACACATATAGTCAAGTTATTTTTTTTACAATAAATATAAATAATAAATTGGCGTATTGGAAATAAGAAATGAAATTATATGCTTTTTTGATTAATAAGAATGGATTATTTGTAGTATTTAGACCAGATAAACACTAATTTGTTGTCTGCGATATCAGTTAGATGTAAAACTATTGCAGACACATAGCTACCCTGATTAATTTATTGGCCCCAATAAATTGTCACAACACCACAGTTGTTTCTTAACACCTATAACTGATTGGGCCAATAAATCAATCAAGGTAGCTGATGTTGCTTTACACCTACATCTATGGCGTGTATTCTTGTCTTGTCTATTTCTCTGATTATAATATCATAGTTTTGGACTGGTTTTATTTTCGTATTAAATAACATAAATTTTAATTTTTACAAATTCGCTGATAGGAAATACTGCTAATAACTATCTTGAAAAAACCACGTTTAGTAAACGAGGCATTTTTACCAAGCCTCGTTCTGAACAAAATACCTCGTTCCAAAAACAGGGTAATTTTAAAAAAACCCTCGTTTTGGAACTCCAGACAACGAGGCATTTGTTTTACCTCGTTTGGACAGAAATGCCGAACGAGGCAATCTGCGGTTTATAGTGTATGGATATAATTTTCAATGATCGATTTCCCATTTTCCTGGGACGGATTGAATGTAGTAACTAACGCGACGTTTCTTTTATCAGAGTTTACAGGAACTTTAGGTAGTCTTAAGGCGCTTTGATCCAGACTCAATGCTCTCTTGTTAGCATCGTCTATTAATTTACCTGGATAGTTTTGTTTTAATAAGAAACCTTTTAGTTCCTGTAGTCTCTGAACTTTGACACCTTGATTGGACACAATTGTACAAATTCGTCTAGCTAGGTTATAAGGGATGTTTCGTTTCGTATGAGATGGGTGACAAGAGTTAAAATTTAGATATTGATGTGTATTTTTATAATACACATCAGTTTCAATAGAGCAATTCGCGTGAAGCTTAACTATCACATCCAGAAAATTTAATGTGGTTTGACTCTGCTCAATTGTAAACTGTATGCTATCATCTAAACTATTTAACATTTTATGAAGCTCTGAGATGATTTCTTTGGATACCCTGAGTATCACAGAACAATCATCTAAAAACCGTTTCCATGATGTCTTAATTAAATGACCGAATTCATTGCCAAACGTTGTTGTCACCCTCTCATACCATATTTCCTCAAGATAACCTAAAGTTAAAGTAGCATAGGTAGGGCCAACTTTCGTACCCACAGCGACTCCTTTGATTTGGAGGCAAAAGAAAGCTATTTTATTGAGAAGTACCACCCAAAACTTAATTCTAAACAAGAGAATATATAAGTTATATGAAATAAAGATTGCTGTGGGATTAAATATTTGTAATCTGTAGACTAAGAACTAACTACCCTTGCCTGTACAAAAATTGTATCATGTAACTATCAAAGCCGTATATAGATAAAGTTGCGACAACTGTGAAGCCAGAAATTTCATATGACGTCATGAAAATATGACGTCAAGTGTAAAAAGACGCCATGTTGGGTCCCAAGTCATTGCTTACTCACTATCTATTTTATGCCCAATTACATTGCTGTGTCGAAGTTGCCTGCCCCGACAGGGATATGAAATGTTGATAGATATGCTATATAATTCCGCGAAAAAAAGTCTATAGGCGACAAATCATGCATGTTTAAAACGAAAAGTATAGATGAACATACTATCATTATTAATTATTATACCACACGAGTAGGCTACATTATTGTTTTATAGCCGAATTCATAAAAAAAATGAATTAAAGATTTCCCAGATAAAAGCGCTATCAAATATATTTAACTTGCATATGCTTATACAAATCAGATTTTTTTGTGCAGACGGTTAAATTGAAAAAACAAAATATATATATAATAATTTGGGAGATAAACCATTTTTCCTTCTAGCCGGCAAAATAAGCGCCTGAAATTGCGCGATTTTTTGGTCTGGAGCCATTCCTGTGTGTCAGTTTTCGGTCATTAATTGTATCATCAATGTTTCAAAAATCGAAATTTCTTTATGTCTATGCGCGACATGTGTTTGTCTAATATATAAACGACACAAATTTAACAGATACAAATACATGTTATTCCACAGGTCGGCCTAGACAATGAAGGGGACGCAGTTAGTTTTGAGTTTGTCCGACTCCTTTGGGTATTTGCCCCCCCCCCCCCCCATTTCCAATGAAAAGCATGATGTTGTTCTGGTTCTCAACCAGCAGGCCCTATCAAAGACATATCAGATTTGTTACAAATTGTCTCGAGTTTGTTCCACATATCCCAACATTTATCGGCTTTTTGTTCCATCTATAAAATCATACATCCCTACTAAATGTGAAACAAGAAAATTCAAAGGCTAAATGGTACAATAACAATAGAACAAGTAGGCCTAAACCTTAATGTCGACAAATACGTAAGACTTTATGAAGTAAGATATTTTTATATGATTCAACCGAAAGGTACATACATTATGTATATGCAACGTAGATTATTTATATCTACATTAAAGTTTAACGAACTGTGTATAACCGAAAGGTACATACATTATGTATATGCAACCGTGTATAATTTTTTTAATTTTCGTCGAGCTGAATAAAGTATGAATTATTGACATAAGACGTCTATGTGTGGTTAACAGTGTGTAACTAGAACTTTGTAGAACAAATCTATTCAGGCCCGTAGCTAGCGGGGGGCAAAGGGGGCAGCTGTCCCCTCCCCTGGAAAATTTCGGCGACCCCTAGGGGGGCTCTTTGGCCGTTGTGGAAAAATCGGCTCCGTCAATGGGCGCCAAAGCGCGCAACACGAGGTCAACGACCAAAGTCTCCATATTTGTATGGGCGACACATAAAGCCGAGTGACATTGGTTGGGCGCCCACGACGAGATTGGCGCCCAACCAATGTCACTTGGTTTTATGGGCGCCTCGCCAATCATGTCGCTATATATGAGCCGTCTCATAAGAACCCACACGATTAACACGACAACTGATGTGGTGTCCAAAACGGCCTGATTTGTGGGGTGCATTATCTCGGAGAGGCGCCCATAATAACATGATTGGTGCGGTACCTTATAATAATGGGCTGCACATAGTGTATAATGCCGAATTGAACTGGTTGAGCGCCAACGACTTGAAATGAAATGAAATGAAATGTTGTTTTATGGCACCGTCAGCTCCAACCGGGCTATATTGCGCCAAACAAAATGATGATTCTTTTGAGACAAGCTAAATCATATCACAAACTTGTATATGCATAAATAAAAACATTATCACAGTTTATCAAATTTAAAAATAAAAAACAATCTTTTATGCATATAAACAATAAAAGTTAAATATTACAAATATATATATTATAAACAAATTAAAATTTATAATAAAAACCTGTCTCTTTTAAAAAGTTTAGTATTTCGCAATATAGCCCAGGCTGGGCAAACAAGTGATGTAGTGACTGGCAACGGTAATATCGAGATCTTGTATTCTTGAGATGGTTGCACTCAATCAGAATGTGCTTCACTGTCAAAGGAACATGGCAGTGTTCACACTCTGGTTGAGGCTCTCGCTTCAAAATGAAAATATGAGTTAAAAAAGTATGACCAATGGTTCTATAGGAGCTTGGCCAGTCTCCTAAGAGAGGCTTAATGTGATGAAGTTTATTTGTGTCTGCAAGATCCCAAGACCGTTGCCAACGCTCAAATATATAAAAGTTGATGGACGATTTAAAATCGGTGAAAGGTAAAAGAAATTGTGATATGGGAAGATCTAACGCAGACTTGGCAGCTAAGTCTGCTTCATCATTCCCTTTAATATCAACGTGACTGGGGAGCCAGCAAAGGACAATGTCCCTGCCGTTAAACTCGTGTGACAGTAGCAGACGATATATGTCTGCTACTAAAGGGTGTACAAGCTGCTTATTGTTTATTGCCTGTAAAGAGGACAAAGAATCAGTAAATATAACATGTTTTAAAGATGTAGAGGATTGAATGAACTCCAGTGCCTGAAAGATGGCCTGGAGTTCAGCAGTAAATATTGAGGCAGCAGGAGGGAGGCGAAGCCAACGACTTGATCATGGGCGCCCATAATATAATGCTAGTGAGATTAGTTAGGTGCCCACGAATGAATTGGGCGCCGAAAACGGCTTGATCTGTGGATTGCCTTATCCCGGAGAGGCGGCCATAATGGTTGGTGAGGCGCCGTATAATGTCGGGCCGCACATAGTGCATAATGTCGAATCAGATTGGTTGGGCGCCCACAACTTGATCAACGGGGCGCCCAAAACGGCATGAATTGTAGGGGCCTCATCCCGGAGGGGCGCCCATAATACCGAGATCGTGGACACCAATAATATGATAATCTTAAAAATTCAAACGGCATGTTTTGTGGGGTGCCTCATCCCGTAAGGGCGCCCATAATGACGAGATCACCGGTGCCCACAATATAATGCTAATGAGATAAGTTAGGCGCCTACGAATGAATTGGGCACCCGAAATGGCTTGATCATCTTCAAAATTCAAACCGGTCGCTCTCATGTGGGTGGCAAAAAAAAAGTACCTGAAATGTAATAAAACACTAATTCTAAATTTACTTTTCTTATAATAGAATATTGCGAACTAGTACTAAATTGACAATGGATTAAAACATTTTGTCTGAAGCCACACTACTTTCGGGCATCGGTTATTATTTGTGGATGCAGCTGCAACATTCAGGTCGGAATAGTGTAGGATTTCGGTTACAAAAAGATTGGAAAATTGGAAGTTGCTTTACTCTTTGTTTAGAATAGCCCCCCCCCCCCCAAAAAAAAATAATAATGCGGCGGTTGTATTGGATTCGGGTAAGCCACCATATTCTTGAACAATAACCCATGAAATCCATCCTCGGCCATTGCTGGCCAGCAACATGACAGCCTTTCGTTTAATCTGGGGTCTTCCCTAAAGCTTTGGACAGTGATTTAAGGTATTGTACCCGTTTAGATAGCCTTGTTTGTCACGCAATTATTTTTTCTGTAACATTCTGCTATGCACTGGTCAATGATAAAATCGTCCAATTTAGAGCTCTATTGAACGCGTAATGACATTGTTACGTAGTTAGCTATTGGTTGTTAATCGGACTACTGGCCAGTTATTATTTGGAGCAGAAATTTTCTTCCAATACAGCAGTGTTAAGTGGGATTAGCTCTAATCAAACGAAACACTGCAAGGTAGACTATATTGGATCACATTTCAGTTGCTGTATTCATAGGCTGAAATAGCAGGAAAACACGTTTGCGGCAGTCAAAATTTGCTCACGGCCTCCACATCTCCGTGGAATATAAACAATTGATTGGAATTCGGCCCAGCCACCATAGTAAGGTTATATCAGATCACCCACTGAATTAGAAAATGCGTTTGAGGTCGTCAAATTTCCTCAATTTTCCTGGGGGTGGGGGCGTCGAGCGTAGGCTCCCTAGACGTCTGTAGGTATAACCCAAAATTGGTTCGGGCATTCCAAATTCTTCCCCCTAACATACGCCTATGGAGAGCACCCTATAGATCCTTCCAGGATAGGTACATCGGCGCCCACAGAAGCTCATCGGCGCCCCCAGAAGTCTTTGCCCCTCAAACAATTTTGAGCTAGCTACGGGCCTTCTTTTGTATCCATATATTTTAAGCGAGTTAACAATATATTCATTAAGAGAAACTATGCCATTTCAGGATTAACATATCGTAAAATTCATATTCATTTGACGACCGACCTCCTATTTACATCCCAGTGTAAACATGGTTTAGACTCTATCTGAACTACAGGGTACATCATGTTTTAGAGACTTCAGTGTAGATGATGGATTGGAGGCTATCTGAACTACAGGATAATACTAACTAAGAGGGTTACACCATGGTTTAGAGACTCTATCTTAACTATTCTCTTGCAATTTGTTTAGAATTAATTGTATTCCGTAAAACGATATACCAAGAAAAAAAAACTTTTGAGTAAAGCTATATGACGCCATGACGTCATAGTTTTTATGGCGCCTGTAAATGAGTTGTCGTAACTTTCCCTATACAGGGCTTTGGTAACTATGACACCGTGACGTCATAGACTATTGTTAATTAAATAATATTAAATAATAATTATTATTATTTAATAAAACGCCTGATGAGCAGCTATCGCGGTGAAAACGTTAACATAAAAATGTAGTTTTATTTTGCCATCTTTAATTTCAATTATATATATATATATATATATATATATATATATATAATATATATATGTGTGTGTGTGATATGTGCATAGAAAATTAATTTCTTTTGAGTAGTATATCATTGTAAATACTACACGGAATAAGAGATTCAATTTTCAAATTAATGCAGTTTGAAGAGAATTTGATTGTCCAGTATCATGGTCCACTAGGTAAAGGCTCAAAATAAAACATAATCGGTCGCCAAATGTTTAAGATAATGTATGGCATTCCATGACAGCACCTTCGACCGTATAGTTGTTACACATACAGAACATGCTACAACGCCTCTGTATTCAAGCAGCTGTATTATCACCGAACATAAGGAGGTGTTTTTATTCCATGAACTGATAGATCAATTTTGTAATTGTTGTGAACCTTACCTCATAATATTATTGTCAAATTTATTGTAACTAGCCATTGTGATAAATCCTCCCCATCCCATGCCCGTAGAATAAAACATTTGCATCAACGCCTGTGCCCACATCTGTAAGAAGAAGAAATTAATTAAGAGCAGTGTGAAATATTTCAAGAACATAAAACTTCTTATAAAACTATCTTACACCTCTAGAAATATTCCACACCTTGTTGATTTCTACAATAAAACATAGCAATAACTTCCTTTATTGGTATGTTTTAAAATAAAACATCAAAATTGTTTCTGATGCAATTATTAACGGTGTGGATTTAGTATCACGGTGTGGATATAATGTGCTATTATAGGATGCTCACCAATTAAAGGGCGTTAACTCCAATTGAATGTAATTCACAATATTCGACAATAACACACGAAGAAGATTCAATAGTGGTTCTTTTCATTTGATACTGGTGTCATTATCTTAGCCAAAACCTGTACAATTTGAAACCGGTTCCCGACGTCGGGCCATGAATGGGAAAGACTTGATGAACAAACAAGTCAATGCAGGAGTAACTAGAAATGTCTGATTCGCAAACGACAAAGTGATAACCTTATAGACTGGACTATGTTCTAACGCCTCGCATTTTTCACAGATATAACTGTTTAATTGCTTAAAAGAAATTACAATACAAATTTAAAAACTCAAATGTATATCAGTTCATTTAGAAATACATTAGTTTAAATTAGCGGCTTTAGTCAATTATAAATTACATTACCTGAGGATTAGCAAGTTTACTAAAATCCGGAATTATATAGAATTTGACACCATCTATGGCACCAGGTAAGGTAGCAGCTCTAACTAATAGTATAGTAATAAGAATGTAAGGTGCTGTAGCTGTCAGATATACCACCTAAACAAAAGGTGAAATATTAACCTGCAAACAACTATATTATTATCAAATTGTAATAATTTACAAATTATCGATTAAAGCAAAACCGTTGGACCAATGTTTGCTTGGTAAGACTGCTCTTTGTGAATAATTTTTAACTATTGTCTGCCGTTAACATGGAAGAGCTTGTGCCAAATAATGCATTCCACGGGTATTACCGATCTGGTCGGTGGTTATGAGCTCTTGCGCTATACTTTCCAATAAACAGCTAAGTGCAGTACGAGATAGTCTGCATTGCTGTATTCATTCAAAGCCATTAAAGATAGGCTGGCACTGCCAGGCAGGATACGCCCACATTTTCGAGAGATGGATAGAGAACAAGCAATACCGAAAGTGATTTTCCCTTAAGTTAGAATTTGATATGTGCAAATATCGAAATGAATTAAGATCTTTGGGTTATAAAGGTGCATTTAGGTAGGCTTCAAATTCGACTGGGGATCATGTTACTAAGTTGGTAAGAAATTCGAACTCAACCTTCCGTAGGGTGTAACGGTGATTTTAAATCGGATAATAATTGTGACCTCCAGAGGGACCATAGGCCATTTTTCGGACAATCAGGGGCCATAATTCAGGAAGTTACGATCCGATATGCGCAAATAACGAAAGGAACCAAGATCTTTGGGTTATAACCATGCATTTCAAGTTTCATCAAAATCGAATTAAAATTGTGACGTATACAGGGTCCACAACCATGATATACCATTTTTTAACAGTATTCGCGTACAAACGGCGGCCATTTTGTCTGTCAATTTTGGTCCGATTTTCCCGAAATTCAAACTCAAACCTTAAGGTGTAACGGTGATATAATCAAACGTTTTTTTTTAAATCGGAAAATAATTGTGACCTCCAGAGGGACGAGAAGCTAAAAAAAGGCAATTTTGCGTACAATCAGTGGCCATAATTCAGGAAGTTACGATCCGATATGCGCAAATATCTAAAGGAACCAATACCGTTGGGTTATAACCATGCATTTCAAGTTTCATCAAAATCGAATTAAAATTGTGACCTCTACAGGGTCCACAACCATGATATACAATTTTTTAACAGTATTCGCGTACAAACAGCGGCCATTTTGTATGGCAATTTTGGTCCGATTTTCCCGAAAAATTCGAACTCAACCTTCCTTACGGTGTAACGGTAATATAATCAAACGTTTTTTTAAATCAGATAATAATTGTGACCTCCAGAGGGACCACAAGCTAAAAAGGGTGATTTTTCGGACAATCAGGGGCCATAATTCAGGAAATAGGCGCAAATATCGAAAGGAACCAAGATCTTTGGGTTATAAACATGCATGTCAAGTTTCATCAAAATCGGTTCAAAATTGTGACCTCTATAGGGTCCACAAGCTAAAAACGTGATTTTTCGTACAATCAGGGGCCATAATCCATGAAGTTTTCATCCGATACATGCCAATATCGAAAGCAGCCGAGATCTTTTGGGGATAAACCTATATTTCAAGTGAAAATCAGATAAGAATTGTGACCTGTAGAGAGTCCACAAACAAATTGTGGACGGACAGGGGCGCGACATAATATCCACATGAAAATGTGGGCGTATAAAAACGCAATGCCTAATTCGTGAACTATTTCTGATGTACCATTTCTCGGGGCCTCACGGGTAGCCATCGCTAGACACGTTAATGTCCACACATTGACCAATGCTGGCCCCAGACAAAGCTTCCACGCCACTGGAAGAGTTGGCGATCGACCCCGGCCTGGAAAGCCAACAACCGCTGCCAAAGATCGCCACATACGAATAAAGCATCTAGGCAACAGGTTCCAGTAAGCTACTGTCAGGGGAACTGTTGGAACACGACAACGCCAGATCACCTTCAAACAGTCCGAAGGTGCCTTGCTTCTCTTGGGTTACGCTGCCGTCGACCCTTTAGCATCGATATGCCAGAGAGCAATGGGTCGCAAATGTCATCTTCTCGGATGAATCCCGATAAAACCTCAGTTTTCCAGATGGACGTCGCCACCGTGACCCCCCCCCCCCCCCGATGTGTGTAAAAGCTCAGGGTGGACATACTCGATATTGACTTCAACTAACCCCTGCTTTGTTTCATGGTTCTCTGACGTTTCAGTTTTGTGCATTTGTAGTGAATTCTTAAAAGAAGTTATCCACAGATGCTTGCTATCTAGATTTTGTCTATTCTTATGTTTATTTGTTAAAAGTTGTAGCAGTAAATAAACTTTGTATTTAACATTGCGTTTTAATGACTTAGAATATTTGGAGGACTCGAAAATAAAGCTGTGATGAATTTTTGTTATACCACAAACCTTTCCAACGGATCTGACACTCTTTACTATGCAGAGAAATATAATAATCCAACTAAGTATCAGCGGAACAAGCAGTTGCCATTGCATACTGCCAAAATCACCCAATCCCGTCGATATTCTCAATACGTTGTAGCTGAAATATACGAGCAGACATTGAAACACGGCTTCTGTTACGTTTTGCTAGGAGACAATTTGACACCTATCTGTAATGTTTTTTATTTATTTTTTTATTTTATGAATTAGACCGGTGGCTATACACGTAGACTTCCAGGTGGTTTTGTGGAGATTGTAGGGTTTTGCATCCTTCCACATAGCGAAAACCCAGTGCCATTTGTTAAAGTCATACTCTCTGTCGGTGAAATGCTTGGGCATTCATGTTTTGTTTACCGTGACTCCTATTTGTGTGTCTCAATATTTTGTCTTACTCTTTGGTTTTAATTTTTAACCTCTAACTCTGAATTTATAGGTTTTAATCTTGAATAACTGACCCTAAATGTAAAAGTGATAATACGTAAAAGTGATGGATCGTCAATACTTATATACATGTAGTCCCTAAATAACTGTTAAAGAGGGTATTTTCTACCAAATATTGGCAGCGGGTCATGTAATATGATACAATCTACACCTTGCCACGGCCTTAAAAGCCTTCAATTTACAATCGCGACGGTTGCAGACGCCGTTTTTAGTGTATTGCACTTTCGTTTCTTACTTCCAGAATTCTTCAGGTGCAGTGAGACCTATAGTTGAAATATTCACATGCGCCAAAGAAATATTTTTATCCATCAGTGATGAATAGTTTGTTGCATATTCAACGAGTCTGTTAGTGTTATTTAAACTATCTGTAAAATTATTGGTGTGGTTCCCATCAGTGTTTGTAAAATTGTTGGTTCTGTATTGATGAACAAAGCATGTGTCTGTATTCCACCAGTTATCACAGGTCGTCCATGGTAACGGTGACATGAAGGAATGAAACAGGTAGTATAAAATCCAGGCTAGGATCATGGTATAATATAAACACGTGATGGCCGTAACTAGGACCATTGATACTCCTAAACCTGCAAAGGACAAACAAAAATTATGCAACTTTTTAAAAAAAATTATCAGTCCAGCTACATTTATTATCTGCAATAATGTTGCGTCGACGCCGTCTCAGTTACAACTGGTAATCCATTGACGATTTGTTCAAGTAGAAATTATAGCCTCAAACGAACAATTTGTCGTCATAATTTATATGTAATAATTTAATGGACGAAGACAGGTGAAGAAATGCAATGAAATGGGATTTAACGTCCTACTGTTCTGCTCCGATGGGTCCATGAAAACGAGCATACGCGTTACAGACGAGTGAAGAGTAATACCTACTAGAAATAAATTGGTGTTTAGGGATTAAATGAAGGTCTTGGTGTCTTCTAATATTGATGACCACGTGCTGTCATATAGCTTAATTAATAATAGAAAGGTTGTTGACGTGGTGAAGGTGTATTGTTTAAGGGAATTGGCAGGTTGTCGTCAGAGGGTTGACAACGACATTAGTTGTATCTCCTTCGGTTTTAAAACAAAGCGTAAAATTAAACAACTTCGTTCTCATAGAATTGTCTGTGCTTCCATCTACGATGACAGCCTACGAACTCGGGCATTGTTTTCTGTTTATTTATTTGTCTCCAATATCAACCACATATTTAACTTATAATTTTATAATGTCCCGATAAGGTGCCAGAGATCATACTTTGCTATTTCATTATTTTTGAATTGTTTATTAACAGTTTGTAAAAATTTGGAGATTGAATCATCAATTGCTTGCTGACCAAAAAGAAAATCGCCATCAGTATAGTTTTCACCATTTTCATTAACATGGAGTTCATCAGTTTTCATTAAACCTTAGATTAGCTGATCCATGAATTAGCCTCTTGTAAGCACTGACTTTTGCCAAATCTTCGGCAATCAATTTATCAAACAAAGTTTTGCTTATTTTTCGTTTGTTCAATGTTTTGAATTGGGAATCTGTAACTCGGCAATTTCGACGGAAACTTTGGTGTCCATGGACCCCACTCGCGTATGGTAAACTGTATGATATTGTCGAAATGAATTTGGTAATTTTACAAGACATGCCAGCGATACTATCAGATGCTCTGTTTTAATCAGTTCTAAGTACATGTATATAGCGTAGTTTTCGTTTGTTTGGAGTCACGGTTTCTAAGTGGGTAAGAAGCTGGCTTGCTAGACTGGAGTTCGCATTTTGGGGCTCTGTATTGGCCGAGAAAGTTCATCGGGTTTTTCCGACGTGGTTTTTTCTTGTCACTGGTGCAAGACAGAGGACCAGACAAGGACAGCACGTAAAAGATCCCTTGGCAGTTGGAATTCGGTATACATTTATTTTCGGAAAATGGCGAAAATCTTGGACATATTCTTTCAACAAGTAGCAATGATGCGGACTATTTATGATGAAGTATATCAGTAAGGTAAAAACGAACTGAGAAGTAGACAAACTTTCAGATTCAAATTGAATAACAATCAAGGAGTGAATCTAGTAGACTACCCTCAAGACTGAGAACAGAACATTTATTAGATGGTCAAAACTCATCCTCGCTATCCCCAGTGCATTTGAGCGCATTCTACAAATTGTACACAATCAACAATATATACAAGGCCTCGAAACATTGTGGGAAATTCAATATATGAGACAAAAAAACATTTTCGTCTGCAAACCTACGTGAATCCAGCTCCACGCGCGTAACGTTTTTCACTCATTAGTGACGCCACAAGTACACACGAATCGATGACATATTTGTTTTCGTACCGATGCGAAAGGACCCTAATATTAGGGAAGGAAACGGACAAACACATTCTAATGGTGATAACACATGAAATGGGGTTTAACGTCCTACTTTCCTGCTCCTAAACTCAGCTAATGAAGACACCCATGGAAGGCAGACAGCTAGCTTATATTATTTAATGTATGTCAGAACGAAGTTTAGTGGAGAATTTTTTACCTGGACGTATTTTTTATTTATACATACGTATGTATATGTGTAAAAAGATATATTTCATATGATGTATTGCTCTTATATTTGCTAATAAATATATATATAATTGTTTTGCTCTATGTTGCTTTTTTCAGGTAACTTTTACATGAATCATTTTGTTTTCTACCCGCATTGACAATACCATTATAACAAAACACCACTCAGCCAGCTGTAACTCGTGTTTAAACATGATTTTTGTTTTCGAAGAAGGCACATTTTAACGATATAGGAAATTGGTGGCCCACCTGCACTTTATTTGTTTCATAAGAACAATGTTTTTAAGTTTTTGTCATTTGTTGCCCGATTCATATGTAAATAATTTTATAATATCAACCTGTTCATAATAGCATAACTAATGTATTGGAATAAATGTTGATATTGTAATAACAACGGCATAACAGAGTTTTAACGTCCTACTGTTCTGCCCCGAATGAGATAATGCAGACGGGCATAGTCCATACTGATACAGAGTGCTATGCGGGAAATTTTGCCCGGACATACCATGTACAACGGGTAACCACGCCGGAAAATCTCGGCCAACGCAGTGATCGAACGCGGGACCTCCAGGTTAAGGAGCCAACGTCTCACTTACAGAGCCATGGTGGCTCCAGGCCGGAGGGGGATACAAGTATAAATCCCTGATAAATTTTCCTTAGCCTGGCTTGTGTGTATAAGCGTTGTATATAACTGTTATTGTAATACTGTATACATGAGCAACCTTTCATATACAGAGGACAATCAGAATCGGTATCATGTTATTATTCCGGATAAATTAAATGCGACCATGCGGATGATATTCTTAATAAGCCCCCCATTATGTTAACAATCCAAGGAGTCGTGTAGCATTGAAAAATATTTTTCTAGGTTAGAAATGGTTTAAATTACAAATGAAAACTAGATTAAATTATTGTTAAAAAGATAGCTCACACAAAGGTTAATTCATGACAGCAACTTATCAGGTCACAGATCACCAGTTAATTCTTGTCTCTTAGACCGACTCGTTAAGTTTCTCCCAAATTTTCTTTGGATAGAACGCTTTCTACCACAGATAGAGCCACATGTGGTAACCCGTTGCTCTGAAGCAGGTATAAGGTTCACCATGGAAAACTTAAGATACACAAACTGGAAGTAAAGACCAATAAACATGCAATTTTCAACCCCACATTTCAACCTAACCAATCTTTCAACTCTTGTATCCTTCCGCCTCAATATCATGAATATTCATCCAAACTGGGCAGAAAATGTATTTTCAAACACTTTGATTCTAAACCAAAAATCGACATGATAAAGAGGGAGAAAGACTAATAATTTTCGTTGTCGATAAGAATTAAAAATTCGGATGTTGACCAAACTGATCTATAAGGATGAGTATGTTGATCTAGTGTCCTCTATGAAATATAATCGTAATCGTGTATTCGCTATACACCTCGCAGTTTTTCGTTTGATTAGACCCAATCATCCCCAGACACTGCCATATCCTGCGCAAATTTCTGTCCCGAATTATGAATGGTTAACAGTCCGATCAACAACCAGTACATAACGACGTAACAAAATCAATCGGGATTATCCAAATATGTTCTAAATATGTTACCGTAAAGTGTCTGGCGGCAAATGCAGCTACATCACGTCAGAACGCGTGAAATGTATTACGCTGAATTTACTGCTTCGTAACGGAATATTGCAGAGAAGCTAATTGTGTGATAAAGATGGCTATCCAAAATAATTATAATGTAACTATTTGGTAATCGCCGCGCGCGTGGAATCTTGCGATACGTATTGTGTTTCAATAAACTGGGTAGAAATACATGTGCGTTTTTGATAAAATATATAGTTCACGGGTCCGTCTTCACAAAATTGGATAAATATGCATTATGTAATGATCGAGAGTGAGACAATAAGTAATATATTGTAACAACAAGGGGGCCGCACTGCCCGAGTGTTTTTACAATATATTACTTAATGTCTTAAGCTCGAGACCATTAAACAACTTAAAATATACTTGCACGTGCTTTGCAATGAAATACATGTACGTCACTGGGGTTCAATATTTTAACTAGTTACACTTAGCCCCTTTTCCGTGCGATTATTTGAAATAACGGTACGCCAATCAAAGGATTACGTCACATCTGTATTTTAATATCGAACGGTAGACAGTAATAATTGGTGCACGTTTATAGAATTTATATCGAACATTTGAATTTTTGTTCCAATAGCGAGTTTGAACGAAGACCAAATTTACTTATGCCATAATGAATTCGTAAGCCATAATGAAATTTACCTATGCCATTATCGATGTTTGTTCACAATGCATCCAAGGGTAAAAATTTTTAAGACGTACCCTCGGTTAATTTTTGCAACTTTCCTATATTTTCACTCAGGAGAGATTTTTTTGACGATAAGAATGAACACGCTCCCTCAAAGATTCAAGTTTTTAATCTCAATACAACAATGGTGAGAGGGGGGTTTCTCGGGCCATTGTTTCAGAAATATGAGTATCCACAATGCATTCCAAAGATTCGACGGACAAGATACGTGTTGGCGTATAAAATGGGTTAAGTATGGGTCGGTCTTTGTAATTCACTTGGTAGTTTGATAAGGTGTGCTTTATAAACATTTTCATCTGACACAAATAATGTCCACATTTTTATTTAGTTTAATTGTACAATGTATATTTCATGTCTCCATCTTCTATTCATTTAATTTGTTTGGTAGACACAAATCAAGATCCCGTAAGGCAAATTAATAAGGCTCTTGGCTGAACAAAATTCCTTTTGTTATAATAACAGTATGAAACTTATATTTTGTTTAAGGAGACGAATATGGACTTATTTCTATAACAATGATAACCCCGTCAGCAACTATAGCCTGTTCATTTCTATCTGGCAAAGCATACCTTTCCGTGGTTTATAAAACATTGTAAAGCGACTTCTTCGTTGAAATTACATTATGAATAAATTAACATTCTGCCCATTTCACTACAAATAAGGATATTCTTTATGTGTTCACATTCTGTTTTTATTTCCACAATATTTTGTTTCCATTTGAAATGTGGTACTGAATAATCGTAATGTAACCATACTTATTTTACTAAAATTGAACCATTCGATGAAATGTTGTTTATTTTAATTACTACCTTTGAGTTTGGTGGATGGAAATGTGATTGACCTGATCTTCAAATGTCATCGTTATAAAACTATCGTTATAACATCTCCAATTTGCCCATCACACGAGAAGGATAATTCATCATGATCTTCAATCCGCAACAAAGACACGTGACTGATAAAGAGTAATCATTGATATTCAAATGGCTGTAGATGCTAGAGGTATCATCTTAGGTTTAGCTAGTGTCTTTGATTAATCATGACAAGCTATTGGGTTGTTTAAAATGTATAACGTTAAGGATGCATTGTAGAAGAGCTGAATCTGCCTATAGCAGAACCTACGTTTGGCTGCAAATGTTATATAAATTATTAATTGGACCGTGTATAGATGGACAGGCGAAGTCCACAGAGCCTTTAGAATTCTATGCAACGTGACTAAAATAAAATTAAGTTTAAAGGCAAAGAAACATAAATCAATTCATGATATTCTAATTAATCATGCTACTTTTTTTCTCAACCCATAGACAGACTACTGATGATTGGGGTGTAAATGTATCAAAAAATCGTGTTTGGGTTCTTCGGATTTTGGAGACGCCCGTGTGAATCCGGAAAAAAACCCATGTCGAGTTTTCGTTAAAAACAAACCAACTAAAAATCTCTTTTGATTTTTACTTCTGCACAATTAATTATCATTCCGGAAAGTATTACACCTGAGCTTTATTTTCATAATTTTAAAATCCGTCATATATATGAGAATTCGGATTATTGAGAAAAATCAAAATGCTTATAAAAATAACGATAATATTGAAATCAATCGTTTTACAATTTTCAAATGCTGCATTTGGAAATTTCTAAATTCGTCACTACCGCATAGAAATACTTATCGGTTTGAAAAATTACCGTGTGACTATAAGAATACCGTAAAATCTAAGGAAGAGTTGATGTCAAGAATCACTTCGCTTTGTTTACCGTTTACATTGAGATCTCATCGTGTCTCGCGCGAGTGGCAGAGAATCCATCCAAAGGGTCTCGTGGCCTGTCCATCTATATACGGTCCATGATTGAACATGTCCATCCGATTCCACTTCTATTAAAATTGTTTTCCCGCCACTCTCAGCCTAATTCATGATCTTTCCCGTATGAAACATGATCAATTTTCCGGAAACTTCTGTTGCGGGAGGTCAATCCGATTCCAACAATTTTCAGATCATTTCATGATCTTTCCCGTTTTAAACCACTTGCTCAATTTTGTAATGGGTGGTCAATCCAATTCCAGCAGTATGTCTCAGTTATTTCACTTTATTTGTTAGATTAATTTTCGCCTGAGTGAAATGTTTCTCGTCATAACTAAGCCTCGTCTTCATTAGCCCAGTTTAGGAGCAAAACAGTAGGACATTAAAACCCGTGTCATTTATAGCTAAGCGAATTTTTGACCCATTTTAATAATACTCGGCCGAATGGTGAGCGTGTTGTTATTGGGTCAACTGGCGTGGTTTCGATTCCCCGGTTGAACATACAAGGAGTAGGGTCGTCTGTCCAACTTCATGTGTTTACTTCCCACCGCTAAAGACCCCTACGCGCAAGCGAATTTTTGAAATAAAATATAACCATGTGTTACTTCCGAAATGACCTAGTTTGTGTCGAGTGGGCGTTAAACCCCATTTCATTTCTGTTATAATTCTTTCTTCTTTTAATTCTTTGATATAATCTAAGACACATGACGATGTATGAAACATTTCATATCTGCCTCGCAGATCTAGTTATTAATATTACTATTGTTCGGTCCTTCATGTAACAATATTTATGTTCGTTGTTAAAACGCTGTACGATATATTGCAACAGAAGTCTTACGAAAATTGTTAAAATGACACGTGAACAGTTTTAAACATTACAAACAATAACAAAAACAGCTTTGATAACTACACTATTCATTTTGTTAAACGGGACAGGAATTTATGAGCATGAGCTTATTCAATAGGCGCCCTTATACGCAGCCATGCAGGGCAAAGTACATAAAGAAGCAAGCATCGACAAATTATGTTATTAATATGTATATTTTACCTCTAAATGCTGGACAGATATCCCACACATCGTACGTACTTTTACCAGAAAACTGACCAATTGACAGTTCCAAAAATGACAGTGGAAACGCCAATAAAAACATAAATATGGCGTACGGAATAAGGAATACAGCTGGAAAAAAGAAACAATCGAAACTGTATAATTTATAATTGTCTAGCAAAACAAGCGACCAAATTACTTATGGGATTTTTGGGAACCGGAAAGGGTATGCTTACAATTATACGGAGCCCCTTAAGTGCACGATTCCACTCTTATATAATTTTTTCGTACATGATTCCACTCATATATAATTATTTCGTTTAAACGGAATATTAATTCGTTATAACGAAATATTAATTCGTTATAACGAAATATTAATTCGTTATAACGAAATATGAATTCGTTAAAACGAAATATTAATTCGCTTAAACGAAATATTAATTCGTTTAAACGAAATAATTAATTCGTTATAACGAAATAATTAATTCGTTATAACGAAATAATTAATTCGTTAAAACGAAATAATTAATTCGTTAAAACGAAATATTAATTCGTTTAAACAAAATAATATTTCGTTATAACGATATAATATTTCGTTATAACGAAATAATTAATTCGTTTAAACGAATTATTATTTCGTTATAACGAATTAATTATTTCGTTATAACGAATTAATTATTTCGTATAAACGAATTAATTATTTCGTATAAACGAATTAATTATTTCGTTATAACGAATTAATTATTTCGTTATAACTAATTAATTATTTCGTTATAACGAATTAATATTTCGTTTAAACGAATTAGTATTTCGTTATAACGAATTAATTATTTCGTTATAACGAATTAATCATTTCGTTTTAACGAATTAATTATTTCGTTTTAACGAATTAATTATTTCGTTATAACGAATTAATATTTCGTTTTAACGAATTAATTATTTCGTTTTAACGAATTAATTATTTCGTTATAACGAATTAATATTTCGTTATAACGAATTAATATTTCGTTATAACGAATTAATATTTCGTTTAAACGAATTAATATTTCGTTTAAACGAATTAATCGTTTCGATTAATCGAATTAATCAATGTCGATTTTACACGTCGACTAACCCCAATGCTCAAAACACCGAAGTTAAAAAAAAATTAACAATCGTGATCTCTATCGTTATCGATATACGGGATATACACGTGGTTTATTTTTATATCAATAATTCGTTTGCGCGTAAGGATATGTAGCAGAGGGCCCGGGGAGAACCCAGGAGGTTGGACAAGCGATCCCGCTGCTTGTCGGTCGCGTAGAGACGGTTAATTGAAATAACGGCACTTGACCCAATAACAGACCTCATGTTTACACTGTATTCGTACTGGGGATCATGTGATTGGTATGGACTCTATGAAGCACTGGTGACATAAAGAGATGGCCCGGGTTCCTCCTCCCCCTATTCTGAGGATACACTTTAAATCAGTTTTTTCTCTTCATAGGTTTTCGTAATGGGGATCATGTGATGGATATTGAGTCTATGAAGCATTGGTGACATAAAGAGATGGCCCGGGTTCCTCCTCCCCCTTTTGAGAGGATACACTTCAAATAAGTTTTGTTTTCTTCATACATTGGTGTGAAGCATTGGGGTTAATGAGAAAACGGATCCTATCGTTTCCGCTACCTACTTCTCCAGAGACCCAGTTCCCAAACATTATCCCCCTTACGAAAACCCTTTTTAACATATATTTTAGGGAATTAACCATTGGGTTCACAAGCTTTAGAGGTCGCTGGTACGTTCTCGGTGTTTGCGAAAAAGTTCATCTGGTTTTTATCAGTGATGCAGGACAGGGGGTTTGACAAGGAGAGATATCAAGTTCGGACTCGACGAACAAACGAAGTCCAGTGTACACCCAAATGATCAAAACACCAAATTTGAAAATAAAAGATGTTAAAAAAACCCCAAAAAACAAAAACTTTATCAATTTGCGGTTGGTTTGAGTCGGTAATCTTGGAACAGAAACACAAACTAGGTCATTTCGGGACTAACACATGTAATCCGCTTTCGCGTAGGGGTATTGTTCTGCCTTGAGTTTGACGGGGCTATTGAAGATGGGCATACGCCAAATATTGTGCTTTGGGGGATATTTTGCCCTAACAAAATCGCTACAGCCTACTCTTATATGAAATTGCAACTGCCAAGGGATCTTTGTTGCGCACGCCAATCTGTATACGGGACCTCGAATTTTTCCTTCCATCCAAAAGACTAGACAGTTGCCCTTGTCAGACCCTCCTTCCTGCATCACTCACAACTGGAAACCACGAAGAACACCCCAGATGAACTTTCTCCGCCAACACTGGGGCGAATCAGCGACCTCCTGGCTAGCGCGCTAGCGTCTTATCCACTTAGCCACCGTGGCTCCTGCATACGCTTATAAACCAAACGGTTGATACCCCAAAACATTATGTTAAAACATTTGCTGCTATCGGGTTAACAAGGTTTTCGTAATGGGGATCATGTTGGGGGACACGAGGCCTGACATTGAAAATAGTGACATTGTTTCAATTGACCACTTCTACGTGACATGGAGCAGGGTCACTTGTCTAACCTCAAGGGTTCTTTCCGGGTTAACATTTCTTTTTTCAAATTCGGTGTTTGGAGCATTGGGGTTAGTCAATGTGTTAAATCGACATTGATTAATTCGATTAATCGAAATGATTAATTCGTTATAACGAAATATTTAATTCGTTATAACGAAATAATTAATTCGTTATAACAAAATAATTAATTCGTTTAAACGAAATATTAATTCGTTTAAACGAAATATTAATTCGTTTAAAGGAAATATTAATTCGTTTAAAGGAAATATTAATTCGTTTAAAGGAAATATTAATTCGTTTAAACGAAATATTAATTCGTTTAAACGAAATAATTAATTCGTTTAAACGAAATATTAATTCGTTATAACGAAATATTAATTCGTTATAACGAAATATTAATTCGTTATAACGAAATATTAATTCGTTATTACGAAATAATTAATTCGTTTTAACGAAATATTAATTCGTTATAACGAAATATCAATTCGTTATAACGAAATATTAATTCGTTATAACGAAATAATCAATTCGTTAAAACGAAATAATTAATTCGTTAAAACGAAATAATTAATTCGTTAAAACGAAATAATTAATTCGTTAAAACGAAATAACTAATTCGTTATAACGAAATAATTAATGCGTTATAACGAAATATTAATTCGTTTAAACGAAATATTATATCGTTATAACGAAATATTAATTCGTTATAACGAAATATTAATTCGTTTAAACGAAATAATATTTCGTTATAACGATATAATATTTCGTTTAAACGAATTAATATTTCGTTATAACGATATAATATTTCGTTTAAACGAATTAATATTTCGTTATAACGAATTAATATTTCGTTATAACGAATTAATATTTCGTTATAACGATATAATATTTCGTTTAAACGAATTAATTATTTCGTTATAACGAATTAATTATTTCGTTATAACGAATTAATTATTTCGTTTAAACGAATTAATTATTTCGTTATAACGAATTAATTATTTCGTTATAACGAATTAATATTTCGTTTAAACGAATTAATATTTCGTTTAAACGAATTAATATTTCGTTTAAACGAATTAATATTTCGTTTAAACGAATTAATATTTCGTTTAAACGAATTAATATTTCGTTTAAACGAATTAATATTTCGTTTAAACGAAATAATTATATAAGAGTGAAATCATGTACGAAAAAATTATATAAGAGTGGAATCGTGCACTTAAGGGGCTCCGTACAATTACTACAGCACCTGTTACTTTGAGATATTTTCATAATTATATTCCTATTTGATTAATATATATATTGTTACGAATTTATATATGTAATTATTGGTTCACACTTTGTACAGTCAAATCCTATATTCGTATGAAAGTCAATGACATGTTTACATAATATTATAAAAACAAAACAGTGATATTTTGGTAAAAACCTTACCATTGTCAAATATCTTTCAAATTCTATCTCTTCGTGTGATGCGTTTGTTAGACCAAATAAGTTAATGTTCTAACCATCACCCCGGTCTTGGGAGAATTTGGGATGTTTATTCCATATTAGGTCAGTCTATGGTGTACAGAAATAAGGGGGTTATAAAAGAGGGTGTTGAGCGAAATTCACCACAACTCAGCTATCATCTATCTATACTTTATTGATAATGAGGAACATAGAAGCCTTGAAAACAGTCAGTTTATAATAAAGCTGTAGAAACGAACTAACCTGCAGTTTTATTTCCAATCACAAAAGGTTAAAGGGACAATCCCGATAAGAACAGAGTCTCAAAAATTAAAGTCCGAATATTTGTGAAATTTATGGACCAAAATATAGTGGCATGGTGTATTTATCTT
Organism: Patella depressa; assembly: GCA_948474765.1. Classification (NCBI taxonomy): domain Eukaryota; kingdom Metazoa; phylum Mollusca; class Gastropoda; family Patellidae; genus Patella; species Patella depressa. Next base: position 51,960,471 of record OX419719.1, on the reverse strand, counting down.
GTCTCAAAATTTCAGCTCAAAATATTGAGTCGTTTGGGCGTGTACGTCAACACTGCTTATCCGGACACGTAACTCTTTTAAGATTTCGGGTCAATTTTTTCATTGGGTGACCTGATAATCGATTAACGTTTCTTGAGAGGTCTATACAGTGAATGACCCATGCACTGTACTTGATAACAAAAGGTAAATTTCACCTACATATTATTTTTATAGAAAAAAGTCTGGTTTTATCCAGTAGACGTGGTACAAGGGTTAATCAGTGAACTGGATGTATGAGATGTGTTGTTGACGTTTGGGAAAGTAGGTCGAGGGGAAATGTGTAGGGAGTGATAGTTAGATGTATTATGAATTGTTACAGTGGCTGTGGTGTTACGTTGAAATACTATGCCGCTACCGTAACACCACAGCTTTATGATTTGTTCGACAGGATTGATACCGTACATGTAAGTCCGACAATAATAAATAAACTATTTCTGATTTTAATGTTGTCTTTTCCCACCGGCACTGGCCGTACGCCAGCAACTGAAAATAGCTGACGAAACAGCTAGGGCGTCGATTGTTAGTTCGCGTACAACTTGAAAAACCGAATGTCGTACGCCATTGTGAAACTGAAAGTAGCTGACGAAGACAGTTAGGGCGCCGATTGTTAGTTCGCGTACAACTTGAAAAAACCGAATGTCAGTATGGTATTTCTGACATAATTGGTTATCGGTGACCTGAAAGCTGGTAATCTCGACTCAAAGCGAGTAATCTCGACTCAAAAGTATAGTGTATAACCTACTTACTGTCTACAGTCGTCGCTACTCATAGTTCATTCATGATTTTTTGTGGACGATTTACTACACAGTAAGAAAGCCTGTGCCCAAAAAGATTTCTCGTCTGTTATTATTAGTATAATGACTTCCTCATGTGCGGCAGGTTCGTTTGTTTTTAAAAACACTGTTTTTCGTTCCAAAAAATAGAAAAGTAATTTTTTACCAGATGATCATGGTTTTTCACCGAGACTAGATAATTTCTCTCGGTGTAAGGATATTACCCCTATGAAAAAGTTCATACACTGTTGAGAAAATAGTCCCATTGGTTTTCTTAGCTGCAAATACAGCGAGAATAAACTCTGTACTGAAAAATTTTCGCGTGATCTATATAAACTGTCTTCACACACTCGATTTATAATTAGCGATATACAGGTACAGTGGCAAGTGTTATGCTTCTCAGGCTAATACCTCAAAAGTACCTCCGCGCAAAACCCTCGATTTTGGTACATGGAAAACAAAAAAAAATAGTGCCCGTGCGCGTGCCAGTAATAGAAAAACTAAGAGTTCGCGCATAAAAAATGCACGAACGTACCAGGCGCGATGTCATCCAGATACTGTATAATACAACGGTCTCCATTTCTAGATGAAGACTGTCAGGTTTAAGTTATTTACAAGCGTATCACAAATATCGGGTTAGTAGGTGGGCCTTAGGTTATGGATTTTAAAGGATTTTAACACAAAATTAAGCAGTTTTATTCCCCCAAAAGTTATCGGGATTGGCCCTTTAAGGAACACAAGAAGGAAGTCGGATATTCCTACACATTTGTGTGTACTACGTTATATATTCGGTTTATTGTATAGCGGACATTAAAAAAAATATAAATGATACCAACCTCCGCCGTTCAAGGCACATAGGTACGGAAATCTCCAAATATTACCCAATCCTACACTATATCCTATAAGGGACAGTAAAAACTCGAATTTACTCTTCCATTTCAACCTGTAAGGTTTGGTTTGTGCCATATATACCCCGCTGTCTTCACACATCTTTCCTGTTGCCAAGCTCTAAATATTATGAGCTGGAAATAGTTTATCACTTGTGAAATGTTGATGGTCTCAGTAGGTATATGATATGAATGGATATTCATTACTGCGTAGCTTTCATAAATATCACAGAAGCGTGTTCAAGCGCGACGTGTGCATATCCTAATCGGTGCAGATTATTTCTGCTTAACTAAACGGGGGATTGGGATAGCCCAGTGGTCTAGATAGAGTGCCGCGCTTCGACCTCTAGCTGGCCGGTCACCCCTGGCTTGCGGCTGTGGTTTCGATCCCTAGTGTGAGCGTTTGTGGTATGAAGATAGGGACGCCTACGCACAAGGGAATTATTGAAATAAAATTAAGCCATATATACTATTCAAAAAAAGTAGGGGATATTTGATTTTGGGGGCAAAATACTAAAATATGCAAATGACTACGAAAAAAGTCACTATAGAACCTAACAGAAGAAACATTTCCAGTTACATGTGACGCCCAAACGCACCAATAGCTACCGCATGGAATGCAGGTGATGCTTGGGATCATCAGGGGGTCCAACCCAAGATTTGCACGACTCTGACTTTGAATGTTACAGTCATTGTGGCATTGAATTCCAGGGTGGAAACATCAGTTTAATTGTTTTAGTGACCAGAAAACAAATTTTGATATGCGTCGGCTTACCCAAAATGAAAGGTTACGTGCCCTTGGCATGCTACAGATCGGCACAACACAGGCGGTTGTGGCGCGGACGATGAATGTTTCTCAGTCTGTCATAAGCAGGGTATAGTCCAGATACCGTGATACACAATCTGTACAGGACAGACCACGCTCAGGTCGACCAAGGGCGACAACCCAAGCCCAGGATCGATTTATCCGTACCTTGGCCTTGAGAAATCGTGTCATCACAGCAAATCAGATCAGCGCTCGTCTTCAAACAGACACTGGTGTGAGAGTGAGTGGCCAGACGATTCGGAATCGACTGCTTAGGGGTCACCTTTGCGCCCGACGTCCTCGTGTGATCCCTTCTTTGAGATATCATCACATTCAGGCAAGACATCGTTGGTGTAGGGATCGTCAACACTGGAATAATCGACACTGGAGCAATGTGATGTTTTCAGATGAGTCAAGGTTCACTGTTGATTTTTTGGACAGACGTAGGAGGGTGTGGCGTCGTCGAAACGAGCGCTTCCAAGACGTTAACGTCATCAGACATGATCGATTTGGGGGTGGTTCTGTTATGGTGTGGGGAGGCATCACTGTTGCTGGAAGAACGGCTTTACATGTTGTTGCAGGGCGTGTTACAGGCCAGTACTACCGGGACATCATCTTGGCAGTCCATGTTGTGCCGTTCGCACGACGTCATGGCCGCCGTTTCATCTTCCAGGATGACAACGCAAGATGACACAGGGCCAGGATCGTTACAGGTTACCTCCAACAACAGAACATCACCACATTACCTTGGCCAGCACTGAGTCCCGACCTCTCCCCCATCGAGCATGTCTGGGACATGCTTGGACAGAGGTTACGTCAACGTCAACAACGTCCTGCCAATGTCCAAGAACTTGCTGCTGCGTTGCAACAGGAATGGGACAATCTGGACCAAAATGACCTTAGACGTCTCATTAGGGGTATGCCACGTCGGATCAATGCTTGTTTGGCAAACAGAGGAGGAGTTGCCCGTTACTGACTTTGTTGTGATGCTGTGGTAACTTTGCTGTTTGACCCCGGGTATCATTTTACCCTTATAATGGTCAGTCTGTACCTTACTTAGTCTGACGATCATTTGGAATAAATCGATGAATGTGAACTTCATTTCATTTTGTCATTTGTTTCTTCGTCAGTTTCATTAGGTGACTTTAATAACACTTAAAAATCAAATATCCCCTACTTTTTTTTAATAGTATATTAGTCCCTAGTTTGTGTCGATGGACGTTAAACCCTATTTCTCTCGCTTTACTAAACAGTGTTTGCAACGGTAGGGTTATTCCATATCTTATTTTTCACCTAACATTTATCCATACCCGTTATCGAGGGGTACTGGAAAGGAAATAATTTGATAACTACTCTTAAAATCATCTCAAAAAGTAATGTACCCCCAGCGTGATCGAGGGGTACTGGAAATAAATTATTTAATACTCACTTTAAAAAATCATCGCAATAAATGCCCCCCTCCCCTATAACTCGGGAGATCTGAAAACCAAATGCATCAACTCTTCTGGAAACCCGTTACCACTGTTTATCGTGTTTTTTGTACACGGTGAACAGTCCATTTGCTGATTACACTATATATACCGTTTTTTATGACTTCGAATTTTGTCTAATGGGTTGAATTGTTCGTACTTGGTTTTATTTTATTGTTTTGCATACCGCTGCCTTATGGACAAAGCTACCAGAAGATATTAAATCTGCCAAAACGTACACACTGGCGTGCACGTAAAAATTTCATTGACAGTTCGAATTCGAAATAGAAGTAGGCCGTAGAGCCGTTATCTAATCTCCTATAATGTATCTTAGATATACATTGGGTTTAAAGTGCGTCTTAACATAGCAATTTCCCCTTTTACACACTTTTGCGTTGTATTTTGTGATAAATTTGGGTTAAGGACCAAAAAATATACGGACATGAATTATGAAAATCCTTTGATGGTCAACACTGTTCAATAGTTTTATCTTGTGATTAGACTCTTTGGGGTTATGTAGATTAATCAGGGTGTTAAAAAAAACCGTTACAGTCCATAAAATACCTGGATTTTAACACTGAAGTCACTAGTCAAAGGTCGGTTCCAGGAAGGGTAAATTTTAAAAAGAAACAAACCCTAGACTACAATGGACCACCCACGTTTCTGATAAAACAAAATCGTCCAGGTGGTATCTAAAACATCCAACCCGAATCCGTATCCAATGAATTTCTGTCCAGTTTCCATGAAGTTATAAGCAATTTAGTTTGTCAGTCTTTGGGGCATGAACATTTTGATTCTCATGGCAGGTAGTGGTGCAACTGGGTGTATTGTTTCATCTCATACCATTCCATCCACATCAAGTTTCGGCATTTTAGCTCAAGAAGAAGCAGAGTTAGCGTGTGCTGACTGCACAGTTTGAAGGACAGGGTACAGAAACGACAGGCTGAAGGCACATACCATTCCATTCACACCAAGTTTCGGCATTCTAGTTCAAGAAGAAGCAGACTTAGCGTGTGCTGACTGCACAGATTGAAGGACAGAGTACAGACACGACAGACTGAAAGGCACATTTTAACAGTACCTTGCTTTCTTAGACAGGCGGACTAAAATGATGTTTTTCTTTCATTTTTTATGGAGCACAACAGGTGTAAGCCAAGGTGAAATCTTGTTTCCATTTGTTGCGATCCATCCAGACTTTCCCAATTGGAGAGTGTTCCGATTATATTCGAGTTCGTTCTATGCATTAGTTTTTGTTCAACAACGTCAATCCAAACGTATGTTTATATCTAAATTAAGTGGTTCCAAAATCCCACATTTCAATATATTATTCCTATACGAGGGACTTAGATGTGAATTAAGTGATCCCTAAAACCCTAAATATATAATACTCCTATATGAGAGACTTTGTGATTTTGCCGCTCAAAAGAGGTCAATTTGGCCCCCTAGAAGAATTAGCTGTCACTGGTAGGAGAGATACCAAAGATAGTTGGATTCAGAGTCTCACATTCTTACAGAAACCACCTTCAAAACGAGGTCAGAAAGAATATTTTTCAACGATGACACACAATCCATCAAAATAAAAACCATCTGAGGGACTTTATTTCCGTGTCAGTCCGAAAATTGAGGTTTGGCTGTCGGACTAAGAAGATCTTCAGACCCATTTCCGGTAACAACTGTAGTACATGTATTAAATTTCCATAAGCACCTACTATAGAATGTTTGAGGTGAGGGGTAATGAAATGGGTTTTAACGTCCTACTGTTCTGCTCCTAACCTGGGCTAATGAAGACGTGCATACGCCATATAGTGTCCTTTGAGGGAAATTTTGCCCGGGGAAGTGACTCTACCGCCTACTCTTCTATCGAATTCCAACTGCCAGGGGATCGTTTGCGTGCACGCCAATGTATACACGGGACCTCGGTTTTTCGCACCATCCGAACGATAAGACAGCTGTCCTTGTGAGGCCTTTCGTCCTGCATCACGGACATGGGGAAACCACGCCAGAAAATCTGGATGAACTTTCTCAAACAATGCAGGGATCGAACATCCGTCCTCCAAGCTAGCGAATCAGCGTCATACCCATTTGGCCACGTGATCTCCAAACAGACAGAGTAATGTTACTTAATCAAAAACGATGAAAATTCAAGACTATAGCAACACCCTCTTAGAACAAAAACCTAACAAAAATAACCTACATGAAACACTTAAAGCGGGAAGTTTGACAAACACAAACTATTACAAAACAAAGAATTATAGCAACAACCAAAACGTAATACCCATATCATACTATCGAATTATTTTGTAGGTTTTGTAAATGAGATTTCTCACACAGATGTATTTTTTGTATCTTGAATATCAGACAAATCTTCTCTATTCGATTAAAACAAAAACCATAACACGCAGTCATGTTTGCTTGGTGGCCATTGGACAGACGTTATCGGTGATCCGATCAAATTGCGGATTTAAAATATGCAGTGACATTGTATAGTAATCTTACGTTACCACTTGGTAGATTCTCCCGCCTAGCGAAATAACGACGAAGACTAGCAATGGACAGAACGAAGGATATAGTAGCCATGTAAGTAAATGGCGAATCTATTTTTGAAACAGGCACAAGTCAACTCATCTGATCTGGATTTCAAAACCGGGAGTCATATTCTATTGTGCAATAGATGATATATCTCAGTCACTCAGATTTATGCTGCATTTATAGAAAACGACTATGAAATAAAGTACGAAGAAAAGGAAAGTAATGTTATAAATTAACTAATCAGAACATCTCTGTATTTATAATCTATTTTATACATAAATAGTAGAATTTTAAGGGATTTTTTTCAGGACGTGCTTCACTGGGAAGGTTATGGTCCACTGCAAGGCTACGTTCTTCGTTGGGTTCAAACGATGATTGTAATCTCTCAATTTAGCAAACGAATAAGGGCGATCCAACTGAATTTCCGATTCAAAAGTAGGCATTAATCTCTGACGATTTTCAAACTTTAAAACAATTTAATACGAGGTGGTATACACAATACGCAATCAGTTTACGAGCATCCCCAACTTTTTAAATTATTTATCACAACACCACATTTAGATCCCTTCGGAAGCAATTATATCCGATTAACCCTAAAACTATTCCATTATTCAGTATTTGTATTGTTCACTTCAAACCAGTGTCTATAGAGTTTTTCTCGCTTCAAACCTGTGTTTATCGAGTGTTTTGTTTACTGCAAATCAACGCTACATGCCAACTGGCATCTTATCACATTCACAAGCTTTTTTGTTTTGAAAAGAGTGAGCGATATGAAAATGTGGGTGCTTTAAAAAGGGAAGGTATAATCCTGAACAGTTTTACACATTTCACACATTTTCTTGAATCTTTAACACACCATATTAAACCCAAAGATAACTAATGCAAGCAGATATTCAATGTTGCTATCAATCACCTCCACATTTTGTTCCGTCACATTTATACATGCTGGGCTAGTATTCTGGTTTTATTAACCCGAAATTACCCCCCCCCCCCACACACACACAAAAAAAATATTCAGTTAAAGATGCATTCCGAAAAAAGTAATTATTACAGGGTGGTTATTTCCAATAAAAGTATGGCAAGTTTGGATACGGGGTTTAACATCCACTCGATAAAAACTAGGCCATTTCGGGACTCACGTGGTTCTATTTTTATTTCAGTGATTCGCTTGCAGTAGGGGTCTTTACCAGTGGGAGAAAACTGGGAGACCTGAAGTAAAACCATAAGGTTGGACAGTTAGTTACTAATATTTTCACATTGTATAAAGTATATTTCTTGTCTCCATCATCTATTCGCTTTATTTCTTCAGTAGACACAAAAAGGAATCTCGTTAGACATCTTAACGCTTTTGTCTGATTAAATTTTAACAGTATGAGATTTATGCCTTTTTAAAAAATACTAATGTGAACCTATATCCATAACAATAATATCCCGTCAGCAATTATAATGGCAAAAATATCTACATCTGTGGCCCCCTTGCATCAGGTCACTTTCCCACGGAACTAGCAAAAGCCCTTGTTATACCATCATTGAAGAAATCAAACATGGATTCAGACATTCTGTTGAATTACCGTCCAGTCAGCAACCTGTCTTACATTTCAAAGTTACTAGAAAAATGTGTTCTACATCAATTAAATGATCATATTTACTCCAATAACCTTGAAAATCCATTACAATCTGCCTACAAACAATACCACAGCACAAAAACTGCTTTGCTCAAAATTACCAACGATATCTACCGAGCTATAGATCAACAGAAATGTGTTATCTTGGTACTCTTAGATCTCTCAGCCGCATTTGATACGTTCGATACCGAGGATCTCCTTGATGCATTATGGTGTGAAATTGGCTTGCACGGTTCTGTTTTTAACTGGTTTAAGTCATATCTAAGCAATCGCACCCAAGCTGTTAGAATTGGAGATTCAACATCTGACGATAATACAATGCTTTGTGGGGTACCACAAGGTTCTGTACTCGGACCTGTACTTTTTATTATTTTCACAAAGCCTATCACTAAGATCGCTGAAGGTTATGGGCTAAATATTCATTTGTTTGCAGACGACACTCAACTTTATATTGAATTTGACACAGGCTCTCAACATTCTACGATACAAAATATAGAGCTTTGTCTCACAGAAATTCTTGCGTGGATAACAGAGCATTTCTTGAAAATAAATCCAAATAAAACAGAACTGCTAGTAATTGGGACCAAGCAACAACTCCGAGAAATTGATCAAACTCTTGTTTATTTTGATAAAGAAATAATTTCAGGAACCCATAAAGCTCGAAATATTGGTGCTATATTAGACTCGAACCTATCGTTTGAAGATCACATACAGAGTATCTGTTCTACCGCCTTCTATCATATACACCGAATTGGAAAAATCCAACGCTATCTCAATTATGAAAATAAAGAAAAGCTCATTCACGCATTCATCTCAACTAAACTAGATGACATCGCGCCTGGTACGTTCGTGCATTTTTTATGCGCGAACTCTTAGTTTTTCTATTACTGGCACGCGCACGGGCACTATTTTTTTTTTTGTTTTCCATGTACCAAAATCAGGGATTTCGCGCGTAGGTACTTTTGAGTTATTATTCTGTGAAGCATAACACTTGCCACTGTACCTGTGTATCGCTAATTATAAACCGAATGTCTGAAGACCGTTCATATTTATTACGCGAAAATTTTTTAGGACTGAGTTGATGCGCGCTCCATTTGTTGCAAAGCAAACCAACGGTATTATTTTCTCAACAGTGTATGAATTTATTCATAGCGATAATATCCTTACACCGAGAGAAATTATCTAGTCTCGGTGAATAAACCATGGTTGTCTGGTAGAAAATTACTTTTGTATTTTTTGGAACGGAGAACAGCGATTTTAGAAGCAAACTAACCTGCCGCACATGATACTCATAATAAAAGGCGAGAACTCTTTTTGCAGCGGAAGCTTATCACTGAGTAATAGGTCAAGGTGTTATACGTTTGCCGCATAAAAATCTAGCAAACAAGGTAAATACCTACGAATGTCGATAAAAAAAAATAACATTCGGATTATAACTCTAGACAAGGTGTGTTAATTAAAAAGGGTGTAAATTGAATATTATAATATGTATAGGAAGCCCAGTGACGAGTGTAGTAAGTGCTGTCCGTCCGTCCGTCGGTCCGGCGTCCACAATTGCTTGTGGACGATCCAGAGGCTAAAGTTAATATCCAATTGACTTTAAATTTATACACGGTGTTTAAGGTCATGAGACAAAGAAGCCTATTGATTTTTAGCAATTTCCGATAATTACTGTCAGAGTTATGGCCCTTGATCACTTCAAAAAATCTTGTGGACGCTCTAGAGGCTAAAGTTAATAACCGATTAACTTTAAATTTATACACGGTGTTTAAGGTCATGAGACGAAGAAGCCTATTGATTTTCAGCGATTTCCGATAATTTCTGTTTGAGTTATGGCCCTTGATCACTTCAAAAATTCGTGTGGATGCTCTAGAGGCCAAAGTTAATATCCGATTGACTTTAAATTTATACACAGTGTTTAAGGTCATGAGACGAATAAGCCTATTGATTTTCAGTGATTTCTGATAATTACTGTCACAGTTATGGCCCTTGATCACTTCAAAAAAACCTGTGGATGTTCTAGAGGCCAAAGTTAATATCCGATTCACTTTAAATTTATACACAGTGTTTAAGGTCATGAAGCGAAGAATCCTATTGATTTTTGGCAATTTCCGATAATTACTGTCAGAGTTATGGCCCTTGATCACTTCGTAAATTCTTGTGAATGCTCTAGAGGCCAAAGTTAATATCCGATTGACTTTAAATTTATACACAGAGTTTAGGTCATGTGACGAAGAAGCCCATTGATTTTCAGCAATTTCCGATAATTACTGTCAGAGTTATGGCCCTTGATTTTTTTTTTTTTGTAAACAATATTTTATTTCAGAAATACATGAAATGGGATCAGGGAACAGGCAAAGCCTATATCACCCCTCTCCTCTGATCACTTCAAAAAATCTTGTGGACCCTCTAGAGGCTAAAGTTAATAACCGATTGACTTTAATAATCATATTTTAGTGTATTATAAATGTTTCAATACCGAAAAAAGTAAAATATGCGACAACCCTTGTTTACTGCCCGGACGATTTAGCTGCTGTGGGCGTATGTTTCGTTGCCTGGCAACTCTCGTTAAAAGTTGTACGCGAACTAAATGCGTTTGTTATATACTGACAGAGCAGCCCGGAGTCGAGCAATCGCCGCCCGAGCTGTCTTCGTCAGCTAGTTTCAAAATGGCGTACAACCAGTGCAAGTGGGAAAAGACGACAATAAAATCAGAAATATGTTATTTATTATTGTCGCACTTATTACATCACTCCTGTCTAACAAATCATAAAGCTGTGGTGTTACGGTGGCGGCATAGTATTTCACCGTAACACCACAGCCACTCTAACCATTCATAATACATCTAACCATCACTCCCTACACTCCCTCGTCTACTTTCCCAAACGTCAACAACACATCTCATACATCCATTTCGCTGATTAACCCTTGTACCATGTCTACTGGATTACCATAATGGTTTACTATACGGCTTACCAGACTATAAGATTAACAAACTACAACATGTTCAAAATTCAGCAGCTCGACTCCTCACTAAAACTAGAAAACACCAACACATCTCCCCTGTATTGCAATCTTTACATTGGCTCCTAATTCAGCAAAGAATTAAGTTCAAGTTACTGCCTTTGGTCTTCAAAGCGTTAAACGGCCAAGCTCCATCTTATATAAAAAGTCTTGTGGAACCCTATACTACCAGTAGAAATCTCCGCTCTCAGAAAAAACATCTTCTAAAATCTCCAGCCATTAACTTACAACTTGGAAAATGAGCTTTTTCTTATGCTGGCCCTTTTCTATGGAGTAGACTACCACAGTCAATGAAACAACTACCGTCTGTGGGCCATTTTAAATCTCAACTTAAAACATTCTTATTTCAAAACCCTGATCTGTAAATAATCAGTGAATATAAAAACCAACAGGGCCTTAGAAACTGATTTCTTCAGCATTAACGCGCTTTATAAATGACGATATATTATTATAAAACATTTTAAAAGATAGTTTCGTTCTAGAAGCTAATGCACAGCTCGGAGTGCGTCAATATAAAGCGAGAATAATGACAACCGTTATGCGTTGATATTCTGGACTTAATGCAGAGCAATAATAGGCTGCAACTCCAACCGCAAGATACCTTGTTTCACTAAAAATGGAATAAATTGACGAAATGTTTAGTTTCTGTATTGTACCTCTCAGATTGCTGAAAAGAAATGTGATAAACCCGATCTTCAAGTTTCATTGTTATAAAACTATCACCCTATCTCCGATTTACAGTGCCTTGTACACAAGAAGGTCTACTACCCACGAATAATTCATCATTATCTGGCTGTTAAGAGTTATCACTGATATTCGAATGTCCTACTGGTCATCTAGGGTTTACCCACTATCTTTAGAATTAATCATGACAAGCTACCGGGATGTTTAAACTGCATCATGTTAAAAATGCACTATATTATAAGAGCCAAATCTGTCTATAGCAGGTATTTCGTTTGATATTAATCATCTATTAGACGAATGGCGGTTGATAATATAATTAGAAATGGATCATTGAAATTTTGTTTAGTTCTTTGGTATTTTCGAGGATTGCCTACTGAAATAAATTACATATATATCTAGTACCAAAACTTCACGTTCTGAAAGTTTTTAGCTAACCCCACTGTTCAAAGATATTCAAAATACCCTCATATTACCAATCCAACCCCCTTTAAATATCTTCATTGACTACCAATTAATAAAAGAATACTCTTCACAATTTTGTATTGGCGTGTTAACTGATTAGCTCTCGATGTGTCACTATTCTGATTGTCAAAAAAGAACAACCCGAACAAGTTATTATCATTGCTATATCTAATTTCTTTTTTGGTTCTTAATGTAGAAATGTGTAATATGCCATTGTTAAAACATTGTGCGATTTAATGCAACAGAAACCTTACAAAAATAGTTAAAATGACATGTGAAGATTTTAAAAGATTACAAACAATAACAAAAAAAGCTTGGATAACTAGTCTATTCATTTTGCTAAAGGGGACGGGGATTCAAGAACAGGGCCATAATGCGCAGTCATGGCTGACATATTATTATTACATAAAGAAGCATGAAAGCCAATAAGGCGTAAATTGAATTGAGTATAATATTATATGTGTGCCTGAGATCATTAAATAACTTCAAATAAATCTGTATTTTCAATATTATTAATATATGCTGGTGGTTGCGTGCCAGTGGTGCAGGGCAGACGGCCTGACTATGAAAACCTTCTTGTTGTTAGGGTAGTAAAGACATTTCTTGTGGTTGGGTACCTGTAAGTGATGCAGAACGGACGGCTTGACAAGGACAGCTGTTTAGTCGTTTGGATGGGACGAAAAACCAAGGATTCGTGTATTCATGTTGTTTGCATTTAAAAAATCCATTGCCAGTTGGAATTAGATAGAAGAGTGGGCCATAGTGTCGCTGCCCAGTGGGAGTTGAACAGTGGAAAGTTAAACCCCATTTCATTGCATAATATACTAATATATATTTTACCTCTGAATGCTGGACAAATATCCCAAACATCGTATGTACTTTTATATTCGGTTTATTGCATATCGGACATTCAAAAAGAAATATAAATAATACTAACCTCCGCCGTTCAAGGCACATAGGTACGGAAATCTCCAAATATTACCCAATCCTACGCTGTACCCAATAAGAGACAGTAAAAATTCCAAGTTATTTTTCCACTTCAACCTGTAAGGTTTGGTTTTTACCATATATACCCCGCTGTGTTCACACATCTTGTCTGTCTCTAAGCTTTAAATTTTTGATTTGTAACTATGTTACCACAGAGGCGTGTCCAATGGCGACTTGCGCATATCCTTGTGCAGAAAAAATCTACTTTACTAAACAGTGCTATCGTGGTAGTATTTTCCATATGTTACGTTCACCTGACATTTATTCATACAAAAGAATACCAGACATTAATTCAAATTTCCCCTTTCATACACTTTTGTTTGATATTTTCTGTAAAATCTGGGTTAAATATACATTATACGAGAGCTAAATCTGTTTATTGCAGGTCTTTCTTTAGGCCTGAAATATATAAATAATTAATTAGACATTTATTAACACAAAAATGCCTTAATCAACACTGAACGCCGACTTACGTGTCGGATTTTCACTGGAGTTTGAATCCGATCTGCTTGCTGCTCACCGCTCAATGATGATTAAATCAAAAAATGGATAATCACGATTGTTTTTATCGTACCGACTTAAAAGGAGCTAAGTCGGTAATATTTGGATGATACTGAGTTAGATTCTTAGCTACCAAGAAATATACGGATATGAATTCGAAATATACAAGCGAGCTGAACGGACATGTTTTTTCGTAGCCCTAAACGACTGAACCGTGATGGAAGTTGATGAATGATTGTACATATCAATGTACAGTAAATGTATGTAAAAGTAACGAAAGGGGCATGTACTTGACAATGCAGCTTATACAGAATATGTCGAAATCCGACAATATTAAACGATAAAGTACTACTAATAAGATTGAAGACAATGTTACAGATTCTCCACAACCCAGATCTAATGACTTTATGTCTAAACAGATGGTGACTGTGATAAAAAGAAATATGACAATTTTTATCCGATTTTGTTGAAACTAAACATGTAAGTTTATAACCCAAAGATATCGGTTCGATATTCGCGCATATCAGACTTATGACCTCTGATTGTACGAAAAATCGCATTTTTAGCTTGTGGAACCTGTACATGTAGAGGTCATAATTTTTATCCGATTTAAATATCCGTTTGATTATTATCACCGTTGAACCATAAGGATTGTTGTAAAATTGGTGTTACTGCAGCAAACGTATTGTTATGTATAAGGCAAATTAATTAGTTGTCTGAGGCCTCCTGTGTGGTCTGTGTCCATAGTTTTAAGTCATGGTCTGAGTCCTGTTTAATGGCGGCAATGTAAACATGTGCTCGTTGAAAAGTTAGAGCAGAAACTAATAGCTAATTGTTCTAAAACCGTTATCTCGGCTCCGTCCATGCAAGATAAATAAGGGCAATGGTTTTCTGAATTGTAACGGCAGTTGAAGGCGAGTATTTAGACTTTAGTATTAGTATTAATGTAAATTCCCCGAAGTCCCACTTCAGATTATGTCCGCAAACAACAAACAACAACAATACCTTAATACTTCTGTAAGACAACTGTAAATTCTGGCGACATCTCGCCATTCCCACGGCTTAAATACCACTGGCGTAGAAATACATTAAAGTAGTCCCGTCTATTGGTCGGGACTCAGACCACTTTCAATTTACACAACATCCCTCCCCGTTTTCTTCAAGGAGGTCTAGCCTCTTCCGGGCTACAAAAAAACAATTTAAAATTATCCATTCACACACCATACACTCAGGCGACGGTATCTTATATACACCGTAACATTCACCCAAACACACCCTTACAAACAAAAATATTCACATAATATGTACAACAAATACCCTTCCCAATTTATGACAAGTTGATGTCTACCATCTCCCCCTCCCAATCCTCGGACATTTCCCCACCCGAAAATAAATCATTACGTCCAACAGGGGGCGACCTAAGGAACCCCACAAAATCCCCTTGCTGGGCCGGGGTTAAAAAGTTCAGCATTATACACATACACCTCCAATAGGTGAGACAGGCTGGCGAATTCAAGGGAAGTAGTGTAAAACGATCCCCCTCGGGAATGAGCCACCCAGCTCTCACATATGGCCCTCAATGTAGGTTTATGCATTGTCCTCAACCTGCATCCGTCTGGTAAATAACCTCCCCGATTAAATTTAGTAACCATTGAAAAGGGAGTTTCTGACATGATTCTGCATAAGGCAGACAAAGCCTCCAGCCTTTTGTCGATAACTTCGGGTGAACAATCATCTTCCCCCCAGAAGTAAGATGGTAAATGCCATCTCTGGACATGGAACTTGATTTTTCGATCCCTTACAGGGCATCCATTAATTGGGCATTTTTGTTCCCTCCCCTGTCGCCTGACCCACGGGGACTCATGATATAAACGGGCAGGCACTCGTGAAAGTGGCGCATTCAGTTGAAGGGGCTGTGAAAAATACAGCGGGGTTGCGGATTGTCTGTCTCTATTTCGTATCCATTCTGATCGCCTGTCTAAATTGGCTGACGCCTGCTGTATCCACATGGAATAAGCTAGATCCCTGGGCGTTTCCATTAAAAATCTTGAAGGAGTTCTCCAATGTCTGTCCATACTGTAAAAGAAAAGCATACCCTGCCAATACCGTATAAATCGGTAAGGCAGCATTGTTATGAGTAGTGCTCCCCACCCCTTTTATTTGACCCGCCAAAATTACCGGGACCAGAAATTTTAATTACAATTAGGACATGTGTAGTCCTTGTCGTCCCAGTCATCGTTCGGATCTATATTGACACAACGGTAGTGATACCATTCATCACACCGGTCGCAGCAAATCATGGGACTGCCATCGTCAGGACCTTTACATATACAGTAGGTCTCGGTATTCCCCGTCGGACTCGGGGATACAAAATCAGGTTTATCTTTAAACGTCATGATCCATGCGGGCAACTCCCGGTCTAGACATATTTTTAACCGATCATGGTTCAAGATACTCTCCCTTTTACGAGTTTTTACCTTAAACAAATAGGGAGTAATTACTTGGGTTATAACACCTGGACCTTTCCAAGTTGGCGACAATTTACGACTTTTACCTTTCTTTACTGCGGTATCCAAAATATATACTACGTCACCTAACGCATATTCATTAACCTTGGCACGTAGGTCATAATCTCTCCTCATACGTTCTTGGCTCGCGTTTAAATTCTTCCGGGCCATTTCATGAACCTCTTTCATAGTTTTTTCAAGTTTTTCGACATAAGTATTTACATCACCGTTATTTTCGACAGGTGCGCCAAACATCAAATCAGCTGGGTGATTTATTTCACGCCCCAACATAAGCTTATTACCCGTAAAACCGGTTTGACGATTTACGCTGGACCGTAATGCACTTGCAATTTGTGGCAAAAAGATATCCCACGTTTCCTGACATCCGTCTACATAACATTTTACCGTTTCCATCAATACTCGGTTATATATCTCAGCTTGGCCATTCGACGATGGGCGGTATGGCGTTGTGCGACTCTTATGTATATGCAACACCTTGCATAATGAAAGAAATAAATTACTCTCAAAATTTCTCCCTTGATCGGTAAATAACTGGAAAGGACATCCAAATCGAGAGAAGAACTCATTCACCGCTGCCTTGGCGGTAATCTCCGCGGTTTGTGAAGGTAATGGTATACATTCGACCCACTTTGTGAATTGGTCGACTATCATTAAAATATGTTCGTTCCCAGCCTGCGTCACGGGCAACGGGCCCAAAAAGTCGAGGTGTACCCTTTCCATTGGCGCTCCGGCATGATATTTATTTAAAGGATAACGAGCCTTCCTATGCTTATTTTTATTAATGTTACAGGCAGCACATGAGTTTACATAAGCGCGTACATACTCAGTCATGCCGTACCAATAGAATCGCTGTTTAATCCGACATTTTGTTCGACTTATTCCTTGATGACCCGATAAGGGAATGTCATGACATAACTGACAAATATCCAGTTTCAATTCTTCTGGAACTACTAATAATGTGTCGAGTAAATTATTTAATTGTTTTACCCTAAGAATACCATTATCATCGAGAAGAAACAAGTTA
The DNA here is from genome assembly GCA_948474765.1 of Patella depressa. Taxonomy (NCBI): domain Eukaryota; kingdom Metazoa; phylum Mollusca; class Gastropoda; family Patellidae; genus Patella; species Patella depressa. Next base: position 51,943,134 of record OX419719.1, on the reverse strand, counting down.
CGATTTATCCAGAATATTTAACTGTAGGATTAGATAGCATTAAGTCACTTTCTTTGGGTTCAACACCGGTTTTCAACCAGGTTATTAACATTTTCAAATCTAAGTCATTATCCTGTTTGTCTTTGAGTGTTTCGGGTGAATAATTACTTAATGATATTCCCTCATAGTCGTCATTATCGTCCTCGTCTACAGTTACAATATTAACTCGTGGATTTTCAGGACAATCAGTAATTAAAATACTAGGTGTTGGATTAACCGGTTCATTTACCGTTATATTTTCCTTAAAGGACAAAGGCCTAACATCGTCAACATTGGTTGCGAAATCGATCCAATTTTTATGAGCTCTTTGACAATAATGACACCCACCGCACGGTAAATCGGTTACTTTCATATTTATATCGAAATTAGAACATGGTCGATCTGATAAATTCATGCGTGATAAAGCATCAGCATTTTGATGATTCTGCGCTTTTCTGTACTCGATTACCATGTCATATTGACTTAACTCTTCAAGCCATCGCGCTAACTGTCCAGTAGGCTGTTTAAATTTCAATAGCCAAGTTAAGCTATTATGATCCGTACGAATGCGGAACTGTTTTCCTAATAAGTAATGTCGGAACTGCCTAGTAAAGCGTACTATGGCCAACAATTCTAAACGAGTAGCACAGTAGCGGCGCTGTTCGGGCGTTAACGAAAAACTGCTGTAAGCAATTACTCTTTCCTGACCATCCTGCACTTGCGACAATTCTGCACCTATAGAATTAATACTAGCGTCGCAATCTAAAATAAACGGATCTGTTGTATTGGGTAAAGTTAAGACTGGTGTCGTAACTAAGGAATGCTTTAATTTGTCAAAAGCGCTCTGTTGTTCAGGACCCCAAACAAATGTTTTTTTCCCAGTAATTTGGTATAACGGGAAGGCTTTCTCTGCAAAATGCTTAATGAATGTTCTGTGATAATTAGCAAAACCCAAAAACGATTCAGCTTCCCTAGTACAGGTTGGCACCATCCATTTGGCAACGGTTCTACTAAGGTTATTGCCAGCTTTTAAACCATGCTGACTAATTATACGACCTAGGAATTCAACTTCCTGACGAAATAATTCGCATTTCTTAGGCTTGAGTTTAATCTGATACTGCCTAAACCTATCCAAAACTTTTTTTAGATTCTCTAAATGATTGTCAACGTTTTCACCCATTACTAGCGTATCATCTAAAAATGCTAGTGCAATATTCCAGTTTAACCCATTTAGAATAAGACTGACTACTCTTGAATATGGTGCAACGGCGTTACATAACCCGAATCCCATTTTGGTAAACTCAAATAAACCGTACTTAGTTAAGAATGCGGTTTTTTTCCTATCTTCCTTTTTAAGTGGAATTTGCCAATATGCCGAATTAGCGTCCAGTTTAGAAAACCATTTGTTTCCACCGATAGCTTCAATACATTCCGTTACTATAGGAAGTGGAAATAGATCTTTAACGGTGACTGCGTTAAGTTTCCTATAATCGATACACCAACGCACTGTTCCGTCTTTTTTGCGGATTAATACAGGGGGTGACGCCCAGTCAGAACTTGACGGCTGAATTACCTTGGAATCTAACATTTTTTTTAAATGTGCCTCTTCCTCCCCTGCGAAACAAATAGGAACTCTGCGTAAGTTTTGCTTAATGGGTTTTGAATCTTTGGTTTCTATGCTATGTTCAAGAGAGGTAAAATTCCCCAAATCAAATTGATCTTTAGCAAATACGTCCTGGTATTCAACAAGTAATTTAGACAATTTAAATTGGTCAGCTGGAGTTAACAGTCCTTTTGATCTGTCATATAAATCTACTAAATGCTCTGGAATTTTAAGTGAATTAACTTTACTATTATTCCCTTCACCCGTCTCTAACGGTGTCATGACGTCATTTTCATTGAATTCTACTGCCTTGCCGACAGCTTGATTAGTCTCTAATACAATCGTTTCTTGTGATGGATTGATTAAACATATCCTAGGAAATTCCGTTTCGACGTGAGAATGAGCAGATCGTGCTATCAACAAATTAGGATGGTTTAAGGGTTCTACCACATATCGCGACAGACTTTTATTTAAAGTACATCGCACACGCGCTACACTTAACGGTGGTATAAGGGTACGTTTTACAACAGCAATATCAGCATGTTCGCTGATTTCGTCCTTTTCGCTATATATCAAATCAAAATCATCATTACCAATTTGTAATTTGTCCGTTAACATGTCAATTCGGACTTTATTTTCACGCATAAAATCTAATCCAAGCAACATGTCGTCTTCGATTGGAGCGACATACAAATGATCCAATTCCATTTGGAAAGACCCAAGATCTAATACAGCGGGGCCTACGATAAAACCTTGAAAATCCATTTCACGGCTCGCAGTATACAATTTAACGTCCATAATTTTTGGCGGCTTTTTCTTAAGTATTTCATAGCGTTTATCGCCAAGAATAGTGCATTGACTACCAGTATCTATAACAGATAATATGTTTTCTCCTTGTACTTTTACTTTTAATTTATACATTGCATCAGTATTGACGCGACGAATGCTCGCAGGCTCGAATCCAGGAGTTTCAGGAATTATACCTATGACACCTTCATCAACGGTATCAGCTGGAACAATATTGACACCGACCTCCGGGGCAACGGTGTTTTTAGAAGTAGCACCGACGGCTTCGGTGGTATCACAAACCGGAACAAGAAGCTCACTCCTGAATTTATGTGTACCGTCCAAACCGGCGTCGCTGTACGTCTCGTCAAAAAGAGTAAAAGGCGAATCATAATTAAGTGGGATCGGACGCTCGCCCGTTCGTTCGATCCTTACTAGTTTAAATCCGATTCAAAAGCCACGTGTTTATCGGCATCCGTTTTACCCGATAAAGGCGTACTATGTCTTGGAGGATATAAGTCTGGACATTCCCGCTTGTAATGACCCTGCTTTCCACAATGAAAACATGCAATTTGGTCCCTAGAAGGAGAGCGAGATCTTGAAGGAGATCTTGAACGTAATTTCAAACGATCAATGGACTCTATTATTTTTTTCATAGTCAAAGACATTTCGTCAAAATGCTTTTTTATATCGTCTACACGTTTCTCTAATGCTTCAATCCTATCATTATCTTTTGATTCCTTGGACGTTATAGCTTTTGTATCTTGAGCAGAAGTAGTCAAAGTTTGTACACGTGCTTCATATTCACGACTGGAATTACGTGAGTTATGCCCATAGATGGCTATGTTATTGTGTCTGAACCATTTAACCGACTGAATAGCCGACTCTATATTTGGAGGGCGCATATTGCAAGCGTACTGACCTGCTTCCTTATCAAAACAACCTTGACAAAATTTCAAGACGGCCTGCCTACTTATGTGGGTTTCCGTACAATCGGAGAACGCTTTATTTGCAACCGTCAAGACGCGGTCGGACCAATCACTTAACGATTCATCACGATGCTGTCTCAAGTTTGTAAACAAAAGCATTGAAGTTTCAGGCAAGTCCTGATTTCCAAAACGTTGTTCCAGTTTCCCTAAGAGTTCAAACAATGTAAGATGGGCATACCTATCGGATATCAAACAATAGTACTCGCTTGCTTTGCCTTCTAGACAAAAGCATAGATTATCACAACTTTCCTGGTCAGACAGGGAATTCATGGTGACATACCGCATAAATTTATTAGCAAAGGCCTGCCAATTTGACTGTCCGTCGTAACTCAAATGCTTGGGAATAATTGCCGTATTCCTGCGTGTTGCATTATCAGACCTTGAATGTCTACCCCCATTTGAACGGTTTGTACCCGAAGAACTATCCCTTCGCTCTTCGCATGTTAACCTGACGAAAACACTTGCCGACAAGTCCATAACTTCGGGAATGTTTAGCAATTCCTCTTGTGTTACTTGGCCACATTCATGGCGACGACCTAAAATTCTTTCGGCCGCTATTGGACTAACGCCTAAGTCCAACAAATCCGACAAAGATGCGGTATTAATATTCACCGACATAATTTCAAACTAAATAGAAGCATCAAAACCCCTTTAATTATTTATAAATATAAACACTATCAAACAATTAGTTATTTACCAAAGGTAGACGACCATACAATACCGCCACGTGCTAATCTGCACGTGCAATGCACGCGTACCTGTGCGCTATTATCAATAGACCACTTGTACAAGTCACAATAATGTCAATAAACAATTAAACAATATTACACTGTAACTTCTCCTCCCCGTCAATAGAAAAAAAACTTTTTTTCAATCAACGTAAACTAAATTTTTATCCGGCTACTACCAATAATGTAAATTCCCCGAAGTCCCACTTCAGATTATGTCCGCAAACAACAAACAACAACAATACCTTAATACTTCTGTAAGACAACTGTAAATTCTGGCGACATCTCGCCATTCCCACGGCTTAAATACCACTGGCGTAGAAATACATTAAAGTAGTCCCGTCTATTGGTCGGGACTCAGACCACTTTCAATTTACACAACAGTATGGTAAACCAGTAAAGACATGCTATTTATCGAACATGACACATGGTGAATCAAGTGTGTAACGTCCGCCAGTAGTAGGCCTATGTACAGTCAGTTTTGTATTATTATGGTTTAACGGTTCTAATGTTTATGGTATGGTACGGACATCCTATAGAGTTGTAAGAAAGGAACAATAAACGGTTAAAGCCCCAATAACACTCTTGTTGTAACTGAAAAATATGTCCCAATCTTCATTCTGGTCAACAAATCGTATTATTTTAGAATATTCCAATTAAATGATGATATAAATTTCATCTTAACACACCTAATTTAAAAAATTGGAAAAATGCAACCAATTGATTTGAAAAGTCTAACGTAAACCTTTTCAAATGTGACTTGGATTTTAAAATAGTTTCGAACCCTCTGGACAAATAAAATAGGTTGTAATGGATAATTTACACAACAGGTAGGACATTTAAACATCTAGTACTTAGAATAAGGGTATTATTTATTTTCTGGAGCTACCAAGCCAGCAAGAATGTTATTGTCCCTTTAAAGATACATATTAGACTATTGTTTTTGATTACAGCTGCTATAATTGGTAAGGATGGTTCGTAACAATAGAACCAAAACTGACTGACAAAATGGCTGCCCCTCGTGAATCAAAATTACTGGTTATATTGCATCTTTCGATATTTTGTGTTTAAATGAAATTAAAGTCGCAAAACTCGCTACCATAGAAATTGACAATTTCGAAGCTCATTGTATTTATAGAAAAGACGTAAAAGTTAATTCAAGTGGAGTACCTATTCTGATTAAAAACGATTTACAAAAATATGTCAAAATCCATAGCACAATTGATGATGACTTTATATCAGCGTTATGGATCCGGTAAGGTAGCTCAATCATCAAATTGTACACACAGTAGTGGCGACACCAAACGACTTCATAATGATGGTTGCAGTTGGGAGAGGACATGTTACAATTCTTAATTTCTTCGGTGCCAAATTTGCTAATCATGTAAATCTTCAAGAAGACATATTTGTCTTAATAATAGAGATAGAATAAAATAGAAAATACTCTGAACAAATAAAGAAGTCTTAATTTAAAATAAATAGCACGACACTAACAAATTTTGAATTATAAAACTTTATTTCCTTATTGTTTATATAAAATTCATACAAAATAAACAAAAATACTATCTCTATTCATTGGCTCCATTAACACAACGGAAAAAGTAATACCTAAATCACAATATCGTATAATTTAGTTGGTGTGATTTTATAAATAAGGTGTATTTTTATATCTTGAATATCAGACCCATCTTCTCTATTTGATTAAAACAACAACAAAAAAACATAACCCGCAGCCATGTTTCTTTGGTGGCCATTGGGCAACTGTTATTGTTGATGTCGTCAAATTGCTAATGGATTCAAAATGTGTGGTGACATTTGGTCTCCCACCTAGCGAAATAACGACGAAGACTAGCAATGGACAGAACAGTAATCTGACGTTACCAATTGATAGATTCTCCCATCAACCGAGATAAGGCTGAAGACTTGCAGTGGACAAAACGAAGGATACAACAGCCATATAAGTAACTTGACAATCTATTTTTAGTTGAAATAGGCACTAAACAACTAAAAAGATCTGGTCCCGAGTTCACAAAGCATTCTCAAACTTCTGTTATTTTAATGTATCAAATACGTAAATAAGAAGCTATGTGCATAGTTTTGTGTAATGGATCAAATATATTTCTCATACACCGTGAATAAAGTGCTCTGTGAACTTTGGTCAGGAATTACAAAGATGATAAACCTCAGTGAACCATAATTAATGAAAACGTCTATGTCGTAAAACACAAAACAAAGGAAAGTGAATCTATAAAATTTACATAAATAATGGCATCTTCATAGGTTTTGTTCAGAACTTGCTTCACTGGCAAGTTTATAGTCCCTTGCGGGACCCCATTCTTCGCTGGGTTCAAACGATGATTTTATTCTCTGAAATAAACAAACAAATAATGGTGATCCTACTGAAATTATGATTTAAAATGTTTTCGACAATTCAGGGATGGACTATAAGTCGCTTTGGATTTTTCTAGATTTTGTCAACACTTTGGTATGTAGTAATCTTACGTATCCAAAGCGACGTAAATCAAGACTATTACTTGCCCTCGAACTATGCCAGAACATCAACTTCTTTAAGTCCCCCCCTCCCCGTCCCCTGGCCTAGCACACTCACAGACTGCTTCTCCGTAACGAGGCATATTAATTGCTTTGGGTGGACTATCACGTCATGGTATTACTCACTCTCTTGGTAGGCTTTAATATATTGAGATAGTAACCTTACACACGTGTTGCTTAGATAAGTACACACAGTATGGCACCCATTCCACATTGATTTATAAATTAATTCATCCGATGTACGTAGATTAATAAAGGGACGAAAGAGTAAAAAGTCATATATTTACATGTTATTTTCGTTCGTGTCGCAAGAGCGATAACTCTTGGCATTGAAAACTGTGAAGTAAAGTACAGTCGTTGTATTGGATGAATGTTAAAATACCCGGACATACCTGACTACAGATTAAAATATTTGTAGGCTTATTTACGTTTATAATCAAAGAGTAGGCATTTATGTGTTTCGAACTTAAATAAATGTAGCAATCATATATAGTTAATATGATTTCCTCAATATATTCATGTTTGCTGCAATTGTATTGTGACAAATCGGCAGGACAAGTTAGTCCTTTCTATTTGCAGGAGGATAAATAAAAAAAACTATAGGCTTATGTCTTTTCACACCTACCTGTACCAATGGACCTTTTCTCATGGTGAATTCTCGGATCATCCATATAGGTATAGGTACCGCTGATATTAAAGCTATAATCCATCCTATAGCACTGGTGTATGGTGGATAGACATATTCTCCATAAGTTGGTGGTAGGTATTGAACTAAAGTAAATACAAGAATTACCTGAAATAAGATAACAACGACATTATAACCTATTTGGAGGTCGGTTTAATATATAAAAATCAATTCAAAATAACATAATCATAAAGTTTTAAACAGACGTTGCTTCGGGTTGTAATTTACGTCATTGGCTTCTTAAACATTGGTGTAATCTGCTTTTGGAATATAGCCGTGAACGTTTGATGTAACATTGGGTTAATAGGGAGTCGTTCTGTCTTTTTTCTAAGAAATAGCTTCCTGTTAGATAGTGGGGTCGGATCTATGTGAATCTTTTTTTGTCACGTTAACATTATTTTCGATATCAATAGACTTTGTGTATAGACAAGTGAAAGTGCTTACAGAAATTAACATCTGAATTACAATCAGATTTACAACTGTGGTCCACACATGGAGTTATATGGTGCCAACTATTACTGATTTTAAACTATATATTTATGGATAAAGTAGGAGGATTGGGTAGAGAGATATCATTTCTCGAAGAAAACATAGTATTAATAATCTGAAGATGAAGTGTATGGCTCCTTTATGTATACCACAAAACTTGGTTGGTTAATCTACAAAATATATCCAATAAAACTGAAATGAGGTGTGACTTTCTACATCAAATTGAATGTGCCTTATTGATATTTTCAAAGAAACTCTAAAGTGTGCAAACAACGTTTTTAACGGTCTTGCGTGTGTCTAAAGGGCCGAGATACCCTTAGAATGTGCTTGTCCAAGTCCGGTTCAAATGTAACGCATTCAAAAGTTACTTAACTGAGCTTAAATAAATATTAAAATCTAGATTTTGATGTAAAAACTCTATTTCTAAATATTCCTTTGTGTACGTTGGCTTTAGAGTTGTGTGGTTGTTAGAGGTAAGTTCATTACGAGAAAAGAAATGAATTAAAATGGGGTTTAACGTCCTTCTGTTCTGCTAATACTGGGCCAATGAAGACGGGTACCTTACGAGGATTGGTGTATTTCACACTTTAACACTTACAGATAAAATAACCGGATTCACAAATTTCCATAGAATTTTAATCAAAACTGTTGGTCGTTTTCCTAACATCATTTGGATGTCATCAAAATAACGATCAGCACCTGTTGATAAAGAATAAGTACATAATTAATTAATAAACAACATAAGCGAATGACAAACATGTTATGCCCATATTTTGCAACAACCAAACAAACACAACAAGTCAACCAAACGTCAATTTTAACATCATCTAAACATAAATCAAACATAATGTAAATAGCAACCCGTATCAAACTAAAGGTAAACCAAACATCAAAAAACGTCCACAATCTCGCATTCGAAACACTGTGTCTGAACATTTTATAATAACCCACCAATGTGCTTACCAAAAATATTAAAGTATGGAAGAAAAGAGTTTTGTGGGAAGCATTAGAAATCCGAAGACAAAAACCAAAAATGAATAAAGACAATGGGAGAGCCATTTCTAATGTATGGAATGAGTTAATATGTTAAGCAAGTTACTATCTATCATTGGAACTATTCATAAGTATTATTTATCAGGCGGGGGGGGGGGTGGCCTAGTGGTCTAGAGTGCCGCGCTTCGACCTCTAGCTGGCCGGTCACCTCTGGCTTGCGGCTATGGTTTCGAGCCCTGGTGTGAGCGTATGTGGCATGGAGATAGGGGCGCCTTCTCAACCTCGTGGGTTTCCTCCGGGCACTCCGGTTTCCTCCCACTGCTAAAGACCCCTACGCGCAAGCGAATTATTGAAATAAAATTAAACCATATGTTAGTCCCGAAATGACCTAGTTTGTGTTGAGTTGACGTTAAACCCCATTTCTCTCTCTCTCTCTCTCTCTATTTATCAGGGCAACTTTAAGTATCAATTATCATGCAGTTAATGACAATAATTTATTAGTTTTATCAGTGGAGTGGAACTTAATTATTAGTTTTATCAGTGGAGTGGAACTAAAATTTATTTATCAGTGGAACTATTACTTATCAGTGCAAATATAACTTAGTTATTGGTTTAGTGGAACTTTAATTTAGAATTTTTCTATATAATGATATGGTAAATATATGTGCAAAGAGGAGGTGGGTTCAACCTAACTAATTATGCATAATGCATTTAATTAGTTACATTAAATATCATCAAGATGATAAGCAAAAAGAGAGTAATATATTTAATTGTGTTGTTAATGGGCTTTGATTGCATTTTAGTTTAGGCGGTGGCTTCAGTCCCCATTTTTTATACGCCCACATTTTTATGTGGACGTATATTGTCGTCGCCCCTGTCCGTCCGTCCGTCCGTCCGTCCGTCCGTCCGTCCGTCCGTCCGTCCACATTTTTTTGTGAACAGTCTACAGGTCACAATTTTTATCCGATTTCAATTAAACTTAAAATATAGGTTTATCACCATAAGATCTCGGTTCCTTTCGATATTGGCATGTATCGGACTGTAACTTCATGGGTTATGGCCCCTGATTGTACGAAAAATCACGTTTTTTAGCTTGTGAACAGCGTAGAGGTCACAATTTTGAACCGATTTGGATGAAACTTGACATGTGTGTTTATAACCCAAAGATCTTGGTTCCTTTCGATATTTGCGCCAATCGGATCGTAACTTCCTGAATTATGGCCCCTGATTGTCCGAAAAATTGCCCTTTTTAGCTCGTGGTCCCACTGGAGGTCAAAATTGTTATCCGATTTAAAAAACCGTTTGATTATATCACCGTTCCATGGTTATGAAGGTCGAGTTCGAATTTCGTGAAAATCGGACCAAAATTGACGGACAAAATGGCCGCCATTTGTACGCGAATAGTGTGAAAATGTGTTAAATCAAGGTTGTGAACAGTGTAGAGGACACAATTTTGAACCGATTTGGATGAAACTTAAAATGCATGTTTATAACCCAAAGATCTTGGTTCCTTTTGATATTTGCGCCAATCGGATCGTAACTTCCTGAATTATGGCCCCTGATTGTCCGAAAAATTGCCCTTTTTAGCTTGTGGTCCCTATGGAGGTCAAAATTGTTATCCGATTTAAAAAAACGTTTGATTATATCATTGTTCCATGGTTATGAAGGTCGAGTTTGAATTTCGTGAAAATCGGACCAAAATTGACGGACAAAATGGCCGCCATTTGTACGCGAATAGTGTGAAAATATGTTATATCAAGGTTGTGAACAGTGTAGAGGACACAATTTTGAACCGATTTGGATGAAACTTGAAATGCATGTTTATAACCCAAAGATCTTGATTCCTTTCGATATTTGCGCCAATCGGATCGTAACTTGCTGAATTATGGCCCCTGATTGTCCGAAAAATCGCCCTTTTTAGCTTGTGGTGCCTCTGGAGGTCAAAATTGTTATCCGATTTAAAAAACCGTTTCATTATATCACCGTTCCATGGTTATGAAGGTCGAGTTTGAATTTCGTGAAAATCGGACCAAAATTGACGGACAAAATGGCCGCCATTTGTACGCGAATAGTGTGAAAATATGTTAAATCAAGGTTGTGAACAGTGTAGAGGACACAATTTTGAACCGATTTGGATGAAACTTGAAATGTATGTTTATAACCCAAAGATCTTGATTCCTGTCGATATTTGCGCCAATCGGATCGTAACTTCCTGAATTATGGCCCCTGATTGTCCGAAAAATTGCCCTTTTTAGCTTGTGGTCCCTCTGGAGGTCAAAATTGTTATCCGATTTAAAAAAAAAACGTTTGATTATATCACCGTTCCATGGTTATGAAGGTTGAGTATGAATTTTGTGAAAATCGGACCAAAATTGACGGACAAAATGGCCGCCGTTTGTACACGAATATTGTGAAAATATGTTATATAAAGGTTGTGGACCTTATAGAGGTCACAATTTTGAACCGATTTTGATGAAACTTGACATGTATGTTTATAACCCAAAGATCTTGGTTCCTTTCGATATTTGCGCCCATTGGATCATAACTTCCTGAATTATGTCCCCGGATTGTCCGAAAAATCGCTTTTGTTCGCTTTTGGTTCCTCTAGAGGTCAAAATTATTATCCGATTTAAAAAAACGTTTGACTATATCACCGTTACATGGTAAAGAAGAGAGAGTTTGAATTACATGAAAACCGGACTAGAATTGACGGACAAAATGGCCGCCGTTTGTACACGAATAGTGTGAAAATATGTTATATCAAGGTTGTGGACCCTATAGAGGTCACAATTTTGAGTTGATTTTGATGAAACTTGACAGGTATGTTTTAAACCCAAAGATCTTGGTTCCTTTCGATATTTGCGCCCATCGGGTCATTACTTCCTGAATTATGTCCCCTGATTGTACGAAAAATCACCCTTTTTAGCTTGTGGTGCCTCTGGAGGTCACAATTATTATATGATTTAAAAAAAAACGTTTGATTATAAAAACCAAACAAATTCTAATGATTTTTTGATAATTCCTTAATATGCGACAATTCTTGTTGACTGCCCGGACGATTTGGCTGCTGTGTGGGCGTATGTTTCGTTGCCTGGCAACCTATTTTTAACACCTTAGATTGAAGAGAAATGGTGAAGCCATATTCAAAGGGAAATGTTTGTTGTTATAAATCTTAATTAAAGTTATGTTTTTTTTATTGTTAAATTGTTCTTACGCATGGATGTACTATAAATGTAGAGTTGTTACTCATTATTGATCATTGCTTGATAAAGATACCTGTAAGAGTATTGAAACGTTGCATGTAATAAACCAAGAAGTAGTAAATCCATAAAGTTGTGTTATTATGAATATTATACCTCTACTTCTAAATGTCATTCAAGAAACTTACCGTATATCCACCCAATAACAAGGGCCTCAAGACCAGTTATAAGAAAGAGCGTAAAGGCCGCGATGTACCAATCCACTAATTGAAATATATATATTCCTGCCTGTAAAACAAGAAAATGGAACATATTCGTTTGTCTTTTTTTAAAACAAGCCATGATTAACAGTAAAATACATCACAGAAATTATAACTGTTGGTAAACAGCAGTTTACATGTATCATTTAAAAAGTTAGATAGGAACGAAATCGCGATATTTTTAATAGGAAATAACAATAAAATGTTGAAAATGTTCACAAAAGAAGTATTTGTTACTGTGGACCAGGGCCCTGTTTCACGAAATTTTAACTTAAGATAAAATCCAATTTTAGTAGATACTTCAATTTTGATTGGCTAAGCACTAAAATCAATCTAATATTATCCAATCAAATTACTAAAATTGGGATCTTATCTTAGTTAAAATTTCGTGAAATAGGCCCCAGAATCCGAGTATGGCATCATCGCAGGTATCTTGAAATTGTCATGCCAGGTTTAATGTCGATCGTACCTAAAACCTAAATTGACGGGGCGTCGCCCCAAAGAATAAGAACAAAGAAAAAGAAGATGGGTAGCCATTTTGTCCCAGTACCGTTTATTATATAGGGCAAGGTTATATTTCTAGTATTTAAACGTTAACTTACCTGGGTTGCATATATTAAAGTGACGAGAAACATCAGTAAACAAGTAACAGCTGTAATCATAACACGTATTTTTGATGTAGCTTTTGGTATCAAATCTGTGATTGTCGTGACGCACACTTCCACGGTTACAAACTGTTGTATAAAAAATAGAAAATATAAGTATTGTATTGATCATATCACTTCTTTAAAAAAAAAACATGACGTGTAGGGGAAACGTCATTAATTCGTCCGTGCGTTTAAAAGTATCAATTAAGAAAAGAAAAGGGGTTTAATGAAGACAGACGTGTGCCATGCAGTGTACCATGGGGGGAAATTGTGCCCGGGCAGCAGCACTACACAGGCGCGGATCCAGTGGGGGGCGCACCCGGCGCACGCCCCCTTTATTTTTTGAGGTGTCGAACAATTTTTAGCTCCATATATTCTCGCGAAAAAGGAGAACGAAAAAAAATTGGGTTGGAAATCGTAATTTACAGTACTAGTACGAAATTAGTCCTTGTGGGCTTTTTTTACACTCAAATATCACGGTCCCGGGCTTCGCACTCCCAAGCTGGTGCAGCACGCCCCTCTTTCTGAAAATCCTGGATCCGCCCCTGAAACAGTCTACCTTTATTTCGAATTCCAACTGTCAGGTGTTCTTTTATGTACACTCGTGTATAGCTGTGTTATCTCCCTTGCTATACTTCTTTCTACGAAAAAGGCGAAAGAGAACGGAGAAGTAATAGCTACCTCGTTGAAAATTGAGGTTTTATAAGGTTCTATGTTCACATAGTATAATACTAATTGAATGATAAGAGTATGCTAGATTGAGTAGTCGCAGATTTACAGACATTAACTGGACATTATCCTTTTCGCATGGCGTGGGGCTGTTTGATTTACCAATAATTTAGGTCATGTTTGGAATATTTCATGGAGCTGTTTTATTTAATACTTGTGTAACGGTTACAATAGAAAACATATTTCAAGGAAATGTAAGGCGGAAGTAAAAGACACTGTTTAAATTTTTAAATGTAACGTTAGTTCACGTGGTCACTCTTGAAGACTATATACTGTTATAAAGATCACATACCGATAATCAACTTGAAATATGGGCGTACGTAACTAACGTACGGAAATTAAATGGTAGCTGGCTTTTTTTCTCTCACGTATACAATGAATGGCCATTTTGCTCAGTAATCCCTGGCTATTTTTTTTTTTATATAAAAATTGCTTTAAAGCTTTAAATCTTTGTTTAGAACTGAAATAAATTAACTATTAGTCAATCCCCGCGCTAAAAACATTAATAGAATTGATTCAGGGTTCAATTTAGTCTAAAACCAATGAGTAGCAAATTTTTGTGACAGATTCACATTTTGGCTAATCAATTCAAAATTTGAATAGCATTTGCTCATATTTGAGGAGCAGTAAAACGTAGCCTACAAATATTTGCAATTCAGATTTCTCGGGGTATAAGTGGATACTTTTTTTCGCCAATGTCTGGCCTCCATTGTACACTCCCCTTCGACTTATGTATGGATGAAGTTAATAAAAAATTGACATCTCCAAAAACATTTCAGTTACTAGTTACCATCTATCCCCGATCGTCTAAATCAAAACTACATGTACTGTGTACAGTACTTTAAATTACACCATTCCAATCGAAATATTTGTAGGCGCGGCGTTGCTTGTTTATTTCTCTATTTAAAAACATCCTCCCCTCCGCCTTTAAAATATCAACCCGAGAATATGCCATCAGCATAACATTTTTGTCAGACATTCGTCAAAAACGGCACGTTTCACGAGTCTCGCGAGATGTCTACTTTTAGTTTTTTAAGTTAACCAATCATACAAGACTGCGTCGTTTTATTCTATTTTTAGTAACATTTTATAAACACGTGTGATTAAAAACAGTCTGCATTGTCTTCTAGTTATCGAATATATTGAAATAAAAACTGTTTCAAATTAATCACGACCACAACTTGGAATATTAAACAAGTGAAGTTAGTCCTGCATTTATAATTATACTCCACATTCATCCAAAATATAATGAATCGCACTTCACAAGTTTGAAAACAATTTTTGGCTAATGAATAAAATAATTCTATCGCTTTTACCGCGATATGAGTCGCTTTTTGCGATGCGATACCGCTTAAATTGAACCCTGAATTGATTGTGTATATCTGAAAAAGGCACGACCGAAGCACAAAATAGTGCCAATATGCCGACGTCAATCTGGAGTTGTAGATGGTATTTTTGTGAAGAAGCGATAATAGTGGAGCAAATAAGAGCAATTTTTGGGGAGAATCGTGCAAATGATGATACACGCATCAAATTTGGCACAATAATCGTTCTCCAAGGGATTCTAATCAAATCTACCCGATTGGCCAATGTAACATTTTGTCTTGTAATGTTGATAATGACCATAACGATGGTGTTGGCTGTTTGTTGATGTGACCTCATAGCCTGTAACGTTTATATTGATATCACGGCTATTCACTGTGTCAGAGACACGTCTCTGCAGGTAGGGTGAGTCTGTCGTTCAGATTGGAAATATGGGGTGACCTAGCGGAAGTAGTCAATTTTGAATATACCGATCTTAATCGAATAGTGGAAATATTTGGCGGGTTCTATGTAACTTTATACGGGAGTGGAATGTGTATTTTTAACAAAAGAAAGGCTTACCATTGAATCTAAAGCAACACACACAAGCATTAGGAAGAAAAGTACTGACCACAACTGTGGTAATGGTAATTGGCCCAAAGCTTCTGGATATGTTATAAACACTAAACCTGGACCTGTTCAATATAAAACTATACCGTTAAAACTCATTAGTGCTGTTAAGATGTCAACTCACAAACATTACTTTTATGTTGCGTGTTAGGTCCTTTGCTACGAGGAGGGTTGGATGGCCGAATGGTTAGCAAGTGCACGCTGTATCATAAAGCCCGTCAAACTGGCGAGGTTTCGAATCCCTGGTTGTACGTGACAAGAAGTAGGGTCGTCTGTCCAACCTCGGTTTCCTCCTACTGCTTAAGACTCCTACGTGCAAGCGAATTGTTGAAATAAAATTAAACCATATGTTAGTCTCGAAACGACCTAGTTTATGTCGAGTGGGCTTTAAACCCCATTTCTCCCACTCTCCGTTGCTACGAACAAGGTGTTAATTCTTTACTCTCAGAACACGAGTATTGTTTTGTCTTCATTTTTGTGAATTTCTTTTGTATTTTTGTTTGATTTTAGGGTTCTGGGAACGACGTATAATTCAAATAACGTTTTACCTGTGCGTACAATCTCAGAAATGTTTAAACCAGTTTTATGCGACATGAAACCAAGCACAGAGAAAACAACAAAACCAGCATAAAAACTGGTCCCCTCGCCAGCAAAGCAATATATTATAGTGTCTCTGAAAAACAAAGAAAGATTACTTATGAATCCGAAAATTTGATAATCCGAAAAAATTTCAAAGTGTTCACCATCCATCACAATGTTTAGTTAAGTGGAATGAAATGAAATGAAATGGGGTTTAACGTCCTACTGCTCTGCTCCGAACTGGGCTAATGCGCCAATGTGTACACGGGACATCGGTTCTTCGTCTCATCCGAAAAACTAGACAGCTGCCCTTGTCAGGACCTCCGTCCTGCATCGCTGACTGGGGGGGGGGGGGGGCACGCCGGAATATGTAGGGATCGAACACCCGACCTCCATGTCAGCGAGGGCCTTTTTGACATCACGTGGTCTTTGTGGTGAATATTGAAAATTGAGTAAATTTTAAGATTTTGTTTATGGCATAATTGGGTTTATGCACATTGAAGAGTCACGGAACGAACATGATTCTCATAGTAGGTATGTTAGATAATTGTGTACTGATGCAGTGTAAATTAAATTGGTGTCCGGGAGGAGCTTTTGGTCTAGAGTGACGTACTTCGAGCGCTGGCTGGCAGGTTATCTCTAGCTTACAGACACCGTATCGATCCTTAGTGTGACTTGGGGATAAGGGCGCGACCAATATACCACATAAGCGACAATTGACACAGACACTGTACAAAGTCGAAAAGCGTAGTCAAAATAGTTTTAAAAAAATATTGTTTATATTTTACCTAAATAAGACACCAAACAAATCGCATAAAAGAAAACATATTGTTATCTTAATGTAAATAGACTGATTTCGTCCCCGTATCTAATAGAATATAGAACACTTTATGGAAATACATAAGATAAGGTGTTTTATACAGACAGACATCGATTTTAAATAATATTATATATACCTTATTATAGAAATAAACATTAAAAAATTACCTCAAAACATTATTATTAAATTTATTGTAACTCGCCATGGTTATGAATGCTCCCCAGCCCATACCCATAGAAAAAAACATCTGCACCAAAGCCTGGGACCACACCTAAAAGCCAAAATGGTTACGGTAATGAAAACAACTATAATAGTAGTACAAAAACACCACGGTACCACAAAATCGCGTAAAAATACTAATATTGTGTCAAGTTTCAAATATCTACAAATAATTAATGTGTTTTTAAATTCATTTAAATTTGTATCGCATTCATTCAGCAACAGTTTACCTGACTTTTTGCAAATTTAATTCATCACCATATCTCTTCACAATTCACCATAATTCAGAGAATTAAAATGAAATGGAGTTTAACGTCCTACTGTTCTTCTCCTAAACTGCGCTTATGAAGACGGGCCATACAGTGTGCTATGAGGGAAATTTTGTCCCCACAGTGGAACTATATCGAATTCCAACTGTCAAGGGATGTTTTACGTGCACGCAAATGTGTACACGGGACCTCGGGATTTTTGGCCGATCCGAACGACTAGACTGATGTCATTGTCAGGCCCTCCGTCCTCGACAATGCAGGGATCGAATACCCTACCTCCAGACTAGTCTACCAGCGTCTTACTATAATCCAGAGAAGTGAAGATAATTGGTTGGCGATTTTGATAGCTTGCCACCATTTTTTTCAATAACAATTAATCCCAGTACACTCTGATCAAACATAGGCTTGCGTTTCTATAAAAATGTGATTGTGAATTTGTTAGATATATTATTATATAGACATATCGATGAGCTATTTTAGTAAACTCACGAATATATAGTATAATTCGTTACCTGCGGATTGGCTAATTTAGTAAAATCGGGAATGATGTAGAATTTGATGCCATCTATGGCACCAGGTAAAGTAACAGCCCTGATTAAGATGATTGTAATAATTATGTATGGTAATGTAGCCGTCACATATACTACCTGTAAATAAAATCAGAGAAAAATAAATGGACTTCGCCTCCAATGGTTAAAACAGTTGTTAAAATGATCCAATTCGTTTTAGCAATCTAAGATATCAAGGGTAGATAACAGTATCGTCAACATTTATAATCTGGAGAAGTTTGTCATTCTGTTAATACTCGATATGCGTAAGCGAAAATGGCTGCTTACTTTGGAAGCTCTTCGTGAGAAACTCCGTCTATATAAAGGTACAAACCTTGCCTACGGATTTCACACTTTTTACAATGCAAAGAAATATGATTATCCAACCAGCTAAAAGCGCAACAGCCAAGTGCCACTGAACACTACCAAACTCATCCAACCCATTTGATATCCTCAGTACATTGTAGCTGAAAAACAATGCATATTCATCTTTAAGAATAATTTTTGTCGGTTTAGAGGGATTTGTATGGGGGTTTGTGGCACTCTATACACTGTGCTTGGTAGTAATCTTTATCAATCTGATTAAAACACTGTTCTTATTTCGTACTGGTTTTTTTTATAGCACAATATTTTTTTTTACTTGTCTTTACTACAATAGGACCTGGAAGAGGTGTAATAATATAAGCCGCGTTCTGGTTGATGTGAGGGATTAGCCAATGAAACGGTCTGTTACAGTGAGTGCAAGGCCAGATGTGCTCAGAACTGTGGGTAAACCACTAAAAATTGATTAATCAATGGCTAACGTCAAAGGGTCAAAAGCCGTTCGGATGAACCCTGACGCCACCATCCACTACTACTGGTAAGATCTTCATGTAGTGTAAGCCATCGAAAAACAAACGAAATAGAGATGTGTCTTTTAATCAGGAAGGATGATAAATATTGTTTTGTATTGATTTAAATCAAACTGATCCCGCAGTGAATATTCGCTTGGCCGCTACAATCACTGATAAGCATGACATCGACGAGGCTTAATGAGTACGGCATATTAACTTTTTTACTCCGACAAATTAAATTCTCAAACATTTTTTTGAGGTAAAAGAAAAATAAAGACGTTTGAAGCATTTGTAGTTAAAAAATATTTCCTATTTAGTGTAAATGGGTATGAAAATGAGTAAAATGCATCATTTTGCCCGAAGCAGTCAGGTGTTAAGTAAACATTGAGCCAATGACTACCGGCGCGTGCAGTCAACGCACGTGTTATGTACAGTCATGTGTTACAGAGATAATTCGTAAGTAATTCTCTGTGAAACAGATTGGATTTAAATATACACGACCTGGACACCTTCAACTACATTCTGTCGAGATCGTTATGTAGTAAAGGCCACCGAAAGTATAAGATAACGAAGTGAAATATAGTACTGTATTTGAATCAGATTGTAATTTGTATTGTTTAATTCCATCTGTAGATAACCAATAGATGGAAATTTGATCATTATAATTAGCTACTGATCATCTAACGTGGGCACAAAATAATCTTGTAATTATATATTGGGTCGTATCCAATCTGATTAAATCTATATTTCGTTTCGTTTTTATATACTACACTACATGAACATCTGATCGGTCACATCAGGGGTCATACGAACGGCTTTTGACCCTATGACATTACACATTTCATTAACCAAATTGGTTAACCCGTCACATCATTCAGAACACGTCTTCCAGTGTAGTAAAGACAAGTAAAACGAAATTTTTAACTATAAAAACGAAACGAAACAGGATGCGTGTTTTAATCAAATTGAGTCGTATCGTTAATCTTTGAATCATTCAAAAAACGAAAAGACATCAAACTGACGTCAGATTGTAATATATTCGCGGCGTCCACATATGACACGTTTATGAATATATATCCACATCATATTACGTTCGTAATACATGCACTATTATAAATTATATCAATGGCGTCTATAGTAGATGTTATTGGTCTGTATAATACAGCGTGTCATTCGATCATCAATGTGGTGAACACAAGATAGAAAAGGCATATGTCCCATCATCAGTTATAAACATCAGTTATATATATATATATATAAATATTATGTTAGCGTGTGTATGTAATAATTATGTGTGTAGAAATGTATTTAAGGGTATTTGACATGTGCTGAATCGGAGTTTGAATGTCCGCGTGTTTTGTACTAGTCTGAATAAGACTGTTAAGGCTGAAGAGACGAATAGAAAATCATTTCAAACCGTAAAGTGGCGCGAAAACAGAGAAACAGAGACAGAGAGAAATTGAGAGAGAGAGAGAGAGAGAGAGAGAGAGGGGGGGGGGGGGTAACGTCAACTCGACACAAACTAGGTCATGAAAACAGAGACAGGTGTATTATGTGGTTCAATGTAATTTAGGGCAAGTCATGGAATATAAATTATAATCATTTGTTGTTTTTTTGTTTTTTAACAACCATTTTGGCTCTTAACGTACGTATATTTTGAATACGATCGGATTGTTTTAAAATTGCTTGCCAGCATACTCTTTTTCCTTATGTAAATAAAGTTTCATATTTACACACGTTAACTACAGTGATATACTATGGAGTATATATGACTTACTTCCAAAATTCCTCTGAAGCAGTGTAGACCCTATTGGAACTGTTGGTATTGTTTACTCCTGTAATCAGGGAATATTCAGCACCCTCTAACGTATAGGCAGTCACATTAGACACGTTATCTGTTAAACTGGATGTAACATTCATCCCCATTCCCGTAACATTGTTGGCCATTTTTTGGTGAACAAAACACGTGTCTGTGTTCCACCAATTATCACATGTTGTCCATGGTAACGGTGACATAAAGGAATGAAGCAGATAGTATAAAATCCAGGCTAGAATCATTTGGTAATATAAATTACATATTCCCGACATAAAAGTCATAGACACTCCTAAACCTACAAATGAAAACCAGAAATCAACATACTACGAACAAGATTACTTTCATGACCCTGGCTATATAAAACTTTTATTTTGCTCTTTAAAAATTGTATCAAGAGTTTCATTTTGGCATGTAACACTAAACCACTCCACACAATTGGGCTACATGGATACAAATTTGAATATAACTAGTATATGTAATACTCAGTTATCATACATAGCCAGAGATTTGAAATAAAAACATTCCAGAAAAATCCATTTTAAAAATATTATGTACAAATTGTAACGTTGATGGAATTATGAAATAGATTTTGCAAACGCTTAAATTTGACCTAACCGCTAACCCAATATTAACCTCGAATACTATATAAATCAGATTTATTGATGTACGGATCCATTATTTTACACCAACTGGGGCGTGGGGTTATCAACAAACCCAAATTAATTTATATAAGAGTTATTTCGTTAACGGGGTAAGGGTCTGCTCCTGTATTATTTAGAATATGACATACAGTACCTCGGAATGCCGGACAGATGTTCCATACGTCATAAGTACTTTTCCCGGAATACTGACCAAGAGATAACTCTAAAAAGGTCAGTGGAAAAGCTAACAATATCATGAATATTCCATACGGGATAAGGAATACGGCTGAAATAGCAAATTGCAAAATATCATTATGTCTATGTCATTTCTAATAATAATCCATATGTTTAATAAGACTACGAAAAAATAGAATTTCGCCGAAACGAATAAAATGGTGAGCGTTTAGTATGCACTCTGAATAACATGCAGATATCTAGGTTTTGCTATATTCTATACATACGGACGCTCCGGTAACCATATACTCAAAACTTAAGGATGCATGACGTAAGAACTAAATCTGTCTATTGCAGGTATTTCTTCTGCCAAGCTCATAATCATCTCTTTAGACCATCAGTTGGTCGCAATTTTCAGTGAATTGAAACGCGATCGTTATTCAATAATTCTTTTTGAAATTGGGTAACCGAGACTCTGTTATTATTGTAAGGTATTTTAAACTATTATAATATAGTCAGCAAGGCCAACTCTATCTAAATTTTACATAATGCATCTTTATCTACAGTAAAATTTAAATGACTTGTGTTTTTAAACACTTTGATTGAAAGGAAACCACATAATATTTCATCCATTTTGGATATTTATAAACTGTAGGGGAAGTTGCGGAACGCTATAAATCAATAGGATTCATCACTTCTCCTTCTTAATGATTCCAGCTTATTCTGAAAAACATCCGGAAAGAAGGAAGTCGATAGGGTTTGTGCTCTCATGGCCCCACTGCTTTCCACAAAGTTCTCAAGGTTTTCTGCAAACGGGATAAATCCGGAACGGCAAGACGTGGAACACTGAAAATCGATAGGATTTATCACAACATGGCATCAATGCTTCCAACTGAATTTGAAAACATCCGTTTTTAACTACAGTCTCTATTGATAAGGCCCGCTCTAGCATGACCATAATGCTTCACGCCAAATATCCACTGTCGCGTTCACAATTTGTTTGTTGACCGACGGAAAGGGTAACAACGTAATACGACGACACTAAAATATGGACGTTTAAAAATGCTAAAGCTGTAAGGTTACTTCATATATGTGCATTTTTGATTTTATAACCTGTCTATTAACTTTTCTTGCCAATATAGCATGCTGTCACCTATTTGTAGTACGAAATGATTGACCCTAATCGGTGACATTTTGTTTATTACCGGAGGTGTTTATTACTATAATATTTTATTTTTTACGATGACCGAGGCGAGGCGGTAAATATTTTTTCATAGAACATATTTTGTATAAAATACAAACCTCCTCCATTCATAGCACAAACGTACGGAAATCTCCAGATGTTACCGAGTCCCACTCCGTATCCAATAAGTGAAAGTAAAAAATCCATTTTGTTCTTCCATTTTAACCTACGCGGTGGTTCATCTTCCTTCATCATATTTTCCTTTTCGTCAGCATATTGCAACTGCTCCATCTTGTATTAAATTTTTCTAGATGTTATATATGAAAAGGGTAGTAGAGAACACGTCATCAAGTTTTATATGAAATAAAAGGCTTGTACCGCGTTATTTTAACTGAAAATTCAATAACATAAAATTATTAAATCAATGTTAAATGAAATAGGGTTTAACGTCCAACTGTTCTGCTCCTAACTTCGGCTAATGAAGACGGGCATGCGCCATACAGTGTGCTATGAGGGAAATTTTGTCCGGGCAGCGGCGCTACGCCCTACTCTTATATCGAATTCCAACTGCCAAGGGAATTTTTACGCGCACGCCAATGTGTACACGGGACCTCGGTTTTTCGTCCCATCCGAACGACTAGACAACTGTGCTGCATCACAGAGGGGGAACCACGCCGGAAAATCTGGATGAACTTTCTCGGCGAATGCAGAGGTCCAACATCCGACCTCCAGGCTAGCAAACCAGCATCTTACCCACTTAGCCACGTGATCTCTAAAACACATAGAAATGGTAGTGTGAAATTAATAGAGACAAATGTGTACTTTAAATGGCAATAGTTAGAATTGGTCGAGTTTAACTTAAACTGTTTGGTGAAATAAACACATGGCAACGTCGACTAGAAATGACTTTTGTAGCGTTAAAAGAGTTTATTACAGTCTTTGTCGCAGTTTCATATGTTCATACAATATACCAAACAAAGAGAAGTAAGAAATGAAAAACAGTTAAGTTCAAAGTTCTGCGAACTCAATAATTGTTTATTAGGTCTTTGAAGCTTGATAAATAAAATCATACTGTTCATGTTTTTATAAAATAAATGATATTATATTTAATATATCTCATGAAATTGTATGTAATTGGCACTCAGTTGTATGTGTAAAAATTGCAAAAGCAGTATCTAAACGACCAATTAAATTCCATGGAAACATGAAATAGACACAATCTATGTCAATCGTGGCGGAGCGAACAACTTTATTAAAAATGATAATTACATTTTCATCTTACGGGTGTTTGTTTAAAGGGTCAATCACGATTGTATTTTGGAGAATAAAACTTTTTAATTTTGTGTTAAAAGACCTTAAAATCCTCCACCTTGGGGCCGAGCAACTAATACGTGATACTTTTTCAAACAACTTAAACCCGCCAGTCTTCACCTGGAAACGCAGACCAGTGTCCCAAGTAGTATTATATTGTGTCTGAATAAAAATAAACTTTTCATTTTTAAAAAAAATAACGTGTAGGTCAAATTACCTTCCGTTATTCACTGTGCCAATACTTAAAATTTCTTAGATGTCTAATTTACTTGGATGTCTTGTACACGGATTTGCCTTTCTCCCTGCTTACACCCTATTTATCCCTTTGAATGCCAGGTTAGGAAACACGGTTCTCAAACACAATGTCATATTTTTGTAATCTGCTTTCTGTATTCGCGGAGAATATATAAGCTTAACCTTAATCGTTGAAGAAGAGAAATTAAAGCCAAAGATTAGCTAATTTGACTTTAGAGAATGACAATCCTAGTTAATTATTTATCTCTTATTAGCTAGTGATTAAACCTAATCGCAGATTATTTGAGACATTCTTCTAAAATATTGGCCCTAGTCTATATTTATTGGCGGAAAGTTGACATAATTACTTACATTTTTAAAAAAAAATCATGAAACTTTTCCGGTGACCTGTAAACCCCTTTCCATTGAGTCAAATTAGTCCGAAAACATTATTAATCGATATTTACACTAGGCAAAATCATATAGGCTACTTTGTGGTTTGGGTTTTTTGGTTTTTTTTTTTTCTTGGGGGATGGGGGTGTTTGGGGGGGGGGGGGCTATTGTTTTTGTAAATATCAATGTTTTAGAACTGAAACTGTTAACATTAATGTATCATCTACATGGAAGCTAATGTCAATTTGATTCTAAAATATACAAAAATGTGAGTTTTGATGTTACTCACGTACAACTGGTTATAGTTTTTATGGTCTTAAAATGCGGTCACATTCAAAATTTTCCGGTGAATTTCCATTTTTGAGAAGTTATAAGCA
Source organism: Patella depressa (assembly GCA_948474765.1). Classification (NCBI taxonomy): domain Eukaryota; kingdom Metazoa; phylum Mollusca; class Gastropoda; family Patellidae; genus Patella; species Patella depressa. The sequence continues at coordinate 51,918,128 of OX419719.1, read as the reverse complement.
ACAACGGCATCAAATTTATACCGGGGCCGGTTGAATACACTGTGAATATCAATTGTCTTAATCAATTATGGATTTTCAAAGTGGTCGAATAGTTCCGAGTGAATAATTTGCGTTTCCCAAGGTAATAGGCTGCGCTCGATAAATTTTCTTGGACAAAACTGGTAACTGATATTATTAGTAATTAACAATTCATGACAAGATATTTCTTTGAATTATAGATAATAACCAATTATTATAATGGCGCCGTTAAACTCTAGTTATCATGAAACTATTAATAAGTAAAAATGTTTTGTCTGTTTCCTATAGAAATGGTTTCACTACTGGTAACTTACGTAGTTGCTCGGTTCAAAAGGTACCACACAAAGGCGTCACATATAATTATCTTATCCCCTTAACTTACATCGAAATAAAAAGAGGAACATTACCGCATAATAATTATTCTAAGATTTTGAAAAAATACAACGGCCCTAATGTACATAAAATGTCGCTTCGAAAATGTAAAACGCATTGCCACGAAAAGAGGTTGTTCGTGCGGTCTATTTGAATGGTTTATGCTTTTGTAGATATACAGATGTAATTCATGGTTTAATGAATGGAATAAAATGGCTGTGGTTAATGGATTTTAAATAGTCTTTATCTTATTACAAGTAATGAGGATATAGATCATAAAAGTTACTTTGGGGTTGATCTGGGTTTATTTTAAACTGTGGGCTGGACAGGCAGGGTGTCTAGTCGTTCGGATAGGGCAAAAACAGGGATATCATTTACAATCTAGATTGTAGGGCCTACGTGAAATAAGCTTTCAAAGCTGAAATTTAAAAAAAGGGTAAGCTGTACCGAATAAAAATCCCCGCACATTGTATGACGTATGACCGTCTTCATTGGACCACTCGGGACAGAAATGTGAGGCGTTAAAACCCAAATATTGAAATTCAGTAAAAAAAAGAAAAGAAAAACCCCGAAAACAACCAAAACAATCAGATAAATATTAATACAATGATCGTATTATCATATCGTATGATCATTACTATATGTATATTCAAATTACAACACTGAAAATTAGCTTATCTGAACTCTATATATATGCTTGGTTTTTAAATTCAAGAGTCAATTGCATTTTCATTTTATTTTCATATGTTTTATGTTTATGCTTTTTACAAGTCAATGTAAATTATCAAAGGTGTTTGGGAGTCAATAGCTATTTCATATTTCATTATTTTGTTTCATGTTTTTGTTTATCACAAATCAAGGTTGAATATTCAACTTAGAAATAAAAAGGACTTACCTTGGGCTTTCCTTCTTTGTATATGAAATATATATATATATACAATGCTAACTATTAATAAATGGCCACACTTCTTGCTCATTCAAGTGTCCCTTATTAAGTGTTCGCGCTGACTTCCAATTCCTCGAAAAAGAGCATTCGTGAAGCTAGTGGAAAACTATGCAGATAACAGCAAATCATTACGAGCCGTGAAGATTACTGTATAATAGACTTTCCAACATAATATCAATATGTGTTCGATATAACAAAGGTGTTTCTTTTGATAAAAATCATAACGCATAACAAAAGAATATATGTAACATAACAAATAAAACTATTCTATGCAACATACAAACAAAATATTCTTAACAACGACTGATAAAATATTTGAAACGGTGGAATAATAAGAATTGAATAAGAGGGTAGCGATTAACCACTTGACGAATGGTAGAGAGACAACTTGTAGGTATCTAAGGTATTTCTAAAGACTTGGGAATTTAAAGCGAGAATTCCATATTTTCTAAGAAAGTCAAATCATAATTATTTCTGTCTTTTGTTGAACTCACTATTATACGACCATATCAATTATTTCCCACACTTGAAAATCATTCAAGCCGGAAATAATAACACAATTACCCCCCCCCCCCCCGTGAAATAGCTATCTTCAAACGTTTGAATTTGAAAATGATATTTTTGCCCATTTCTCAACTGGCAATAGTGAATTATAGAATTAATAGGATTATCCTTTAACAAGGTAGGACTGTTTATAGATGCCATCTATTTTAAGGCTTCATTTTAATACATTTTAACAATATAACTTAAAAATATAAAATTGCAGCTTTAAAGAACATATACACTCTCATAATAAAACAACTTTAGGTCTTCGAAGGAATTTTTAGTGAGTAGAAATTCGCCCATGTTTGTCTTATCACTCCTCACTTCAGTCAGTTATATAGAAGAATAACTCGTGTTTTCTTTTTGTGTTCATCACTTCCTTTTGTAGAAATCTTAATTACGCATCTATCGTAGCAATGATCTCTGTGTTAAAATTATATTTGGAACGTGTTAAACCAGTTCTATATAATATCTATCACATATATAATGACTGACACCAAGGAATATTGTTCTTTAATAACTAAAATGTACATAAACCCAAGAAACAGTCAGTTCTTCAGTTATAAACTTAATATACACAGAAAAAAAAGTAAAGCCCCCCCCCCCCCCTGATATAATAACTTTATTAAACGTCCATTTCCACCGAAGTGATATCACAGACAATCTTTATACGCAACTGCTTTCCGCTTATATAAGAATAAGAAATGTCCTAATTGGTGGTGTCACAACCTGCTACTCGCCAGTGATTGGACCCGTTTGAGGTTTTCAGATGTAAGCTTGCGGTATTATCAATTTGCATGCATGTAAACTCTACCATTGAGACTGGCCACTCGGTTATATACAAAAGCCCAAAAGGTCCATTCCAAATTCATGCCTTACAAATAAAATTGGCAGCCCCCTCAATTAAACAAATTAGAAACTAAATAAATTGTGATTTAACACAATTAATTAGTCTTAGTTTACCTATCTGATGCCAAGGCCGGATAAACACTCGTTACAAATTACTAGATTCGAAATTCCAAATGCGAAATTCCAAATTCGACATAATCACGTGACATTACTATCATCATGGCTGCTGCAGAGAAGATAAGTGTCGCCGATGCGGCGGATTTGACCTATGCATACAATATCCGTGGAACGTTTACAATGGAGGAACTGGATAAGTGATCAAGTACTACAACTGCATCAAGTCCTTATCCCCAGTCTTTACCAACCATGCCGAAAACGTAGAATTTAAACGGCCGAAACTAATACACATCCTTCCCACTATATATCCTACATACACTCTAGATGCGTGCATCGCTGTACAATTGATAAGGGGCTTACTGGGCTTTGCGCAAGGAAACGTAACGAGCACAACATAATGGAAGTGGGGACAATCATCATTTGGAATTTTGCATTTTGGAATTAGCCTTCTGGGCTTTCTAAGTTATAGCATCCGGATTTAAAGGACAATATTGGTGCCAGTCATTATCACATATGTGATAGAACTGATTAAACACTTTCCAAATATAATATTAACACAGAGATCATCGCTACCATAGAGGAGTAATAAAGGATTCATGAATCGGAAGTGACGAACGCCAAAGGAAAACACGAGTTATCTCTCTATGTGAATGACTGAAGTGACGAGTGATGACAGATAAACGGCCGAATTTCTGCTCACTAATAATTCCTTCGAAGACAAAAAGTTGTTATATGGGACCACAAGAGGTTATCTGACGATACAATAAAGTAATTAAGTGTCATAAGATAAGAGAACACGGGAAAAATAGAAATACTCCGTACAGCCCCTTGTTTTTATTCCTTCTGTAGGGGAGACCGGGGCACATTGAACCACTTTGTTCACATACATGTTTGTCCTCATTTCATATCAAATGTTTTTATTAGAAGATCTCTTTATTTCATGATCAAAATTTAAAAAAAAAATCAATATGCCCTCTTATATGGATCAAACCCCGGTTTATCTGGATTGTATAGATTAGACATATATTTCCTAGGCTAAGAAGTTAACATGTATGGAAAATGTTTCTCTTTTAAGCGCTTTTTTGAAAAATCCACTGCCTAAGAAAATAATTGACAGCATGTGGCTTATTGATGGAGAAATGGGTCTAAGAAGTTATCTCACTTCTGTACAGTGTTGGGTTGTATAGTATTATTTATAAAGGTTCAATGTGCCCCGGTCTCCCCTACCTTATAAAAACATGGTAATGCACGGACTTTTAATCTGTTTTCTTTCCTGTTCTCTTATCTAGTGGCAGTCAATTCTTTTTATGAATTGTAAGATATTCTCTCACAGTGCCACACAGCAACTTTAGGTCTTCGAGGGAATTATTAGTGAGCAGATATTCGCCCATGTATCTGTTATCACTAGTCACTTCAGTTAGTTACATAGAGGAATAACTCGTGTTTTCCTTTGGTGTTCGTGCTTGTCCTTTAAGCGTGCTTGACTACCAGATAATACAACTTAAACACGCAAAGCGTTAAACATAATGTTTATATTTATGAAAATACTTATAATCTGATTACCGTAATGACGAAGAACAATACACTTCATTAATCTTATAAATAATGGAAATTAGATATACACGACATGTAATATACCAACCTTTACCAAATACGATTTTCCATATAGTGGTTAACCAATTGAATACTATAATATGATAATTATTAGGAATGATTATATATGTATACGATTACCCATCGCTGCATTTGCAAACAGAAATAATTAATAAATTCTTGGTCATTCCACCGTTTATCCCGTAAAATAACAGAATTACATGTAAGTCCATTAAAGAATAGATCCAAACATTAATCATCCCTAAATTTCACGGAAATTCCTGGCCATTCCATCGTTTATTCCGTAAAATAACAGAATTAAGTCCATTATAAAAGAGAATAAAACATTTTATTTCACGAAAATGTACAGTTTAATACTGAATATTCCATAAAAGTACATAAAACATATAATTTGAAGAAATAATTCACATTTAAACTATGGAATTCGGCCACATAAAAAATGGATATTTTTACAGTGTAATAGAGTTTCATAGCACCCGATTATAATTGTTTTCTTTCGCCTTGTCAGTGATGCGTGTCACGTGTTCGATCCCTGCATTGGCCGGGAAAATTCATCGGGATTTTACGGCGTGGTTGCACCTTGTCAGTGCATGGTGGAAAGGGAGCGGGAGGGAAAAAAACGAGGTCCCGTGTACACATTAGCATGCAGATAAAAGATCCCTTGGCAGTTGGATTCGATACAAGAGTAGACCGTACACACGGTCCGGGCAAATCTTCCCTTATGACGTTTTCATTAGCCAGTCAGAGCAGGTCTGTAAATATGATTACCGCCCCCTTCTACCGACACGGTCGATCGCGTTGTGTATTCTGCATTTTAACACTTTTACGATGGTAATGTGGAGCAAAGGAATATGCAAATTATAAAAATAAAATACGTATTTTAATCTTCTGACATAATGCATTTTGTACCATGAACATTGAAATAATATTGGCAACGTTATCTTTCCATACCTACCTGCTACCGAAATTCACAATCCACACAGTTTCTTTTGGTGTATTAAAGGAGCTAAGTCTGTAACTAATGGTAAAATAATAATAAAAGAAAACGTTTAGAACGCACAAAACAGGCGATGGCGACTGTCGTTTAGTTTGGACTGTTCGCGTATTTCACTGAATATAATTGATTATAATTTTTTTTTTAAATTTTAACAGGAATCACTTTATATACACAAAAGCTTTATAAAGGGCTATATTTTAGTTAAAGGAGCTAAATCGCTAACATTCGGGACCTAGAAATTGACACAAGTTGGTCGCAACGCATATAATACTGTAATATGAATGTATATAAACTGATTTACATTCAACTGTTTCTGTTTTTACTTTAATTTCAAATCTGTTATGTTCGACGAAATAAGCCGACAGTCTCAATCGAATGCAAATTTCTGGCGTCCGCTTATTCCACCGATCTATATACGTCGTTTGATTTGGTGCAATGTTTCTAGCCTCGTTCCTCGAGTCTCTTGCTAGAACTGGCACTGATGTCTTAAATATTGGATATCAGAAGCCTACCTTTTACCGGTAAGATCACAGCATCAATGTTGCTTTAAATTGACAAATAAATTCGTGTTTTGAATGTTGAAGATTTTGGATGATATTGAGTAAGAGACTTAGCTACTTTAGAATAAGACGAAAAATTTTGAATAAATTGTTTTAACAAGATACATTATGGGAGATAAGATAAGAGATGGCAGTTCTCACTATAATAGTTAAAAACTAGATAGAGTAAAGGTAATTTGCTGAAAATTTCAGTCAAATTAATCCACTATGAGCCGAGAACGAAGCAGATGAAATTTACGCATAGCCTCGGTCATCATTACTTAAATCATTAATATAAACAGCATAGTCTCGATTATCCATTTTTTTGATTTAATTATCAATGGTCGTTAAGCGGCATATAGGAATCTAATCCGGCCAACATCGAAGGCGAATATTGACTGCTGATAGGTTGTATTGCCGCACCCACTTGCAGCTCTAAGTAGTAGAAGGTGCCTTACAACAGGATAGTTTTGGTCATCCATTCTACTAAAGGATGGTCAAGCGGTTAGCGCGTGTGCGTTGTATCATAAGGTCTGTCACCGAGTCAGCTGGTGTGGTATCGATTCCCCGGTTGTACGTGACATAAGTAGGGTTGGTCCAACCTCGTATGTTTTTCTGTGGGTCCTCCGGTTTCATCACCTGCACACAAGCGAATTATTGAAATAGGATTGAAACACCCGTTAGTACTAATGACCTGGTTTGTGTCGATTTCACGTACCCACGCCCCACCCACCCACCCACCCACCCCTCCTCTCTCTCTCTCTCTCTCTCTCTCACACACGCTCTGGAGATCACGGTGGCTAAGTTGATAAGACGCTGACTCGCTAACCCGGAGGTCGGGTGTTCGATCCCTGCAGTGGCCGAGAAAGTTCATCCAGATTTTCCGGCGTGGTTCCGTCTTGTCAGGAATGCAGGGCGGATGGCCTGACAAGGACAGCTGTCTAGACGTTCGGATGGGACGAAAAACCATGTCCCGTGTACACATTGGCGTGCCCGTGGCAGTTTGAATTCGATATAAGAGTAAGCCGTAGCGCCGCTGTCCGAGAAAAATTTCCCTCATTAGCCCAGGTTAGGAGCAGAACAGCAGGACGTTAAACCCCATTCCATTTCATTTCGTTTTACTTTAATTTAACACTTCATTCATCCCTGGACGACATAGTAAACCCCGCTGCCCTTTAAAGATAATTTGGCACAGCTAAAACATTTTTACTGTACATTTTTTACATTCAGGTGAAATCAAGTCACACCAAAAAAAACATGTCAAGGCCGCCTTTTGTGCATTAAAGTCTTCACCCTGTGTGCCCGCAATAAAGCATAGCTTTATGACCTTAGATAATATACAATAGACCAAATCGGGCATTAACTTTACCAATTTAGAAACTCAGAAGAAATTTACAACTTAAAAATTTATTGAAGTGGTTAATTTCGTTGTTTTGGTGATGATCTTGTAAGCTTGCTTGGATTTCACTTTAAGAGTAGGCGGTAGCGCCGCTGCCCGGGCAAAATTTTCCTAACAGCACACTGTGTGGCGAATGCCCGTCTTCATTAGTCCCGTTTAGGAGCAGAACAGTAGGACCTTAAACCCCATTTTTACTTCAATTAAGCACTTCATTCATCCCTGGACGAGATAGTATATGATGTGCTTATCGCCATAATTTTCACCATTGACCGCTTAGGGTTGTTAAGGCTGTAACCATAGAGGTGAGGTAGTCTATCCAAAAAATGTGACTGAACAATCAGTAATCGTATACATGTACATATATATCAGTCCCAAGTTGAATGTAATATAAAGGAATGATTTAGACTAACATGAAAAATTTCAGTTCGATGATTACGTGTAAAATTTGAGGGGGGAATTTCGCCCGGGGAACGACGTTTACATCTATTTTTCTTAGAATTAAAACGTACATGCTGATATTCACCGGGTGAACCTGGGCTTGACACCCCATCCGGTCACTTTCCTTTATCATTCTCATTCGGACCCTCGCCGAGTTTAAGTAAAATTCAGTGCGTTAAAGGCAATGGTGACGTTTTCAATTTAATGGCTTTGTGAAATTCCACTGTATATCGGTGGACAACTAAAGTGGATTGAATTACTTCAGCAGATATGTACGCAGATATAAACAGGTTGCACAAACCAGGTACGTTTATTTGCCTAGTTCATGTTTAGGAATTGTACACAGAGAAGTAATTTGATTAAAATCACATCCTGTATTTCTTTGCGTTTGTTTATAGATCATGTTGTCGACAACAATGAAGGAGGTACAGGTGGAGGTGGGGGCTGGGGGCTAGTATTTAGCTTTCGGTCGATATTGGGGTTATTTTTATTAATTTTCAGAATGATCTGATAAATATCAGAAAGGGTATACCGTCTCCATGATGTATTACGTGATGTCAAACATGATATCATTTTTCTGAGACCATTTCCCTATCGCCTATGGTTGACATCAAGATCCTTCATGTAGTAAAATCAATTGGTTTTCATTTTTACCCCCCATCCGCGGTGGCTCAATGAGTAAGCCATTGGCATACTAACCCTGATGTCCCGTGTTCGATTCCAGAATTTCAGTTGGCTTTGCCCCCCCCCCCTTTAGTAGTGCAAGATAGGTGGTCTGGCAAGGGTCGCCGTTATTCCGTCGAGTTGAACAAAAACCCAGGACGTAAAACAGCCCTTGACAGTTGGAAATGTATGGCGCATGCCCGTCATCGTTATATTAGCCCAGCTGGTGCAGAACCATAGATCAGCTATGCCCTGTTGTCTTTGCACATTGATCTGGTTGTGTAACAGAGACTCGTTAATAACATTGACTGAAGATCATTTGTTTTGTTAGTCATTTTATTATAAATGACTCGCCTTTAAGATATATGTGTTTTGCGCAAGGGGCCAAAGTATGGAAGACCAGTATGATCAAGTATTATTTATAAACTAGGCCAATCTTATTAACGTATGCATGCATCATGTAAGCAAACCATCTCAAAATAGACCTGCTGATATAAATAAAAAGTTGTTAAAGTTTTGAATATGCAACCAATATTGCGATCTATTAAATCTTTCCCTTTCTACTAAAAATGTACCAATAACCTGTAAATTAGTTAATGTTGTTTCAAATACTAAAAATGACGACACTTCTAAATACGTCAATTACAGGACAGATTTCCTCTTGAGCACCATTGTTAACATTTCAAACATGTATTCACACGCATGTCTTTAAGTAGGTAATGCAATACTTACTAACCTTCAAAGCGGTTTTATGCACTGTGACTCAACTACCTGCCAATTGATTATACGCAAGTCTTTGCTCGAGTCGCAGACGAGGATCAGTAAACGAGGGGGGTGTTCTGTGACATCAGCAAGACGTTAGAAAAGAGTGTGGCATGTTGCACTGTGGCTTCAAGCGTGGGGCGGTTGGAATCAGGGGGAGACTTGTTTCAATGATTCAAAAATTACTTGTATATTAGGAAATACGATCCAAAGATCTTTCCACCATCTTTAATATAAGCTCGATCTCGCTTTAACTCCGTGAATCTAATCAAGGCCTTCGTGTACTTCAGTAATTACGATTGCTAATTGGCATGGCTACATGTGATAACCGAGTTTCAGACTTGACGGTTCGTTCAATGTCAAGGTTGCTTGACTTTTTCCAGTTTAAACTTTTCATTTGTTTGGGTTACCTTTAGATTTTCAACTAAACAAAAGTTCAACAGAGCCCACTGAACAAACATGGGTATTTAGTCACGTTACTGTGTTAGAGGGAGATAGCGTTCCTGACCATTAATCATTAATTTTCACCTTCACGGTACCCACAAATTGCAGTTCGTCTATATATAGCAGTTCACTCCCTGTCTCTGTTCTCCTCTTTTGCATGCCCCTTTGATCTAGAATAGACGAGGAGAGTTAGAATTCATATTTTCTGTCAGGTTTAAGTAAATATTCATCATTTTTCGGCGGAAGGATAACGACTACGGTGATATGTGCGGCAACTAGTTACATGTTTTTAGTACGCTTCTTCAAGTTTGTGTAATTCAAAATTTTGGTGGTGTACCTCATACAAATTTTGGTGCAAAGACATAGCCATTTTATCCTCTGTCTGTAGTGAAAAGCATTCAGCCCAACGAAAATTTGAGATACACAAACACTTGCACTGACTACTAAATGAGATCCACTGTTAATTACACTACTTTTAGACGATATTCCTATAAAATAAATTTATCAACACGGGTATTTGACATTGAATTTTCAGAAAAACTGTAAATGGGACAAACACGTTAACATTATTTTAGCTAAAACAAGTAAAATGATTAATTGTCTTTGCTCTTTAGATCCCCGCCTTAAATAATGTGACAAAGTGATCTATCTATACATTAAATTGAACCGTACATATATTGAATACTTGTGAAGAAAGGAGTACAAGACCAATGTACACAAACTCGTCTTAATGTACAACGATTGATTGTTCTAGGTCTTTATTAGATCACCGCATTAAATACATTATAAACTGGATATGGGGGGGGGGGGGTAACGCTCGCACTTTAGATACGGCATGTCATTGAGTCAAGTGGCGTGGTTTCAATTCCCTGGCCTTTTCAAATTGGTGGGTTTTCTCCGGGACTGCCGGTTTTCTCATACCGCTTAAGACCCCTTTGCGCACGCGAATTATTGAAATTAAATTGAACCAAATAATAGCCCCGAAATGACCTAGTTTGTGTCGAATGGACGTTAAACCCCATTTCTCCTCACATGCTAGGGATACCTGGCCCCAATTTAAGTTCAAAAAGCATTCCCAGAATTAAATTGAGAATTTACTCAACTTTCAATTACTGTTTAAAGGAAATGTCTTTGACCCAGAAACACAAAACTTTGCATGTTACTTATTAGGGTATATGATACGTAAAAACAACACAACTTTTATAAAGGGCTATATTTTAGTTACAATAAGGCGAACAATTTTGAGTAAGTTCTTGACTAAAATCTGAGAATGCTTTGTGAACTCGGGCCCTGTTTATTCTTCAACATTTTGACAACTGTGACGTAATATGGGGTGGCTGCACAGATGAACTAAAAATTAAATTAGATCCGCAGACGATAACATATGTTTCTCACTACCAGGCGAGTAAATTCGCTATTTTCATTGTGTTTCGAGGGAAAACCACGGCAATTCCAGGACCCAAACCGAACGCACTCCTAATGTTCACCATTACGATCAGAATTTTTAAAGGGGAAGACCAACAATTTTCAACAAGGTTTCCATAAATCTGAAATATATATTCAGAAAGAATCCCCTGTGTAACTAACACAAGTAAAAAAGTTTTTGTAAACGAGAAATTAATTTTTATTAAAAACCGGAAGTGACATAGCTGGTTCAACACGCTCACTGGGCTCTATAGAAAGCATACAGATTTGGCATATGTCTACTGATGTATTGTATTCACGTCCCGTCCTAGGGCCAAAACTTTTATGAAATGGACTGTTTGTTAGGATATTATAAACACGAATTTATGTTTTTTTAACGTTTAGTACACAAAGCCGTCGCGTAAATTCACTCACACTGAACAGTACGCTGTGGCCAATTCACACCGCGTGGCTAATTATTTACATCACGTGGTTTGATTGACAGCTTACAAGTGACATACAGTAGAATCTGTATTAAGCAGCCACTCAAGGGAAATGTCATGAGTGGCCTCTTAATGGGAGTGGCCTCTTAATAGGACAAAGAAAAGATAACTCTTAAAAAAGAAAAAGAAAAGATAACTCTTAAAAAAGGTAACTGTGTCAGGTAGTTTATTAATAACAAACAATATGTATATCTCAAAAACAAACAAACATTAAACAAAAAAGTCACTAATTTTTGGCTGCTTGGCACACTTTGATTTTGTAACAATTAATTTTGATGTTATGTCTCTAACATTCATGACAGCATCCAAAAGTTCGAAATTACTCTCTTTTTCAGCTAGTGTTTTTATTTGGTCACAATAGTTTAAGGCTGTTTCTATATTACAACATTTTTCACTTTCTTTTAATTCTTCATCTTCTTCACTTAGGTTATCAATATCATCATTTCTTTCTCCTCCTATCTCTTCAGCTAATAGATCTTTAGCTGATTTTTACCAGTCAATTTCAGACACATTGTCACAAGTTGCCAACTCACTATCTAATGTTGGTAACGAAACAAAACCTGTGTCAAAAACTTGTTTTGACATCCGTAATAGCGAAAGGGGTAAGTTGAATTCGTCGTCTTCGTCATTTTCATCAACTATGTCGAGTTCAAAAACACATCGTTTAAAACACTTTGTTGTGGTTGTATCTAAAACACTTTTCCACGAAGCACTAATCCAGTATTTCACTGTAAGAATATCCAAGCTTTTCAATATCTCGGTGTTGGTGGAGGTCGCGTCTTTCTCCATTTGCATAATCACGTGTTCTAGTTGTCTCTTCCGATAGTGTTTTTTAAATCTTTCTATTATTCCTTGATCCATAGGTTGCGACTTTGACTTGGTGTTGGCAGGAAAAAACTGGAGCTTAACATTTGACAGTTCTAAATGTGGATGCGATGGCGCACTATCCAAAAACAAAAGAATGTTTCTTTTCTCTCGTCGCATCTGCTTATTAACTATCTGCAGCCATTCTTCGAAAATTGCCGCAGTCACCCAGGCCTTCTTATTACTTCGATACATTACGGGAAGCTCATCGACGTCCTTAACCTTGCTAAAGCATCCGGGTTTTTTCGGTCGTCCTAACACTAAGGGTATCAGCTTTTCTCCTGTCAAACTGGCACACATCGTCTGCTTCGTTTTTTTGTGCTTGTTGACAGCGTTTTTCAACATAAACGGACCAAACTTATGGGCATGTGAGACATATAATATAGTGCATTTTGGCATGCTGCTTTTCCGTTTTTCTTCTATTTCCTCTTGAGAATGAGTGGGCTCGAATGTTTATACGGCCTTACCCATAGAAGAGATATTTTATATTACAATACGTTGGCGCCAGACGTTGACAAACTTTGCAAATTAATATATTTATTTGAATTTGCATGTGTCACAAGTCCGTTAAAATAAATACAAACACTGTCAGCAGGCTCAGCACGCATAAAAACATCGAAGCAGACGACATACATCTCACGTGTAAGCTGTCAATCAAAACACATGATGTAAATAATTAGCCATGCGGTGTGAATTGCGCCACAGCGTACTGTTTTGTATGAGTGATTTTACGCGACGTCATTGTGTACTAAACGTTAAAACACCATAAATTCGTGTTTATAAAATCCTAACAAACAGCCCATTCGATAAGATTTTTGGCCCAAGGATGAGGCGTGAACACAATGCAGACGTAAACTTATACCAAATAATATGTATGCTTTCTATAGAGCCCAGTGAGCGCGTTGAACCAACTATGTCACTTCTGTTAATTTCTCTTTTACAAAAACTTTTTTACTTGTGTTACAGAGGGGATTCTTTCTGAATATATATTTCAGATTTATAAAAACCTTGTTGAAAATCGTTGGTCTTCCCCTTTAAGAATGCGGCCGCCGTTAACACGGAATGATTTACTCTTGCCCATTTCTCTTAACATTGTCCGTAAATTAGATTCTTGCTTTCGCTCTTCTGGTGCTTTATCATTTTCAATGTAAACCTCTCGAAATTCTTCTGAGTTTTTCAAGAAACGTTTTGATCTCATAATATCCGACTTCATTCACTCAGATTCCACATTATAGTGTATATTTGTATATATTTTATTTTATGATTTTAGTTAAAGTAGTAATTGACCAATGTCCGAATTGATATCTCATTAATCTTTCATGCCTTTAACTGTTTGCGTTTATACTTAATGTAACGATATATATTACGTAATTATAGTTAACGCGCGTTCTTGCTATGTCCATATCTTCTTCTGTATTTAAACATCTGTTTCCTATGTGCAATTTAACATCTTATCAAATATTCTTATATTATCATTATGTAATTATTTTAATCCCAAGCTTGTATATATGTTCTATATTCTATTGTAACTTTAGTCTGGTGACCGGCTCGCCCTAGCGATACCTATCTCGTTATTGTGACCGTTAACCAGTTTTGTACACTAGTTTATTAAAAGTACAATTTTAGCTATTTATCTAAGTTTTCGTCGTTAGTGTTGGAATAAGCTACAACCCCCAGAAATCAACACTACGGCACTACTATAGGAGCGCGTTGTGTCGTTTAACTGTTGGTTGGCGGCGTGTAGTTTTAGTTATCTTTACCGATGTGAGTTTTAAGTCCATCTCTAATCAAACGGTTAACACTATTTATCAAAACATTAGGGTCGTGTATTTCGTCGGGATGTTCCGTTTAGTTCTTTATAACAAAGCACCTGCGTTGGGTATTATTGTTACCTCCGACTTGCCATTTATCATGTTTGACAGATTCAGCACACGACTTTTCAATTGTTTTCAGTTTGTTATTAATGTCAACAGTCGCAATGGTTATTTCAGAGTGAACCACCCTCTTAACTCCTCAATATTATCTTTTAAACTGTTTTCAACCCTTAAAATTTCTGAATTTGATCGGAAGTCTATCAAGTTTTCCTTTTTCTGAATCATCATAAATTACTACCGAAGTACAGTACCAACAAGCATTTGAATGCATTTTGGAGTTCCAAAAGCGCTACCCATCAAAACCTCGACACATGTGTTCCTTGGACAATTGCTCATCGGTTTGGGTATTTTTGGACTCATAACTCAAAGATGACCGCGATAACACCGTGCTCAACTACTGGTTTATAGTTCGGTGGTACTTGTTTTGTAGTCTGGGAAAATTCCATGATGCCGTAGGCCAACCTGCATGGTTTTTATCAATCCAGATAATGATAGATAGAGTATCGTGGGTTTCGTTTAGGCTGTTCAGCATACACGGAGCACTTTTATAGGTCAAAGATAAGGCACGTAATATTCCATGTACATGTTTTAAAAAAACAGACCAGACAATTTCTGAAATCATTATTTTAAAACTTCTCTTGAATAATGAAGGTTCTGGTTTTTTTAGCTGTATTTATTGGTTAGTATAAAAAAATTTTATTGATGAGAGAGGTTGTTCACCAATAAATAGGGTAAATGGATTCACCCAGTGATGCATTACTGATACAATGCGAAGTTCTTGCATTTCTGTGTGTCTAAGGCATTTTTTCAATACATCGCATGATGTCTGTTTGGACATCAAAACGTTAGGTGTACAACAGTAACTTTATGCATGAGAGGTACTGATGTTTGGAAGTAAAATTTGTATTCATGTTTGCATGAAGATACATGACCGGGTGTATAAGTTATCAATTTGTTGAGGAAAGACTCGGCGGCTTTAACTAATAGACCATACCGGTGCAAGTGTTTCCAGTTGTTGTTCTACTTTCCAATATTTCAAATATATATATATATATATATATATATAGGATAGTTTGGTCTTAGCAAGACTTTATTAGAGTTCGGTATCGATGACAGTTATCTAATATAGTTTTAGTGCACATATATATTTTTTTTTAGACAGCAGTCTGTTGTTGTGAATTGCTATACATAGGACACTTTGGCGTACTTATGTGGCTTGCCCAATATTACAAGTCATTTCGATTATTATTTAAATGAACTTGCGATCCGTCGCATACCCCTGCTGATGAGACACAGCTGGCACATTCCTTTAAAATCCGAGAGACACAGCTGGCGGGCTCCTTTAAAATCGGAGATGATCATTAAACGTTTAGCACTAAATGACGCCAAAACAGAATCCATCTTTGTCGGTCTTAGAATCTTTCGCCATGCAGCTTGGAAATACTTAATTACAATCAGTCTTGGAGTTTTAGTTGAAAGTAATATACTATTTCTTGGATGTTGTATCTAAGAAATGATATTTTCATTTTTAAAAACAACAATAACACCAGAAATCAGCCTTATTCCTAACCCGATCCAATTGATAATTGTAAAAGTTTTTTTGAATATATTCTACAATGCTACTCTTTTGACCGGATGGTGACTAAATCATCATGATCACACCTGTTCTAGCCTGAACAAAATAGGTGGGACTCTTTTGTCCATTAATCTACGACAATCCTGACTCAAGAAACTGTTATAAACTTATTTTTTTTCAATCAAGTTATATTTAAGAGCTAAAACGTTTGTCTTTATGTACATTTGTTTGGCAAGCGGTATGAGTACATTTTTGTTCGAGTTTTGGCACTATAGCAATTTATATTTATACTATCATTTATCTTTTATTATTATAATCAATAAACCTGAAAAGGGACGCGTATGTGGCATGGAGATAGGGGCGCCTTCTCAACCTCGTGGGTTTCTTCCGGGCACTCCGGTTTCCTCCCACTGCTAAAGACCCCTACGCGCAAGCGAATTATTGAAATAAAATTGAAACCATATGTTAGTCCCAAAATGACCTAGTATGTGTCGAGTGGAAGTCAAACCCCATTTCTCTCTCTGAAGAGGGACAATATTTCCCATATTTTGTATTCTTTCACTTTTGTTTATCTATTTTCAGCCACCGTAGCATGTGAGTCATGTGTACAAGATGGCGATTGTAAATCTTTATCCTGTGTGGCTTTTGCAACGACAAAATGTATCAAAAATATATGTACTTGTACTCGAAAATGTGACACTATAACTGGTAAGTAGTATATGTTACATCACCTCGACACTGCAACTGCTGGGAAAAGATATTTGATACCGATCGTACCAGATATTTCAACCGATCGCCCGAGTTACTATGCAGCGTATTTCAGCAGCAACATCATATTGTTTCGATGGCAGAGGCTTATGTTTATGCTTGAATTTTGCCTATTCGTTGGCAATATCATACTTTAAATTTTGTCTCAGACCTGGCTAAGTGGATAGGACGCTGATGCCTGCATTGGCCAAGAAAGTTCATCGTGGTTTCCCATTGTCAGTTTTGCTGAACGGAGAGTCTGACAAGGACAGCTGTCTAGTCGGATGTATACATCGGCGTGCATTTGAAAGATCCCATGGCAATTCGAATTCGATATAAGAGTAAAGCATAGTGCCGCTGTCTGGGCAAAATTTCCCCCATAGCACACTGTATGGCGTTTACCCTTCTTCATTAGCCCCGTATTTTCAATCTCACACGTGCGTGTGTTGCCCTTGCGTAAGGGGAGTTCGTAGTGACGTAGCGTAACATTACACTTACGCAACAAAACCCTGTCGTCGCCCCAAGTGGTCTTAGGCAGTCGGTTGCCACAAAATCTACTCTAAATGGTACAAGAGGTTACACAGAATAGTGACGCAATCGTGAGATACAATAATGCTCGGGGAACATTTATTTTGGGGATTTCTTCTACTTTTTACCAGATCATGTAAAATTTGTTAATAAACTTTGTACAGTCTAAAGGTACTACGGGATCAACTGTCATTGTGCATTCAGCTCGCATTTTGATTTTAATGATTCGTCACGGCTGAGATTCCGGCGAAAGAAATGCGTTTCGGATCATATTTATTCATTTTTATGAATATCTTATAAGAGTAGCGATGGTTGGTGTGATTGGTTATACACTGTAGTCAAAAAGAAAATACACAGTTTTATTGTTTGATTTAAGATGCATTGTTAAGAGCTAAGGGGGCTATCGCAGGTCATTATTCTTGTTTCAAATATTATATAACTTATATTTAGTAGATGACCATCCTCTGCTACTTTTTAAGGGAGTGTTGCCGTTCCGTTAAATAATTTATCGTTAAAATGGATAATCGAGACAGTGTTTATTACCGTAGCAATCAATCTTGACTGCCAAGACTTTTTAAGCTATATCTAGTAAAAACTTCAAACACTCATGTCTGAAATTTTCAATTTATCCAATTTCAAGTATCGTTTATTTTCTAGAGAAATGTCACAGCAAAGAACATTGTCAACATGAGTTTGAAAAAGATAATTGCCAGTGTAGCACAGGGCTGCATTGTATCGATGAATACTGTCATTGTGGATTCCCAGCTGCTTCTACCCTACCTCCAGTAGTCACCGCAGCACCAACAACACAAGCACCAACAACACAGGCACCAACCCAAACTCAACCATCAACAACACAAGCATCTACTCAACCACCAACAACTCAAACACCAACGCCAACACCAGCACCAGCTCAAACACCAACACCAAGTCAATAGCCATCTAAACAGAACCTACTCAAGAACCAAAAACACAATAAAACTTTATCTTATTAGCTATTGATCTATTAGGTTTTGTTGTTTGTATAGTTCGGGGTATGGAAATGGGGATTTAAAGAATAGCAGTCCCCGTAACAAAGGGGATTCCAAGGTCTAATCAAACGAAACACTACGAGAAATATGGCGTTACAATGGCTAGTGCGTTCCATAGTAAGGTGCCCTGGAATGCCATGGTTCAAAAGTATAGTTGCTGTGGTAACCCTAAGAGAATGGTTAGTTTTATGCCCAACGACTCCTGCTTGTTTGCAAAGTTCTGGCAGATATTTCTGTATGGTATTATGATCTATTGGTTGTTTGTTATACAATCTATCTTCATTCGTTTTTTAAAAAGGCATCGATCGTCCTGCCCGCCCGTTATACATAATCTAATGTAATTTTTTTTATAAATTTGTGACGGCTCACTAGCATGATGTAACACCATTGAGTTTGATCTTCCTATGCAGTAGTCCACCTTGTACCTGTCAAGGGGTTGGGTCGCCTGTCCAACCTCGAGGGTTTTCTTTGGGTCCTCTGGTTTCCTCCAACTGCTAAAGACCCCCCCAAAGCGAATTATTGAAATGAAATTGAACTATGTGTTAGACTCCAAATGGCCTAGTTTGTGTCTCAAGTGGACGTTAAACCCAGTTCTCCCCCTCTCTGAATAGCACAGGAAAGAGACGCCATCAGGTGATATAAGCAGTGAAATCTTAAAACGGCAATTTCATATTTTTTAGTTATATTTTTGAAATATATTAAAATAAAGCCCTAAAATAGATTGTATCTATAAACAGTCCTACCTTGTTAATGAATAATCCTATAATTCACTATTGCCAGTTGAGAAATTGGCAAAAAATATCATTTTCAACTTGAAATTCAAACGTTTGAAGATCACTATTGCATGGAGGGGAATGGGAAAACAGGGGAGGTAATTCAACTAATTGTGTTATTATTATAAACAAGTCTTTACTTAATGAAGTTTAATATCAAACTGGCTGCCTTGTACATAGATACAATGTTACAAACAATAAGAGTAAACAATGTTCACCCAAACTAAGTTCAAACAATTCAGTTCACTCATTACTAGTTAAGGTATATCATGTACCCCCCAGATTTTGTATGATTTTGAACATTAAAAATCATATTTTAAAAAAAACATAAAATATTGTTCACTTCACAACATGTCCTTATTTCTTGCATTTTCTAATTTAAGTTCACTATTTGTATATGTCACTAAATTGTCCATATTAAATGCCACACGTAATCTGTTGAATGTGATTATTTCGCCAATATCTGGATTATCCCTACATTCTTTGGTTAAAATATCAGCCACCATATCTTTATCACCATCTAACCAACTAAATGATTCAACAGAACAATCAATGAGCTTCTCTTTCAAACCTCTAATACTGTTTCTTAATAACTTCCTCTCTACTTGTCTGCTACTAGCTATCGACTCTAGTGTTGGCTTGGAATCTGTATAAATTTTAACAGAAATATCACCATTTATATGACCAAACAACAACTGTTCTAATTGCTCTGCTAAATATTTGGAATCATCAACCAATTTTACCATACTTCTGGTCTCAGCATCTTTAGCAGAATGACACACCTGTGGAATGGTTTTACTCTTCCAATATAATGGTAATACAGCATGGTTCTTCTTATTACCTACTAAGATAATACTGCCACTGATTGACGTATCATCACTTTTATAAGATGCATCACCAATACCAAATACTTTCAAATCTTCTTTTCTACCAATTCTTGTAAACTTCACTGTACTTTCTTTACTTTTTATTCTCTTAACTACATGATTTATTTTCTTCAAATCTCCAATGGTGGCGGAATTATTTTTCTTAGCCATTAATAATGCCGTAATTGCTAAATCAGGCCTTGTGTTTTCAGCAAGCCAATTTATTTTCCCTGTATATTTTCTGTAAATTTTAGTTTCTGTCTTTGTTAATGGTTCATCTTTCTTTGCTTTCCTCGCCTCAGTAATTTCTTCAAGACTATCAGCATAAGCTTGCATAGATAAAGTTATTCCACATTGATCTTTCTTTACATCAATTCCGGTAAATCTAAATACATTATCTTCAATTTTGGATATAGTTAAATTTTGTTTTATCTTCTTGGTAGTTTCAGTTATAAAATCTGTCGTTCCAGCTATTGAAAAATAGGTCGCCAGGCAACGAAACATACGCAGACACAGCAGCCAAATCGTCCGGGCAGTCAACAAGAGTTGTTGCATTTTAAGTAATCACCAGAAAATCATAATTCAAACTCACCCATAACTACGGTGTAACTGTGATATAATCAACCCTTTTTTTTTAAATCAGATAATAATTGTGACCTCCAGAGGGACCACAAGCTAAAAAGGGTGATTTTTCGTACAATCAGGGGCCATGATTCAGGAAGTTACCATCCGATATGAGCAAATATGCAATGGAACCAAGATCATTAGGTTATAAACATGTATTTCAAGTTTCATCAAAATCAGTTCAAAATTGTGACCTCTATAGGGTCCACAACCTTGATATAACATATTTTTACACAATTCGCGTACAGACGGCGGCCATTTTCTCCGTCAACTCATGGTCCGATTTTCACAAAATTCAAATTCTCTCTTCATTACCATGAAACCGTGATATAATCAAACGTTTTTTTAAATCGGATAATAATTTTGACCTCCAGAGGGACCACAAGCTAACAAAAGCGATTTTTCGGACAATCAGGGGACATAATTCATGAAGTTATGATTCGATGGGTGCAGATATCGAAAGGAACCAAGATCTTAGGGTGATAAACCTATATTTAAAGTTTCATTGAAATCGGATAAAAATTGTGACCTGTAGACTGTTCACAAACAATTGTGGACGGACGGACGTCCGGACGGACGGACGAACAGGGGCGACGACAATATACGTCCACATAAAATGTGGGCGTATAAAAATCATCTACATGTGCTAAAATTAGGGATGGGATAATGACAAAACTTTTTAAACGCAAAGTGGTTTCCGAAGCGAAATTAGCTGAAAAAAACGAATTTGGCCAAAAAAAATTTATAAAATGGATTTTTCACTTGCACCACTTCGATGAAAAATGAGTTTTTCGATCGAATAAATGAGTATTACGTAATATACAGTTTTTCGGGTCGCTGAATTCAGGTATGGCAGCAAAATTTAATTTTTGAAATCCAAGATGGCCGAAATTCAAAATGGCCACCAGAAATTATCCAAAATGGCCGATTTTTTTGATAATAGTCATTTTTGTCTTAAGATATGGCTTCTTGTATGTCGTTCCTATGTTTTTCGGTGTCACTAATATGAAAATAACTACTAAAATTAACTTTTGAAATCCAAGATGTCGGCAATTCAAAATGGCGGCCAAATATTCCCCAAAATGGCCGATGTTAAAGATATTCGTCTTTTTTGTCTTAGATACGACTTGTAATATGCCAGTTCTATGTTTTTCGGTGTCACTAATATGAAAATAACTACTAGAATTAATTTTAGAAATCCAAGATGGTGGAAATTCAAAATGGCGGCCAAATATTCCGCAAAATGGACGATGTTACAAATATTGGTCATTTTTCTCTTAGATACGACTTGTAATGCCAGTTCTGTGGTTTTCGGAGTCACCCTTGAATAATGATACCAGAATGCTCACTCCAACGGTTTCAGCCATTTTTTAAAAGGCGGCGGCCATCTTGAATTGTGGACCAATCAGCATATTTGTTGCGGACTGGAGGCCAGGGTGAATGTCCGGTCAGATTTTGTCTGGGATCAAGTCCCCATTGTCGAGCTGGCTAGATAATTTCTAAGGAATCGGGATACTCTAACATAAATGTATTTACGACTAGTAATCACGAAAGTCATGTAGCGCAATGCCTTTTTTCGTTTTCGGTAGTCATCGGATTAGGTAGGTATCATTAAATGTCTTAAGCATCATCAATGTCGCTACTGAGGTCTTCGTCTGTTCTTCTTGTGCTTTGGCTAGTTTCCACTGCTGATGAAAAACAGTATTTGCGATTGCAACAGTACAAGTAATTCCAAGTTCACATCCATTCACAGTTCGACCAGGCCTGCTCTTCTTAAGCGAAACAATTTCTTCTGTAGATAGGCAGTACTTGTTCCATATGTTCGTGTTTCATATCTTCTCGTTTCATATCTTCTCGTTCCATCTCTGCGGACCGTTTGTTTTGTTGTTCATAGTAGTCTCTTCGTTTGTTTTGTTTCTGCTTTTTTGCCCAATTTAGTGGTACGGTTTTTGTACAAGTGGCAACACAATCTCCTCGACAGTTATCCATATAAAATGTATCATCATCAGATGGCATACGGACACAGTAATGAGAGGCTGTATTCATGAAACATGGTTCTCAAAAGTAGATGAAATTAATCAAAGAATGACTAAATGAGCATTCGATATTAGAGTAAAAAACTCATTTTTCGAAAAAACCTTGAGCACAATACTGTTTCTGTATGGCGTCTGATGACGAGGCATTTTATACGGATAACTGCCATGCCACTTGCTAGATGCTACCGGTACGGAGCTTGGTAGATTATAGATTCACAACCAACAACTATGGTAATAGCGAATACTGTTTTTCACCAACAATGGACACGAGCTAAAGTACAAGAAGAAACAGAAGAAGGCTTCAGAAGTGACAATGGTGATGATCCAAAAATTTAATTCGATAACTACCTACATCGAAAGAGGGAATAGTGCTACATAACTTTCGTGATTACTAGTCGTAAATGCATTTCAATTTACCTTCGCGACACTTCTTTTTTAAACTTATAATTGTTGCAAAATATATAACTGACAAAAATGAATCAGTGGTTACCATCGGTTTAGATGACACCACAAACGATGCCGAGCATAAGAGTCTTCACTGTAAAAAATGTCTATGTAAAACATATTACCATTTCCGAACCAACAGGAGAGGTAAATTCTAAACAACTGGATATACAGAAAACGCTTTTCATGTGAAATGGTGAAAAAGGGCACTGGGCAGGGTGTATTGACTTTCTGAAATTATTTTTGACCACAAAATTGAATTCAGTAAGACTGAAACTCTATTTGGTACATTTGAAAAGAAATATTCACAAGAAAAATGAAGGTTTTCCTGAAAATCCGCCATTTTGGAATCCATTTTGCCCGCCATTTTGAATTTTCGCCATCTATTTGCCCACCATTTTGAATTTCCGACATCTATGATTTGCTAAATGAATTTTTGAGACCAGAATTGAATTCAGAGACCCCGAAAAACATATAAAAGACATATTAGAAGTCCTATCCAAGAAAAAATGACGATTAATTTGAGATTCCGCCATTTTGGAGACAATTTTGGCCGCCATTTTGAATTTCCGCCATTTTGAATTTTCTAAATTCATTTTGGAGACCAGGATTGAATTACGACACCTCAAAAACCATATAAAGGACATACTAGAAGCCATACCAAACAGAAAAAATAACAATTAATTGAAAATCGGCCATATTTGGCCGCCATTTTGAATTTCCGCCATCTTGGATTATCGTAATCCATTCTTGAGACCAGAATTGAATTCAACCACCCTGGAAACCATATAAAAGTCATATTAGAAGACATATCTTATGAGTTACTGATTAGTTATATGAGAAAATGCCATTTTTTTTACTAAATATGGTAGCCATTTTGAAAAAATGGCCGGCACCAAGTGAAAAATTCATTTTTTGACAAAAATTTTGTCAAATTTGTTATTTTCAGTATATTTCGCCTCTAAAACCACTTTGCGTTTAAAGAATTTTGAAAAAAAACTATTTATTATCCCATCCCTACTAAAATCATTCCATTCAACTTTCCACCTTCATGCTTGTAATAAAATGCTTCATCTCCACTGACTGTTTTCATTCCACTTTCCTCTAAAATTTGCTTTACTCTCAACCAAAATTTTCTACTCGCATCATCTAATCCATATAAAGGCTTCTTTAACTTCCACAAGGACCCAGGTTTTGCAATATCTTTTGGTGGATCAACAAATACATCCCTGTTGAGTACTTTAGACTGTAAAAATGCTGCTCTGATATCTATCGATCTTAAATGAAATTCTTCGTTAGCTGCCAAAGCCATGAATGTTTTAAAGCTTTCTCTGAGAGCTGTGGGTAATCACTTTGGGGCTTTTCTTCTTCCTGAAATCCTCTAGCTACCAATCTTGCTTTATAATCACATTTCTGACCATCATGGTTTTTCTTCTTTGTAATTATCCATCGACTAGTTATTCTCTGTTGTCCAATATCTTCTACTTCTTCAAATGTCTCATAATCTGTTAGGTTCTTGATCTCCTTCGCTTTAGCTTCTATAACTTCTGGGCTCTTATGAAATTTAACCGGTACGTCTACTACATAATTAGTTATTTCTTCACTGAAACATTCTGCCTTTTCAGCTGTCATCAAATAAATACCATTACTATCTGTCTATAATTCTCTTGTTGTATCTCGTGAAAGTTCTTTTCTTCTGCTTCTTGTCATAATCTTATGTTCATTCTTGTTCACTGATGCCTCACTGATGCTTCTTGTCATAATCTTATGTTCATTCTTGTTCACTGATGCCTCACTAGGTGTTGATTCTATTCTGACTTTAGACTTATTACTTCCTGCTTCAGGTTTACTGCTATCTTCATCTACTACTCTATACGGTTGAACCTTACAATCTGCAATCTTCTTCAGATCTCCATTTGCCCATAACCATACATCTCTTCCACGATGACAAAACACTTTGACAGGTCCATTCCAACTAACTCTATTCTGTTCTTGGTAAAAGACCAAATCACCTTCAATATATTTTGCATTATTAAAACTTCTATTTTGAGCCACTGCTGCCTTCATTAATTTGGTTCGATATTCACTAGTTCTGAAGTCTTCTGTAACTTTTTGGTGTCTTTCCATAATTTTCTGAACAGCTTCTTGATCAAATAGAGATTCGGTTGCTAAGTCTCCAGTAGTAATTCCAGGAATCGTGACTGATTTTCCTGTTACCAATCTTAAAGGGTCATATCCTAAGACATTGACATTAGTGTTATGTGTCCATGCTGCCACATTTACTGCTTGGGTTAAAGTTATGGTCTTATCACTTTCCATCATCTTCTTCACTACTACATCAGCACTGTAATGGTTTCTCTCATTAATTCCATTACTCCAAGGTGAATATGTTGGTCCAAATTTGATGATAAATCCACACTTTGTTGACAGCTCCAAAAACGAACTATTCTGGAATTCTGTTCTATTATCAGCCCAGAAACCTTTACTTGGAAAGCCGAACCGCCAATTCCAGGTATTATTCACTGCTTCTATAAAGGATTGTGCACTTTTATCCTTCATTACAATGCCTTGAATAAATCTTGTAAAAGAACAAACAGCCCATAAAACAAACTTATCTCCAAATTGCTTCAGATCTAGTGTTACAATTTGATTAAAATCAGTCACTTTCGGGAGAGTTACTTTTGGTTTTCCCAGCGACTTCTTATACTTTTGACATATTCCACAGTTTTCAATTGCTCTCTTTATTGCTGATCGAAGTTCTTTATCTAATAAATTAGCGTTTCTATATATGCAAATAACATATTCTCTTCTCCCTTGTGATTTGTTACTTCGTGTATCCGTTTAACACTTTTATAATTCTTCACATCTATGCTACCATTAATGAAGTATACAGTGTCTTCTGTTGTCCAATCACTACATGATTCTAATGGTATTACCAAATGACCTCCTTTTGTTTCTTCAAGTTGAATGGCATATATCTCTCCCAAATCAATTGTCAGAATATTTGACGTGAAATCTTGTGTAGCTTTCCATTCCTTCAGAGTTTTCTTTCCACAAAGTAAAGGCACATTAGCATTTACAAGATAAATTGACAAATATTTATGAATATACTGTTCTGGTGACTTTTTCTGTTTTATCTTCAATGGTATGTCATATACTTCAGTGCTGGTATACTTTTCACTTGGACCAAATCTAAAGTTTTGGTTACGTCTTCTTACATTCAATTCTTCTTTACCAATATTATTCTTCTTTAAATAATTGTTAAACCATCTTTCACCTGCAAGACTCTCTGGTGCTCCACTATCTACAATCATAACATCAACATCATCATCAGGTTTAGTAAAATGGATCTTCACACTTTCATCTAATATTATATCCTCACTATCAATAAAGTCACAAATTTGAACGTTGGTTGTTTTCAAACTCTTCACTTCTTCTTCTAATTTCTTTATTCTTTCTTTTAGATTCATTCTCTCTTTACTCTGATATCTCTCTCTACTCATTGATCGATCATTTCTTTCCATTGAAAATCTTCTATTTGCTCCAAATCTTCTTCCTCTTGATACCGACTGTCTTCTTCGATATGTTCCTCCAGAATTTGATCTCCACCATCTGGGATTAGATGCTGACCGTTCAAATCTCCTAAAATCTGGTGTACTCTTCCAATGTTCATATCTACTTCTATCTGAATTATTACTGGTCCAATAAGCCTCAGATATATCATCTCGTTGTCCTTCTATCTTCATCTCTCTGTATTTCGCCTTTAACTTCGAAAACATTTCACTTTCTTCTAAATGTTCAATCTCACGCTCTATTTCACGTTTTTCACTTTCATTTAATTGACAAGCCTGGAAACATCTTTCAATAAACAAATGTCCCATGCAATAATTAAGTTTCTCTCTGATATTAAAGTTCTCCATTTCTGAAATCATACTTTCAAATTTCATCCCCAACTCCTTTCACCGCTTTCATCTCTATCAATCTTCAACTCAGTAATTTTACCAATCAAATATTTTGCCTTTTCTTTTCTCGTCTTAGCAAACTTTTCTTCTAATTCTTTCAGAATATTGGTAACTGTTCTTCCGCCACTAGTTTGTAGTTGCTCTATTACTGTTGTAGATACATATTAAACCAGTCCTTCTCTTCTTTGTTCTTCTTTAAACTTTCTATCAGATCCCAATATTTGTTCAATTCGCTATCTCTGTTATTCTGATCCCATATTTTCACTTGCTCTTTGTATTGTTCAAACGTTTCCTTGGTCCATGTGGGAGGGAGTCTGGCTTTGGTAATCTGAGTGGTGCCTGATGAAATATTCTGTTGATTGTTTTCTACCAGTAATTCAACTATTTTCTGTTGACTAGTTATAAAACCTCGTGTTCGTACATGTCTATAATCTTCTCTTTCTCAGCTTTCTTTTGTTTAGGTTGAATAGGTCATGTGTTATCGTCATTCAAAATATGACCTAATATCGGTCCACCACAAGTTTCACATACAAAATGTTCAAACTTTCCACTGTAGTCAATACTACCATATTGGTCTAAATTTTGAAGTTCATAAACCATATTTTCCACAGGTTTGTAATATTCAAAAATATCTCTAGTATTGGACATTATTAATTTTCTTTGAAGGCATTCAAGGGGGTAGGGGGTAGGTTGTGAATATATTTAAACACGCTTTCTTCGGTCCAACTGGCTCCATTTTGTTTCATTACACAACTTCTTCAGACTTGTTCCAACCATTGTGGCTGTCAGAAAATACCATTTCCATATCAAAACTTCTGGCACTATGAATATTCCTGTTCCACTAAAAGGGTTGAATTCTATAGTCTCTCTTTATGTATAACAATTTCTGAACCTTTAAACTTCATATTATCATTTCACAATAAGTCCCGATCTGCACTCACACAGTCATATCCACAGCCCCACCCCATTCCTTGAAATGGGGGAAAGTTTTTAGAACATAGTCAGTCTAACTTAAATCCACATAAAATACAACTTTCACAAGATAACTGAGTCCTAGGAACACGCACGCTCTGCTACCATATAAACAAGTCTTTACTCAATGAAGTTTAATATCAAATTGGCTGCCTTGTACATAGATACAATGTTACAAACAATAAGAGTAAACAATGTTCACCCAAACTAAGTTCAAACAATTCAGTTCACTCATTACTAGTTAAGGTATATCAATTATTTTCTATGTCAGGGATTTTCATGCATGTGAAATATTGCCCATGATCGTATAATAGAAATACATGTAATTATGGTTTGGCTTTCTTAGAAAATATGAAATTTCCGCTTTAAAGGAGCTAAATCGCTAATATTTGAGACCTAGAAATTGCCACAAATGGGTCGCAACGTATATAATAATGTAATATGAATGTATACAAATGGATTAACATTCAAATGTTTTCGTTTGCACTCTAATTTTAAATCAGGTATGTTCGGCGAAATACGCCAGACGTTTCAATCTAGTGTCTGGTTGTTCCTGTCCACATACGCCGTTTGATTTTTAGTCTCGGTCACCCAGACCCCCCTAGTCTTCAACGCACGGAGGGTCTGGGTCGGTTCTCAATTATTGACGAAAATTACTGGATAATCTACCACATAAAAAACCAAACTCCCGGTTACGCATGGGCAATGGAACCCTTTGGCTAAAGTCTCGGTAAGTGATAGATATTATGAAGCCGTGTCGATTTTGATAGATTCTATAAGGCGAGGATAAAATATATCTCACAATTCACTTGGCACATCTATTATTAGAAACAAAATAGAGACGATACAACAGCATGAATCGTGATTAAGGAGATTGTGAGAAGCCATACGTTTGATTCATGACGAGAGAAAATTACCATTTCAATTAAAAACTTTAAAACAAAATTTTAGAGAGTGTCATTGTTGACAAGCGAGATGTTTTGATAGATTCAGCACGTAGTAACTTAAAAGACTGGATAATCCAGACAGTGACCGACTTTCTGTCAAATTTTGAGGACCCATCCAGACTAATATTCGTAGAATATTTGTTTGGATGATAAGAGACTATTTGATTTTGTTCAATTGTCTAGCCTGGGGCTGAAACGCATTATGGTACACGATTCGTGTACCAATGGTAAAATGTTTATTTTGTCTTAAATATTGGATATCAAAAGCCCATCTTTTCCCAGTAAAATGACAACATCAGTGTTGATCTGAATTGACAAATAATTCGTGTTTTGAATGCCGAAGACTTTGGACGATATTGAGTTAGAGACTTAGCTACTTTAAGTTAAGAAATTTACTCAACTTTCAATCAATGTTTATTTAGAAATATCTTTAATCCAGAAACACCAAATTTTGCACATAGTTTCTTATTGATATATATGATACATTAAAACAAGATAAGTTTTATAAAGAGCTATATTTTAGTTAAAATAAGGCGAGCAAGTTTGGATAAATTATTAACTTAAATCTGAGATGCTTTGTGAACTCGGGGCCTGCCTATTTTTATACGAGATTTCAATGCTCCTTTCCACTGTGTGGTAAAAAATGCAACCTGTTTAAGTAGATCATTGTCTTTTTTTTAAAATCCGTAGGTTGCATGTCCCTAAAACGCCATTTGACCAAAAGGATCCAGTATCGTCATCTGTAAGTCATCAAAATCCTGGTGAAATTCTTTAAATTCATTATTTTTCAAAATATCATAGTCTTTCTTACATTTAAGACGTAAGTTAGACACCAATCCCATTACTAAACTTAATATACTATTCAAAAAAAGTAGGGGATATTTGATTTTGGGGGCATAATACTAAAATATGCAAATGACTACGAAAAAAGTCACTATAGAACCTAACAGAAGAAACATTTCCAGTTACATGTGACACCCAAACGCACCAATAGCTACCGCATGGAATGCAGGTGATGCTTGGGATCATCATGGGGGTCCAACCCAAGATTTGCACGACTCTGACTTTGAATGTTACAGTCATTGTGGCATTGAATTCCAGGGTGGAAACATCAGTTTAATTGTTTTAGTGACCAGAAAACAAATTTTGATATGCGTCGGCTTACCCAAAATGAAAGGTTACGTGCCCTTGGCATGCTAC
Organism: Patella depressa; assembly: GCA_948474765.1. Lineage (NCBI taxonomy): Eukaryota > Metazoa > Mollusca > Gastropoda > Patellidae > Patella > Patella depressa. Next base: position 51,888,076 of record OX419719.1, on the reverse strand, counting down.
AGATCTGCACAACACAGGCGGTTGTGGCGCGGACGATGAATGTTTCTCAGTCTGTCATAAGCAGGCTATGGTCCAGATACCGTGATACACAATCTGTACAGGACAGGCCACGCTCAGGTCGACCAAGGGCGACAACTCAAGCCCAGGATCGATTTATCCGTACCTTGGCCTTGAGAAATCGTGTCATCACAGCAAATCAAATCAGCGCTCGTCTTCAAACAGGCACTGGTGTGAGAGTGAGTGGCTAGACGATTCGGAATCGACTGCATAGGGGTCACCTTCGCGCCCGACGTCCTCGCGTGATCCCTTGTTTGAGAGATCATCACATTCAGGCAAGACGTCGTTGGTGTAGGGATCGTCAACACTGGGATAAACGACGCTGGAGCAATGTGATGTTTTCAGATGAGTCAAGGTTCACTGTTGAATTTTTGGACAGACGTAGGAGGGTGTGGCGTCGTCGAAACGAGCGCTTCCAAGACGTTAACGTCATCAGACATGATGGATTTGGGGGTGGTTCTGTTATGGTGTGGGGAGGCATCACTGTTGCTGGAAGAACGGCTTTACATGTTGTTGCAGGGCGTGTTACAGGCCAGTACTACCGGGACAACATCTTGGCAGTCCATGTTGTGCCGTTCGCACGACGTCATGGCCGCCGTTTCATCTTCCAGGATGACAACGCAAGATGTCACAGGGCCAGGATCGTTACAGGTTACCTCCAACAACAGAACATCACCACATTACCTTGGCCAGCACTGAGTCCCGACCTCTCCCCCATCGAGCATGTCTGGGACATGCTTGGACAGAGGTTACGTCAACGTCAACAACGTCCTGCCAATGTCCAAGAACTTGCTGCTGCGTTGCAACAGGAATGGGACAATCTGGACCAAAATGACCTTAGACGTCTCATTAGGAGTATGCCACGTCGGATCAATGCTTGTTTGGCAAACAGAGGAGGATTTACCCGTTACTGACTTTGTTGTGATGCTGTGGTAACTTTGCTGTTTGACCTGTAACTAACCTAGATCAGTTCAAAAGCAGGGGCACCGGAACCACGCGAGGGCCAAGGGTACCTGTTAGGCGAGCCCGGGCCGGGGAGGGGGCAGGGGATCCCCCGTCCTGTAGAAAAATTTTATAATTTGTCAATTCCGAACGGAGATGCATGTATGGAGATACATCTCCCGGTCTGTTTCAAGGCCTGGAAACTAGTGTGAAATTCACCCAGTTCATTGCGATTCTAAAATTGGCCGGACCCAGCACCGTGGGCGTTGTCTGAAGACATGTTGTCTTCTGAGATGAGCACCAGCAAGGAAAATAAATGCAATAGCGGCACCCTCCTCTCATCCTTCAGATTTTCAGTAGTTAAGTTCATCGTCGAACTATCAATAAAACAACTGTTCGCATAACGATAGTTGTGTCTTGTGTTTATTTGCTTTCCCACCAACGTTCGTATATGTAAACTTTTGTTTTAGTTCTTTACGTATCTCTCCATCGTACATTGCTTCTTACTAACAAATGTTAAATTGGCTATTTAAACATGTAAAAATGCTAATTAATATTACTTATTTCTTAAATATTGCAGTTAGAATTTGTAATTTGTTCTCTTCCATTATTAGTTTTAACTTATTGTAGTCTGTTTAGTTTCGTTAACATTTTGACATTTCACAAATGTTGCGCGGTAAAGCTGTCATAATTCTAAGCCAAATTTTGCTAACAGACGGCGCTGTTTACAATTGTATGGTGGCTCATTAGGAACACGTAAAAATGACCCGATAAATAAATGGGCTATTTTATCGTGCATTTTCACAAATAATGCACTATCGATTGTTTTGGCTTATTTGTTTTCTAAAAGAATAATATATAGCAAGAACTCATTACTTAGCTTATCTCTTCCCCTCAAAATTATGAAATGTTATACGCACACAAACAAAGTATTTATGATATTATTGAAGTCACCTATATCGGGCCAGGCTTCTAAATCATCGGGAGTCGCGGTGCCTTGGTGAGTAAGTCACTGGCTCGGTAACCAGGAGATCTCGGGTCTCCGGCTCGCTTTCCACCTATTAGTGCCTGACAAGGAACTGTGTCTTTATGGGACGAAAACCCAATTACGTACACAAAGAGTAGGCCATAGTGCCCCTGTCCTTACAAAATCCCCAGAAATTGCACACTTCATGGCGTTTCCTCGTCTTCATTAGCATAGTCAGTGCATAATAACAGGCTGTTAAACTTTATTTCATTTCTAAATCACCGGTTTTGTGTCTGGAGGTAGGGGGATTGGGCCATTATTGATCCCATTCTATGGTGTCATAACTAAACGAATTTAAAAATGGTATAGTTCTACATTGTTTACACCCTCTTAAATTTTTATATTATGCGCCCGTTGAGGGGTTCCTGGATAATTGCCACCGCCCCCCTCCTCTTTTATTTTAAAGTTTCCAAATGAAATGGAGTTTAACATGATACTGTTCTGCTCCGAACTGAGCTAATACGCCATACAGTGTACTAAGAGGGAAATTTTGCTCGAACAGCGGCACTACAGCCTACTCTTATATCGAGTATCAACTGTCAAGGGATCTTTTACGTACACTAGACAGCTGTTCTTGCCAGCCCCCCCCCCCCCCCTGAATCACTGACTAGGGGTTGGGTGGGGCACGCCGGAAAATCTGAATGAACTTTCTCGGTCAATGCAGGGATCGAACACTCGACCTCCAGGCTAGCGAGCCAGCGTCCTACCCCCCTCCCCCAATAAATGTTGCCATGCCTGTAAATTATTTGGAATCAATAAACTTATACCAAGGATAACTGACAGGTACATAACATTAAAATTGATTAGACAACATAGGGTAGTATACAGTAGACAAATATTATTCTTTGAAGAGTTTGCATAAATTCGTATTTTCACTTGCACGTATTATGCCATCACACTCTAGACCATCCCAACTCCCAATGATTCGGTTTTAGTAGTGGGGGGAAACCACTAGATCCAATGTCAGACTTCTAAAGTACCCCTTTCTCTTAACCTATTAAACACGTGTAAATTAATTGTACTAAAATGAAGTTTATTACAGTGGGCGAATTTATACAACAGGTGCTTGAGTGGGGAAAGCTGGGAATCCACAATGACAGTATCTGTCAATGCAGTGGTAACTACTGTCACATTGGCATCCATGTTTATCGGCATCGTGTTGACAATGAGACGCTGTCTCACACTTTTCTGAAAAACAAAAAAATAATATTGCTTTAATATATTTTTTCTTTTAACAAAATATATTTCGTTTTGTAAACTTTGTAATTTCTTCAAAAAAAATTTCATTTGGCATCGATATTAGACAATGTTAAACCCCAAATTTATTTTTAGATATCGGTTACGATTACTTTATAATTGTCCAAGCACAATGACGGGCAGATGAGATGGGGGCAGCAGGGAGGACTTGATTCCTTCTTCACATTTCTTAATATCGTATTTTAGTCTTGTCGGCATACATTAGGAGTTGACCCCACCAGGGCATCACAGCACTAATCCCCAGCACGCCACAGTACAAACTGCAAACCCTATACGTAGGAATCACCGAATTAATGGGGAAATAACCCCTCCTACTTTATGGGTTAAACGCACATACAAAATGTCCCATTATAAATACAAAAAATAAATCCGTCAATATATTCACAGAAAATAGACGATATAGTTCTTGGAAAGATAAACAATAATGGGAATTAACCACAGTTTAAAATAGGGAATTCCCGTTTTGATTAATGAACGCATAAAAGGGTCACAAATAGCACGATAGCTCCAATCGGGCTATATTGTGGAAACAAAATTAACGGTAACTCTGTTTTTTGGTATTATCATTTGTTATTATTATTTTTGAAATAATTGTTAAAAATAATATTTAAAAAACCCTTAATATTATTAATATGGCTAGCCTGAAAATATGTATAAACTTTTTGTTCATTTTTCTTTTTTAATATTATTATTCAAATCGATTTTGATATAAAGCAGTTTTTATAAAGTATGACGTATTTATCTCTTAGTTTGAATTCATTTTTCTTCGTCTATTCATTAATTCGTTCATTCATTCATTTGGGAAATGGAAATAATAAATGAATAAATAATGTAAAAACGTTTTCTAGGGCACGTACGATTGGTTGTTATGAATTTAATCGTTATGGTTTAAAGTTGTTGGAAATGCAATGAAAAACTACATTGTTACCGAAATTGAAGTTATTTATAAAGAAGCGGTATTTTTAACTTTTAAATTATTTTCTCTCCAAATGACTTATATTATAATTTTGGTGTTCCATCAACAAATAGAATACGATCATGTATAAATATAAGGTATTTCTTTGAAATAGCTAATTTGACAACATGAGAAACTTTTAAAGAGGAGATTTTTCCCTTCGACGTTACATGATAAAAATGTGTTGCCAGGCAACGAAACATACGGCCACAGCAGCTAAATCGTCCGGGGAGTCAACAAGAGTTTTCACATATTAAGTAATTATTAGAAAATCATTAGAATTTGTTTGTTTTTTATCAAGTTCTACTCCATGCTAACGTTTAGTATACGAAACATTTAATATTATGGATATAACTGTTCAATTATCAAAATTCATTGAAAATCAATATACTTGTTTGTCTCAAGACCTTAAACTCTGTCCACAAGATATTTCAAAGTCATCAAGGGCCATAACTCTGAAAATCCATAGGCGTCTTCATCTCATGACCTTTAACACTGTGTATAGAACGTCCATAAAATTTTTGAAGTGATAAATGGCTATAACTCTAGAAGTAATTATTGGAAATAGCTAAAAAAAAAACCCACCTCAAAATAGGCTTCTTCATCTCATGACTATAAACATTGTGTATAAATTTAAAGCCAATCAGATATTAACTTTGGCATCCAGAGCATCTACAAGATTTTTTTAAGTGATCAAGGGCCATAATTCTGGCAATAACTATCGGAAATCGCTGAAAATCAATAGGCTTCTTTTTCTCATGATTTTTAACACTGCGTATAAATTTAAAGTGAATTGGGCATTAACTTTGGCCTCTAGAGCGTCCACAAGATTTTTTGAAGTGATCACGGGCCATAACTCTGGCAGTAATTATCGAAAATCGCTGAAAATCAATACGCCCCTTTCTTCATGACCTTAAACACTGTGTATAAATTTAAAGTGAATTGGGTATAAACTTTGGCCTCTAGAGCGTCCACAAGAATTTATAAATGATCACGGGCCATAACTCTGGAAGACATTATAAGAAATCGCTTCAAATCAATGGGCGTCTTTGCCTCATGACCATAAACAGTGTGTATAAATTGTCCGAAAAATCACATTTTTAGCTTTTTGATCTATAGAGGTCACAATTTTGAACCGAGTTTGGTGAAATTTGAAATAAATGTTTATAACCCAAAGATCTTGGTTCCTTTCGATTTTTGCGCATGTAGGATCGTAATTTCTTTAATTGTGGCCCCTGATTGTACGAAAAATCACCTGATCAGCAGTGAATATTCCCTAGGCTGCTACAATCACTGATAAGGATGACTCAATGAGACAAATATATCAACGTTTTTCTTCCGACAAATTGAACCAATGATTGACGTCGCTCTGTGACGTCATGTGTTGAAGGCAGACTTTCGCAATCCTCTGTGAAAAAGATTGGATTAAAATCCTTACATCCTATAACCGGTTTTTAAGACCTTGAAAATGACCATATGGAAGTAAGAAATGAAATGAAATGGGGTTTAACGCGCTATTGTTGTGCTCCGACAGGGCTAATGAAGACGGATTGGAAATAAGAACACTGACTGTTTCGAAGAGTATTCTCTTGATAAACACATACGTAATTGTATAAATAGTATAGTTCAATTTAAAGCGATACAAGTTATTGGTATGAGTGTATTTTCACTGAAAAACATAAATTGACCGATACGTTTATGTGTGCTAAAAAGGCCAGCCACTGCGCAAGACCGAAAATGGCATCAAAGGGAAAACCTGTAAAAGCTCTTTTTATCTATTCTTACCTTGATCGTTAGCACATCTTGAAACACATGTACATACTTTATTAATACATTTTTTAGTCGTTCCACTATTACAATGGAATAAATGACAGTCATCTGCATCATCATCACATGTCTCAGATGCTGCCAAGGCTGAAATACATTAATCATCGTCAGGATTCATCATCGTCGCATGTCTCACAAGATAACAAAATATTGTTAACAATTTAGACTTGGGGTTGGGGGAGGTCAAGACTCGAGTTCACAAAACATTCTGAGATTTTAATTAAGAATTTACTCAAATATTTATCATAAACGGTGATTAAAAGTTGAGTAAATTCTTAACTAAGTCAGAGAATGCTCTGTGAATTATTCAGAGTCTGATCGTTATTGCTATACATGACAAATGAATACGTCGAATCTTTCAGCAGTCTAATTGCCAATCCTTTCGTCAGCTGTCTCCGGCCAAGCATCTAATGCAGATATATTGTCTTATCCACTCAAACACATCGTCTCAGTCATCAGATGAGCTAGAGGGGTGATTATGGGTTGTCGAATGGACGTTAAACCGTATTTCTCGTTCTCTCTGATTATTTTCTTTGTCACATAAATAAAAACCATAAACACACTTGGCGGAAATAAAGTCTAACTCTTATAGAGTGCCTCCGACGCTACGTTGGCGGAAAAACTTAATAGACTGGAGTCATTTTATACCTATTCATACCAAAAAGTACAGTTTAAAAAAAAAACCTTCCTATTGTTGTTGTTGAGTCATTTTGTTCCTATACTTACCAAAAAGTAGGCCTACAGTTAAAACAATTAAAACCTTCATATTGCTGTTGTTGAGTCAGAACATAAACTATGACCTTTAGTTTATCTAGCTCGTTTTATTACTTGTCTTATCTATTATCGCGTCCAAGGTGGCTGAAATCTCTATATAGATTATCTAGCATGATCACTGACCTCAACCCATTTGACCATTCTTTAAATAACATCTGTTGAGTTTACAAGAACCAGAAAAAAGATCAGACCAATGAGACAAACTTCGACTGGAACATATGGTGACTCATGACAAAATGGTGTCGTTTAAATCTTGTACTTCGATTACTTTTCTAAAAGACAATGGAGGAGAAAGTCGACATAAGCAATCTGAGAAAGCACAGACAGTGTGCAAATTGTCTACGGTATTGAAAGTTGTTGAGGTAATTTTGGTATGGAAGGAAGAATTGCCCAATAATAAATCTACTTATACAGTAGTCTCTATCATCCAGAAAAATATTCTACGAATATATTAGTCTGAATACATTGTCAACATTTGACAGGAACAAGTCATTTACATAAACAACGCCCTAAAACAAGACGTTGAATAATTTAAGAATGCCATTTTGAAAAATGGTGACTGATTTCTTTTGACATATAATTTGAAATTCGTGTATTTATTCCGTTCGGTGCTGAAGCGTCTGTGGTATCTAGGCTATCTATTTGTTTTTAAATATTTCTGGATTTAGTACAATCCCATCGATGCAGTTAGGGTTCATAACGAGCTGTAGAGATTTGTTAGTGTCATCTAGTTCGGATTGTTTGAGGAGGAATGCACTTAAGGTATTTGCTTTTTCGAGTTGAGTAAACAATGTATTATCGTTAATTTTTAATAGCGGTGGTTCATTTATAAAAGCAGCATAAGTTTTAGTGTATCCTAAGTGGGTAAGAGATTAATTAAGTCTTTAAATACAACACTTGGCCGATAGTTCATCCGGGTTGTCATTGGTGCAGGAGAGGGCATAATAAGAACAACTGTCTAGTCGTTCGAATCGCTCGAAAACCCGAAGTCCTGTGTATACATTGGCGTTCGCGTAAAAGATCCTTTGGCAGTTCCAACTCGATATAAGAGTAGCCCATTGCCCGGGCAAAATTTCCCTCTGTATGTCGTATGCCCGTTTTCGTTAGCCCAGTATATGACCAGAACAATAGGACGTTAAACCCCAATTTCATTTCGTATCCAAGGTTTTGGGTGTCACTAACTTGTTTGCCTATTTTGTCAAAAGTAATCATTTTTTTTCCTTTTTCGGATTAAGTCTATGAAATCATTTCTAATTTATGTCAATCGGGGTCTAAATTCTTACTCACAGCTTTTTTGTATATTCTAGTTTTCATCTTTTCAATGGGTGTTTTTTCATATATCTAAGGTTTATCATGTTGGCTAAGTGTCGCTGTTTCGCTAGGTATATTTGTTTTGGCTATAATGATCAAAGAGTTGGTAAAATTGAACATATTCAATAGGCATTTCTGTTGTGGGTAAAAAGTATACAAAAATGAATAAAACCTGACAGCGCTTGTACCGTATATACTCATCTGTACTTATATTCTTTGATTTGGTTGTAACTTCCGAAACATGGGACCTGGAGTATTGATGACCGTATCATACTTATAAATTATTAAACAATATTTATAATTATTATTATTATTATTGAAACATTTATAAAGCACATAGCTTCCAATGTAAAGTGCCCATATGCGCTGTACACAATTAAAAGATACATAAATAGAAAAAGACATATAAATAAAACAGTTACAGAAAAAGATTTAGACAAATAGGCAGCGATGTAAAATAACTCCCAATATAAAATGATACGATGAAACATACAGAATACATTTACGTAAAACACATGTTAAAAAAACAATAAAAATAAGAACATATTATATAAAAGTAACATTTATATAAAAGCTTCCTTAAACAGATGTGTTTTTAGATGTTTTTTAAAGGTAGCCAATGATGGACATGTTCTAATATCCAGTGGTAGTTTGTTCCAAAGTAGGGGGGCTTGTACATAAAATGAACGGTCACCAAATGAACTTAAATTTGCATAACGTGCAACAAGAAGACATGGATCAGAGCTAGAGCGGAGGGTGCGTTTAGGGGTATACAATTCAAGAAGTTCTGATAAATATGCAGGACAGAGGTTGTTGAGACATTTGAATGTAAGAAGCAGAATTTTGAACTTAATTCGATATTGAATTGGTAACCAGTGAAGACTGTACAATATTGGAGTAATATGGGAGGACTGTTTTGTTTGTGTTATTAACCTAGCTGCGCAATTTTGTACTTTTTGGAGTTTATAAGTTACTGTAAGAGGAAGTCCAGCTAACAAAGAATTGAAATTATCTAGTCTTGAGGTAACATATGAATTAATTAGAGTTTTTGTTGCATCATTATTAATGTATTTTCTTATTTGACCAATTTTTCTCAAATAATAGTAACACACTTTACAAATATTATTTACCTGTGCCTCCATGTTCATATTTTGGTCAAATATAACGCCAATGTTTCTAGCCACTTTAGAGCACAACATTTTACAATCCCCGACATAAATATCTTTAGTATCTGAAATCTTGTGTAACTGTTGTTTAGATCCAAAACATAAATATTCAGTTTTGTCAGAATTAAGTTTTAAAAAGTTCAATGTCATCCACGATTAATTTCTAATATGCATTTTCTAGGCTATCTTTCGCAGGAACAACGTTGTTATTTATAGGTTTAAAAGCACACTACAGCTGAGTATCATCAGCATACAGGTGGAACTCAAGACCATACTTCCTTACAATAGAACCCAGCGGTTTTGTATACAGACTAAAAAGTATTGGTCCTAAGACAGAACCCTGTGGTACTCCTTGAATTATTTCTGCCTTGTCAGACATGACGTCATCTATGACTACGTATTGGCTGCGATTTTTTAGATAGGATTTCAGCAGAATCGACAATGCCAAATTCGGTAGAGAGTCGGTTTAATAAAATTCTGTGATCGACTGTAACGAACGCTGCTGAAAGATCCAGCAAAACTAAAAGAACACAATCACGTTTGTCCAATGAGAGCAGTATGTCGTTATGAACTCGTGTAAGTGCCGTTTCGGTACTGTGACACTTTCGATACGCACTTTGGAATTTTTCCATCAGACAGTTTTCTTCAACGTATGCTGTTAATTGACTAGCAATGCATTTTTCTAAAATCTTAGAGATGAAACAAAGGTTGGATACAGGTCTGTAATTTTTTAATTGATCAGGATAAGATTTGCCTTCTTAATAAGCGGATGTATATTAGCAGTTTTAAAGGCATCTGGGAAGATGGACTGTTCTATTGATGAGTTGATTATTGAAGTTATAAAAGGTAGTAATTCACCAAGACAGCTAATTACTACGTGTGTTGGAAAGGGATCCGAGGAACACGTTTTTGGAGTTGATAACTTTATGATCTTTGAAACGGTATCTGCATTCATTGGATCAAAACAAAGCAAACGACAACTGGTTAATAAAGGCAGCGTGGCATCATTATTAGGGCAATGTGTGGTAGCTAAACTATCACGAATGACAGCTATTTTATTCATGAAGAAATGAGAAAATTCATTGGCTAACGTATGTTTACATTCATAGTTTGGGAGAATTGACCTGTTAAAGTTACTGTCTGTTAGTGAGTTGGCAATAGAAAACAGTTCCTTTTGTTTGTTGATGGCTGTGGTATATGGTGTGAGACGTTTGGGAATTGGGTTGAAGTTCTTGACTGCTGTATATCGTTAGTTTCGGTGGTACAACGTGACGTAGAACAGGTTTTCTTTTTCCCAAACTGATAGTGATAACATTGTTCATCACATTTAGGTCGACATAAAATATAGAGCAGCACGAAGACAGTGCCAGTGTACCAATTTATTTTCCCTTGCAGAAAATAAAACGAAATGGGGTTTATAACCTACTACTTTTCAGTTTCGACACAGCTAATGAAGGCGAGCTTACGCAATGCAGTCTGATATGGGCAAATATTGCATAGTCAGCGGCGGTATGACCGACTTTTATTTCGAATTCCAACTGTCATTGTCAAGGGTACTTTTACGTGTCCACCAGTGTGTACACGGGAACTCGGTGTTTCGTCCCATCCTAATGTGTCGTCCCTTGCCATGCCCTCTGTCCTACACCACTAACGATGAACTATCTCGACCAACACCGGGAACGAATACAGGACCTCTAGGTTAGGGAGATGCTAATTGTAGGCCGGTTTGGGAGGTTCGGATGTTTCCGTAGAACAAAATGGCCCCTTTCTATTAATGAGAATTTGGGAAATAATATGCCTAACCCTAACCCGTTTTAGAAGAATGAACTTAGACCCAATTTACATTTTACCCCTCTTAAAAGGGTTCGGGTTAGTATTCCCCAAAAAAGTCATTTATATAAAGCGGCCATTTTAGACCCCGGGAATACCCGAACCTCCCCAACCGGCCTACAATTAGCATCTCCCAATATTAAATATAAACATGGCACCTCATTATCCATCTAAAAAAAAATGAAAGGTGATTATTCTTGTTCAACTCAATTGTGTTTACGGTTATCATGGCCACGGTTTACCCAGTAAGGAGCAGGCTCATTAACCTTGACCATCCTATGGATTTTCCAGCGTGGTTTCTCCTTATTGTCAGTGATGCCGAAAGGAGCGCCTGACAGTGAACATTCATTGTCCAATTGTTCCGATGGGACGGAACATTCCAGACTAACTGTGGATGGTGGCTATACTGATCGCAACTTTGTGGGTGTCATTTGATTCTTTGTTTCATTGCCACTTCCCGCCTAGCCACATTTCTTTTCGTTTTTTGTTGGTTGGGTAACCCCAGAAGGTGGTCTTTATACGTCGGCATACGCTGATGCTATACGTCAATGTGTGACAGCCCAATAATGTCGTGTGGTTCTAGCGAGCCTCAGCGTATATATTTGACCTCACGTGGTCGTCAAAATAAGCTTCAACACGTTATGGATAAGTTAGGCTAAAACTTCGTTGGGTACACGCTGTCATATACTTGTATAAGTTATGTTTAAATTGGGGATAAGTTACGAATAAGTAACTCATACGTTTAACATAGGTTATATATTCGTACAGCGCGTTAGAAGTACGTTATATATGCTTCCAAAATGTGCGCCCTCTTGATTTTTTAATTCAACTTCAGCGTATGCCAGCGCGTTGGATAATGATTTCATACGTCGGAATAAGTTGTCTAAAACGTTATAGTGTGACAGGCCCATTATATTGTGTTTCGAGTTCACTTCACACCAGATCAGGGGCGTAGCCGTGAAATATATATTGAGGGGTGGGGTCCGCAACTTGGGGGGAGGGGGGTACCCCCATAAATTCTGTTTAAAGTCTCAGTCTTCTGTAATCATTGTTTGGCATAATTTACGGGGTTAAACTAAAATATCACATTCACACCAATACAACATTTATCATGTTTACAGACATCGACACCGGTCTTCCCCGAGAGGCGAAGAAGCGTGGCTTACCCTCGCCTAAGAAAATTTTGGAATATTGAACGACTGCAAACACTTTTTCCTGCTATTTCGGCCCATGAACAAAGCAATTTCAAAGTTGTCTAATATAGCCTAATTAAGAGGAGCAAAACTAGAAATGCCCAAAGCAGGTCTACGGGCTGTGGCCAGTTTTCTTCACGGGACGAAGGAGCGGAGCTGACCTTGTATGGACCCCCCAAGAAAATTTTGGAATATTTTATGGCCGCAAACGCGTTTTACTGCTATTCCAGTCCTAAAAATTAGTGTTTTGTGAGATTTCGGGCACTTTACTTTGCCAAATTTTGGGGGGTTCAAGTATATTCACACCCCTCCAGGAAAACAATGGGGGGGGGGGGGTCGTAGTGTGGTGTTCGCTTCCTACCTACCATATTTCTTTTCGTCTTAATTTTTCGTGGGTTGAGTAACCCCAGAAGGTGGTGCCTATAGACTGATCACATACCTACGGGTACCATTAAGACTTTGTTTCGTCTAATTCAAACATTGTTTCGTCTAATTCAACCAGTGGGATAGTGGTGTAATTTGAATGTAAACTGTCAATAAATATTTCAAATTTTGTTTCATATTTGCAAGTCCATAAACAGGCTTCACAAATTTGTTTACCGCACATTTTTTTATTTTTTTTTTTTAGATCATCTTGGTGAAATAATAATAATATGTCAAAATTGTATGACGTTTTATATAATTTGTTAGGTGTTTTGAATTTTACAAAAACAATTTGTGGGTTCATTTTACAGTAGACCTTATTATTATCCAAATAACGAAAAACGATTTCTGGTGGCACCGGCAATGGGTTAATTTGACAAACTTCTTGGTTTGTAAATAACGAATTATGAATTTCATTTTTTTCCGGTTGTTTACGCCTCTGTATAAGTAGTCTCGGTCACCCATAACCACCTACTAGTCTTCAATGTACGGTGAGTCTGGAACCCTTGTCAATATTTGACGTAAAGTCCATTGCCCTTGCGTAACCAGGAGGTTTTTTGGGGGGTTTTTGTATTTTTTTTTCTGGTTGATAATCCACTATCTTTGGCCAAGTCAAGTAAGAGTTGTGCCCCTTCCCGCAATAAATCTCATAATTCTTGCATTAATATAAACAAACATGAATCGTGACGACGAATTAAGATTAATTTAAAAAGCATAGACACGGCCGATGAAAAGAGAAATTTTACAATAAAAGAAATTAAGAGTGTTGGATATTGAACTGGCATGCATCAAATGGAATTTTTAAAATAGCATTCTTAAACTAATCAACGTCTTGTTTTAGGGCGAATTACCTCCCTTAGACGTTGTTTATGATAATGTAAAAGACCGGATAATCTAGCCAATGACCTGTTCTTGTCGTCAAATGTTGACAACGTATCAAGACTAATATTCGTAGAATATTTTTCTGGGTGGTAGAGATTACTGTCTACGCAGGTTTATTATTGGGCAATTCTTCCTTCCATACCAAAATTACTTTCAATACCGTAGACAATTTGCACACTGTCTGTGCTGTCTCAGATTGCTTATGTCGACTTACTCCTCCATTGTTTTTTAGAAAAGTAAACGACACCATTTTGTCATGAGTCACCATGTGTTCCAGTCGAAGTATGTCTCATTGGTCTGACCCTTTTTCTGGTTCTTGTAAACTCAACAGATGTTATTTAAAGAATGGTTAAATGGGTTGAGGTCAGTGATCATGCTAGATAATCTATATAGAGATTTCAGCCACCTTGGACGCGATAATAGATAAGACAAGTAATAAAACAAGCTAGATAAACTAAAGGTCATAGTTTATGTTCAGACTCAACAACAGCAATATGAAGGTTTTAATTGTTTTAACTGTAGGCCTACTTTTTGGTAAGTATAGGAACAAAATGACTCAACAACAGCAATAGGAAGGTTGTTTTTTTTAAACTGTAATTTTTGATGTGATAGGTACAAAATGACGCCAGTCTATTAAGGTTTTTTGCCACCGTACCGTAGGAGGCACTCTATAAGAGTTAGACTTGTTTATTTCCACCGAGTGTGTTCATGGCTTTTATTCATATGACAAAGAAAATAATCAGGTAGAACGAGAAATACGGTTTAACGTCCATTCGACAACTCATAATCACCCCTCTAGATCATCTGATGACTGAGATAATGAGTTTGAGTGGATAAGACAATATACCTGCATTAGAAGCTTGGCCGGAGACAGCTGATGAAAGGATTGGCAATTAGACTGCTGAAAGATTCATATTTGTCATGTATAGCAATAACGACCAGGCTCTGAATTCACAGAGCATTCTCTGACTTAGTTAGGAATTTACTCAACTTGTAATCACTGTTTATGCTAAATATCCTTGATCCAGAAACACAAAACTTTGTAAATAGATTCTTACTGATGTATTTGATACAGCAAAACTACAAAAGTTTTATAAAAGGCTATATTATAGTTAAAATAAGGCGAAAAATTTTGAGTAAATTCTTAACTTAAGTCTGAGAATGCTTTGTGAACTCGAGGCCTGGCTTACTTCTATGCATGTAAGTTCTTACTAACAAATGTTAAATTGGCTGTTTACACATGTAAAAATGCTAATTTATATGACTTATTTCTTAAAAATTACAGTTCGAAATCGTATTTTGTTTATTATCCATTATTACTTTTAATTTATTATAGTCTCTTTAGTTTCGTTAACATTAAAATTTTGACATTTCACATATGTTACGCGGTAAAGCTGTCATAATTCTAAGCCCATTTTGATAACAGACGGCGCTTAACACACGGCGCTGTTTACAATTATTGTATGGAGGCTGATTGGGGACATGCAAAATCTCGTCCTTTTCATAACCCGACATAGACCAAAATCATAAACTATTCTATATATGTTTAAAATATATAAATAGGATTCTCTGTCGTGCATTTATCTTAACAATACTGCTAAATCGATTGATTTGGCATATTTTGTTTCTAAAAGAACAATAAAATATATAGTAAGAACTAATTACGTCATGCACGGGAGTGAATAAATACATATAAATAGGTAATCATTTTTCCCCTCAAATTTATGAAATATTTTACGCACATAAGTAATTTTTTTTTTGATATTATTTTAGCTTTTTATCGGGTCAAGCTTCCAAATTTTCATGCCTTCTTGGGTATGTCCCAGACTCGGTCTCGGGTTCGCCGCCGGTGTTGGAAGAGAAAGTTCCTCGGGTTTTCCTCCATGATTTACCCTTTTCAGTGGTGCTAGACGGGTTTAACGTCCTATACTCTTCTGCACCTAACCTGGGCTTAGGGAAGACGGGCATACGCCATACAGTGTGCTATGAGGGAAATTTTGACCGGGCAGCGGCGCTACGGCCAATATGTACACGGGACCTCGGTTTTTCGTCCCTTCGGTTCCTGACAATGAACAATGTCTAGTCGTTCTAATGGCGTGCACGTAAATGGACCCTGGACGTGGGGAATTTGAAATAATAGTGGGCCGTAGCGCCTCTGTCCGTGCAAAATCACCTCACACTACACACTTCATGGCGTGTTCTCGCCTTGATGCTGAACGACGGGACGTTAAACTTGATTTCATTTAAAGATAAATTAAGGGAGAATAGATAGACCCAAAAAGCTGATTAATGTAAAGGGAATTTACTGAAAATTTCAGTTTCACTCTGAACCGAGAATTTAGCGGTTGAATTTTGCGCATAGCCTCGATCATCATTACTAAAGTCGGTACGATACAAAAAAACACACATAGTCTCGATTATCCATTTTTTTTATTATTTAATCATGAATCAGCGTTGAGCAGCAGATCGGATCTTTATACAGTAAACATCGCAATTGGTAATGCAGATTCTGCTCTTGCATAATGTATGTTTAATTTCCAAATCACCGGGTTGTCTTATGAGGTAGAGTGTCTCTTTGGGCATTGGGTGAACGATTCGCCCCTTAATTTGATCTTATTAATCTCATTCCAAAGTTTGGGTTGGTGGGTGGGTGAGGAGTGGGCGGGGTGTGGCTTTGCTTTAATATTTATATTTGAATTTCCTGTTTCTCAATCCAATCTCAAATAAAATAAAATATTGTTTATAAACCAAAACAAACACAAAATAGCTTTGTTCTACTGGTGTATTTCTATATTATTTAAATAATATAAGAATAATTTACTTTTGTACGTAACATATTTTATTTATCTTTAGCCTATTACTTCTCTCAAAAATACTGAGAACGATTATTGCAAAAATAGGAGGCTAAATCAATCGATAAGGCCGTATCGGGGCAAATGCACGAAAAAGTATCATATTTATTCATCTGAAAAATATGTACAATAAATTGCCTTTGTACGTAAAGTATTTTAGTATTTTTGACATAAAAATGTCGTCATGTCTGACGGGTAAAGAAAAGAGCGATATTGTGCATGTCCACAATGAACTACCATATAGTACACAGCGCCACCTGTTAGCATAATACGTGTTAAAATTATGACTCCCTTTTAACCCATTATGATAAGTCATAATTCTAACTCTCATTATGCTAACAGGTGGCGCTGTTTACTATATGGTGGACCATTGTGAACATGTATATTACATGCTTTGTAACTGCATGTATTTGCGTAAAGGGGCGGAGCAATTTTAACGTGAAGTTACGGACCGATTTCCTCCTAAATCGAATTCACCATTGATTGTTGTGTATATAAGTTTAAAACATATATACAGCTAATCAAAATTATGATATCTTCGGGGCGCACAAGCTATGTACTACCATTCTTGCTATATATTATTCTTTTGGAAACAAATAGGCCAAAACAATCGATAGTGCATTATTTGTGAAAAATGCACGATAAAATAGCCTATTTATTTATCGGGTTATTTTTACGTGTCCCTAATGAGCCACAATACAATTGTAAACAGCGCCGTCTGTTAGCAAAATGGGCTAAGAATTATGACAGCTTTACCGCGCAACATTTGTGAAATGTCAAAATGTTAACGAAACTAAACAGACTGCAATAAATTAAAACTAATAATAGAAAGAGAACAAAATACAAATTCTAACTGTAATATTTACGAAATAAGTAATATAAATTAGCATTTTTACATGTTTAAATAGCCAAATTAACATTTGTTAGTAAGAAGTTACATGCATAGAAGTAAGCATATTAGCATACGCATTACTAGGATAGGATTTAGAATTATGGGGGAAATTCCGCTCCATACCCCACCCCCAAGTCTTGCATACTGTATCTTTAACACGGGTGCTTGACATTATAAATTGTTAACAATATTTTGTTATCTTGTGATACATGCGACGATGATGAATCCTGACGATGATTAATGTATTTCAGCCTTGGCAGCATGTGAGACATGTGATGATGATGCAGATGACTGTCATCTATTCTATTGTAATAGCGGAACGACTAAAAGATGTATTAATAAAGTATGTACATGTGTTTCAAGATGTGATGACGATCAAGGTAGGGATGGATAAAGAGCTTTTACAGGTTTTCCGTTTGATGCCATTTTCGGTCTTGCGCAGTGGCTGGCCTTTTTAGAGCACATAAACTTATAGGGCATTTTATGTTTTTCAGTGGAAATACACCCATACCAATAACTTGTACCGCTTTAAATTGAACTATACTATTTATTTATAATTACGCATGTTTTATCGAGAGAATTTTCTTCGAAACCGCCATTGTTCTTTTTTCCAATCCGTCTTCATTAGCCCAGTCGGAGCACAACAATAGCGCGTTAAACCCCATTTCATTTCATTTCTTACTTCTATATATGGCCATTTTCAGGGTCTTAAAAACCGGTTATAGGATGTAAGGATTTTAATCTAATCTTTTTCAAACGCGACGTCAATCATTGGTTCAGTGACGCGTACAGGATGCTGCATTTTACCCATTTTAATACCCATTTACAATGAACAGGGAATAATTTTTACCTACAAATACTGCAAACGTCTTTATTTAAAATAAAAATGTTTAAAGTTCCAATAGCATTTTTTTAAGTTATATTTTTAAAATTTATTAAAATAAAGCCTCAAAATAGATTGAACCTATAAACAGTCCTACCTTGTTAAAGAATAATCCTATTAATCCTATAATTCACTATTGCCAGTTGAGAAATTGGCAAAAATATCATCTTCAACTTCAAATTCAAACGTTTGAAGATGGCCGTCCATGGAGAAGAATGGGAAAACAAGGGAGGTAATTGAGTAACTATTTCCTCAATCAACCAGTGTCACCCTTTCTACCCCCCCCCCCAAATTTTTTCCATGATCGTATAATAGTGAGTTGACAACCTTTTGAGCAAAAAACATAGAAATAATTATATTTTGACTTTCTTAGAAAAAGTGAAATTGGAACTTTAAGCATATAAAGATACATTATGGGAGATTTGATAACTATGGCGGGGGAAAGCGGCAAAAACCTAATGCTATGTAGAAATGTCTAATTCAAAACACACATGTAACATAATGCCATACCAAATACCTAAAACGTCTAATGCAAAAAACAAAATACAAGAAACCTCTAATACAAAATACCTCATACGTCTATTGCAAAAGACAAAATACAAGAAACCTCTAATACAAAATGCATATAACCTCTTATGCACAATTGATTTTACAATCTGAAACATCTACCATAAGCATTAGATGACATATCTCGTTGTCATTACTTACATTTCTCCACTGAATTATCTTTATTTAGGTCAATGTCAAGGTCACCGAACACAACTTGGCGACCTATTCGACTAGCGAGCTATTCGACCGATCCAGCTGGCAACCTGTTCGTTGGCAACCTATTCAGAATTAAGACAACAGTCGCCCAAACTCATCTATTTTTAACAACCAATAAAATCCAACGTTACGTCTATCAAATGAAAGTAGAATAATATATTATTTTTATCAATTCCTTTAGCTCAGAATAGATATGTAATTTCGCATTATCGTACAAAATTCTAGACATCCAACTAAATATATTCCGAAAGGTAATTAAATGGGCTTTCTAAGTATTATCAGTAAAAATTGGCACATTCATATTAAAGGGGTGCACTCTCTTCCTGAACATGACCAATTTTTTAAAAATTTTAAAGGGAAAAACTATTATTTTTATCAATTCCTTTAGCTCAGAATAGAGATGTAATTTCGTATTATCGTACAAAATTCTAGACATCCAACTAAATATATTCCGAAAGGTAATTAAATAGGCTTTCTAAGTATTATCAGTAAAAATTGGCACATTCATATTAAAGGGGTGCACTCTCTTCCTAAACATGACCAATTTTTTAAAAATTTTAAAGGGAAAAACTGTTAATATCCCGTGTCAAAACAACGGTAATATTCCGAGTCGAAATTCGGACCATCGTACAAAATTCTTAGCAACCAGCTATATATATTCTGAAAGCTTTCTAAATATTATTAGTAAAAGTTGGCACAGTCATATTAAAGCTTATTCAATTACCTTTCAGAATATATATAGCTGGTTGCTAAGAATTTTGTACGATGGTCCGAATTTCGACTCGAAATATTACCGTTCTTTCACTTTAAAATATTGAAAAATTGGCTATGTTCAGGTTGAGAGCGCACCCCTTTAATATGATTGTGCCAACTTTTACTAATAATATGTGGAAAGCTTATTCAATTATCTTTTAGAATATATTTAGTTGGATCACCAGAATTTTGTACGATGGTCCGAATTTGGACACGGGATATTAACAGTTTTTCCCTTTAAAATTTTTAAAAAATTGGTCATGTTCAGGAAGAGAGTGCACCCCTTTAATATGAATGTGCCAATTTTTACTGATAATACTTAGAAAGCCCATTTAATTACCTTTCGGAATATATTTAGTTGGATGTCTAGAATTTTGTACGATAATGCGAAATTACATATCTATTCTGAGCTAAAGGAATTGATAAAAATAATATATTATTCTACTTTCATTTGATAGACGTAACGTTGGATTTTATTGGTTGTTAAAAATAGATGAGTTTGGGTGACTGTTGTCTAATTCTGAATAGGTTGCCAACGAACAGGTTGCCAGCTGGATCGGTCGAATAGCTCGCTAGCCGAATAGGTCGCCAAGTTGTGTTCGGTGACCTTGACATTGACCTAAATAAAGATAATTCAGTGGAGAAATGTAAGTAATGACAACGAGATATGTCATCTAATGCTTATGGTAGATGTTTCAGATTGTAAAATCAATTGTGCATAAGAGGTTATATGTATTTTGTATTAGAGGTTTCTTGTATTTTGTCTTTTGCAATAGACGTATGAGGTATTTTGTATTAGAGGTTTCTTGTATTTTGTTTTTTGCATTAGACGTTTTAGGTATTTGGCATGGCATTTTGTTACATGTGTGTTTTGAATTAGACATTTCTACATAGCATTAGGTTTTTGCCGCTTTCCCCCGCCATAGATAACGAGTTGGTAGTTCTTACTACAATAGTTAAAAACTAGATGATGTAAAGGCAATTTGCTGAAAATTTCAGTCACATTGGTCCACTATATTTAGAACTAAGCGAATGAAAATTCCGCTTAGCCTCGGTCATCATCGTTAAAGGCGGTAAGTCAAAACCAGTAGTCTCGGTTATCCATTTCTATTGGTAAATATTTCAACGAATCGAACTACAATCCAACAAAAATCCCATGCTATCCTCGACATCGAGAGTTGATTAATAGTTTATATAACATTTCAGGCCTAAAGAAAGACCTACAATAGGCAGATTTTGCTCTTGCATAACGCGTGTTTAATTTGTCGGAGGAAGAAAGTTTATATATTTGTCTCATTGAGTCGCATATGTCATCCTTATCACTATCAGTGATTGTAGCGGAGAACGCTAGATCGGAGACGGTCCTACGCAAATTGTGACGTCATATGTGAATTGTGGGTTAGGGTAAGGGTTAGGCTTGATCATGGGTTAGGGTTAGGGCTAGCCCTGTTTATATCTCGGGACTTTGACCAAATCTACAGGTCCTAGCCCTTACCCTAACCCTAACCCACAATCTATATGACGTCATATGTGCTAAAATGCGTAGGACCGTCGCCGATCTAGCGTTCTCCGATTGTAGCAGTCTAGCGAATATTCATTGCTGATCAGTGTGATTTTTATCATGTCTCGTCGAAGGGAAAAATCTCTTTAAAATTTTCTTATATCATTGTCAAATTAGTTATTTCAGAGAAATACCTCAAGTTAGATGTTATATTTATATATCTATACATGCTCGTATTCTATGTGTTGATGGAACACCAAAATTATAATATAAGTCATTTGGAGAAAAAAGAAATTTAAAGGTTGAAAATACCTGTTCTTTATAAATGACTTTAATTTCGCTAACAATGCAGTTTTTCATTGGTTGAGATATATAAAATTTCCAACAGCTTTAAACGTTAATCATAATAATAACGACTAAATTCATAACAACCAATCGTACGTGCCCTAGAAAATGTTTATACATTATTTATTCGTTTATTACTTCCATTTCCCAAATGAATTAATGAACGAATGAATGGATAGACGAAGAAAACTAAATTCAAACTAAGAGATAAATACGTCATACTTTATAAAACTGCTTTATATCAAAATCGATTTGAATAATATAAAAAGAACAAGCCAAAGGCGGGGGACAAAAATGAACAAACAGCTTATACATATTTACAATTAACCAAAACAGTTACCGTGTTGTTGCCACAATATAGCCTGGTTGGAGCTATCGTTCTATTTGTCACGCGTTTATGCGCTCAATAATCAAAACGGAAATGCCCTATTTTTACGCTGTAGTTATTCACATTTATGTACTATGCATGTCAGGTCACATGTTCACTATATTTTTAATACCGGTTGTTTATCTTCCCAAGAACTAGTTCGTCTATTTTTCCATGAATATGTTGGGGTATTCTTTTTTTTATTTATAATCGGGCATTTTATAGGTGCATTTAACCCAGAAAGAAGGAAGAGTGTTTTCCCATTAGTTCGGTATCTCCTACGCACAGGATTTGCAGTTTGTACACTGGTGTGTGAGAAATAACAAAGTTTACGAAACAAAGTTTGTTTTAAAATAATATCTATTATAGCAATATTATTTTTTGTGTTTCAGAAAAGTGTGAGACAGCGTCTCATTGTCAACACGATGCCGATAAACATGGATGCCAATGTGACAGTAGTTACCACTGCATTGACAGATACTGTCATTGTGGATTCCCAGCGTTCCCCACTCAAGCACCTGTTGTATAAATTCGCCTACTGTAATAAACTTCATTTTAGTACAATTAATTTACACGTGTTTAATGGATTATTTAGGGAATGAAAGGGAAAGTTGATGTGGGGGTGTGTGTGGGGGGGCGTAACGTGTGCGCTTTAGAGGCCTGATATTAGATGGCCTGTCCAATCTCGTAGGTTTTCTCCCACTACTAGAGTACCTACGCACAACCGAATTATTGACATAAATTTGATCCAAGTGTTAATCTCCAATGACATAGTTTGTGTCGCGTCGATGAAAGACCCCCCCCCCCCTCTCTCTCTCTGTCTCACTCTCTCTGTCTGAATATGTTTCTTATTCTGATTCATAAGAAACCGGTCGCTAAATTTCCCCGTTATATATGTATAGATCTTTGATAATGACAGATATGATGTCATAATACCACCATTATAATATGTCGGGTATGTATGTGAAAGAAGTGTGTATTATTAGAATTCCCAGTCAAGACAAATAGTACAAAGGTTGACACAGGCGGTTAGAGTACTTCCTCACATAAGCAACTAAAATTGTAATAACTTAAACGGGCATTATATAATAAGAGTTAAATTTGCCTTCTGCACCTCTTTCTTTAGGCCTTAACCAGGGCCTATTTTAAGGTTTGATTGGCGAAGCGCGGTTTCCATAATTTGACTTACGATAACACGATATTATGACGCTTACACTAGATGACCAAAATATAACCAAATTAACATATTCGTATTAATAACCGTATACTAGTATCATTAATAGTCCAGGGAAACATTTAAAGTCGGTGGATAGTCGTTCAGGTGGGACGAAAAATCGAGGTCCCGTGTACATATTGGCGACAGTTGATATTCAGTATAAGAGTAGGTCATAGTGCCGCTACCCGGGCAAGGTTTCGTTCATAGTACACTGTACGGCGTATACCGGCTTTCATTAGTCCACTCGTAGCTGAACAGTAGGACGTTAAACCCCATTCGGACTATTTGAAGATAGGCATATGCGGAGTCTTGACGGATTTTTTGTGGACACCGACAGGGCGGATGATCTGACCACCAAAATTTCCTGAAATTGTCCCAAGTCAGATCACACGCAATATCTTTTCGCGGGTCATCAATTTTGGCAGTTGAAATTCGATATAAGAGTTAGCCGTAGCACCGCCGTCCGGGCAAAATGTCCCTTATAACATACTGTATGTATGTTCGTCTTCATTAGCCAAGTTTATGAGCAGAACAGTAGGACATTAAACCCAATTTCATTTCATTTTTTTATTTACAACACAGCGCATACGTGTTCAGAACAAAGTGTATTATATAGTTGAAAAGCCAATATCATGAAAACCAGCTGGGGGTCAATAAGTTCACTGCATCTAAAAAATAGTTCATATTTTATCAAATATTTTTGAGCACTTTATTAGTTTGTCGCGCGTGTCAAAATAGGACTGTTTTAAAGATGGGTTCCCAGTAAAATATTTATAGGGTGGTTATTGCCAATAAAAGTATGACAATTTTGGTATATATATGGAAAATAGAGATATCCAATCTTACTTGAAAAATACAGGATTCGCCGAAAAACACTCATGGAGCGTATGTAAAGGTTCCCCTAATCAACAGCCCGACGATGAGGACTATCACCACGCGTGACGTCGAAGGCTTCACGAGTACATTGAGCACTGTGTGTATATGGTGATAAACTTTATAAAGAGTTAGATGTCCAACACTTTTTGAGATAAAAATCACGGAAAAATACGCGGGCAGTGGATAATCCGAGAATTTAATTAGGATTCGATATTTGTAATAAATAGTCAGCGATTACAAAACATCGTCTTGTGTATGTTTATCATCGTAACAACGGTAACAATGACAATCGAGGCTACAGTGTTATTAAAATGGATATATCTTAACACAGAGTAAAGCAATTTATTATTATTATTATTACAGCATACTTATAGTGCACCCTTTCATATAACATGTTCAGGGGCACTGTCATAAAATACGATTAAATGACTAAATAAAACTCACTAGGTCCACATTGAAACAATAGAAATAATCAAAAACAAAGGTCATTCATTGAAACTTCTGATTATTCAAAATGTATTAAACATCATACATCAAATATAACTACATTTAACTAACTATTTTTCAATCGTGGCGAATCCAGCCTCAACTGTTGTGGCAACTGATCTACAAATTTGTTTTTACCAAAATCAAACGAAACGAAAAATTAATAAAATAAAATAAAATATTTTCGATGAATTAATGTTCATTCTACGACAGGCACTTTACAAAGTGACAATGTAATCATAAATAAACAACAACATTATGGACATGTTAACGATTGCATACAGAGTCAGTTAAAAGCCTGATTAAATAAATGTGTTTTACGTTGTTTTTTTTAAAAGAATATAGAGATGTACAACATCTTAAACTGAATGGCAGATTATTCCATAAAACAGGTGCTTGATAATTAAAAGAGCGCTGACCAAAAGAGACCAGTTGAATAGTTTGGGGCTTTAAAAGTAGTTTATCTAATGTACGTAATGTTCGGCCGGGTGTATAAAGTTCTAAAAGATCTGAGAGATAATGTGACTAACTTTATTTAGAATATATTCCCTTTACATTATCTATTTTTATCTATTATATTTAAAACAATCAATTGCTTATCTACTCTTCCATAATGCATGGAATTGTGATATTCGTTTCAGAATTTGCATAAACTATATATAAAAAATCTAGATTGAATGTTCGGCTGAAATGCCATATTATAAAGTCGAATAAAAAAGTCACATAGAGCCTACGAAGCGAGGCCGCTGTTGAGCGAGGCTTGATCACCCAGTTCCTAGGCACATATCGAGTAATGATAGGTTTATAAAGGGACTGGGTGATACAGACTTCTTTTGACAACATTTCGTCGTAATTCCGGTCCGTAGAAGATATGGATCGCCAAGTGAATACACTTTAAGTTTGATTTGTAATTAATAACGCTTTTAAATGACCAACTACATTGGAGGGTGTATAATGATCAAATAAAGTCTCGTTGGCAATTAAAACGATGGAAAGTCTTAGAACTAGTGAGTATTGTGAGATGATAACAGACGATATATCGTAAACCAGTCATAACAAAGATGGCGTCTGAATTACATTTATTATACTACATGTATACTAATAATACTATATAGTCAAGCAGTAGTAAGAACTTTTATTTTAATCCCTTCAAGTGCCTGTGGAAAATGTGAAAGAGCTTGCGCAACGCGGGCCCGCGTACACAATTGAGAACAATACTTGATAAAGGTATACATACACCTCTATGGTCACAGGTTGCCAACTTCAGTACCAAGTCGAATCAGAAGACGCCGCACACTCCGCGTCGAGCCCCAAGTCGCTGACTATAGTGGGCTACCTAGTCGTGTATAGATAACCAGCCTTATCTCTCCACACTCCGTGTTTCGAGATAAGATTTTGGCCCATAGACTCCAACGTAACGCATCCCGTCGTGATTCACTCCCGCTGCGATTAAACAAAATTGACAATATTTTCCATCAAAACAACGATTGATTATTGTTATTTATAATATTTCCGCCACACCCAACTACAATTAAGCATTTCATGCTACCTGAAACGGGTAGAAATCGTCGTATTTAAAATCGAGGCGTTAAGCCGTTACTAAGACCGCCATCTTTTTTAAACGGCATATTTTGACGGCTATCATCATGAAGGCGGGACTAAATGTGAGGCTTTTATAACAGCCAATCAAAAAGGCAATTTTGGGGAGAACGCTAGATCGGAGACGGTCCTACGCAAATTGTGACGTCATATGTGAATTGTGGGTTAGGGTAAGGGTTAGGCTTGATCATGGGTTAGGGTTAGGGCTAGCCCTGTTTACATCTGGGGACTTTGACCAAATCTACAGGTCCTAGCCCTTACCCTAACCCTAACCCACAATCTATATATGACGTCATATGTGCTAAAATGCGTAGGACCGTCTCCGATCTAGCGTTCTCCCAATTTTGGACCTTATAAAAATGGCAACATACATTGTATCAATCAAACTGATCCCGCAGTGAATATTCGCTTGGCCGCTACAATCACTGATAAGCATGACATTGACGAGGCTTAATAAGTACGGCATATTAACTTTTTTACTCCGACAAATTAAATTCTCAAACATTTTTTTGAGGTAAAAGAAAAATAAATAAAGACGTTTGAAGTATTTGTAGTTAAAAAATATTTCCTATTTAGTGTAAATGGGTATTAAAATGAGTAAAATGCATCATTTTGCCCGAAGCAGTTAGGTGTTAAGTAAACATTGCACGAGCCGTTGAGCCAATGACTACGAGGCGTGCAAGTCAACGCACGTGTTTAAGACAGCCATCCGTTACAGAGATATTTCGTTAGTAATTCTCTGTGAAACAGGTTGATATCGTATCCGTCAGGATGTGGTAAATGGGGCGTGTACTAAAGGGACCTGTAGTGTTGGCGCATGTACAAAGTAGTCAAGAATTTTGATGGCGGTGAATGTCGAATAAAAACAACGATTCATTACTTTATACGCGAATATTTAGAGTTAGGCGATAGTTGTGCCACTACATTGGCCTCTGTAAGTTTAATTGGTCATAATAGCATAAACTTATCTTATTTTAAAGATGTTACATGTATTAATAAAAAAATTGAGTTTGCAACGTCAAACTGAAGGCTCCCAATCGTAGCTAAAAACAAATATATCAGTATTATCTCAACGTTTTTAGCTACGTTCTCGTAGCAAAGTCGTGTAGAGTTCTAAGTCTTCACAAAGCCCGAATCCCACTCAAGTCGCCAGTTCATCAAATGACTCGGCAATTCGTTGCGAAGGTAAGGTTTACACAGTTTCACACTCACTGCGGAGTCTGAGTCGATTCACAGGTCGCAATAAATATTTCAAGTCAGGTCCCGTTTCACTTGTTCATTGTAGGGTGCCCCACGTGCCTACTGAAAAGTTGTACTAGACACGTTGAATATGCACGCTTTACTTGGTTCACTACTACTAATTTTCTGACAGTCTCGCACACTAGTTGAGTCTATAAATAGCAACAGCCCGTGGAAATTCTAAACACACTGGTAACTATTACAGTCGTAAAAAATCTATTGTTGACGATTCTGAGTAGCAGTAATATTTATCGTTTTGGTTATTACGGCATCTTTAGAAATTACGTTCGTTTTATTTTTTAAATTGCTTTATCCTTCGCATAACCGTTAGAAGCGACATATTTTGGTTTAGTACAAATAATATCTATGAATAACTTGGGTTGTACAGAATCATGATACCAGCAGCAGTTTCGTTTTACTTTTACAAGGTTAGAAAAAACAATTGTTGAGTCAACACTGTGTGTTATTTATAAATTCGATTTCTTGTTCCAGCTTTCAGTCACGTTTCGTAAAAAGTAGTCTGGATTATCCCGGCCCGTCAATCAGACGGAGAATGGTCGGTAGGCTGGTGAAGTGAGACTAGTTTCAAAACAAGGGCACGTAACCTATTTTTTACTCGAAAGTGTCTGGATGTTATGGACGACGCTCCGAACCATTTTTCAGTGTATTATTTATGATGTTTAAATGGTCATAGCTTATTAAGTTTAACATGACCGTTTATTTAGTGACTATAAATTTGTGAAATAGTTTTAAGACATGTTATATATATATAAATATTGTGGTGTAATTGTTTAGCTATTTGGAGATATTTATATATGGTGGGGCACATGGGTGGGTTTATTGTGATTACCGGTATCTCAATACTGCGCAATTCAGGGCATTCATTACGCATGCAGAAACTGGATATTTCTAGAAGTGGGTTTTCCCCCATTTCCTCTAGCGTGTATATATAACCTATAAAAGGCAATGAGCTATTCATTTCGCTAATCAACAAACGAAAGATATTATGTGCTGTCAGTATGACATAGCGCATGATTTATCCAACACGGGTTTTCAACAGACAGGTAGGGTTGTGAAATATATTTGTATAAGGTTTGCACTGCTCAACATTTAAACGATGTTTTTATTCCTTTATTATTTTAAAATGTGTTTTAGAGTATGCTTTACTTATTTCTTTTTTTTGAACAATGATGTACGCTCAGATAATATTTTAGTTAATTATCTATCATTACTAAGAAGTTTGTTATTATAATCACCAATTATTGTTACCTCTAATAAAACATAGGCGTACGGGCTCGATGACAGTTAGGGGGCAGAACCCGAATTGCCCGAAAAATTTTCGGGTTCACAGACGCCCTGTTATACCAGCCTGTGAATACAGCAAATTCAATTTGGTCCAATACAGCCTACCTGCTAACTCGAATTCCAAACAACCAAGCAATCGTCGCGAGGTATGGGGGCCTCATCCTCCCGGAGAAAATTTTGAAAATTTAACCAATGCGTTTTCTGCTACTCTAGCCCGTGTAAGTAAATCCAAAAGTATCCAATGGTCAATTTTGTAACCGAAATCCTGTTAAGAACTGAATTTTACTTGTCATAATGTATTTGGTTCATTCCGAATTTTGTATGTAACCACCGTGTATCTAACTCTTTTGTGTGCTCTCTGCTGTTCGACATCGTCAATAAAAATACATCGAAACTTCGTCAAAGTGTTTTGTTGAAATAAACAAGGCATTTACATGACGTGCTTCTCAACAAATCCCACTCCGAATTCCAACCATCCGATCAGACTGTTGCAGCTGCATTCACAAATACTAATCGATGCCCGAAAAATGTAGCACAAAGTAGGCCTAAAGTAGAGTGGCTCCAGACAAAATGTTTTAATCCATAGTTAACTCAGTACAAATTCGTGGTATTCAATTAAAAGAAAAGTCAAATTAGTGTTTTATTAGGGCTCAAGGGTAGTTAAGGTAGCAAAACTAGAAATGCCCGAAAAAATTTCAGGTTTATACAGACAACACTAACAGCGCCGTTTTTCTTCGAGAGGCGAACAACCGGAGCTGACCTTATAGACCTTGCAATAGTAAGTGCAGGGGGACTGCACCACACACAATTCTACACAAAAACAAATATACAGATAAGACATATCATACTAAGAGACCACAAACAAATCAAAAAGAGTGAATGGATCCGGGGGCTAGCCGTAAGCGTCCACTGCGCTGAAACTTTTGGAATATTTAGATTTCGGGTACTTTATTTTGCCAAGTAGATGAAATAATTTTTTTTCTCAATTTACCTGTCTGCCCGAAATGTTAGCACAGAGTAACTCTGTGATGTTAGTTTGCCCGAAAGTTGTGGGGCAGTTGGCCTTAACAAATAGATCTAGCGATTATATGGAAATCCCCTTTCCATTAATAGAACCAGTCGTTGCTAATTATAACCAATCGGTACGTTGAGGAAAGTTTCGCTATCAAGTGTGGACTGCAAGAGAAGACAACTCTGGTACCTTGACATTCTAGTAATTACAATTAATGTAATTCAGTGCGTAGGATTTCTGCGCCCTTAAAACTTTTAATTATTCTATAACACTTACTTAATCGAATTAATAATATTTGTTTTCAAACGCCTTCAGTAGTATGATTTCTTCAACTGTGGCATAAAACATACATAGTTATCCGATTGTAATAAAAAGGTCACTTCCGGTTCATGGTGACTATTGACAGATAACGCAAGAAGATATTTGGGATGGTCATGCTAAGTTAATTTGGGCCAACTATTATTGATGTTTAATTTTTTTTAAATATTCAGCTATGGCTAAAAACACAGCCCATTATGGAACTGCAACAATGGCACCTACTCCTGTACAGAAATTACATAGATTACAAAGTAAGCAGACAGAGATTGACGGCTGCAACAACCTACAACGGAGGCTCAATTCGTTTAAAAACACCAACTGGAGATCGAAGAAATCATATATGCAGTTAGCAATAGCGGGATTTAGGTAACAATTATGATTTTTTTGCATAATATTTCTCTTTTGACTCCTAAATGCACTAGGACTAGGACTAATCAGGACGTAAAAAAAAGTGGGCAAACCCAGGAGTTATAAATAGATACTAGGCTATCATACTAAGTTAGCATGTGCCAACCAAAATTCAATTTTTGAGCTAGGGACCCGAAACTTTGCATACAGCTAGAAAAAAGTCTTAGAATCATTAATCTTTTTAGATTTTAAAAATCGGTTATTAACTTTTATTTTTATAGCTTATTTTATATATCCATAGGTAAGCAGCGTTTTGCGAAATTCCGTCAAAAACGGGCAAAATTGATAAAATGATAATTTGACTGACTAAATGACTTTGGAGCAGGCTCAGATTTTACTCACATGTTCTAGGTATACACATTAACTAAAATCAACCACAAAAATATTGTTTTTAACCTTTATTTGGACATAATTGAGAGGAAATCGGACATATTTCGTACAGAAAAGTAAAAAATAAATAACTATAATTGATGTTGAAATGATTAACAAGAACTTTAATTTAAGTTTTCTCTAAATAATTTTAGAATAACATTTCTTTTTATTTTACAATGATTTCAAGTTTTGTCTAAATAATTATAAGTACCTTATCAAAAAATAAAACTTGATAATAAATCATATACAAACAAAACCTATACCCTGTACCAATAACAATAAAAAACAACAAGGCTGCTCAATTTCAATTAAATCTTTTACCAAGTTCTAGGAACCTGAAAAATTATAGTAAATTATAATTTATATGAATGATTAAACAAGATTGATAAACAATTGGTAGGCCTATGAAAGGAAGACTGGCATACGCCGTGCGATGAATAATATTTTTATTTTAACACGAAATTTATAAAACATACAATTTAAACTAATTTTATTTATCTCGTAAATAACAAATTCACTCTCAAAGAATTAAAATTGTTAACATTTCAAGTATTTTCTCGCATTCGCACGTGAGTAACGGTCGTATAACTGTAATTTGATATAGTCTCGATCAGCAGCACTCCTCAGTGTAAAGCGTACAGCGAATAGTCGTCTGAATGATAGAGACTACAGTTCACACGCCTTCCGCCATGACAGAATGGCCGATAAAATTTCGGTCATCTCAGAACAATTGAATTTTTACGACTTTCACGTCCACATATGGAAATAAATGAAGGTGGATCTTATCAAGGAACATTTCTTCCATAATTTAGCAAGTTCTTTACCCCGGCGCATCTTCCACGAAAAAAGTTACAAAATTCCAAACTTTTCAATCGAAGAAAAAAAATATTCTTACCTTGCTATGTGTGATAAACTTTCCATGCGCCGCAACCTTGACATCTTAACTAACTGTTTTCGGTTGAATGGAACCGGTATCAATAGCAGGAAACCGACACGGGGCCGTAATGCAAGGCCTACTTTTCGCGAAAAAAATGCGCCATATTTGTGACAGCCAATTAAGAAAAAAGAGTTACGTCCCTTTTTCGGTTGGCACACGCTAACTAAGTTATATTTATATAATACCATTGCCATTATTACCAGCTGTGTAGACACCAGCAGTCAACTGAATTATATTTTACCGTCAAATGGTAGCAGTATATATAATCATAAAATGTTGAATAATTTTGAATTTAATTTTTCAGGTACACCGGGGAAAGTGATCGTGTTGAATGCGAAGATTGCAAGAAACGTGTTGTGAAATGGTCTAAAGATGATGACCCCCTAGAAACTCATTTTCGTCTTTCACCGCAATGCCCTTTTTTGAAAAGTTTGGGCTACTCAGTCGATTTACAAATCCCAAAATTCAGAAAGTATGCAAACTATAATACAAGACTGCAATCTATGGAAAGATTGCCTAGTGAATATTTGGAAGAGGTACCAAGCTTTGAATCTTTGGCTCGTTCAGGCTTTTTCTACCAAGGTACCTTTGACAGAATGAATTGCTTTCATTGTGGTTTAGTATTGAGGGACTGGGAACCAGACACAGTTCCAAATACAGTTCATAAACAGTTTGGTAAGAATTGTGGGTTTATTGAAAGAGTCTTGAAAAATGAAAATTCGAAAGGAAACTTCATACAGATCAGAAGGTCAAATCATCTTAGTTTGAATAATGCAGAAAATACAGAGATAAAGCATAACAATGCACAGTTGAATACAAATCTAAAATCAACATCAACAGCCCAGAACTCGCATGAAAACATGAATTCAGGTTTGAATACCGATTTAAATATGTGCATGGAGAGAACAGATACTTGTCAGAATAAATCGTCTACTATTGCAGTTCAACCAGCATTGAATTTCAAAAGGAGACCGATAGGAATCTTTTCCGATGAATATCAAAGACAATATCGGCAACAAAGAGCTTTGGAAGTGGACAGTGCATCTGTGGATGTCCCAGACTCTATGAAAAAGAGCAAAGAAAACCATCAGACACAAGTATCAAAGTCATCCAGTCTCATTCGACCCTCTCGCCTCAACACACAGGCTTCATTACCAACACAAAGTGAAATTGTGACTGCAGGGGCTACATCAACACCGGTGATTACACCTATAGAGCAGGCAGTCAATGAGATGGGATATGGTTTAGATATAATAAATCAAGCAATCACAGAACGACAGCAACGTGGAGAAGGAGACTTCCCTGATGCTACTACATTATGTTTAGCTGTAATGGATTTAACTGAAAGAACATCATCGACTCCATCTTCTGTGGATACTGATGCGGATAAATGAATACCACCACTGCCAAATCTGCTGGTACCAAAGAAGCCCAGTTGCTCTCGTGTAGCTGTAATGGATTTAACTGAAAGAACATCATCGGTGCGGATAAATGAATACCACCACTGTCAAATCTGCTGGTACCAAAACAACCCAGTTGCTCCCACGCTCATGGGAGCAAGCCTTTCAAAAATTTGTCAGTGTTATAAGAGAGGAGGTACATCCATAATGAATGTAGAACTATGAACACTTGACTTAATAAAGGCAACCCATATTTTGGTAATCTAAAACAAGAAATTGCAAATTGAAATTAATCATGAAGTGATTATATATTTGTGGCATTAATTTCTTGTATAGCCACTACTCCTTTCAGTTTAAAATCACAAAGGAGGAGTAAGATTAATCTTTAAATCAATCTTAAACAGGTAATATGAAAAAAATTATTAAATCTATCATTTAATTTTATTGATTCAATAACAAAGGTTAGATGCCAGCCTTAGTTAGATCATTTGAACCAATGTAATTGTGTCTTTCTTTTGATACCAGGCCAGGGAATAAGCGCTGTGATACATCTTGTATTAATTTTTATATGGTTATGTAAATATGTATTATAATTTGGATTAGTGTGCTGATTAATTATTTGTTTTGATTAACATGACTAAAACTAGTCATTTATTTGCTTTTTAATGCCCTTTGTTATACAGCCACATAGAAATGTGGAGTTATATTGCCGTCTGTCCTTCGTCCACAATTTCTAATGGCAAAAGTTATTATTCCGTTGTTAAAAATTGATATATTATGTTGTTTGTTTATATTAGTGATATGAACAAGTTTATTTAATTTCAATAATTTCTAGAGTTATGGTCCTTGTTTCATTTTGTTGCACCTTTTTGAATGCTTTAACATCAAAAGTTATCTGCCGATCGTCATTTAGATAATCTTATTAAATTTCAGCAATTTCTGTTAATTACATCTTGAGTTATGGTTGATGTTTCACTTTATTGAACACCAAAAGTTATCATCCGATCTGTAAGAAATTTGATATGCATTATTTAAATTGGTGAAACGAAATAGCCTGACAAATTTCAAAATTTTCTGTAAATTACTTCCAGAGTTAAGGCCCTTGTTTCAGTTGGTAGACCCTTGTGAAGTTTCAAATGATCTGCGTGAAATTGTCTTGTAAATGCCCCTCAATTACCTAAAAATGAATAATTATGTGACAACCGTTGCCTGCTGCTCTTACGATTTATCTGCTGTGGGTGTATGTTTAATTTGACTAAAAATATTCATCAGTAAATATTTATGATTGAAACATTTTGAAATTTGAGTTTTATGCTCATTGTTTAAATCAAGTATGTCAGTTGTGTTAAGTTACTGGAATTTTTTTATTTAGTTAAAATTTTTTGGAACACTAAATTTATATGTGTATTTTACTAGTCGCACAACATGCAAATTCTTCAATTTGATGATCACTTATAATTACTCTCTTAAAATGCATAAGAAAATCACTTTTTCAGACAAAATTTATAATTTTAATAATGAAAATCTTTGTAGGGTTTCAACCATGGAGAGCATGGTATTTACGTTATGATTTATTGTAATTTATTATTATGTTCTAAAACAATCTACGTATAGAATGATAAATAGGCTATAGTGTTATAGTTTGCTAAATTGACCAACAATATGTTATTCATTTGCAGTATATAATATACATTTACATAATAACTGTACCCTAGTAATAAAACAAGTTACTGAATTATAGTACAAGGTTAGTAAATAAATTCATGTTTTTTTTTTATATCGAGGTATCAATATATTTCCATGTAAGTCACATTCCTAATTCAGTACCCATAGGTTGAAAATATATATTTGCTACCAAAATCATATGTACACATATACTAACCTCACTGCCATTATGAGAATTACAAATGAGAGAAGTTCACTGAACAAAAGGTCCTGGGTTTTGGCTAGTCTGGTTTACATTTGTCAGTGATGCATGGACAAGGAAAAGCATCTGATGGACGAAAATAAAATGTAGTCCTTTGTACACCGTTGACAGCACAGTAAAGATCCCCCTGCTGGTACATGTAAGAAGAAATAAAAGTGTAGTAGTCGAGGCAAAATTTACAGCAAAATGCTGAGTGGGTGCAGAAAAGTAAGAAGTTAAACCCTGGGCCCTGTTTCACGAAATTTTAACTTGAAATAGGCCCCTGTTTCATAACATTTTGCAAGATGGGTGAGCTATGACTTAACGGTACTAAGGAATATTTCCCCTCCCCCCCTGCACATGGGTTCATCTGTCTGTTTATCGGTCACACAGTTTGGAGCACAATAACTTAGCTGTAAATATTAGGCAAATTTCTGAACTCTGATTCTAACTGAGTGATGGTGGTGAATAGAAATCAAATGGGGTATAATGACTGGGCAAATGGAGATGGGCATATGCCATGCAGTGTGCTATGACGCAAATTTTGCCAAAACATTTGCACTACAGCCTACTCTTATATCAAATTTCCACTCTCAAGGGTTCTTTGTCAAAGTGTATGCAGGACCTTGGGTTTTTTTTCAAATGACAACGTGTTTGTGTTGTTCCTTGCGTACCATACTGGATCAAACATAGGACCTCCAGTGATGAATATAGTGTGTTATGTTAAATCAATACAACAACCAATTTCCACAAGGGACCATGTTGAGTAGAGTGATAAGATAGTTGCTACATATTTTAGGATTGATGCAGGGGTCATCAGTGTCACTATTGCCTGGTTGGAACAATAATAATATGTGTTGTCTGGTAAGGCCTGGGGGACCTTATGGCCTAGTGGTCTAGAGTGCCGCGCTTCGACCTCTAGCTGGCCGGTCACCTGTGGTTTCGAGCCCTTGTGTGAGCGTATGTGGCATTGAGATAGGGGCGCCTTCTCAACCTCTTGGGTTTCCTCCGGGCACTCTGGTTTCCTCCCACTGCTAAAGACCCCTACGCCGAAGCAAATTATTGAAATAAAATGAAACCATATGTTAGTCCCAAAATGACGTAGTTTGTGACGAGTGGACGTTAAACTCCATTTCTCTTTCTCTCTCGGGTTAGGCCTAGATATTAAGGCTACAATTTTTATGATACAATATGTTTATCTCCCAAAGATCGGTATTTGGCCCCTGTACGATAATTCACTTTTATCTATAAACTGTTCTCCTTCCATATCTTGCAAACTGTGGGCATATCCTGCATGGCAACCACTTGTTAAAAATGATGTAGCTTGTCTATCTTATTCAAATGAGGAATCATATTGATTTTCAATATTTTTTTTAGATAACTTCCACAGTTATTCCCCTTTGATATCATTAGACCGTCGTCTGTCAGTAGCTATCGTTTCAAAAAATTTCTATAAAATGAGTTTAGTTGTAAAGTCACACATTAGTAAAATGTGAATTTTTATGGATAAAAAGCCGCCTTCCCGCTTCTAGAATGTCCCAGTTTTTATAAACGAGTCGTTGCAAGTTTCTGTTCGCGCCATGAAGTTTATCAACCACTATTTACACCTGATGCATATCATTAAAACAAACAACCAATCAAAAACACTCTAGAGCCAATTTGACCTCAAGTTCACAGGTCAAAAGGTGAGTCTGAGTTAGCGTGTTTACTGTCTGTGATATCACTTATGTGGAAGCAGACGTTAAACACCAAGTAGTAGTAGTAGTAGCGTGTTTACTTTAAAGGGCCAATCCCGATAACTTTCTGAGGAATAAAACTGCTTAATTTTGTGTTAAAATCCCTTAAAACCCATTACCTAAGGCCGACCAACTAACACGACATTTGTGATACGCTTGTAAATAACTTAAATCTGACAGTCTTCACCTGGAAATGGACACCGTTGTATTATACAGTATCTGGATAAAACCAGACT
Source organism: Patella depressa (assembly GCA_948474765.1). Taxonomy (NCBI): domain Eukaryota; kingdom Metazoa; phylum Mollusca; class Gastropoda; family Patellidae; genus Patella; species Patella depressa. Next base: position 51,851,028 of record OX419719.1, on the reverse strand, counting down.
TTTTTCTATAAAAATAATATGTAGATGAAATTTACCTTTTGTTATCAAGTACAGTACATGGGTCATTCACTGTATAGACCTCTCAAGAAATGTGAATCGATTATCAGGTCACCCAACGAGAAAATTGACCCGAAATCTTAAAAGGGTTACGTGTCCGGATAAGCAGTGTTGACGTTCACGTCCAAACGACTCAATATTTTGAGCTGAAATTTTGAGACAAGATAAATACACCATGCCTCTATATTTTGGTCTATAAATTTCATAAACTCTCGGACTTTAATTTTTGAGACTCTGTTCTTATCGGGATTGTCCCTTGACGATGAAGTGCCTCATCAACCTCGTAGAGACAAAGATTGTGGAAAGCTGATTAAATTTACAGATACCAGTTGGAATAAGGTTGTTTTAAGTTTTAAAGAATGGGCAAATCTTGATGGAAACATAGATAATCTATGATGGAAACGAGCTAAAAGTGTGCCAACAATATAAAGATGTATTTGATGGTAAGTTTATCAACTAAATCAAACTAAAATTGAAAGTAGATTCGCCATTTTATTTTTCAGCGAAACACAAAATGATAGGCGGATTAAATTTTATAGACACCTGTACTCATCACAAATGATCGGGACTGTACAACGCAACGCGAGCTTACGTCCGTATATAATATTTCTTGTTTGTTGTCATTGCTGTGTGCAAGTTGAAGTTACGATAAATAATAATAATGTTTGTTGACATTCACATAATAGTATGTATAGTCTCGTTATATATAGTTCATAGAGATAGGTTTGTTTTAAAATCGATATCATTCACGCTAGCCTTTGGTTTTATTTTATTAACCCCAGATTGTCTAAGTGTCTTTTCACAAATCAAGTTCAAACAGGTGGCAGTGTCTTATTGTTTTTCATAAAAGAAAAGTAATTTTTATTATGGATATTTGTTGCCACCTAAATTCTTCTCTCAGGTTCTAATTTGCTTATTTTGTTTATGTGTGCAATAAAATTAGGAGTCAGTATGTTTGTATTTATAGGGAATAAAGATGATGCACTATGTGACTATGGGTTTATGGCTATCATTCCAAGTGTTATTCGAGATTCACAGACAGAACAAAGATTGAACGAGCTACTAAAAGAGTTGTATAAGGCTACAGTCTGGTGAGAAGCAAACGAGTGATGAGAGTCAATCCACCTCTAGACAAGGTTTGCGATCAGCCTCCACTAAATCATCAACCACCCAAGCTGTCCACCTGCGAGGACATGTCTTTACTCCTCTGGGCATTATCTGCAAAAAAGTACCTTTGTTCTACAGGTGTCAGAATAAGACTGTCTCTGATAAGCTGGTTTTAGCAGAAATTAAAGATGGGGGTAAGTTTTTATTATTTGTTCAACTGTTGTGATTTAATATTGTCCCCCCACCCTCCTTTCCTGGCTATGCCCAGTGTTACCTAGTGGAATTGGCCCATCGACCCTCCTCAGCGTGTCGTAAAAGGCGTTTATTGGGGAGAGTGGTCGGGTGGCCGATAGGTGTTATCTATCAGTCTGTCATCAATAGTCGAGGGTACGAGTCTCATTCTCTGCGATCTCAGTGAAAACGTGTGGGAGTAGCCTAGCCAAACATGCAGGGTTATGTACATGTATTTACCAGGTCTGCCAAAAGTTGTCTAGTTCATTGTTAAAAGTAAGCTGCTCCATACAAAGCCTATTATACACATAAAACTGTTGCATAAAGAATTTTATGGGTTTTTTTATTTATGCATACGTAAGCAGAAAACGAATATGCATTCTACTGCTAGTTGGTTTATGATATCCATGATATTTACAATTTTCCATATCTTTTTAGGGCGACTTAGAGAAGCAGCAATTAAGAAAGAAGATGAAACCATTCTCAGGCACATCAGAGATACAAGGATTATGTTTGATTCCTAACAAGAAAACCCACAGTTCAGTCTTCAGGGTAAATTTATTTCATACTTGTAGTAGTTGTTGTGTCCTTGTGGCTTGTTGTTATATCTATTTTATATCATACGCCTACATAGGCAACTAGTGGGTGGGAAGGGATTTATATAGCCAAGGGGTTACAAAAAGGTCTGTCATCAATGGACTTGAGTTTGAATCCCATTATCAGCGACCTCAATGACAAGGTGTGGGAGTAGCCGATTTATTCTATACTCTATAGTATAAGTAGTGCTGGTATATTTGATGGCAAGTGAATTGGCACAAAATGACTAGATTGTGGTGTCCAAATGCACTAAAACATCCGTTCTAAGAATGTGTCAACATTTTTTACTAGCACTTTTACTAGTTTTGAAATGTTTTAAATTACAATACACAGATAAAGATGAATAAATATGTACATAATTTTCCATTTTTTGATTTTAGTATTTTGTTTAACTGTTTGTTTTACCTGTATTTTACATACTAACTACATGTATAATATTCAACTACTTTATGTCCAGATTTAATTGAATTATTATTTTAACAAAACGAAGGGTTTTCTGTATTTTAAACTAGTTTTGAAATGTTGTTTTTAATTATAATACACAGGCATGATTCATATCTTTAAAAGATAACCAAACAATATATCGAAAGATAAATAAATGTGTAAATACTTTTCCATTTGTTGATTTTAGTACTTTGTTTAACTGTTTTTATATTTTTTTATATTTTATATTTTAACTATTTAAGCATTAATTATTGCACAACTGTTACAGCAACATTTAAAAAAATTATTGATATAATGGTTATTAAAAATGAAAAAAATGTTTTCTGTATTTTAAAAAAATATTGATATTGAAATGTTGTTGTAAATTGCAATACAAAGGCCTAATTTATATCTATTTAAACCTTTAATACTAGTCATTACACAAAAGATTAATTTTGTTTTCATTCTTTGTTTGGTGATAGGGTGGGTTGCCAAGGAGAAATTTAGTCTTTGTTCAATATTTATAGGTCATTTATGATACGAGTTATCTCCCCTTATACCTTTTTACCTGGGACCCCTCTTTGAAATATCACGTTTATGTATTGTTTTTTGGTTGAAATCAAATATGTCTATGCAATTATCAAATTTATGTATGATTTCAGATAATAAATTAAATTCAATATCAATACAATGATGCTGTATTTTCATAAATAGACAAAAACATGCTACGATGTGCAACATTACTGCTTTGTGGGCGCTTATAATTGGTCCTGTGCATATACAAATTGAGATATTTCCCAAAAATTTTTTTTCAAATGTTGCTGTGCACTTTGGCAGTTTACACGAAAAAAAATTATTCACCTGCAGTAATTTTATCATCCAAAATCACGACGTCAAAGTCATGTTAGACAAGCATGATAAAGTGACCGAGACCCTGGGTAAATGGGTAATATTTTAAAAACTGGCAATATCTGAAGGTGGGAATATGGATTTTCCATCACTAGAAACCTTGTATTATAAGAAAATGGCAACATTTTTTAGACCCAGGGGGGGTGCAACAAAAATCGATTTTTAAGCACATTTTCCCTATAATGGTAAAGCCAGTCCTGACAAAAGCCATATATTAATTTATCATTTGATAAAAAATACTTCAAGGTAAATTATTGATAATCGGCAACATTGTACTTTAAGGTCTGTAGATTGTCTTGCGGATAAGGGTGCCTGGCAAGGAAAAATTGTTTGGATGTTGCGAAAACACCAAAGTCCCGTATATGACGATGAGGCAGTTACTGAGCTATGGTCATCTTAATATTGCCATTGGGCCAGAACGCTAAAATTAAACTGGATTTATCTCAGGAACCGTTGTCCGATCAAAGTAAAATAAGCCTATATCAGTTATCAGCAAATTTGAAGTGGGTGTTCAAACGGCGTTCACTCACGTAGAATGGAATCTTGGGATTCTCAATACACCCAGTCTGTGATTAGTAGGCCCTATGTACTGTTCGATTCGTTTTTGTTTCTTTGACGTCTTATTTTGTCTCGGTAAGGGGGAAATGGTGAGTGTCTGATCGGCGTCCAAGTGGAATGGAAAACGAACCTAACTCTTGTCAGCCTCCGGACATAGCAGTAATGGAATGCCTAAAAAAATCGGGTTACAGGCGGCGCCGGCCTTCTGTGAGACAGAAGCTTACCGTGTAGAGACTCTCCAAGAAAATTTGGGAAAATTGGACGGCCGCAAACGCATTTCTGCTACTCTAGCCCATGAGTACAGCAGCATAAAGTGGTCTAATATAGCCTAATTAAGATGGCTGACTGGAATTTCAATCAACCAATCAATGGTTTACGATTCGCAGAGACGGTTCCATCGGGAGAGAATTTTGAAAATTTAACTGCCACAAACTTTTTTTTCTGCTATCCCAGAGATTTCTATGTGGTACAAAAAAGCCTACCACATAGGTGTCTGACCTGAATCCCAAACAACCAATTTGTATTAATCGTTTTGGGGTATGGGGGCCTCGCCGTTCCGGAGAAATCTAACCGCCACAAATGCGTTATTCTACTAAATGTGACCCGGGTGTTGTACAATGGTTTTGCAACCCAAAGCCCATTGTATGCCGACCTAAATATTACAACACACCCAACCAGACTGTTGTAGCTGCATTCATAATTAATAATCAATGTCCGAAACATGTTGCAAAAAGTAGAGTGGCTCCCATACTCCTCGCAGTGTTCCGTTTAATTAGAGCTACTCCCATTACTCACTGTCCGAAAGAGAAAATTCCTGTTTTAAATTATGATTGGTCAATAGTCCAATTAACTACTAATCTCTAACTGCGTTACAAAGGCATTACCCTTAACACAGAGCGTCAAATTGGACCAAATATAATATTATTATGTTTACATAACGTTACGTCATGGCTCACGATTTTATTATGCCCAATTAACCAGTAAAACATTGACACAATGTAAACAATACTATATGGAGACGAGCAGAATTTCGCCGTTTTTAATACCTTAAGTCACTGTCCAAAGTTTTAGGGAAGACTCCAGATAAAACGAAGGGCTGTCGTGTCAGGGATATGAGTGGCTCCCGACAAAATGTTTTAATCCACAGTCAATTCAGTACAAATTCGTGACATGCAATTAAAAGTAATTAAATTTGGTTTTTAATTAATAGATTTTGGACTTTATTTTGTCATATAACTGAAATAACTATTTTTCCCCCCGTTATCCGTCTAGACGGTCTTAAAATATATATATTTCAAAGGAGTGCATTCTCGATTATGCCCCCTTCAACCTATTTAACCACTGCTTTACAATACCAGTATACCGCTTTTTAAGAGTCCTTTTAATAAAATTGAATACATGTCACATTGGGAGAATACTACGGAATGAAAATAAAAAAAAAAAATATTCTGAGTATCTTGTAATTACAAGATAGCCTATGTTGAGTCAACTGGCGTGATTTCGAATCCCCGGTTGTACGCAACAAGGAGTAGTGTCGCCTGTCCAACATCGTGGGTTTTCTGTGGGTCCCCCGCTTTCCTCCAACTGCTAAAGACCCCTACGCGCAAGCGAATTATTGAAATGAAATTAAACCATATGTTTGTCCCGAAATGACATAGTTTGTGTCGAGTGGACGTTAAACCCCACCCCTCTCTCTTTAGCAGTTGGAGGAAACCGGAGGACAGGCGAGGTAGGACAGGCGATCCTACTCCTTGTCACGTACAAACGGGAATTCGAAACCACGCCAGTTGACTCAATGACAGGCTTTTAGGATACAACGCGCACGTGCTAACAAATCGACCATCAAACCCTCCAGCCCAACGAAGTACTTTTGTATGTTACGGGATCGGCATCATCAGGTTGTGCCCTCATTAAATACTATTCATACTCTCATTAACCTCATGCCCTCATTAATATCATTTATGATACATTGATTTCATGTCCTCTTTAAAGATACCTCCCCCGCGTACAAACTGTGTGATTTGATGATATATTTGGACTAAAAATATATTCAAACTAATTAATCTATCAAACGTTTGCTTTAAACCCCTCTCAAAACTTTGTACTCGTCGGGAGGTACAGCAAGCTATAAATAAACTGCTGTTAGACGCTATGTCAGTCAGCTCATTTCATCGAGGGAGGGTCCATTTTTCAGAATATCCCTTTCCTTACTTACTGTCCAAAAATCAAAATTTAAAGAAGTTTTCCGAAAAATAGAAATAGCGTTCTGTGGCTTCAAAGAGCGCATTAAAATTGATGAATCATGATATAGATATTAATTTTATGATCAGTAGTGGAATACCACGTTTTATCAGTGAAATAAAAGTGTTATTCCACTGGCTAGCAAAGTAGTCCATGTTGTTTTACCTAAAATGATTGTAAAATCATAAAATAAATAGAACATTTGTCGTTTTGTCGTGAATAACATATTTTATTTCATCTCTAAGCAAGAAAACGCATTCGTGAAAATATAAGTTTTCTTGCTTCTCGATGAAATAAAATATGTTATTCACGATAAAACGACAAATATCCTCTATGTAGTTGGTGGGAGTATGAGGTCAATGGTATTTATGGGAGCATGAAATCGGTGTATGGTGACCTTTAAATTCTCACTTATGGGCATCCCGGTATCTTGCAATTACAAGATAGGTTATCTTTGGCTATCTTGTAATTACAAGATACTCAGAATTTTTTTTTCATTTGTTTGACCCTTATGGGCTTCCGTAGAATACACCCGCCACCACAATGAAAATCAACATTGGATAGCGTTATATTCATTGTGACGTCACAATTAGTATGACGTCACAACTTATTGTCTCGTCAAATATGGAGCAAGCATAATCTATTATTATAACAATATTATCACTAAACAGGTTTTTTTAGAGGAAAAAAACATTGAAAATATTTTAAATACAGAGTCTGGACTTCAGGTAAGTAATGTAAACTATTTTAATATTTCTATGAATCTGTCTCGTTTATTATACAGTGTAAGAAAGTTAATAATACAAAGAAAATGGATGTCGGCCGTTGTCATGGTGCTAATTGTTCATTGGCCGAAGATTAATTTCTTGATGTCTTAACTTTTTCGAAAGCGATATTAATACGACATTTATTTCATTGCAGAACGTGTGGATTGTCGCGCCTTCTTTTCGTTTACCTTTTTTTATTTTGGTTTTAAAACCTAAGGCGAAAATATGGCATTCAAAAGCACGCAAGACAATCATGAAGTAAGGGAATATGAAATGATATGGGCCTATCGCTCGGTAATTTACAGTCACTTCATAATGGGCCACTGGATGTACCAAATTAAGCATTAGGTCTATATAAAACGAGTTTAGCGCGTCCGTATGAAACCACAAGGTCTGTCCATTCCCCACTCGTATGTGACAAGGAGTTGACTCGCCTGGCCCACCTTGTGGGTTTTCTCCTAACTGCTAAATACCATTACGTCCAAGCAAAATTATTTGAACAAAATTGAAACATACTTTAATCCACAAAAGACAGTGTGTCGAATGGAAGTTAAACCTCATATTTCTGTCTCTGTATACAAAAGAGAGAACAACCATACCAGAATTACCTACAGGCTTGACAGGCAGAAAACTTTGAGTCCTCACCACATGAGGGCATCCGATGAAGTTGTGTAATATTTTGACACTATCGGTAGCCTTCCTTACATCCCTCACCATCTCCGGCTTTGTACAATTGTGTTTAAAGGACACTTACATTTTTCACCAGTCGAAAGGATGGGGGATTGTCAGGCGCCTCATCTATATCCGGCACTAGGGACAATAATATGACCAAAATTTAGATTAAAGCGCACGGGAATCCGTGACAATATCTAATGCATTTACTTAGCTCTCTTCTCGTCCAAATAAATTAAATGTTTCACTGCATACTACAGATAACAGACAGATTATACCTTTAGTTATCCCTATAGTTTGATCAATTTCTGTACATGTTTAAAATTACATTCTACATACAATGTAGATCATAGGATACAGCCAACAAAAGCCTGGGTAACTTGAGATTTTCACTGAATTATTTTGAGGTGCCTCTTTTTTAAAATCAAAGTGAATCCGTGCCGGGGGATTATCTATCGTTGATGCTTTAATTTTGTTTTCTTGATGTTGAAAACTTCATTTTAGCGCGGGTTAAAGCGGAACAAAAAAAATTGACAGATAAAACCCAATGACGATCTGCGACTTCGGTTGTATACGTATTGAGAAATTTTAATATGTAAACTTGGCTTTGTTTGCAGTTATAATGAATTTCGAGGTAACGCCTTTGTCCTTCGGGAATTCACCAACAGAAATTGAAGACAGAGAAATGGAAGATCGAGGCAGAGAAGATGCAGAAATAGAAGTTATAAACACGGGAGATATCGAATCAATATATGAAGAAACCGAATATATGAAAATTACAGAAAGTATAAAAACAGAAGATATAACAAAAACAGAAGATACAACAACTGAAGAAGATATAGTAACAGAAGATACATCAACAAAAGAAAATATAGTAACAGAAGATACAACAACTGAAGAAGATATAATAACCGAAGATACAACAACTGAAGAAGATATAGTAACAGAAGATACAGCAACTGAAAAAGATATAGTACCAGAGGATACAACAACTGAAGAAGATATAGTAACAGACATAAAAACAGAAACCAAAGATATAAAAACCGAAGATAAAAAATCTGAAGATATAAAAATGGAAGTCATCAAAATCGAAGATATAAAAACTGGGGATACAAAAACCGAGGATACTGGAGATTTAGAAAGGGGGGACATAAAAACCGAATATACAAAAACTACAGAAGATATAAAAACTGCAGAAGAAATAAAAGAAGATATAAAAACCGAAGATTTGAAAACTGAAGATTTAGAGACAGGGGATATAACAACTGTAGGAGATATAAAAACCGAAGATGTAGAAAGTGAAGATATAAAAACAAAAACCGAAGATATAAAAACTACAGAAGATATAAAAACCGCAGAAGATATGAAAACCGAAAATATGAAAACTGAAGATTTAGAGACAGAAACAGAAGATATAAAAACTGCAGAAGAAATAAAAGAAGATATAAAAACTGCAGAAGAAATAAAAGAAGATATAAAAACCGAAGATTTAGAGACAGGGGATATAAAAACTGCAGGAGATATAAAAACCGAAGATATAGAAAGTGAAGATATAAAAACAAAAACCGAAGATATAAAAACTACAGAAGATATAAAAACCGCAGAAGATATGAAAACTGAAGATTTAGAGACAGAAACAGAGGATATAAAAACTGCAGAAGATGTAAAAACTGCAGAAGATGTAAAAA